>CM024789.1:28702452-29902452 GCA_014281875.1 Nibea albiflora
CACTCACTCACTCACTCACTCACTCACTCACTCACTCACTCACTCACTCACCATTACAGGCAAATAGATAGAGTAAAACAGAAATGAGAGAAGCTACGTGAGTGGCTGACAGGAAAGGACTGATGAGAGGATTAATATTCTGTGCAGCTGAGGTTTATTGTCTGCAGCAAAATGAGCTATGGTGGCACATTGGAGGCTAGTGAAATGACTTTAATTTCAGAAGGTTACTCAGAGTGTCCAAATGTACTGAGGAACTTTTCACAATGTAATTTCAATGCTGAAATTACAAAGTGACAATAACGACAGCCTGGATCTCAAGTGTTAAGTCAAAACATGTGCATCAGATCCAAGGGCCAAGCCTGCATAATGAATGAGCGTTTCAACCTGTTTTCTGTCATTTCTTTAATTGCACTGTGTTCTGCGTGTAAACAATACTGCTAGGCACAGACAAATCTGAAAGAGGCTGAAAACTTTTGCAAGTGTGTGTGTTGGTTGTTTTTTGTGCTCTGAAGGTCACCTTCCACTTGATTCACTTTTCTTTTTACAATGTGGGGAATGTGACTCGCATGATGAAAACAAATGAAAAGCAAAACCATAAATTATCATAAAATAAACATTTAAATCTTTTAGTCATCACATCTCTTGCAAACTGCTCATCAGAAAAATCATGAAATATCTGCTGCACAAAGTGAGAAAATACTTTTAATATAGCACAGTAATATTTATGTGTGTAAGGCTGAATTATTTAGTGGCCCACAGAGCTCATTGAGCCCAGGAATAAATACTCTGGAGTCCTGGCTGAGTCCAGACTGAGTCCTGTGTACGGTGACTCATGGGAGTCAGGAGAGGAGAGTCGATCACTCCAAGAGATCCCACTTCACATTCATTCATCAGATCACATCTGTCCTCTTTTCTTTGTACATGCTGTCTGTTTTATGAAGAACCAAGACACAGAGAATGCCATCATTTTCTCTCTGATCCTACTACTCATACTCTGATACTGATAGGACTGGCTAAAATAAATCCCCCCAGTTTCAGAGTGTAATCCCACTGTGGTAAATATGGACAGCTGTACATGTGTATTTGTTATGAATAGAGCACTTATGATGAAGAACTAGTGAACTGACAATTTACTAACAGCCAGACTGAGCCCAATAAAATAAATTAATTTACCTTCTTCTTGCTCCCAAACACTGGATAATGACACCACCCTCTACTACACTTATTATTACTATGTTCACCCTTCCTACACCCTTAGAGGAAGCCAGGAAACAAATAAAATTTTAAGCCATGGAGGTGAAACAGTCACTGGACAACAATATGAGTGAAGAACTATTTCCTCCAGTTTCATCAACTGCGCCAACACTCTCTCAGTCTGTCTGCGAGCCTAGAGCTCTGCTCAGTGGCCCGAAGTATCAGCAGAACAGTGAGCTTGTACTGGGCAGCTTCAGGTGTGAACGCATGGAAGTGTGAGAATGTGAGGTGGAGTAGTACAACTGAGCGCGGATCTCAAACTCACTTCCCTTTGATAAATAGAAAAAAATCACTCTCACACACACACACACACACACACACACACAGATGCAGATAGAGGCTACTGTGGCGCTGTCACTGTCTTCTTTTTTTCTCCCCCGGCTCCTCACATCCCGTCTTTCATTTGTTCCCTGTAGAGTTTTCCGTTGGTCATTCTTGTTCTCTCTCTTTCCTGTTCTTTTTTTTGCCTCTGTCTCTCTCTTGGTAACAAGGTTCAGTACAGTGTATTCTCACTGGCCACAGTAACACTCAAGTAATCTACAGAAGAAAAAGAAAAACCCTGGATGTGGATGTGTATTGTGTGCATGTGTGTATGTGTGTGTAAGGGTGTATGTGTGTGGTGTCATCAGTAGTTTTTTGGGGGGGCAGCTCATTTAAGATAGTGATTTTACCATTATGTAAATGACATCAGGAGAGCAGCCTCATCTATTTTGATTGGCTGCTGTTCCCACAGCCCTGTTTGTGTGTGTGTGTGTTGTGTGTGTGTGTGTGTGTGTGTGTGTGTGTGTGTGTGTGTGTGTGTGTGTGTGTGTGTGTGTGTGTGTGTGTGGGAGGGGGGTTCAAAATGAGCCAATCAACAATAATTGTTTCCTGTGTGTCTCTCTCTCATCTTGTCCGTTGAGAGGTGATGTCAAAAAGTCACGGTTAATTTGATGCATCCTCCCTGTGCATGTGTGTGTGTGTGCATGCGTGTGTGTGTGTGTGTGTGTGTGTGTGTGTGTGTGTGTGTGTGTGTGTGTGTGTGTGTGTGTGTGTGTGTGTGTGTGTGTGTGTGTGTGTGTAGGGAACCATAGTTATAGCCCTTTCAGTCTAATATAGAGCACAGCTGAGTGACAGTCACCACTGCCACCTACATCAGCTCCCTGAATCTTTCAAGGTCATACACAAACCCAAATGGTCAGTGTGGACAGTAGAAACATGCAGAAAGCTACAACCTGACTGAACTGTGTCACGTTTAAACACCACGGTGCGCTGTGTCCTTATGTGCCCTAATTATCAGCGCTTCATTTCACTGCCTGATTTGGATCATATCTTCTGAAGTTGGAGGAGCTTCATGAAGTCTGAGAAAACAACTGATGTGACATCACTCAGGTATTACCCAGGACCTCTGCACTACAGGTTTATAGCAGGAGGCTTGTGTTGCAGGGGTCATGGAGAATGAAAGACATGAAGCAGGAAGGAGCTAACAAAATCACACTGTTCTACTGATCCCCAGCCGTTTTTTTGTTTGTGGCCTCTCTCTAGAAGCAGTCTACTTACAAACCACATTGAGGGGAATGTTTCAGAAACTGCAATTTGGTCAGCGTAAGCACAGTAAGTCAGATGTAAGTCAGTGTTTGAAATTAACATTGATTTTTTTTTTTTTTTTTAAATAGGAGAAAAAAGGTTTTATAAAGAAAAAAATGAGTTTACAGCTTCTCTAGCTTTATCGGCTCTCCTCTGAAGGAATGCCCTGCTGTGTGTATGCATACATGCATGACTGTGTGTGTGTGTGTGTCTGTGCCAAAGTGTGCACGGGAGCGTGCGTAGGTCAGCTGTGTCGATGAGATATTCATTAAGCGCGAGACCATGAAATATCAATTATGCAAAAGTCTTGTTTGTATTTGGCCATCCAAACTCATCTAAGACGGCTGTGAGAACGCCGACAGACAGAACGGAATAATGGTGGCGAGAGCCGATTAACAGGCGACATTACAATGGTTATACCACAACCAGCATCTTCTCTTAACATGGACCTCACTGGCCAGCACAAACCAATTAACAGCTGGCACTGTCCTCTAATAAACGTGGTCTGCTGAATGAAGTGGAAACACGCTAACATCTGGATTACTGGTGACTTTGTTTCTTTTCTTTTTTCTGTCAGAGTTTTCTTCAGGCCATGATGGAACAGTTTCTAAAATAATATTTGAACTGGTAAATATTAAAAGTTGAGCTTTTTTTTTTTTAAATGTAGTCGTGCAAAAAGTCATACCAGAGGTCAGACTTCCAAAACAACAAATGTTTATTGATTTGAGGTTAATGAGAATAGAAAGCAGTTTTTTGTGTGTGTGTGTGTGTGTTTAATATATATATATATATATATATATATATATATATATATATATATATATAATATATATATATATATATATTTATTTAGCACATCCAAATTCATTACATTTTATGATTTAATTGTCTGTTATTATTTGATCTTATTTTATTGTACAGTGAGTGTTTCTGCAGTGTCATTGTGTGGCTGTGGAGGTTGTATTCTATTTGAGGAATCTAAATAACATACTCAAAAAAAAAAAAGAACAGAAAATGGTTATGATGTGTGTTGAAAAGGCTGTTGCTATGGAAAAAAAGAGAATCTGGAAACATGAAAAGCAAGAAGAGAGACTGGTCAAGCTGCTTAGAGACAGGGAGGCTCGCTCTCTCTGATTCACTCATACAGTGCATTTCAAATGCTAGCAAAGTTCTCTGTGAAGTGGATGTGGATGAATTTGGAGTTACACCAGGTCACACAATTTATTTTGTGATTGCTCATGTCCGTTTGATTAAAAGACAGTTATTGGACAATTCTGAATACCCCATTTAAATGTATGAAATGAGCTCTGCTATCAATCCAGTTTAAATCATTTAATGTTCAAATGATTGAAAATTAGCCTACCTCACATCACGGCCACTTGCTGTTGTCTTTCCTCATATTTTGCCTGCGTTCATTAATATTTTTAGGCATTTGCAATGGAAGCTTTCAGCACTTTATATCTTTCTTTCCCTGCCAACACCTGGAAATGGAACACTCTCACTCCAGTCCATTAATTAACATGCAATGGAATCATTATCTCACCGCTCCAGCATAGACCAAACTGGCGTTGGAAAAGAATTTCCCGTTCCAAAACATTCATGAGCCATCACATCAAGGTTACACTAATAATGCAGTGCTATGTTGCCATCCTGTGGAGTTCAGTGGAGGAAAACACACGATACTGCATCTGTTCATACTGAACCGGATGAGAACATGAGTTTAGAAGAGTGATCTTGTCTCAGAGCTGTACAAGGTTACAGCTCTGAGAACCTTACATGTAGCACATGCATTCAAATGAGGATGAAATGGAGTTGCTGCATTAGGTTGAGCTTTTCAAGCAGAATGTTAAACAGCTTTTACAGTATGCAGAAAAACATTGGCTTGACAAATGTGAAGCACAGGTTATCTCGAGGGGTTTACAGCATGCTGGAATATCCCATCCAGTTTAATGGATCACTTCACTCAAACCACCAAAAGACATCATTCCTCTTGTGTCTCTAGTGCTGTCCAACTGTACAGTTAGTTCAGTTTAATGCTGACGTTACGAGATTTCTATCCTGGGATGTTTCTGCCATTCTATTACAGTACGGGGCAGCAGGTTTATTTAGAGAAGGGATACCCTGATCACATTTTTATGACACTGATACTGCCAATCATCTTTGATCATCATTTTTTGTTTTCCTGACAGCTGACGTGTCTCCAGCTCTACCTCTATTTGATAAGCATGGTACTAAAAACTAAATACTAATTTAATCTTAACTAATCCCAGTTAAGAATAAATTTAATCCAACCCAGCAGGAAATACATCGTTACAGTGACGACTCTGTTTGTACTGACTGCTACCACCATCCTGACTTGCAGGCAGCCTGCTGTATGTCATCATAAGGTACATTAAGTTAAATTACAAAATTGTCACATATGTTTGTGTAGCAGGTATTTAGCCATTAACCTAAGCATTTCAGATTTCAGACCTGATGATGGTGTTCAGCCAGTCAGGCATCACCAAAAGAAATCACAATTAATTTGTATCAGATGTTTGGTAATTTATCCAATGCTTGTTGAGAAATTGTACTCTGGTGGAACTAGAGAAGCAGACCATAAGGAACTATGGATTATTACAGATTATATTTCACTAGAGCAGTGAAATCTTTGATCTGCTGACTGCACTATCCAACACAGGATCAGTCAGTAGGATCCATTCATGCTCCTCTGTAAATTCAACAGAAATCCACCTGACACTGGTTGGGATATTTCAGTTTGGACCAGTGCAGACTGACTGTCATTACTTTCCTTTAGTAGCAAAAAAGACACATTCAAGTGTTTGCAGGTTGAAACTGTTCTACATTGGTCATCGTTTTTGCAGCATATTGTATGCTCTGGGTGATGTCACAATGCTGCATTATGTTATGTGAAAAGAGCAGAGAGAACCTTGTAGAAAGTTTCTGATTTATAGTCATTTTAGGCCTTGTTAAGGTCCAGTGATAGACAGTCCAGTAATATAAATGGACTACACTTTATATGAAATAGATGAATCTTGAACTGTCTACTCCTCACAGTTTCACAAAAGATTTATCTTTTTGACACTTGACCAACTGTGCCTGAGGTCCAATCACAGTGTGAGCCACACACCTGTAGAAGTGCTCTAGCAAATGCAATCACATTTTGGTTGCATGCCAGCTGACATTAAAATTAAAAGCCTCTGTTAGTCAGAGGACACATCCAGATACAGATGGAACTGTTATGGCATGTGTAAATGGAGTGTTACTTCCATCTAAATATGGTGTTCTATCTACATGGGTTCAAATTAAAGTGTCTTTAATTGCACTTACAAGACGTGCCTTATTGCCTTTGTTTCTATTAAGGCTGGCAGTTGAGCATCTCAGAAGCAGGTGTTGTTCTACTTATAACCTTTAAAAGTCAAGAGACATCAACATCATTCCTTTTCTTCCCCTCTTATAATGGCTTTAATTGAGACAAATATTAAAGAAATTAGATTCATGTCTTTTCATAATGAACAAGTGCCATTAGCACACCATGAGAATAATAATTAGAGAGTCGACTGGTGACACCCAAGTGTGTGTTATTTAGTTTTGATTAAAAGGTGACTTATACGAGCTGAATTTTCCTTATTTAATTTTCATGTTGAATCACTGCCACTTTTCTCTTTGATAGCAAAGTCAATCACAGTCATTTCATCCCTGCTGCCTGCCATCACCTTGAAGAGCAGAAACACAAACTATCGGAAAACATTGCCAGATCACATGAATATTGTTCACTTTTTATTAATAGTGCCACGCCAGAGTGCAGGTCTCTGATGTATGGGCATATAATATCCTCAGGGTGAAAACTAAACAGTCTGTCTACCACTTTGATCCAGACTGAAATATCTCAATAACATAAACCACCATGATCATGTTCCTCAGAGGATGACTCCCATAGACCTGATCCTGTAAACTCCTTCAAGTGCCACTGACAAGTGGTTTGACTATGTCAATTCGAAGGATATTCCATTGGGGGCCTTCCTTCTCTATATTGGGAGAATACAATTGGTGTGTTCATGAAAAGTCTCAAACCGGTCACTGGACAATATATGGCATGGAATGGATAACAGAATAAGCTGATTCAGGATGGAATTAATGGAATGAAGAGACACACTTTACTAAAGAAAGTTACCGCTGCATTCTCACTGAAGCACTTCCACTTTGTTTATATAAGGAAGGATAGTCTCCCAACACCTATCCACCTGGAACAAACCATGTTTCCTGTTGCCTTCTACAAACACACTAAAGGTCAGCATATCTAACTTTGGGTCACTTCCAGTTGAGTGTGCCTTGGACTTCTGTTAACTGTTATCAAAGTAAAATCTTGTCCAAATATTTCTTTGTTAAAGGCTTAATTGTGTTTTGCATCTGTGCGGTTCCCTGCCACCCTTTATCTGCACTTTATCCTGGCACCTCAGTGGCCCATTGTGTCTGTGGATCATACGCTTGGCTTTGAATCAGCATCAAAGAGCGCAATCTCCTTCTCTAAAAGTCAGACTGTTTCAAAGGGAACTGTTTCTCCATGTGCCATATGGAATGGTACTGGGTTTCTGCCGAATTGTTGGCAGGAAATATTGTCAAAGAAGACAGGGCTCGTTTTAACAATGGCTTACCATTTGAGCCACATCAAAACCATATCTGTGTTTTCAATCGTCTATGTGTTGCCAAGCTGGCACTTCAGGACAGAATTGTATGTCTATATCAGAAAAGGTCTACTTTTTTGTGACCTACATCAAAGCAGTCCCATTCTTCTCCTCGAAACACCGAGGAGTTTTAATGACAACTTCCTTGGCTGTGTGGTGCAGTGCCACGTTGAGTCTCTGTAATTACTAATAGCAGGTACAAGTTCCAAGACATGATTCTCTGCCAATCTCACAGGCACCTCTCTGGGCACTGTGCGCCATATCACACAGACTTCTCATTTCAGATTCACATCAAAGTCACCAATCCTTGCTTCTCCAAAAAAACAGAAAAGAAATCTGAAATCTTTGACTGTGGTGAGTTTTGAATTATCTGTGGCTTGAATGAAGACATTTATCAGAACAGTTTAACCACTGAGTAGACATATGAACCAGATCAAAACAGCTCAGTGTTGGCATAGGCCCGTCAAAAGCAAAGTGGTGCCTTAGCAACCATTATATGAGCTCTGTCACAAGGCCGCACTCTCCCTGCTGACACCAAACCGTGTCTTTACTCCAGTACGCACCCAAGACGCTTCGTGCAGCTACGTGTGCGTCTATGTATTTAACATTGGCACAACCTATTTGGCACTTTCTGATAAAATTCTTCAAATTATAGAATGTAAAAGTAGATCTTTAGTGGGAAAAAACATGCACAGATGCAAAGCGACCATGTTGTTTAATAAAACAGTGAAACTGGTTATAACTGTCTAAACTGACATTTAAGGATACTCTGCATTTAAATGCTCAGGAAGGATTGTGAGGAAGGATTTAATGGAAAAAAGCAAAGAAAAAGGTTGTCCTGAGCGGGAGGAAAGAAAATGTATCTTAAAATTAAAATTGTTAAGGATAAACAACAGTTAACTTGATAAGACTGGGTTGTTTCACACATGGACTAAGTAAACTACACTTCTACTGCTAAATACATTAAATACTTTTATTATACTTAGAATATTATTATGTTATAATACTAAATACTTTTTTTTAATTTAGTATTATTATTTCAAAATAAAACGTGAGGTGGTGAGTATTAGCCATATTATTCTGGTGAAGGTGCCAAAGGTAACATTGATAAAACAATGTGTACTTGAGGTAACTCATGGTAACTTGTTTTTTATGGTAATTGTTAAAAATGGGGCAGTGTTTAGCTCAATTGGTAGAGCAGCCGCCCCATGCACGAAGGCTCTGTCCTCGCTCTGGAAGCCCGGGGTCCAAATCCGACCTGTAGCTCTTACCTGCAGGTCATTCCCCATCTCTCTCTCTCTCTCTCTCTCTCCACATTCCTGTCACTCTTCAGCTGTCTCTGTCTAATAAAGCTTGAAAGGGCCAAAAAATTGGAATGATTAAGCTGAGTGGCTGTGTGTGTGTGTGTGTGTGTGTGTGTGTGTGTGTGTGTGTGTGTGTGTGTGTGTAGTGAAGTGTGCCATTTTACCAATCAACCAATACCAACCGAGCTGCTCTCACACTATAAAGCATGCAGTATGATTATTAATACAGTACATGAAGTTATCGCATCATGAGAGGTCATAACCCATACTGATGATGTCTGCTTGGCTTCTAAATGAAATACATTACAGTGAAAGTACTACACATGCCCCAAAGGGTGTGTGTTTGACGTAGATCTCAGGTTGCTCATTTTACACAAATTAAGGTGTTGATCAATCTCCTCTGAAAAGGCTCATATATAAAAAATGCTTTCACAGTAAAAAAAAAAAAAAAATCCATGAAATTGGTGCTTGACAGAGTTAGTTGATGGAGTGTGCTTCACCTTATTAAAACCCCTTCGATTGTACCTTCCTCTCTGCTAGAGCCTACTTAGCATGGAGAGGATCTGACAAGCGCGCTGGTGTTTTCTGAAGAGGCTTTTTCTGTGTACAGGAGAGAGAATTTACGGGTGGGGGTGTTGAAGAAGAAAAAAAGAAAACTAGGTCACCATTTTTACTACGATTTCTCTTTTTTCCCCCCTCATTGTTGCTGAGCAGCTTTACACCCCCTGCTGTGACGTAGAAACCAGCAAATCCTATTGGCCAAGAGCTGGGGGCGACCTGCAGGTGTAGGGGACGCGGGTATTGGATGATTCAGACGGACGGACGTGATTGGGCAGGAAGCAGGAAAAGGACGGGGGTGTGGTTGCGAAGAGGAGTAAAGCAGGGTGACGCTCCCCTCCCACTGAGTTACTATGGCACCCTGGGGAGAGTGTTGGGGGTGTAGGAGATGGTGTGTAGGAGGGTGTGTATATGTGTGCAAGTGTGGAAGCAGGAGTGGAATCTGGAAAATGGGAATGTGGCTCGTATTGTGCTGACAAAGTGATTGGATGAGAGAAAAACAGAAAGAGAGGGAGAGTGATTGGAGAAAGACGGGCCAATCCTGTCTTTGTTAGCAGCACTGTGTGTGTGTGTGTGTGTGTGTGTGTGTGTGTGTGTGTGTGTGTGTGTGTGTGTGTGTGTGTGTGTGTGTGCAGAATATATCATTCCTTGTCCAGACCCAATGGAAACTGCTCAACATTCTTATTTTGCCAAAAACATGCCCCCAAAGCTTTTGTCTCCAAAAAGCAGCTCAACACAGAATCCACAGCTCAACAGCGAGATCCACAATGAAAAGGACAATTCTCACACAACAGCACAGCATTGAATGAATCCCCAGCCTGCACGCTGATGAATGCAACTCAATAATTGATCCTAGAAATGGGCCACATAAGCCCAGTATCCCGGAGAATTAAATTTGTATAGTGCAGATATGAAACACATATCCAGAGCCAGTGTATGCACTTGTAGTGAGGTGCAGAGGAAGCATGTGCAGGTCGGGATGGTAGACGGGTGTGTGGTGCATCCAGGGCACCTGGAACAGACCTTAATGTCTCACCAAACCCTCTCCTCTCCTCTTAAAACCTTGTCCTGGTGGCTTCACCTTATGTCAACCAATGTGACAAAGTCAGCAGAGTTTCAACTCTTCATACAAGATCTTAATTATATTCCTGGTCCAGTTTCTGTGTGGACACCCAGCCGGAATGAGTGTGGAGAAGCTGTCTGTCCTCTCTTGTCCTCTGTCATGGCAGGGCTTCACTGGGCCCTCGGAATGTGACCAGTGAACAGCTATAAACACTTCAAATAAGAACACGTCGTCTAAATTAGTTCATAGGACTCTAATTCAAAAACACCCTGAGCTTTAACTACAGCGTAATCACAGTTTTTATCTCTCCTGTTCAAATCAAATCAAATCAAATCAAATTTTATTTGTATAGCCCAAAGTCCTGCTTTGCTCTTGGATTCAAACACTTTATGTCATTTTCAAAAAGATTTAGAAAAAAATATTCCTGCAGCACAGGCCACATTAAAGTCCATCCTGAAGATGTATGTATGAATAGTTGTTTTTTAGTCTTTGGTAATTTTAGCCCGAGTACTCAGCAGCTTGATTTCAGTGAATTCATTGAGCAACACTAGACTAATTGTTCCCTATTAATCAGATCCTTCATATAATTGTCCTCATTTTATTCCTGTGTTATGCATCGATTTGCATATGTTTCTCTATGTATTCATCTTAGGAGAATTGATCACCATTATAAAATCAGGAGGACGTGCATTTAAACTTCTTCTGTTGTGTTTCTCATATTAAAATGTCTTCAAATCCTACAGTGCGCGAATTCCTCTGAGTATTTAAATCATGACATAACCACAATGCGTTTGTTATTTTGTTCGTGGGTTAGTCCATCTCTCCTGGAAGACACATGGAGGGCAGAAGAAATCAACACCATCAAAAATCCAGTGATGTCTCCAGGGAGCCCGTCTTAGAAAGCCAGATCAGTGGGTTAGTGAGCCGACGGCGCGCTTAACCCTCGCTTTTCAGGCCTCACAATGGGAAAAAAGCAGCAAAGCAGATTGCCATGGTAACTCAAAACTGCAAGGCTAACATGCTTCCACACAGGATATGTTCAGGCTTGTGGAAATAACCAGAATCGTGGCTATTTCTTTGTTTGAACTGCCATAATTATACCTCTGAAATTCAAGTGAATGAAAAGCAAAGGTGTTAAAATAAACTGTATACAGGAATGCTACCATATAACAACAGGCACTGTTTACAGACTAAGTGTGATCAGAGAGCAGAAGGAACACTTAATTTTCCTTGATGATTTATTGTGTCAGAGATATAATAAATATTTGTAGCGTTTCCAGGGCATTTGCCCACTCTTGCTACAAGCTGTGCTTCTTTTAAATAGCACATAGCTTACATTATTTGACAATGGTTATTAATAATAGATGAAATTTACTGTCAAATTTTAAGTGTGCTGATATTATTTACAGGAATCATATGAGTTATTTGTGCAATAGATTGTTCCTGTATTTCATCACTGCAGACTCATTCTGCCAAGGAGAAATCTTTTTACAGCCAGTACAATGCACTGTATGCACACTGTGCCTTTATAAATTCACCGTGATGAGCACTTTTAAAAAAAAGATATTTACTGGACAAAGACAGCTGAGTGACAGGAATGTGTGGAGAGAGAGAGAGAGAGATGGGGAATGACATGCGGCACAGGGCCGTAGGTCCGGTTCGAACCCTGGGCCGCTGTGGCAAGGACTGAGCCTTTGAACACTCCGTGAGCCAACCCACACCCCATGGTGAGCACTTTTATTTACACACTCACACTTTTTGCATGTCAAGTAATCTCTGAATAAAATCACTGAATCTTTTTCCATGTCTGTTGTACACACTGCTTCAAATGGTTCACACCTTTACACTATGTTCATGAATGTAATCAATCTATCACCATTCCTCTGCTCACCCTTCATTTATGTTAACATCCACTTTCCCCTTGAAAAGAAACTTTTCTTCATTACAACTTGAATTGGGTTTGTGAATAATTACAGCATACTTTTAAATAAATGAATGTGGCAACCTCGAAAAAGAAGTTCAACGGAGCTGTGAGACAATCAGATCATGCAGAGTCGCTAACAATCTGTGGTCTAATGAACACAATGCATAAGAGCAGGTTAGTGTGTAAACTGACAGCTGGCTGCAAACACATTGTCTGTTTGGCTAACATGAGTTTGAGTTAGATTTTTGACACCAGTCTCAAATCTGAAAAAGAAATACTTACGATGCTATTATTACTGAGACAAGCAGAGCACTAAAATTAATACAAGCTGTAATTCATGATTTATTTAGAGTCTGTAATTAACAAAAAAATTAAATGTTCAGTCATTCTTCATGTGTTGTTGGAAGCTTCTTTCTTCTGTATTTTCAGTTGTGTGTTCGCTTATGTTCACTAGATCTGCTGTACACTGTCTGTCTGGCAAATGAAAGTTTACCAGTTGAACACTGTCTCCATTTTCCCAATAATTAGTACCTAATTACAGAGTTTATTAGAAAAAGACAGTGTAGTATGTTATTTCACTTATTCCAGCTACAGTGTATGATGTCTGTAATGTTGTGAGACTCTGCACCATTCCATCAAATGGACACATTCAAGACATGTATTGCAAAAAAAAGCTGTGTATTGCACACAGTGAGTGTCAGCCTGACACTCACTGTGTGCACAGCACTGGGCACACTGCTACTTGTTAAATGTCTAACATGATAGAGTGTGCACATAATCTGACAGCACAAGCCACCTCAACTCAGACTAAAGACGTCACGAGTTTGTTTAGTGAGACTGAAGCGGGTATGAAATCATGCCTAATGAAGCATGACGTTCATCGACAGGTCTCGTCCTTCCGGAACACCCCTCTGCATTGTGAGGCAGATTCCAAATACTATTCCGTTTGACCCGTCTGCTCTCTCTCACACACACACATACACACACAGACACACACACACACAATGCTCCATGTTTGAATTATTTTCCGCAAGTTAGCAGTTTTTCCTTTTTACATTCACTCAGCAAATATAGCTAATGCCTAATGTAGGTCAGCGGCTGTCATTAATGCTGCTATCATGGCTGAAGTGTCTAAATAGGATCTGTTTAACAGCCCTGACAAGAAGCAAAACTGCGAGAGATGCAGAGGTCGGAGCAGAATTAACCTCATTAACCAGTGTGACAAATGCACTCAAGCCAAAAGTCTGCCGCAGTAGCATCTCGCTGCCGCCGTCTCACTCGCTCGCAACGCTGGTCGTGTGCTCTCTGACACACATTCCACTACCATGCTAATCCTGTTAGCACTGTGGCCTGCTCCCTGGCACACACTCATTCACAATGCACACACATACACACCTTATCAACTCTCTAAAGCTTCTGTGCAGACTGAAAACACACAGACTGCCTGAGACACAGATCTTCTTTATAAGAAACTCACAATGGTAATGACAGTTTAACAGTTCAACAGCAGACACTGAGGTTTTACCCAGTTTCATGTTTCAAACTAGTGTTGACTTTTCCAGCATTTAATAAACAAGCACCATAAAAAAGAAGCCACAAGCAGATATTTCAGAACAAAACTAATGAACTACATTTTCTGCATAATGCAATTAGGAAATCTTAGAGAGAGGTGAACATGAAATCCACCAAAGAAAATACTCTCTCCTTTGAATTTGTTGTCTGAACATAAAATATTCTTCTGTAAGCTCTAACCTCCTCATCATCATCATGACGATCCATTAGAGCACAGTGTGTAAAAAACGCTGCTAAAACATGGCTTTCTCAGCCTTATGGAATCCGTGCCGTGACACAATAACCAAGCCGGTGTTCACGACAACTTGGGGGTCCAGGGCCACAATTTGAGAATCACTCCTTTATAGCACTAAGAAGGAATCTGCAGACAGCTGATTCTAAACAACTACCCACTGGACCATCACACAGTGTGTATTATAGACTGGAGTTGGCAAAAAAGATGTCAGACATGAGAAGAAGAAGAAAAGAGAAAAAGTGAGTGTGGAGAGGAGGAAAGGAGGAGTGTTAAAGTCAGAGGAAAGAACAGAGAGGTGGAGGGGATGGACAGATGAAGGAAGGCAGTTGCCCCCTGACTGCGCCGTGTTCTGGTTCACCAGTAAAACCTCATTTGGACACAGAACACACAACGAGTTCAAAAAAGAAAAAAAAAGAAACCCAAAAAGCTACATGAGCTTTGCTTGTAAACATGTCAGCGTAACCTGAGAACACAACAAACTACTCTGATTCAGTCCAAAATACATTTAAAGGATTGTTTTCTTGCTGTTTAAATGTCTTCCATGTCTGTGGCCGCCACACAAACCACAAGAAACATTTGAAATACAAAGTAATGAAGTCTGTTCAAACTCCAGACATGTTTATTGTGAGAGACTCACATTGTGCATCAGAGGATTCTCCACAGCGGTAAGTGTGTGTGTTAGTACGGTTCGGTTTGTGTCCTCACCGTCCTCCTGACTCTCCTGTAAAGTCCAACAGACGGTGACAGTCATTGAAAAGGTCAAATGATTACCAACAGCAAGAAAACAATGAAATTATGATGTAAATTATTATTATTATTATTATTATTATTAGTAGTATTATTATTATTATTGTCACTGAATAACTTCTTATGAATATAATATTGACATGTTTCAGATCCTAGCTGTAAAAACTGCAGTGCATTTCTGCAGAGCTTTGCAGAAGCCATAAAGACAGAAACAAAAACGTGAGGCCACATTTTTCTTCATCAAGAGCTCGATCTGTGTGCGTGTGTGTGTCTGTGTCTATGTCTGAATGCGTGCACATGAGATAAGTGTATACAGTGTTGGGGAATGGGAAACATCCATTCAATCCGTGTCCTGGTCCAGCCCACCAGAGAACAAGGGGAAGTAGGCCTCGGTGTGTGTGTGCGTGTGTGTGTGTGTGTGTGGGGGGGGGGGGGGGGGGGGGGGGGGCAACCACTGAGACACTGAGTCTGTCTATACTTGACATAATTAAATGTCATGTAAAAGTTTGTAATGACTTAAAGTGAAGTTATGCCGCATGTGTGGTTTCCATGAGGTCAGAAATTAGAGGAAAAACCTGATTAGATTTTTTAAAAAAATCTCCATTTTATTTCAGCTGAGCCATCTGTCTGTCGTCGAACATGTTCGCTCCAGAAGGAAGAGAAGGAGCGGGCCGACATTCAAAGCAGCAGCTTTGTCTCCACCCCTGAGGACATGGAGGTCATGGATTTTGTTTTGTAGCGCCGTGATGACTCCTCACATCCACTGTGAAGGCACAGATTTAGACTGCTCCCTTTTCTGACACAGAAACAACACTTTTTGGTTTTCTTCTTTTTTTCACAAATAATAAAACAGAAATTGTTAAATGAAGGCAACAGCATCACGAACTGTAGTGGACCGCCAATGACTTCTTCTGTTTTGTTTTCCTGGCTCCATGTTTAGATCTTTTTCAGAAGATTATGAAATCCAACCATGATCTTAAAAATGAGCCAAAATCTAAAACAGAAGTGACATTTTTGGATCCGATCATCGTTCTCTTTTGTTTGTTTAACTTTTTCAACTCTGGTTTATTTTGGTTGACTTCAGTGTTTGTAACATGGTAGCTGCAGCCTGCAGACCTTCTGGCTCTGCATTTGGACTCGATTAGTGTCCGTAGCTCTTGAGTTTACTTTGTATGTGAACAATCTGACAGGTGCCAACTTTTGGACTTTTTTATGGATGTTAACATTGTATGACTTTTAATTTGTTCTTCATCTTTTTTTAATTGGAGTTTTTGCTGCGTGGTGCTTTGTGGCCGACTATTATTAGTATAATAAATTAAGAAGACAAAAAAACAAATAAATAAATAAATAAATACTGATTTCCTTGAGCCAATGAATCAAATAGATTTTAAAAAGTGGGTCAAACATTCTCGGCTGTTTTAATGTTGTCTCTTTTTTTAGGCTTCACTGAGAACAGACCTGGAAAACTTCACGACATCTGCCATGTCGAAAACAAGTGTCTATCTGTCAGGAATAATTTATAACACACAGATTCAGGGAACATGATTTATTAAAAACTGGTCTTAATTAACAGCCTCAATCAATGGAGCTCATTACCAACTCTGCTGGAGGTATCACAGGTAGGCCTGCACTCCACACACACACACACACACACACACACACACACACACACACACACCCGTGGTCACACAAGCAAAAGCAAACACACACACATGCATGCATGCAAACGCATGTACGTACACACACACACACATACATGTACACACACACACACACACACACAGCAGGACATCCCAGAAGTAATGACTTATTTTTGGTGGATTTCAAAAGAACTCCTTTGGGTTCAGTATCTTGCCTGAGGGATATACACATCCCCCCCACCACACAGCCGCACGCTCAAAAAGAGAAAGAGAAGTCTTTACAGAATTCAAAACATGAAAATTAAAATGAAATCATCTCATAATCAAAGGAAATGAAGTGAAACTGAAATAAATAAAATGAAATTGAATGTTTCCTCTGATTAACTTGGTGCAGCAGCAGTATGGTGCAAGACCCCTCACACCCCAAGAGCTATACGCGTGGAGAGACTCTGAAAGAGGACCCAGTGTGGCTGCATGCTTCTTACATCTCTGTCAAACCCAAAAGAGCTCTCAGCAATATCACATGGAACTGTACAAATGTGAAGAGTTCCAAGCAGCTGCACTTTATGTTCCAGAACCAGAACAGACAGTTGACGTGGACCATAGCACAGCTACTGTACGTTCACACTCACAGCTCACAAGAGTAAACCTTAGAATTCTTTGGAGCACATCCAGGAGTTTGCTCCAACCCATGGTGCTACTGCTCCGCCTGGTGAAATTAGCAGCACCACCATGTTGGCAAGCATCCAGCAGACTAATTCATAATTGATCACAACAGATGAACATCTGCAGTGGCACATTTTTACATCTCAAAATGAATATATCATATTGTCTGTTATGAAAAGCTCCTCAGTGCCACCTTCTTAAGACAGACATGGACAACGTCTACAGTGTGAACTGCTTCACTTCTGACAGAGCATGTGTTTATTATTGATGAATGATGAATACACAGCACCATGCCAAGCACTGCTAAACGCTCTCCGTCACCGCCAGAGGAAATTATGGAATGTACAGTAGATAACAATAACCGTTTTTGTTCCGTGAAGACAAGTTCAATCTGTTAGTCACGTACATTTCTGTGTGTCGCATTATACAACACATGTTGGTAGGAAAACTGCAGTGAAGGCAGCCATGACTCAACTGTGACGCCACTATAGCTGATAGCCAATCATATGATGGCATCGGTTGTGTAAGCATGATGGAGTTCATACATGTTGAGCACGGTAGAGAGAGAGAGAGTGAGCAGGCACGGTGTGTGTGTGTGAGTGTGTGTGCATGTGCACACTCTTCTCGGGGGGATTTTATCCAGATGTCAAACTGAAGTTACGGCCACAACTCAGCTCAGCTGCTGGGTGCCACTTCAAACGTTCCCTTTCTGTGTGTGTGTGTGTGTGTGTGTGTGTGTGTGTGTGTGTGTGTGTGCTGGCCGTGCTTTCATCTGCACACCTACGGTGAAACACTGTGGGGGGGCTTGGGCTACTGAGTTCTCTCACACACACACACACACAGGGCTGGGGCTGCATGTTGAGCAGCCCTGCCTTCACCCTCTTGTGCTGTGAGGTGTTAACAGAGCAAAATGCTCAAGAATGACTTGGGAAACACACTCACACATTACAAGTAGTTGAAGTTTTTTAAAAAGAAAGAGCACAGAGCTGCAGTTAGTTGAGTTGAGTTACCACTAGTTGAGTTAGCTATAGGGCTGACCGAGCTAACCACAGTTAGCGCTTCATTACTCATCAACGTTTCCTTCATAAAGTCTGTAAATCACCTCGGTAGTGTAATGTTATTCCCTGTTGGTCTCAGAGGCTGTGCTTGAACCCAGTCCAGTCCAACTGCTGAGCCCGACTGTCTTACCTGCTAAATTAAGTTAGCAGCAGTTAATTAGCAATTAGCTACTTTAGCAAGTCGTTATCAAGTCACATAGCAAGTCACAAACTGTGTAAATCACAGAGAGTTGAAGCTGGGCAGATGGAAGACATCAGAAATGACAAACTCCAAAATACCATGAAGAAAACCTAAAAAACACTGAAAACATGACTTTGTGTCCAGTGACAGACACTGGAGGACAGATGGACTCAAACAGTCAGTATATGAGTATAAAGAATGGACAGTGCATAAGTGACATCACCTAACGAGCTGGTTGCTGAAGCAAAGATATGCATGGACATTTTAACATGGGGACTTATGAGACTGAAATGATCTGGAGCCAGCCTCAAGTGGCTGCTCCAGGGACTACAGTTTTTGGCACATTAACTTAACTGGAGGTGGCCACTTGGTTTTATTACCACTCCCAGAGTTTCAGTGAAAGTGATGAGCTGCACTGTATGTATCAAACACACTTTGAGCTTGATTTTCAAAGTGCCATGTGAGTATATATAGTCTGAACATGTTTTAGCTACTTTTCTTTTTTCCCGAAACCCCAATGCACTCGTCTCTGGCATGTTGCATACGCGCCAAGGTTTTGGTCCGTGCTGCATCGACTTCAAACACCACCGGGAGCGCTTCAGAAGTGAGCGTTTAGCCCGCCAGACTGTGTTGACTTTCTCAGATTTGGCCATTTTCCCAGTGTATGTTCTTCTAAACATGCTTCTACATGTCTAAATATGCTACGTAGTTACTTAGTTTTGCTTTTCTCTGTTTTTAAGACCGGCAGTTTGCATGGGGTATTTTATTTTGAAAATCCACCAGATTCTTTATATTTTTTCTGTGTATGGCTTCAGCCACTCGAAGTGCTCTGCGTAGATTGACACATGCTCCTTGCGTTAAAAATAGAACAGACGCATATTCAATACGCAGCAGAGTGTAGAGATGCTTCTGGGACACTTTGACAAAGATCCACGTTACACAGTTTGCAATACATGTAACAAAGACAAAACATCGGCATCACCAAGGTGTTATTTTAAACATCGGCCCAGAATTCTACAATGGTTCAGCCCTATTGATTTCTGATTTCTGTGTTGTTTAAGTTGCAGCACAGTCATGCTGTAATGCAGTGCAGACATTTGACAGTAATCTATGCTTTTAAGTAAAATAATAATTATGATAACATATATGCTGTCATGGTGATGTTCACTCTATTTGACTGCCTAATTCAAGCAAATGTATAAAGTCTCTGCACGTTCATTCTCATGGCACATTAGAATAAAAGCAAACTGATGGGTGCAGGGTAGGAAAAATGTTTCACCTCTCCAGAACTATGCAAAATGTTTGTACTGTAAATAACATGTGACTGAAACAAGTCAAAAACCTGTGTTTTTTTCTACAAGAACATGATTACTGAGAACTGTTGACATCACAACATGGTGTAGTATGATGGGACGGCATTACAGCGAGTGATATCAGTGATATGACCAGCTTCTGACTGGTTTAGCGCATGGTTCAACGGCAAACAGCTAAAGACTGGCCTGGGGAAAAAAATGAAAAAAAGAACACTGAGACAAACGCTTTCCAAACAAACTGGACGTTGACTGAACGTTCCCTGAAAACAGAAAAAGGTTTCCAGAGACAGGCAGCTCCACCCCTCACAATAAGGATCAAGCCCCCGCTTTGTGGAGAAATACATGAGAACGAGGGAATGAGGACCCTGATGCAGTGATTTCAACTGTTGGAGCACCTTCCTTTGATTAGATTTTTCTTTTCAGCACCTTCAAACACGCAAACAATGAACTACACATCCTACTAAATTACTTCCCATCATCCACAGAGGCTGTCACCACTCTGATACCTACTACTATTATCACGCAGTGCTTAACCTTCGACAGAAGTGCAGGTCTCTATGTGATGTATGTAGACATGGTGTTAAAAGTAATCATACCACCCACACATTCCAAGTGTCATCAAAGTGTCATCAAATGTCTTGGTGGGAGGAAGAGCTGAAGCTGGCACCTAACTGGCTGAGATAAAGTTAATCCAGAACCTGTAGAGCCATCACCTGAAGGGCTCCAGTGCTTTCATGCAGATGGAGAAGCGTGTTTCATTCTTGAAATTGACCTTGAGCTGGAACAGTGCTCTGCTCTGTGCTACCTGACTCACCATCCACACATACAGTCTCCTTCCTAAACCAGCTGCTAAGCCTTTGGTTCACAAACATTTTCAAACCAGAGCACCCTTCATAAACATTTTTTTTTCTTTTCACCACAGATGACTCACAAAGACGTCAACGTCTGCATTATGTTTGACCATATGTTTCCAGTGTGTATCATTGTTTCCTAACCTTTAGAGCAGCCAATGAGATAATTATCATATGGATGTCGTCATGTCTTCAGGCTGATTCAGACTCTTCTTGTGTTTGATGTTTATTGCTTATTATCTCTGCCATGCATAAGCCTGCAGGGGTTTGGTCATTTGTGTATGCGTGTGTGTATCTGTACACAATTACTCTCACGTACTACTGTACCCATCAGCCTCACATTTATGACTGTAGGCTCAAGATCTTTTATGATTTAAATTCTTTTTTATTGGCTGCTCCGTTTTAATCATCCACTGACTGCAGCCTTGTCTCTCCTCTTACCACGCTGGTAAGAACACAGTATTCAACATTTTATGATATTACATTGTATATTGATACAATACTAAAGTTATCTGACCCTTTGTCCCAATTCTGGCAAATGTGTGTGGCCTATTTTAACAAACTCTTCCTAGGGATTTCAGCATATCTACTTGAATCTTGGGGTGTGTGTTCTTAAGGCCATGACTATGAAAAGTTATCAAAATTATGAATTTTGATGAAATGGTGTGGGTTTGGCAATTTGGCAAATTTGACCCTATGAGAAAAAAGTGGTTGCTTCTTATGTTCTGTTTTTTAACAAACTCCTCCCTGGGACTTCATCTGATTGACCTAAAACTTGGGCCTGTTTAATTTTTTTATTTTTTTTTTTTATTTTACAAAAGGCTGAAGTTATGTTTGCAGTAATCGCAATAGAAGAGGGACTTTTGAAAAGGCATGCACTATTAATCCCAATAGGGACAGTTTATCTGAATGATTTGCTTGTTGTTTGTATTTTTTTTTTTAAACAAAATGTATTGATCTTATTTTTAGGCCATATCGCCCAGCCCTAGTTCCAGTCCTAACCCGTATCTGCAAGTACCAATTTTGATTCAATGTTTATTTGTTACTAGAAATGTTGATTAAATATGTATTCCACACACTGAGATAACAGATCAGCTGTAGACTGAATCTGGCATACTTTATGTTCCCAGAGATCTTTCATCCAAATACCAAGTATTATAGTAGTTTGTGTTACTCATGGCATTAACAATGAGCAGCACAGGTGATACCACCTGCCACCAGCGATCTCAGTCATTTGAACCAGTGATAGCTAATCGAGTGCCACCTAAAGAAGAGGTGCTGCTTTCTCAATGGTTTTTACACTAAGAGGAATGGAGGGCTCGTTATCTCAGAGTCTCAGTTTAGTGTGTTTTGCCAACTTCAATGTTTCATTCACTCCCTCACATCCTGATCAGCATCAGCTCCACACATGGAATTATGAAACGTAAATCTTACCCTTGTTAGAAAGAAAGAGGATTCTGAATGAAGTCAAACATACACTAGCTGATCACCAGTAATGACACAGCAGGTCAGCACGAGAGCAAGGCATGGGAATGGACTCGAGTTTACCCCAGAGACAGGAGGATTTGTATCCACTCCTGCCCCAGCTCTTCTCCACCTGACACTCTGAATGAGGTTGAGGCCTTCCTGCCTCACTCAGCTCATCCCTAGTGTTCTGCCCTCTTCTCTAAACAACCCCACTGCTCTTCCATCCATCTTCAAGCCTCCTCTGTAACACAGAGAAAGTACCTCAGAAGCAATATTAATAGGTAGGGGGGAAAGAGCAATGGAATCTACACTCATCAAATCAGACAAGCAATAAACTCAACATTTCTGAGCTGAAAGACACAGGAAGACATGTGCTGCCGTTTAAAAACCAAACACGCATCAGCAGCATCCTTACACGCCCCTCCTGATACACACACAACACTGTACACAGGCCCTCACTCCAGCTGTCAGCTCATGACTTTGCCACAGTGCAACAATACCTCTAGAATACATCAGTGCAACAGAGAGCAAGGCATAGTAATGCAGTAATAGCACATGATGCAACAATATACCCAACAGTGAAGTCACATACATTGGCAATGTGAGAAAACTAGTGCTGTCAGAATTGGCCAAAAATGATATTTGATTATTCCTTTTAAAGAAACTATTTGAATATCTGTTACCCGCAGCTGTGAGTCTGAATGTGTGTCTCACACAATGTCAGCAAAGATAGGCTCCAGCCCTCCATGACCCTTATTAGGATGAGCAGTGATGGAAATGAATGAGTTTTACTGTTGCAGAGTCTCAGGTCAATCACAAGAGGATGATGCTGGGAATGTCTGCTCCACCATTACTTCCCCTTTTTGTTATTTATTTACTTACCATTTACTTTTGTCTTTTTCAGAACATGTGCGCCCAAGCAAGCCCTGACACACAATATGAAAGAGAACAACCTTTGCACATCTAATCATTGGTGGCTAACGATTCTTCACCATGATCTACCAACAAAAGGGGACAGCCATGGCTGGATGACCTGTCGCCATACTTGGAACACAAAGGAGAAGGAGGCCGGGGTCCTTGTCAGGCTGAGAAACCTGTAAACCAGCCTCCTCTAAGGTGTATTCTTCTAGAAAAGGGCCACGGTAAGTACATGGGTACCTCAGTATATGTGGAATACTGATGGGGGGCCCTGAACTGAACATTTTGTGTGCATGTAATGAAGAGGTGGAGGTGTGATGAAGAAGCCCAGGCCAGCCTGGCCTGATGTGTGAAGGATTCATTCATGCAAGGAACCTGGACCTCATGGCATCTCTGTCTGAACTCTCAGTGTGTGTGCACTTCAGCTGGTGGATGTCTCCACTGACATCCGCACTGCTCTAGTCTGATCCCCACATATTTAGAGAGGAGTGAGGAGTTATTCATCACTTCCTCTCTCCTTAACTCAAAGGACCAACTTCCTTTATAATTATCCTGTGTATTGTACTACATCTCTATTGTTCTGTATCTTGGTTTCTGGCCTGTTTTCTATTCTCTTGTCTAGTCTGAATGTTTGCATCACCTCAATTTAATGTTGCAGGAATTCTTTTGTTTTGCACAGAGAACTGGGACAAACACACTTCTGTTGTCCATGGAAAGATTTCAGTAAAGCCTCTCAAATGTCTTTATTTGCATTTGCTTAGTTCAAATCAGTGACCTGGACTTGTCACACAATCACACAAACAGCAAGACCATAGCTCTTCTTCCTCTGCAGGCAGAGCAGGTCAGAGTGGGCTCCAGGATACGCACAAATTCCACAGTGCACAGTAACATTATCCTGATTGGCTGCCTCACTGAGTGGTATGGCAGTTGCACTGCCCTCAACTGTGAGAGGGTGGTGAAAGCTCCTCAGTGCATCACCAGGACAAAGCTGCCATCCACAGAGGACCAGTACACCCAGCAGTGCAGGAATGGGGCCAACAGGGTGATCAAAGACCCCAGCCACAAGGCCCACTGCCCTCCAACAGACGGCACAGCAGCATCCAGTTCCACACCACCAGACTCAGGCAGGTTTAGGTCTTTTCATGGAATAATAGGGAAACTATAGAATAAGGCACAGTATCATATTAAAGCCAATCAGAGAGAACCAACCAAGTCCAATTTACATCACATGGTTGTGTAAATGTAGCACTGTAGCTACAGTTAGTACTGTTCTGTGTTCTGTACATCCACATATCAAACAGCAGACACACTCGATGAGAACAACTGAAAACTGTGATACATCCAACCTCAATATGACTCACACACACTCAACACTGACTGATATACTTGTTGTATCTCCTGATCAACTGGCTGACAGAGGAGGAACTGTAAAAACAAGAACGAGAAAAGAATGAAAAGAAGGAAATAATAAAATTGGAGAAAGGAGAAGAAACAGCAAGGAAAAGATAAAAGAGATAGACGGAGGAAGATTAAGAGTATGCTTGGTGAAATGATTCTGTTTGAGTCTGATAGAAAATGAAGGTGAAACAAAGACAGAGGAAGGAGAAATAGAATTCTATTGGAAATTAATGAAATAAAATCGAGAATAATGGAGAGATTTGGAAAAGAGAAAGACAGATGGAAAGGAGAGAAAAATGGAGAGACACAACAGAGAGGAGAGAGGAGAGAGTCACAGTAGCAGATCCCTCACTGGTCTTGCCATCTTGTAATTCAGACTCCTCTGTTCCTCTCCTTCTCTGACTCTCCTTATGGGTGACAGTCGGGTGTCTCTATTTGGTGCCAATTACAGATTGTTCGGCGTTGGCATGGCGCTGAGACTCAAGGCTGTGGTGTCTCCGGCCCCCACAGCTCCCAATTTACTCATCAAACACTCCCATCCACAATCCGACCACTTAGGAAAGTTACACTGCTCCTTAATAAGTCCCTGACTGGTCGTTATTGCTGGAGGGAGTTAAGTGAAAGAGCAACCTTTTGTTTGGTGAGGGAAGCATGAATGAAAATGAACAATGGTGCAATTCAACTCCAGGCCACTATGAAGAGAGAAATAATCTGAACTGACTGACAATTAGCAGGGTAGGTACAAGACAAGGTCTGGCAGCAGCATAGTGATATTGTTTTCAGAGCCACGTGAGGTGACACAATGTTGCTGAAATGTGCTCAGATTGATGTAGTGGTCAACATTTGGAAAATCAAGACTGCACATGCAAAGTAAGACAAACTTCAAACTCCAAAGTAGAAATAAAAAATTTCCCAAATTTATTATTTCAATCAAAAGAGTCGACGGCACTGTGTCCAGACTGATTCCGTGTCTTTCAAGATGCTACCACTAGGGGTCACCAAAGTCAGAAATGTTGAGATATTCCACAAACAGAGCGGCTTTGAAAAGATGTGTTCAGTTGGGAGTTTAAGCCTGTTCCTGGTTTTGACATTAAATTCAAGCACATGCCAACAGCAGCAGGAAAAGGACATCGTCCACGCCCTGAGCTGGACTAGGCTGAGGATGACCTTACAATGTACGGCTGCACTCACCTTACATGTCACTGAAGAAGTCCATTCATTTCTCCTATAACATCAAGAATGTAAAGGTGCTTCAGTGATTCACTTCATTTACAATGTGCAGTTCAAGTTGTGATGCTTAAATCCACCTTGCCACCGCCCTGTCTCTACCTCTACCCCTCCACTCTGCACTCGCTCTCCCAGAAAAGAAGCCCAAACACACACAGAGCTGCCAGTCCTCTTTTCACAAACTGCTGCCATTCCCATCATTTATTTATTATATTTTCATATCCACTTAATATCTGTGTTATTGGATTTTTATCCACAACATCCATTTTGTGTTTTGCATTTTCCATCTTTATTAGTTCAGTGATCCTGTTATTAGACTTCCTCTGGCCGTATTCCCCACTCTTTCTCTGTTTATCATTTATTGTGATTTAATTCAAAGCTGAAAACATTGTGATATATTCAGTAGATCTGAATCATATGTAAGACTAAAGTTATGTTTTTAAGTAGGTCTTATTTTGTTGTGCATTGTAAGCAATTCAAATGCCAAAAGATGACATGAAATCTTGTTGCAGGATGCTTTCACTTACCAAACCTATGCTCGCGCTCAGCACTTTATGTTCACACTCTGTCATGATTGCAGAGTGGCCACAGGCAAAATTGTTAGTTGCTCCCACATACAGTATGAAGTATGCCTTAATGACGGTGGCTCACAGTTGGAGTGATTTCATTTCTATTCTCTGTTTGGATCTATACATGATGAGAGTTCTCTTGGGTTTTAATGATGCCAGATTCAAGGATCATTAAAACATACTTTTGACATTCAAGTGTGGACTGAAAACTCGAGGTGATCACTTTCTTTCTGCACTCACAGCCTGTAGGACTCTGGTTCAACCATCCCGTGGAGCGCAGGCTGTTTTTATGTTACGGTCTTTCATTGTTTTGACATCCTTTCTGTTTCTAGCTGTTCTTTTATATTTCTAACCTTACTTTGAGTTCTCCTGGTGTTGATTTTGCTGTATTTATGTTCAACAACTTGGCCACATAGGCTGCAGCCTGACTTCACCTTCACTCTGAGATCTTTCCACCCTCCAGTCCAAGTCATTCTTACAAACAAACCCAAACAAAATGTGAATTAGTGTGGTTCAATTTGACTTTGCTATGAAAATACTGTCAACAAGATGACATAATTAAGAACACATGTGACTCATGGACAGTAAGAGACCCTTCAGGTAAGAATGCCACATTCAGGCATCATCTGCAATCTCACTTTATTGATACACTAACATTTCCACCTCAGCCAAGCATTCAAGACTTTTGGATTGTTGTCTCATTAACTGAAAACAAGTCTGTGTACAGGTCTGGACCCAGTCAAGAACAGTGAGGAATATTTCATTTCAATGCCAATGCATCCAGAAGCTGAGACATTTCACACAAAACCAAAAAAAGGCCGCTATGGAGCTCGTGCACACGTGTTCCTCCAACCAGTTCTTTTCCAGAGTACCAGGGACTAACCAATTTTCCTACACTGGACTACTACTGTGACCCAAATTTACGGCGGGCCAGTTGTGTGACAAGTCAACACAAATTTGTTCAAGAATAGGTAAGTCTAATAACTGAAATATGAAAAATAGCAAGACTACATCTTCAAGAAGGTAAAAACGAAAAGCCAGAGTACAGTACACTGCAATGACATTAAGCAGCTAGGCACCAATGACATTATAGATATAGATATGCCCACCAACAACATTTCATTAGCTAACATAGCATGAGCTTAGCTGCTGCTCCTCTCTAATGTCCCATCATCACAGATACCATGTCATCTTTGGTCTGTTGTTCAAATGACAAGTGAATCTTTGAAGGCATCATGTATTCAGTTAACCCACAACAGTGAAGAAGCCTGAGAGTGACCCCTCTCCTCCTAGAGGATATACCTGGTGGGTGTCTTAACAGAGTAACTTGTAAGAAATCAGGGACATCATTGCACATTTAGAATAACATTTGAAATTATTTAAAATAGCACAGTTTTTTTTTTACACACAGGCAAACCATGGCTTTAAGGGTTTAAGGTCCAAGGGCAGTTTGACACTCATCAGAAGTGCATCCAGTGCTAGGAATGAAAATCTGAGACTTATGACATTTTCTTCTTTACAGTTAAGACTAGATCCTCGTTTAACAGGATTATTATTATACATATATTATTCACAAAGTATCTCAGCCTGTAAGACAGTTCATCAAATGAAAAATGGTTAGAAGTATGGAGGAGGACTGTTAAAGATGTTTCTGAATGCTGGAATGACAGCGAGTTCATAAAAAGCTACAAAGCTTAGAATGATGCAAGGACAATACTTATACATGATAAACATAATGCTGGTAAAGTAAGAATTAGACTGAAACAAATATGCGAGTGCCACTGATGACGACGTGGCGGCAGACTCGCCGCTCGGGCCTGGTGCTTCTGCCATGGTGAGTGTGCTGCCTCGTGTTTGTGACTGTTAGCTGTGCGTGCGTCTGGGCGAGACAGAGCTTTAGCTTGTTGTTTGTTTTGAAGCACATTTCTATCGAAGAGGAGCTGTCTTCATGGAGTTCGTTCTTGCCAATAGAAACACATGAACAGCCAATCAGCTAACAGACAGGCAGACCCAGCGTGCAGAAACAGCCTATCATATCCCCGGACGTCACCAGTAAGAGGCAAACAGCCAATCATTCAGCAGCTGTGTAGTTCGTTTGCAGTAGTTGCCATGTGGGTCTCTTTACAACGGAGTAGCATGTAGTGAGAAGCCAGGAGGAGAGCAGAACTGGCACCGCTACTATAGTAATCCACCGTAGTACCGTCGTGTAGAATTTCTAGTATAGTAGGAACCGTTACGATTTGGCACCGCGGGGTACCGTGAGTACCGTGGGTACCGTACTACTCTATTAGCATGTAGACTTGGGACACAGGCCACACTGTATATCCATACAGTATTATTTATCAGGCAGCATTAAAGTCTATACAGTTTGTTTCTAAAGCTCTTGAGTAAGGTTAAAGTTGGAGTGGAAAGTTTCCAGAAATTTACCAGAAACATTTCATGGGAAGATAAGCTGGGGAATTTTGAATTTATGGGAATTAACTGGACATTAGGGGCAATTTAAACCAGCCATCAAACCACATCTAAACATTTTGTTTTGTCATAAGCAGACATGCGAAATAAAACAATTAAAAAACAGTTCAACAGATTTATTTGTAAGTAGAACAAGTTTGAATTATTTGATTGAACATTATGAAGTCCACAAGTGTGTGGGTGGGTGTGTGAGTCTGTGTGTGTCTTCAATAGTCTCTGGCGTGGCAGATATTTAAGTAAGCCTGCATGAAAGTCAACCGTCAATTGTGTAAATTCCCTGTTAAATTCCCATAAATTCCTGCTAGTTTCCTGTTAATTTCCAGGGAAGGTTTCCAACTTTGAAGATTCATAGAATTTTGCAATCCTATTTGGAAGTCCTGAAGCTAAAACACTTTATTTAACAAAATATAATATAATATAATATAATATAATATAATATAATATAATATAATATAATATAATATAAATTTTGAATTGTATTTTTGAATTGTATTTTTGAATTGTGTCAATACATTCATTAAACTAAAGATAGGTGATGAGACAATAGATGACTTCTATGACAACTTAGTCTGTGCTGCTCACCATTAAAAATCCAAAGTGCCACTTGGACTTGAGTTCTGAGTCTGAGAGTAAATGACAAGCTTCAAAATGTTTAAAGGAGGATGAAAACGAAGAGAGGGGAAGGAGAGAAGTATTGAACTACCATCACCAAGGACATGGGAGGATGTGTTGGTGCGATACACAGCATGGTGTCTGCTTCTGTGAAGAAATTGGTTCAAGGATGCAGCAACATTAATAAATGATGCCGCACACACAAACACACATGCACACATAAAAACATGTAGCATTGCCTGGCACAGGAGTTGAAAAACAGCAGCAACCCTTTTCTGGCAACACACACACACATACACACAGAGTTTGGGTCAACCTTTGGTTTTCATGGCCAAATTCTAGCATGCTTCAAGCCTAGGTTAATACTTAGACTAATAATCAATAATTAGTCTTTGGTTGTGTGGGGAAAGCAATCAGACGAGAGAAAAAAGTCTTGTCAACACCATCCCTCTTTCTCTGTTCCTTCCTTGCAGCTCATGGTGTGTGACACACACGCACACAACACTGTGGCTCCCCTTGAGGGTCACACCATGGGGGGTTTGTCCCAATTAGCACAGAGTCAAGGTGTTGAAGGAGACACACTGAGCTAGCAGGTTATGGTAACTGGGAACACACTGAGCTAGCAGGTTATGGTAACTGGGAACACACTGAGCCAGTATGCTGGCTAACTGCTAACTAGCCTAGTTCACAGGCACAGCATGCCTTTTATGAAAAAAACACTTTGATCCACAGGCACTTTACAGCACAGGCTGCAGCATTAACACAACTTCTGAAACATCTTTATGCCAAGGACTGCAAATAGACAGACGTTTAGCCAAGGACGCCAAAATGGATAAGCAGCCATGTTGATGTGTTAGTGGTCCTCCAGATCAGCGCTTGCTGCTTAGCAGGCCTCCATCTTGTATAAATATTGCAATGGCAACTATGGTACAACACTCCATCATCCTCCAGCTGTCCTATATCGCTGCTACATATAGTGGTTGCCAAGGCAACAGTTATTTAAATCTCAGTAACAGAATTAGAAGTGATGACTGGCATCATAACTGTAGCCGCCCTTCGTCCGGCTTCATTCTACATTAGTACCACAGTCAAAGCCAAAGTTACAGTCACGCATCATTGCAATTTTCAGTTTTCATTTTCAACTTAACTGTTTTCATTTGTTTGTGTTCTGATTAAATGCTCACTAAGTGGGCCCTGTGCCCCTATTCACAAAGTGCTAGAAATCTAGGACAACGTGAAATACATCTGCCTCCGAATACGACATGGGTTATGACACATTCTATGTACACTTAGAGCAAGGACGACAGATTCGCTTTGGAACACGTAACCTGGAAATGATGACAAACACCTTTTTTCTCAGTCTTTCAATTAAACACATTCAAAAGCCTGAAAGGCTTCTCCGGATACTCTCATCCAGGAAAAGACAGACATAAGGCAGCATCACTTCTTCTTTTTTTTTTTTGCAGTAAAGCAAATCCAATTAGTTCTGCTGTTACGTTGTTTTGTTTTTTTTGTTTTCCCATGTAAAGATTAAGACACAATGTGTCACCTTCAAACCCCACTGGACACGTCTCTGTCACTCGTTGCTGCGACACTGTTTTGGTCCGTCCTGCACACAACTTCAAACCCCACCAGGAGAGTTTCAGAAGAGTTTAGCGCACCAGTTTACTTGTTCAGATTTGGTCTTTTTTTTGGTGATATGCTTCTACATGTGAAGATATCTATGTAGTTCTTTTTTTTGTTTTTGTCTGTTTTTACAATCGGCCCTCTTCTGCAATGCTTCTGAAACAGACCACGGCGGAGCTGGTGGGGTTTAAAACATTGACCCAAACAGCCACATATCACTCAATACTTTCTGACTCTCTGCAGGCAGCCACAGATCCTACTGTAAACTGTGCACAAATACAGAATACAGTTTTACCACAGCTTCACTCCTTGAGATCTTTTGTCACAAGCTGCAAGCACCTCCGTCAGAGAGAGATTTTCTCTTTTGAGGTGGTTCGTTTTAATGGTTTTCAAATGCAGTATTTCATAAGAAAGCAGCACGATTAAAGAAAGGTGAGAAAACTCTAAATGACTTTGGTAGGTCATGTTAACTGTATTTTTTTTACCTGGGTGACCAAAAGTGTCATGGCAATGAGGGAACAAAGGAGCTCATGTTTTGACTCTGAGGGGCTTTAAAATACAGCTCGTGTAGGAGTTTATATTTGTCCTTACCTTGAAATCACTCAATTCCCTGTACTACCTCTGTGTTTAGACTGGCGGGAACACACTGAGAAGTGTGTTCACTCATGTTTTTATGTGGCAACACACTGCTTAGTCTTTTTATAGCCTTCTAATGTACCTTAAAGGTAGTGGTCAAAGCGTCATTATGAGTACAGTCCCAGACCAAAATGATGGTTTGCCGTCTTTGAATCACAGTATGTGTGCATGCATGTGTGTACATGTGTGTGACTGTTCAGAAGTGGTTGGTGTTGTGCAGCCTGAAAAGGATCCATGGCCTGAGTCTGAAAAGCCGATGGTGGTGGGGACCATTAGGACCAAAAGAAGACTAAAGCATGTTTACCATACTGCAACACACACCAAAACCCTAGTGTGTGTGTGTGTGTGTGTGTGTGTGTGTGTGTGTGTGTGTGTGTGTGTGTGTGTGTGTGTGTGCAAGTAATAATTACGACATAAACAGCACACCAAAGGCAAACTGATGAAAACAAACCCAACCGAAAAGCTGTGAAATAAAGAGGGACAGATGTTTCAGAGATTATCAGAACAATGAAGAGGAGGCAAAACAAGCTCATCATGTTCAACAGAGCACACATTGTTAACTAGGGCTGCAACTAACGATTATTTTAATAATCCATTAATCTGTCAATTACTTTTTCGATTAAGTTATAAATCAGATAAAAGAAATAAATACAAAATCATTTCCAACCCTTTATTCAAGAACAGAACTGACAGTGCAAATTCACAGTGCAAAAAAAACAGGTTGTTCCTTGAACATCCCTGAGCTGATGTTTTTGATGTTGAGCTGTTTTTCAACCAAATATGTGAAGAACAATAAAATAATGCTCTTTCAATACAAAAGGTCCCATACATCCAGACCCTCCAGAAAGTTGAAGGAAACCTGTCATTCAATAAAAATAGTATTCATGAAGTTATTGTGTCACTCTGCTCTGTGTGCTCCCTGCACTCTGTTCTATGGACACAGCTCTCTCTCTCCGTTGTCCCTCCTTCCACATTGATTGGCTAGAATATGTCATAGGTATCTTCCACTGATTGGTTGAAAAAGAAACTAGTCTGCCTAATAACATTTGTCCATTGCATCTACTTTTCAATTGGTGTACCGGTGGCAAAAAACAACAAGGAATTGCAAATCTCCATCTTCAGCGGAATCTCAGGAAAACAGTGCAAAAAAACACATCTCTCTATCATAAACTGTTTCTGAGATATTCACAGATATGTACAACTCTAGACTTTTTGGGCGGATCTGCCCAATCTGTCCCCAGAGGGTCTCTCAGATGGTCTTCGCTCTACCTCCGCTCTGCTCCGCTCCGTGCTCAACTCAACTTTTAGAGTGGTGTAATAGTCACGCAACACAACAAATCGATAATAAAATTTGTTGCCAACTGTTTAAATAATGGAATTTTAGCGATTTTTTGTTTGCAGATCTATTGTTAACCAAAGTAAAATGTCCAATGTAAGAGTGTGAGAACACTCCATTCCAGGTAAATGTCCTGCTTTCAAAATATGAATCTTCTTTTGGGAAGAGTTGCAGGTACATAATCAATTTGAAACATTGGTGGACCCCTCAGGGAAATAAAGTCATGTTAAAAAAATGTGTATATATGCCAGATAGAAAAATGACAGAAAGGAGAAAGGCCAATGCAGCATTAACTTCTAAAAAGAGGCCATTTAGTTCATGAAATAATAACAACCCAATTTAGAATACTGTAGTTCAAAAACACACACCCAAACAGGATGTGGGAGGGTTATAAAAAGAGAACATTTAAATCAGCCTGTGCCCAGCAGTGGATTCAGCAGGGAGTCTGGAGTCATTCCTGCCTATTACACACTTTGACAGCTCACATCCAGTGAGGCCTTTTCTCTGAGAGACCACTGAAAAATCCAAATTGCCATTATAGAGCATTCTGTATCTGTTTCCCCTGTTACCCCTAACGTTTGAACAAAGGGAGTGAGAGAGCGTGAGTGAACTTTCTTTATTTTTTATAAATTTTTTATTGTTCTGACAGCTCAGGTCATTTTAACCCTCTCGGGACGGATTGGGCAGATCCGTCCAAAAATATGAATATCTCAGAAACGGTTTATGATAGAGAGATGTGGTTTTTGCACTGTTTTCCTTGGCATTATTTTATTGTTCTTCACATATTTGGTTGAAAAACTGCATGTGTCAGGCAAAGGGATTGTCTATAAGCCTACGTGTTAAAGAAGTAAAACAAGCTGAACATAGCTTAGTCCAGTGCTTCTCAAATAGTGGGGCTCCGTAAGGGGGGCGCGTTTGACCTTGGGGAACATGCTTTTTTTTTTTTTTTTTTTTTTTTTACTGTCCTAGAATAAAGTGCAATTGCACTTCCACTACATTAGTGGCGCTCTCATTGGCAGAGTGTGCACTGGGAGCATTCGCTCGGTGGTGTAGGAGTTTTGTTTGCACTGAGCATGCGCACTAAAACAGGGGTGCCCAATACGTCGATCGCGAGCTACCGGTCGATCACCAGACGTGATCAAGTCGATCGCAGAGGCGCCCACCGCCGCAGCCGGCAGTATGGTGGGCCATCCACCCCGCTCCCGTGCGCCAGTATGTTGGGCTGTCCACCGCGCCCACCGGTACACTTCCGTAAAAAAACACACACAAATGGAATAAAACGCCGTTTTATATATCCCAGCATGCACCGCGCACTACTTCTTCTACTGGGGAAATGGAGTTAGCGGCTGCTTACTGTAGTTCCCAGACCTGTTGCGGCTCAGTATTGATTCATATATAAGGCGCACCGGATTATAAGGCGCATGGCAAGATTTTGAAAAAAATTACGATTTTTAGGTGCGCCTTATAGTGCGTGTGTGTGGGGGGGCGCGAGATGTTTTATTCTTCCTAGGGGGGGCATGACAGAAAATATTTGAGAACCACTGGCTTAGTCCCAAAAAAAATATATAAATGTATATATATATATATATATATATATATATATATATATATATATATATATATATATATATATATATATATAAATGTGTGTATATATATATATATATATATATATATATATATATATATATATATATATATATATATATATATATATATATATAAATGTGTGTGTATATATATATATATATATATATTTTTTTTTTTTTTTTTTTGTGCACTTTATCTTAGCATACGTGTGTATGTTTGTTTGTTTTTTATAATTATTACATCAACAGGAGGTCAGGGATGTTCAAAGAGAAACCTGTGTGCACTTCACCTCAAGTGAAGTGGAATGCAGTCCTAACTGCACTGCCAAGCAAAAAGCATCTCAGTGCTACTGCCCTGTTTGCAGGTATTTAAATCAGGCTACACGTATACATTTGACACAAGAATGGCTAAATTCACAAACACCAGCGCTGTCGGCCACACTGGTTGGTGAAAATTAGAGTTTGTAGTAACTGAAAGGCAAGTACAAGGGGTGTCAAACAGTAATCTGTAGCCATGACAGTACATCTTATGACAACACAGACTGTACAATACCCGATATTCACTTTGAATCAATGCACCTGTAAAACAACATAAAGCATACTGATGTAAGTAATGCAGACATAAAATAGCTGCAACTTCATTAGCACAATATCTTCTGTGACTCAGACCTTGAGACGGGGCAGGTGTGTTTGCACTGATGTGTAACGTGCTGTCTGCAGCTCCAATGCATTCTCTGTGAACTCATCCCCAAGCATCTTTATTTAGCTTGACACTATGCAGTGTCATCTATGTGTAGTCAGGCCTAAGATGTTAACTTGACAATGCTTTCATCTAGGACAAAGTATGAAAAAAACATTAGCTCAATTACAATATGAGTTGAATATCTGTGCTACCTGGAATATATGGCTCCCAATATTTGTGGTGGTCCCAAAATTTTCTGTGGAACTTCAAGCAAAAATGTAAGCACGTTCCTGCTCCCAAAGGATGAACCCTGTCCATTTCTGATGCTGGAGCTTTTCTTTGCACTGTTAAGGTATCAAGTCTGAACCATCATCCTCTTTGTTGTGGATATTCTTTCTTATGCTCTCCTCTCTTGGGGATCACGAGGCACCACAGCAGCTACCTTTCCAGTTGTTCCACCTTTACTCCAGAATTTCCACTTCCACAAAAGATTGCATCACACGAGTTACATCATGTGATAGGTACAGCAGTAGCTACTATTGATGTCCCTGAGGTCTGGACATCACTAACTTTTACCACAGGCTACTTTTTTTCATGAATAAAGGTTTCATTTTAATTATTTTTTAAATAACATATTACAAAGGAGTGTGATCTATTTAACTACTATTTGGTTGGAGTTTCTTCAATACAACACTCAATAATGACTTAATAAAGAGTCAAAAACTCTCTGCCCTGAGAGCTTTGGTGTCAGAGATTCAGCTTGTAAGAGATGGCACAAGAGATGCAAAGGCAGATGATAGAGAGCACAAATTTGACAGAATTTTAAGATGTAACTGCAGACTGCAGGGAAACCCATCAGTTTCTGTCCACAAACTACACAGCCTTCAAGAGATCTCTGTTTACAATGTGTCCTGGCTACAGCCCTTTCATATCCACATGTGGCATTGACTGAGCACATCGATAATACAGGACAGACAGGGAGATCCAGCTCCAGCAAATAGGTTTTTCCATTCATTTGAGCAGGGGTCGTCCCTTTCAGCTCTGGCGGACCACACCACACGGGTGTCAGCAAAAAACTGTGCCAGCAGGGGAAAGGTTGATCCAGATCCAACTTTTGTGAAAAAAGAGCCCAACGTCACACTCCGCAAACCAACCAGACACTCAGATCAGCCAAACCTCCACAGACAGCCTGAAATGTCTCTGAACCAGAGTCTGATGCACAATTTACACCACAAAACTGATTGACTCTGGTGGAGGAACTTGGCTGTTGTTCACATTACTGATTTTAATGACTCCCTTGATGAGCTTTCCGCTCTCTCTCTCTTCTTCAGCTGTGTACCAATGTATACAAAGACAGTGTAACTGCACTTCTTTCTGTTATTTCAGTAGCTTTAACTCATCAATGTGTAAACATTCACATTCAGTATTTCATTAATTGCGTGCAGTTCATCAAGAACATGAGCAATCACAAGACTACAGCACAGAGAGTACTACAGAGAAAGGGAGGTAGCCACGAGGACAGGTTTATCAGTTACAAGTCTGAACTACACGGCAGACGCTCTGACAGGAAGTGTTTGTATGAACGCTCACTGTGATAATCTAGTCCAAGGTCGTGTCACCTCTCTCACCTCACTCTCTCTTCCTCTCATCAGTGGAGTCAGCCTCACAGAGTAACAAATATGTGGCACAGCAACAACAACTACGTACTGTCTATATTGAAGAAGTGGATCAAATGATTGATTGGGAAATGTTACTGAGCTCTCTCTCTCTCTCTCTCTCTCTCACTCTCACACACACACACACACACACACACACACACACACACACACACACACACACACACACACACACACACACACACACACACACACACACACACAGAGTGTCACCTCTTATTATGGTCACTGAAATTACCATGACAGAAATCTACACAAACAAGCAAACCGGGATGGCTACAAGTTCCCTGGTTTTAACAAGCACTCTTCACAATGTGCATCTGACAGCTTTAGAAGTTTGTGTGTGTGTGTGTGTGTGTGTGTGTTCATTATACCATTTGCTGGGACTGTCATTACTTATTGATGGTGCTTCTGTTTAAAATGCAGCATCACAGCAGTAGGTGGCACAATACTGTCATAAACACACACCCACACCCACACACACACACACACTTGTTCTTTCCAGAGTTGGGTTAAAGGAAATCAGCAAGAGGCCATGCTTTCAGCCTCCCTGTTCCTGTCACTGTCCTCTGTCTTTCTAATGTCTCTCTTTCACTCTTTCCTCTCGTTCTCTCCCTCTTTGCCTTCATCTCTCACTTCATCTCTCTCTCTCTGTCGCTCCATCCCTTTGCTTCTTGTTCTGTTCTCCTCTTTCTCACTGTAAAGCTCAAACTCACATGGTTTATTTGAGTAATATTGACAGAGCTGTGTGAGAAAGATGTCCTCAATGTGAAATCTGTTCTTCCGATGCCTTTTCTTCAGAACAATATCTCAGTGACAGTTTCCAACAAAGCATTTACAGCATAACTAAGTAAAGTGTCCAGTCCTGGCATGTGCAATGCAACGAGCAGGCCTCACATAAATTGCACAGGAGGAACACACACATCCTTCTTCCTTCACGTTTTGTTTTCACTGCTTCACAAGAAGAAGGTACTGATCAGTCTGTGATGGTGAGAAGTCATTTTTGCACCCACAGGGCATCAGAATTCTTCTCTGATGTTATGTCATATATGTACATGACATCATTTAAAGCTGCCCCATGAGCGAGGTTTGAATGAGTGAGCCTGATTAGTTTGTATCACACGCATGCGGACTGTTTCATCTCCTCATACCATCCACCCCATTCAAAGAACAGATCCATTTAAGCACAGAGATAATCCAAAGAAACCCTAACAATACCTAAACACACGAAGACCTCTGACACTAACAACCTCCTTCAAAGCAGGAGGCCTCCTCTTTGAGTTTATTTAGTTTATTGCATTCACTTACGTTCAAAACGTTCTGCAATCATTTTCAGCTAGCTGAACCTCAATGAGCAATGTAATCACCTTCCAACCTCCAAAGAGACCCTATGGTGCACAGGAAGTCCTGTCCACATGCTACACATTGGTGATACAACATGTTGCTGATGTAACTGGTAAAAATGAAAAAGACAATCTGAGCAGACAATGAGCATTTCTGAATTCATACATAATTATTCCCACATACAGACAGACATACCAGCAAATACATTATACACCACATTATACATATGCGTGCACAAGGGATTCCTTACACTGTCAGAGCCTTTGGCACCCATGCCTACATATCAGATCATTATTCATTATAAAGCTCCTCCAAGCAAATTCACCACTACTGAAATCTCTGCTGCTACTACTGTACCTTCACTTCCTTTGGACATGTACCACTGCACTGATGCACAGTCTGTGACAAAACACATACTTGAGCAGGGATTTCTTTCAAACACATTAAATATGCTGGAAAATAGTTGCTGAAAATGCCAAAATACTTTGGACCATATATTACTGAAATGTGGAATTAGAGGTTCAAACAGTTTTTGAAAAGTTTTTTGAAAAACATCTGAAGTTTAGTGTGTCGTTAACCTTCCTGGGCTGCAGGTGAGCTGGTTGTTGTTGCTGGTGTTTTTTTCAAAACCATCCCCAAAGTGCGATGTTTCACTGTTTCACTGTTTCACTTCGGTACATGGCATACTGAGACAGACAGACAGGCAGACAGACAGAGGAAAAGCCCCCACAGTCCTGGAGCTGAGAATTCATTTTAACCTGATTTTGACACCTAATTTCATAAACTTGTTGATATTTTTAATCATACAAATTTGGCTGGGTGGTTACACTTTCTTCTTTGGTCTGACAAACTCAGAACACATTTATTTTTACTTCAAATGATCATTTCTGCCCTTAAACTGCTTCTGCTGTTTAGTTGCATAAAAATATTGTATTCAGAAAGTACTCAGAGTCCTGTCTAACATCAGCCTAACCATAACACATTCCTGTTTTGTCATGACACTGTTTTCAGGTCAGTACAGAAGCCTCAGTATCTGAATATGTATATGAATGTGTGCCAATTGAGTTGAACTTTAGTTGAATTAGACCAAAACCAAAGAATTTTATAAATTCATTAGATTAGCAATTTATATGCCGTTAGTTCCTGTAGAATGACTCCCATGATGGAAAACATGAGCTATCTTGAAACTCAGGTTGTGTCCATGTTACTCACACAATGAAAATGTTGACCATCTCTCCTAGTGTGTATCCAGATAGGCATCGTGGTGCATTGTCTGTTTTTATATTACACTCTCTCCAGGTAAGCCTCTGATTTGCACTGTAATCCTCTACTTGGCATGGCAGGCAGGCCGGCTACCTGCCTCCGTGCTTTTGTGTGTGCATGTCTGGTGGAGACTTTTTGTTTCTCTGGTTGTATATATGAGAGTGTGTCAATGTGCCATTATGCATGTGTGAACACAAGGAAGACGCTCTGTGTGATTGTGTGTGTGTGTGTGTGTGTGTGTGTGTGTGTGTGTGTGTGTGTGTGTGTGTGTGTGTGTACAGACATGCTAGGCTGCATTTCATCTCAGGGCTTAGGGCTCATCTTGGAATAGCAGGGACCCAGGTGTTATTTAGAATTAAGGCAGACACATACACAGACACACACACAATAGTGAACACTGATTATACGACTATCATCCTGTCTGTGCACAGACAAACACTCATACACACAGCTTGTGGTTCTGCACAGGACAGTAGTTGCTGGTGTATCCTTTAATAGAATAGCAAGTAAAGCCAGCAGCATGCCAGAGAACAGCTGGCAAATTTACCACTTCACAAGTGTTTTCTCTCTCTCTCTCTGACTGATGCAGTGCTCCAGGGGCCAGCAGGTCAGCAAGTCCAACAATGTCAATCCGTGGAGCAGAAAAATTAGTTTCAGCTCTCGTCACATACTGGTTTTATTTTCATGTCTAAAAACAAACGAACAGGAAAAGCCAGGCGCCACAGAGAGCATGTCAGCACTGTTCTGTCATCACACACATCTGACAGAGCAGACACACTCATTACACTGGTGTTATACACATGTATCTCACAACGACCTCCATCCGCAATGACCCCCGTCCACACCTCCACTCTGGTCACTTCAATGGCCCATTTGACCTTTGAACAGGCTGGATGGAGGGTTGTGTCTATGAGTCACATGTCCCCCATGGTGTTAACAACCCCACAGAGGTAGATGCCTGGACTTCCCACCAGTCATTTAGAAGTGAAGAAAACACTTTGCTGAGAGGAGAAACTAAGCTTGCAGGACTTAGAAACGCATACATGTACCCAAGTATCAAACAAAGACATGTTGATTAAAAACTGCTCTGGACAGCCGATCTGACTGTCCAATAAATACACGTAGATAAGTGGCTGATATTTTTCTAGCTGATATTTATTCTTTTTTTGTCTGTCTGGGGTCTACGTCTGGAAAGGTTCTATAACATTTATAGAGCACATTCCTGCTCCCAGATGATGTATCATTTGACTTTCAAAACAATCCTATTAGCATTCCTGACAGACAAAATGCCAGATTTTGTGCAGAGAATATCTAATGACCTAGCAGTCCATTAATCGGTACAGATATGTAGAGCTACAACATCAAAACAGTCAATACTGCTCACTGTAACACTTCCTCATGTCTATTATTACTTCACACATGTCATGTTATCATTTCCAGAAGTATGAAAATCAATTTATCACCTCCTATGAGAACGATCATGAAATATCAGAGGAAAAAGAATAGTCCCAGATTGTTAGGGAATTTTCTACCGTTAGGTTACACAGAGTCACGTGTGGGCCTTGAGGTCCTCTGCAGAATTAGTTGTTTGGCTTTGACTGGGAACAGTAGGTGCCAGTCTATCTCAACACTGTGGGGGCCAGGGTCGAAGAAATCTAGTGCTGCCTGCTTAGACAATCTGCGTAAACAGACATCTGTGTCTCCAGACTAAAATATACTGACAATGACACCGTCCTTGGTAAAAACATTCTCTTTAACTGTCAGGATTCATTTGGTATCTTGGGTGTGTCATCTGACTTAATTATCACGTGTGTTTTTGTTGGTCATTCACAGAACAAGTAATATTACCTCTAGGCATAATTACTGTATTAGACATTGATTTTTTTTAAGACGTAGTTTTTTTTTTCCCTCAAGCAGATCACATGCTTATAATCATGCCACATGCAGCTCACATACAATACACAGCGGGTCTTTGTATTTTTGTATTTTTTGTGTTGATCTGATTTTTACAGGGGGTAATGGGGCAAAGATAGAGGGACCAAAGATAAATAGAAAAAAGGGAAATAAGACAGCAAGAGAAGCACTGAGAAGAAACAGAACAAAGAGACAGAAATGGAGGACAACAGAAGGGAAAAGAGGGAATGCAGTCTATGAGGGGTTGGACTCTAATCAGAAATACTTTGCCTTCTTTCAGATGTCCACTCAGTGCTAAATGACAAAAGCACTCCCATCCGTGCAATTGGTTGAAATGAATCATCTGGGGCGAGACGGTTCACTTTTTCAAGGCTCTTGCCAAGAGGCTCTTTAATGAGCTCTGCACACACAAACACACACACACAGGGTCTCGTTTTAAGGGCTACACTAGAGTCCCGTGTTCTAATCAACTATTTCCCGCACAGGGAGGACGATATGTTTCACACAAAGAACTTGAACATGGAACACTCACAGACTATTATAAGCTTGCTATCAGAGGTCGTGTTTCTTTCTGCTCTGACTTTTCTGACTTATTTAACAGCATTTGGTTTCCAAAAACATCTCATTCACCACGTCATTTAAATAAAGATTGCACAGATTATGTATCTGTGAAGACATTGAGAGGAAAGATGAACAGAGAAACCCACTGTGGGGTCACTTTTCATGTCAACACCACATGAAGCAGATTTTTACCTCCTGGCTGCCACTGGCTTCTCCTGTGACATCAGCTGCTACTGGCTGATAGTCAGTATTAACTTGCTTGTCCTTCATCCTCCACTGCATCAATCCCTCCTTTTCACCTTGTTTATCATCAGTTACTGGACTTTCTAAAATTCTTCGGACAAAAACAGCTAGACATCAAGGTCATGCCTGTAGGATCAAAGACAGAGTACTAGACAATAACCAATTAATATGCACACTCACCACCAACTGGACCTGGCAGGTCAGACACACTACAGGTGGTCTACAGGTGGTTATTGACAAGGTTGCATGTGAAGTACTTAATGTCACAGTAAATGGCCCTCAGTGTTAATCTGTTAATCCGTCATTGTTCAAAAAATCCATTCAATGACGGAAGATATTCTGTTACTGTGACCTCAGCACACTTCTTTATGTGCTTCTTTATATGTATAAGATATTATGTGAAACTACTCTGATATTGATGGCAATATTTTCATTGAGACTTCAGTTCAACAAAAAGTTTGACAAAAACAGCATAGCACAGGAGACCCTGGGTTCTATTCAGTTTAAGTTGGTCTAAATTGGTAGGTAGGTGTGAATGTGAGTGTGAATGTATGTAATGTAATGTATGGTGTTTCATATAAGAAAGGTAAGAAAATAAGGAAACAAAAAGAATGATTCATATCACATTATATTTGTTAAGCCTTAGTTTGATATTGTTTTTAAACTTGAGTGTATGACTGCATAAAGCCTAACTCACACCGGGGACGTCAGCGGCGCGTTACGGAACGTCTCAGCAGCGTCCCAGAAGCGTCTCTCCGCTCCGCAGCGCTATCTTTACGTAGCACTTCTATTTTTGACGTGAGCCGTTGCTAAACCGCGTCAATTTCAACAGAGCAGATAGCACCAGACAGGAAATCTGACACAGAATCATTGTAATACACTTCCGCCCCCTTTCAAAATAAAACCCAAAATGCGGTTCATGTCGCCTGTCACAGCTTCACGTCCACATTACGTTATGACCGGTGGCACCAGGTCATCTGTCAGTCAATCAAAGAGTCTCAACATGAACAACGAGAGACTAATTGTTGAAGTGGAACAACACACAATAATTTATGACACGACAGATCCTTTTTATAATCGCTCCCATGCCGGAGAAGCAAAGTTAGCTGTTTGTTGTTGTTGTTTCTTTTATACACAGTTTATCGCGGGGACTCGCGTATGTTCGGGATTCTCGCGTGATCTCGTGCGAATACGGCTAGTTCGCTACGCAGCCGTAACACTGCCGTTACGCGCCCAGTGTGAGTTGACGCCGGGCAGAGGACGGAGCTGAACCGTGCCGCTGCCGTGACGCTGCCGTTACGCGCCCGGTGTGAGTCCCGTGCAAGTCTCTGGTCTATGTGAGTGTAATTCATTTCTCTAGGGTAAATTGGGTGATTACAATTATTACTTTACCCTTTCCTCAAATTTAATCCCAAACCGGAGCAACCACATCAGTGTTTTTTCCCTCAGACTCCATTATTCTTTTTTTTTTTTCTGCAGCATCTAATGCTACTTTGTGAGGAGAAACCATCTTTACAGATAATCTTGACTGCCTGATTTGTACTGCCTGACTGGAAATGAATCACACAATTTCATTTTCTGCTAAACCTGCTGAAGGCCACGTGCTGGTTGGTTTTATGTTTTGTGATGCAGAAAACATTTCCCGGTGTGTTGCCTGCTTGTTTGGTGGACCTTGTTAGTGGCTCAGGTTGTGCTACATCCATGTTTCAAGTAGTTGATGAGATGAGGCTCACTTTCTCTGAGGGTGCACAGCTATATTTTGCAGCCATGTCTGATGCTGTATTGATGAGTATTAGTGAGCTTCATCATCAGAAATAACCAGTGTACATTCAAGGCCTATCATCTCACCTTTACCTGTATTCATATGCGGTATCATACAATTTGGAAGATACTTCATTGCCCTTGTCACGGTGTACTTTTAAGACTGTCTAAAGGGTTTTATAGGGGACTAAATCATGCAGTTTTGCTCTATCTGAATGCTATCTGATCACCCAGGGTGAATGTTTTGTCAGTTGGGAGTCTGTCTAAAGGTCCTAATGAGAAGCTTGGCTTGGCTCTGATTGGAGCCACTGCTTTGAGAAATAACAAGATCACTCGGCTGCCATCACTCAAATAAACCACTTTCCTGAGGCCCAGATTGGACACCGGCTGCTTGAGCTTGATTGCTGGTGTTCAAATCTCTCCTTGGTAATGCCATCTGCAGCTTGTTGTTATTGTTTTCCTTATTTTTATTTATTTATTTTTTTAATGGATAGGTTTGTTATTGACCTGTTGGTAGCAGTCCCTCAAGATGTCAGGGCTTAATGTTCATTTTGCTATGAACATTAAGCCCTGTGATCTTTGGTACCACTAGCAACCAATATTTTATACTTGTCCAATGAAGTCCTTTGAACAAGTGCTGTAAATACTCATGGTCCCAGAGGATGACCCGAATATCTTTAGTAACCTGCTGACCTTTCTGTGCCATTTTGGATGAAAATTACTATTACTACTTTTACAAAAAAATTAAATGTACCCATTTTCCAATGTAAACACTCGCATTAATAGTGATTAATGAAAAGATCGATCTCAAAGATTCAATTCAAATCTGTATTAAGCTTTCCCTGAAACCACCGGGCACGTCTCTGTCATGCTGCAGATGCGACTCTGTTTTGGTCCGTCCTGCACGCGACATCGGCAGCAGCACCCAACGGGGAGTGTTTCAGAAGCACCACCATTTTCCTGGTTTATGTTCTTCTAAACATGCTTCTGCATGTGTAAATATGCTACGTAGTTAATCAGTGTCACTTGTCTGTTTTTACGACCTGCAGTTTGTGCAGGGTATTCTATTTTAAAAATCCACTGGATTGTCTATGTGTAAATTGACCTGGGCTGCTCACGGCATCCGTCAAAAATATAACACCTGCGTAGTCAACGGCAAGCAAAGTGGAGGCCTGCTTCTGGGAAACTTCTGAACCGGACCAAGGATTTTGGGGGTTAGATAGATTACACTCTTCACTCTGTTACTCTTGGACAGTGTTCTTACAGTAACATTAGCAGGACAGCAACCCAAAGTTACATTCTGGCTGTTTGTCATTTCAAGTCAATGTCAGCAGCTATGTGTGTGTGTGTGTGTGTGTGTGTGTGTGTGTGTGTGTGTGTGTGTGTGTGTGTGTGTCTGTATTCATCTTCGTGCAGGTGTGTGGGTGCACACTGAGAAGCTTTAGCCCTACTGATGCAGCAACAGTTGGGTGAGCTGAGATATGAGTCATCCTGCTAAAGGGTCTATAATTACTGATTATTATAGCACATATAGGGGGACTGTGTTTGTGTTAGGTATTTGCTGTTATGTTTATGTCTCTTTTGTTAGGGTTAGGGTCTTAGTATATACTGTTCTGCACAATATATACCTATGTGTGAGAGCACAAACTGTACACATTGTGTGTGTAGCAGTGTGAGTACAGAGTTATTTCTGGTATAAATCAAGGCCTTTAATTGGTCAGGAGCTATAACCACAGCAGGAGGTCCCGCCTCAGACTGCTGCTAATTGGCCACCTGCTGCGTAGCTCGATGCACCGTTGGTCCAAACTAGGAGTCACACCAGAGCATCAACAGGTGTGGATGTTATTGCGTTAGAAAAGTGTCTTTCTCTCTGCCTATCCCTTTACGTATACACTGTGTCCTTGTTTCACCTCGTGCACATATCATGCCTGTATGTGTGTGTTCTCAACACAAGTTAATTACTACACAAAGTGTGTTGTAAATAACCTTGATGTCTTGGGTTTGTTTCCTCCCATAGAGCTCAGACAGACAGCGTCAGATGAACTTTGTACTGAGTGTAAACAAACTGATGTGTGAGTTTGTGCATATCTGAATCTCCTTTCTAAAGGACTAACTTGAAAGGGCTTCTCAAACATTAGGGATAATAATGACTAGGGCTCCATTAGCGGACGTAATCAATTACGTCGACAATAAATATTTGATGTTAAAATTTTGCGTCAATGCGTTGTATTATTAAACCCTACTGTATGATCACTGTATGAATAAAATATTTTTCAAAAAATTCAGCTGGAGCAAATCTCATTAACACAGCTACAAGCATAAACACCACATACAGGAAGAAGGTAGGTTAAAAGTCTGTCAAGCTGAGCCGTTATATCGCCACGTCAAACAAAGTCTTTTATTTTCAATTAAAATAAATTACTAAAGTTTTTTTAGTGAGTTATCGGACGCAAAGCCACTTTTGTAGTAATTAGTAACATATCGTTGCTGACAGCGGAGACCTCTTACCTCCCAAAACGTTTTATCGGTCAAATCTGGTCATAAATGTATGTCTTTATATTAGCCTATCAGCCTACAAGCAAATCAAACCCAAATGGATACAAAGACATATTCATCCATGAAAATAAGAGGTTTCTGCCCAACAGTGACAATATTAATAATAATTCATGTGTAGGAGGAAAACTCCACTTCATGTCATTGGAAAATCTGCGACCGATTACACGATTAAAAAAAAATAGGTACAAAATTTGTGATAATTTGCATTGATTTTTTTTTTTTAGAAATAGGGTACGTTATCTTAAAAAAAGTCACTGGTTGGTGATTCATTTGTTCAGCATCAGACGTCAAGAACGAGGGACACAGAACGAGGGAAGACATGGCGACGGTAGGCGACAACTTTGAAAAAGAGGATGCCCTGAGCGGTTTTAAATCATCTGTGTGGCGGCATTTTGGATTCCCTATAGACACAAATACAACCGGTGAGAAGACAGACAAAAACAAAACAGCATGGAAATACTGCAAGAACTAACAGCTAACATATAGCGGCAACACGAGCAACGTGCAGCAGCATATTAGCTGCCACCACAGTGAGAAGCAAAGTAACGTTACGCCACCTTGTGAGTGAAAAATGCAGACGGGGCAAACCACCCTGACGAGAGGCTTTGCATCTCCTCTCCCCCATACATGTGTTTTGTTGTTTAAGATGACCACGTAAGTTGCACTTTTTATAAGAGGACACAAACTGTTTTCATAGTTTCTGTAAAGAAAGCACAGCTAAGATTTTTTTTCCCTTGAAATAAAAGATAGATTTATGTGTTCATAATTTGTCTGTAGCTCATTTTGATTAAAAAATGTGATGATGTATCGTTACATCCCTAGTTGCAGCCCTAATAAGGACACAGGTAAGACACATGTTACCAACAGACATACAGATTCAATACACTTAATTACTACACATTCACTGTCAAGAATGACCTTAATGACATGGTGGTTATCAGGACTTAGGTCAGTGTTAGGGCTTCAAATGGGGGAAATGTCAAATCCTTTAGGTTTTTCCAAGAAAATCTATCCTGATGCTTTAACATAGAAAATCAGTCTACAGGCTTAAGTTGTTATAACTTAATAAAAAAAAACACTACTCTTGATAAAAAAGACTTGATAATCACAATTGTTGGATTTTATCCCATGGTCAAAACATCAAGAATTAACCCAAGACATAAATGTAATCTCTCATTTATTTGACTTAATATTGACTCCTCATTGGCAGTCATCACTGACCTCACATAACACCTTAAAGCTAAGGACTACTTATCAGCCTGGTAAAAGAAAGTTTGGTTTATCTCAGGAGCTATAAGGTAGACCAGTTTATCCAGCATGAAGCTTGATAAATGCACTTCTTGTACTTTTAGTAAATATCATGACCTGTGTGAAAGAAATTGTTTTCAAGATTTCAAACTGTTTGCTACAAACTGTTCCAAAGAAAAAACAGCTGAACCATTTTCTCTCAAACTGACCCCTGAGCAATGAATACAAATATGAATCAAAGTATTTTGAACTGGATTGACCCTCAAACTGGTGATTCATTCATTGATTAGTCAGTTTAGTTCTGCTCACATATAATTGACTCTGCTACAATAGTTAAAGTATGGGTTGGTTTTGTAAATGAAATCATGAGAGTGTAAACAGCAATTCCTGTATAGATTTGAATGCTGTACTAAAATATAATACAGATAACTCAAAAGCCGCCTGAATGTTCAATCAGCAAACTGTTCTGTGAATACTGAATAATGTCCTGCCTGAATGCACAAGCAGCATGGACAAAGTTAACATCGGGAAAGTGTGAAGAGGAGCCCCGACAAGAGCAACAGAATGTTTAATTGAGCCTGAATCCCTTTAAGAGAAACTAAATTCAATCAGTTTCCAATCCCCGGCTCAGAAAGGTGTATATACCCCCTGATCCAATTACTTATTTACTGCAATCTAATCAGTTAACAAAAGGCCATTCTCACCTTCCCACAGAGCAGCTAATAAAATCTAATCAATCATTTTCGCTGCCTTCATTAAGCATTAATGAATGTTTAAACTGTGATGCGTCTCAAGGCTCCAGTGTGTTTTTTCTCGACTGACCTGTGAGTGCATGTGCTTGTGTGCGTGTGTGTGTGTGTGTGTGTGTGAAGAGACAACAACAAAAAAGGTGTCATAAAAAAGGAAGGAGGGAAGACATCAGAAACACAAACAGGAAGTTTCCTGTCTGCTGTGTTTAAACACGTGTTCATGTGTGTGTGTGTGATGAGCTCAGATCAATGCGTCCAGTCAATTAGTGGTGTAATGATTTAATCAATGCGTCCTCCTTTAGGACCCTCATTACTTCTCAGGCAATTTATGATACCTCCGTGTGTGTGTGTGTGTGTGTGTGTGTGTGTGTGTGTGTGTGTGTGTGTGTGTGTGTGTGTGTGCGCTAAATGTATGATGAAGAAAGAAGTGGAGCAGATCAATGATAGTGTCCTGACATAAACAAGCGAAGGAAGAAAACTCATGCATGTGTGTGTGTGTGTGCGTGTGTATTATCAATAGATCTTTGTGGTCATACCATAAGAAGTGATTGGACGAATAAGTTGTGTCCTGTTATTATGGTTTCCTACAGTAATATGTTCTGTAATGAATTATCATTTCATGACTTGACATCTCCATTAATGTCGGCGTAAATCTGCTGTTTTGAATCCTGCTCCACAGTCCTGATTGTTTCCTGATTCTCAGTGTCTGTCTTCACACTCATAGTTCAGTCACTAGCCTTGACCTAACCAAATTAAGCCTGGCCTAATTCTATACAGTAGTTCAACATTATCTAAAACTTAAGTCTTGTCAAATGTAAATGAGTTTGAACTAAACTTAAGACTGACTGACATTAGCACAGCATCTCCCAGGCTACGTCACAAATGAATGACAGTGTCTGCTGAAGCAAAGAAGCACTGCTTGGTTAACATTTATTTAACCCTCATCATCACGCTCATCCTCTTATATCACAGGTTATGGAGGCGTGGGTGAAGGTTATCAGCAGTGCTGTCACCAGCGTGGGAGGTCCTGCTCATCGACATGCATGCACATGAATCACAGTAACTATATATAGAGCCTATTCTAGATGTAGTCCAGGCTGTATATATATGGTAATTGTATTATTGTGATTGGCCCTGTGGAGATTCGCATCATGTGTTCCATCTCTCCTCACCTCTGCAAAGTCAACGTGCTTGAGGAAGTTACTGTGCCCATCCAAGAAACAGTGCAGCACATAGATTGGCATTTTTTGTGTGAGAGCGATGTCGCCACAGGAGCAATTCTATGTGTGTGCAAAAAATCATTTACTTCTGTCAGAACTGTGTAGTGTTTCCTGAGTGAATATGTGTGTCTTTAACTCTCAGAAAAACACAGCTGGCCAGTAAGAAGCCATCACTTGAATGATGTTCTCAAGGTTTGATTTTACGGTCAGTGGGACATTTGAGCATCAAATACTGATAGAAAGGAGAAAAAAGAATCCCGACATCTACCTGAGCAGTTGAACTCACATTTTCCTGTTCTATGCACATGTACACAGTATGGGTGGGTGTTGCTCGGGAGATAGAGCAGGTCGCCTTGCATGGCATCAGTGTATGAATGTGTGTGAATGAGATATGTAGTGTAAAAGTGCTCTGAGTCTAGAAAGGTGTTATTTAAGTACAGGCCATTAACCATTTACAATGTCCATACTGTAAGCAGTCCCCAAGTATCTGTTTAAGGCAGTTTAAGGCAGTGGTTCTCAAACTTAAAATACATGTACCTACAGTAGCTGAGAAAAAATATATATAAAATTCATGCTCATGCAAACTACCAACCCACAGTCTTTCCCATTTATATGAACATAACATATGCTATGCTATGCTATGCTATATACTGTACTATACTATACTATACAATGCTATGCTATACTACTGTGCATTCATGTTGTTGAGATCTCTGTATGTAAACAAACTAACACACATGCCCTCTGGGTTTGGCCTATATGTTTAAATTTATCAACCAGCCATGTTCAGCCAAAAAACAGTACTGGTAGTTGTGTTAGCTTCTGAGTTAGCTTCCAATAACTAAATGTATGTCTATGTATGTATGTCACTAATGAACATGATGTGGAAGTGGGTAATTTTGCCCATTATTACCAATGATGTACAGTAAAATCGAGTATTACTTATGATAAAAAAACTAGCGACAAACACCAACATGGTCACCAACAGCAGACACAGCAGCAGTTAATATTACTAGTCCAACAGTAGTCAGCCCAGCTCTGCGTCTGTCTTTCAGCCTTTTATTTCACCAAGCTCTCACCAACCACTAACAGTCAGTCCCAGGTTTACTCTTGTCCTGCAGCTTACAGTCCAGGCTGCCGTTTTAACGGGAGTATAAAAAGTAACATTTCCAATGTTTTTTGTTAGTTTAGTTTCTTTTTGTACCTTTCACTGACCGCTTAGACCTCCAGCTATTGTATCTATTGTGTTCACATGACATGAGTACAGATCTCTTCTCAATTGTCCACCAGGAGAGGCTTGCACTTAGTGATGCAATGGAGGGAAACTACTCTTCAACTCTATTCACTGACCTTGTTAGTTTGTGAGTAGTGACTGGCACCTTTATGCCTGATACAATTGCTTGGTAAAATAGTACACAGTACTATTAGTAGTATTATAGAACTGACCATTACAAATAATACCAAACTCCCAAAAAATATGCAGCATGCTGTTAGTTCCACCTTAAATTCTACACCTGGAATATTAACAAAGTATAAGCATGCATTTCACATTTTACAGATCACTAGTAGAGGAGCATCATGCTACACACCTCCACCAAGTTTCAGAAAACAAGACACCAGTTTAAGACAACACAAACTGCACATAACTTCCTTGATGGAGGTTAACATTTTGCCATAAAATGGCAAGAGTTTAAGCCCCTGTGTGACATGCCTATCACCACAGAACACTGCTTTCCAAACTATCATGCTGCAGCTTTAAGCTCATAAATCTTTCTCCTAGAGGGGATGGAACTAATTGCCAATGCCCTACAACAGGTGTTCTTGGCTGTTTACAGCATGTTGTCAGAGATAGTGACAATCAACCATTTTAACAGCTTGTGGGAGAGAGAAAATTAATTCACACTCTCCCAAATTTAGCAAATGTAATGTTTTGTTCAGATTTGCTAGTTTCCTATAGCAGGAGTGTTGCTGGGAGGAGACCTGAGGGAAGAGCCTTATGGCGAGTGATGGAGCAGTGAATGGGAGAGGCAGGAGAGGGATGGTTACCAGTCAATCATCATGGTGGTAGTTGGAAGACAAACAAGAACCAATATTAAGACAAGTGTTCAGAAAACCATTCCCTTTCCCTTCTCATAGTATTTACTTCAACTTCTTGATGCAATTGTCAATGAGTCTTAAAGCAGAGTGGTAACTGATTTCTAAAGACATAATGACTTGACTCCTCTTAACTGTGTTTCATTGTTTATGACAACCATCTGCTTAGACCATCCAGTTCAGAGCACCTTCTGAGCTGAAACAAGATCACAAGGCAAGAGTTGTGATTAGATAGTCGTAGATAGAATATTGTTTAAAAATCATATATAATATCAATACGGTTAATACTAACACATATCACATATGATATGAAGATTATGAATAGTATGTGAAGGACACTCAAAACACTGTAGGTGTTAGGTGGGGTATGCTGTAGTTTTTGCAGCTTGATTGCCTCATCTGCTGTTTTTTAACCTCTATTTCTCTGAGGGTTTGTCCAGTATGTGTGCAGAAAACAAAGTGTAAACGTATTCACAGTGAATAGACCTGTAAAGGTGGTTATTGGTAATTGTAAAGGGATAGAACAGTATTATTAAACTGTTCGTAGTTGCATAGCAGCTGAAAAATAAAATATTAATGGGAAGACTTGTGAACTTTGATCAAATATAGCAACAACAGGTCAGTTCATACACAGCTGACACCAGAGAGAAAACTTTCTAGAAAGATGAATCTCAAAAGTCAATAAAAAGTACGCTAACAGTGAGGTAAGTGAAGACCGCCAATAAACACACAGTGCCAAGTTTAAAATAACTCCAGCCATTGAGAAGAATGTCTGCAGGAGAAAAACCTTCAAGCCAGCCAATGAGGGTTCTGTCTGTAGGCCCTCATACAGCTGGAGCTCACAGGTATAGAGAAATACAGTTCAGAGGGCATCTGGTCAGCACAATTTTATAATCCCAAATTATAGAAGTTGTGCACTTAATTGTGTTTGTTAAAATTAAAGTGTTTCTTTTTAAAATATGTATAGTTTGAAGCTGCACATGGAAGAACATGTGTTTGTAATAATGATATATTTGAAGGTGGTGAAAATCTCTTTGTGAAAAAAAACACAGGCCAGACAGACACACAAACAAACTAGACAAACAACTGCCTTCAAATATCACTATTATCGCATGGTATGTTCTTGTGCACTGAGGTCGGAGAGGGAGGGGGGCTAGGCTGAAGCTCACCGATGCGCCTGAAGGATGCACAGAGGCATTTCAATTCCAAACCCCTTTTTCCTAAATCAAACTGTGGATATAAAAAGGGCACCATGTTTAAGGTTACAGGTGCAGAGCTTCCAAAGAAGAAAACTAAATTTCCGGAGCTGCTCTGGTTGATTTATTGTATTATTCAGCACAATAATGTGATAGTCTTTTACATTACATTCTGCCTAAATCTGAACGGTTTGGGATTTTTTAAGTTCAGAGCACTGCATGTACGTGAGCTGCGAACTTCTCATGTATTTTTAAGATAGTATAGCACAGCTGATGGAGGATGTGATGCAATCATGTACAATGGCTCCTTGTTTAGTTAACTTTTTAGGTTCAACGGTGAACATTTAAATGGTAAATGGACAGCACCTTTCTAGCCTTGACCACTCAAAGTTCTTTCACACACATTCATACACTGATGCTACTGGCTGCCAACTGCTCGTCAGAAAGAAGCTAATCTCATTCACACACCGGTGGCACAGCCTTTAGCAGTAATTTAGGGTTCAGTATTTTGCCCAAGGGAACTTCAACATGCAGACTGGAAGAGTCAGGGATTGAACCACCAATCTTCTGATTAGTGCGCTCACTCAGAGTGCACTATCAGAGCAATAACATAGCAACCACTTAATGAATCAAGACTGAGTCAGCAGTTCGCCTTGACGTGGAAGTACAGATAACAAAACTCGAATTTGGGCAGGCTCTTCAGGTCTTCACCAGCCAGCCAAATCCTCAAAGAATAAAATCAACTAATCCAGAAAACCAGCAACTCTCCCTAGGACTGGGCGATAAATTGATTTAAAAAATATATCGATATATTTTTTAATGTGATATGGAATTAGAGCATATTGCATATATCAATATAGTCCAAATTTGCACTGTGATCTTTGCTCAAGCAAGCTGCTGACCCGGAGCTCTCTGCACTGCTCCCCTCCTCTTCCTATTCTATTTTATAGGCTATTTTAACGTGAGGTGCAACTTAAACCCTGCAAGGTGTGGACTGGGATGAGAAGCTAAGTTTAACGCCGGGAGAGGAGACCTCCTTGTTAAGATGAGTGCTCATTACGTGACAAGGACTTCATTGAAAAGTACCGCTGTGATCAGATGTGGTAACGTTACAATGTTCTCCACCACCGAGTCTCACAGCCCGTGATTTCATTTTTAAATGACAGACGGCTGTTCCAGTCGGTGATTTGAAACAGAGACAGACAGAGAGAGAGTGTGTGATGGGGGTATCCCTAGTTGTCATACAGTATGTTTACATGTTGTTGTTATTTGAACAGCTGAGCATTTATTCATCAACCAGGTGAAGAAATTATTATTATATTAATTATTATTTATTCATTTGATTTTGCAATCACTGAAATTGCTGGTTTCAATAAAACTACCTGTGTCACATTTGGCTTTGACTTTGAACATTTGCTCACACTTTGCAGGACATGACTTTTGGTCCATACCCAGCCCTAACTCTTCCTCAAGTATAAGTATTCTGGCATACCAGGCATCGTCACGGTGGGCCGTTGACCCAATGTGGGCCAGTCCAGTCCGCTATGTTTTTTTTTCCCTTTCTTCTCTCTCAAGCTCAGAGAGCCCTGACAGTGATGTCAATCACAACACAAACCAGGGTGGGCGGGACCTCATGGCATGGGCCGGAGTCGCGGGACAGGCTGCTGCTGAGTTTAAAATGGTTTAAAATGAATAAGCGATAAGCGTGGGTGGCGCTGAAAAACTGCGACGGGCTGTGACTGTGACGGTAGTTTTGGTTAAATATGCCGAATTGTGATATTATGGGTTATTATTGTTAAGATGATTTAACTAAACTAGCTAACAGCTGCTAACGTCAATAGTAAACATTGACATGGACTAATGAGCTGTAAATAGAGATGCAGCATCAAACTGTATTGTAAATACAGATGAGATAGATGCAGAAAAAAATCCAAGTAAACTTATAGGAAATAATTTAATTTGCAATATTTGCCACTGAACTTATTGTAATCTTTCAATTCATTTAATGTTTACTGAGGTGATAACTATGTATTACTATTTATATATAAGGTATAATTTGTGTGTAACTTTAATTTCTGTGTAAATGTGTTACTTTTACTGTAGTTTTCGAATGGCTGTGTATAGTGCTGTCTTGAGCATTTTCAGGGATTGTCACAAAAATCTGACTTTTTGCATTGGTGTCATAATGAAAACATGACAAAGCCATTAGTGTTACGCTTGCAAACGTTTAGTTCAGCATGAACTAATCTTTTATCTTGTAGATTATTCTGTGGTTTTGAGTTCTTTCCCCGTCCAATGATAAATGCTTCCCCTATGTGCAGCCCAGCCAGGTTCAGGGCAAGTCCAGCTGGTCAGTTAGAAGTTCTTCTGTGATGCTTGAGAGAGACAAAGAGAGAGCTTCACCTTGACTTTGTGAGTTTATTATGCAACTTGTTTTGTCTCAGATTGAAACAAAAGGTTTGATTATGATTATTTCCTGGTTGACGTTTTTCATATTGATGATATTAATTTTAATATCATCAATATGAATATAATTATTTTAAACATCTTCATATATTTGAAGTTCAATTAACAGGTATGCAGGTAGGCCTTGGAGCTCTTTTGAGACTTAAGTCATCCTTCATGACAGATAAATTTGTTCACAAAGTGTCACTACATCACAAAAAGGCTATATGGCTACATATACCCGTCAGTACACAGATACTCAGTACAAGTTCTGTTTGCTGTTTCTTGCAAGTCATGAATTTGGTGAAGAGTGGAGCTGGCTGGCTGCGGACAGGGACATAGGGCATATATGTGCACATACACGTATATGAGAATGCATATCTATTCAGACCTGTAATTCATGTCTTAGACTTTTTCACACAGCTATAGATAATTATTATTTTTTTTTCAATTCACTATTTATGGTTACACAATGAGCGAGTGACCGTTAAAACTGAAAAATGAGCTTCAGCTCTAATGCTGCTACTGCCTGTAATATGTCTCCATTTGGATTATTTGTCAGGACATTTTGTTATTATTGTCTGAGTCTGGTTTTAACTAATGCTGGGCTTACACCAAAAGGTTTTCACAGTCACAGACTAAAAACTGAAAGGGTAGCATGAGGGTTCTTCCCTTTTGTCTGTTGTGATTTGACACTGTAATGAATAAAGACTGATTGATTGCTATAGCTGTCAATTTTAGTCCTTGAGTTCATAGTTACTTGCTTTATTTGTTGACTGCTATCAAGGAATATGACTCCTTTGTAGTATGCATGAAAGAAGATGCTGCGAGATTTGTGGACTTTGTGGTCTATGTAATGTCTGCTGATAATGTAGTGGGCTGGTCTGGACAGAAAATGCCAGGGCTGAATTTTTGTCCTAGTCCACCCCTGCAGATAACCATACAAATAGTTTAATGGAAAATATGTGCACAATGATCCAGAGAGAAAACAGAAAGACACGCAAGAAAAGTCACTGACCAGAATCGAAAATACAAATACTGCTTTTATATCTGAACTGAGAATCCCAAATGTTGTGAGGTGAAAATGACACGGCAGGTTGTCCGGACTTCAGCGGAAGAATTTGATTAGTTATTTCAGGTGTGGAACACGGAGCTAAAATCACTACACTGATCACTCCACATGGGATAAGATATTGTTTGCTTGAATAATAAGTGGGCTGCTGCTACTGCTAAGACCATCTGGAGAGAGGTAATGTTCTTTGGAGGAATAATCAAGTCAGTTTAATTTTAGCTCTAAAAAGGCACTTGAACACAACACAAACAGCAGAAAATAATGGTACACAAAGGACAGTGAACAGCCCTATCCAACTACTGTTCTAATCCTTATTATGGCAAGAACTACTCAAAGTAAAGAGAAACAAAAGTCTGTCACTACTTTAAGACATGGAGGTCAGTCAATATGGAATATTTCAAGAACATTGAATGTGTCTTCAAGGTCAGTGACAACATTATTATGGAAGTGGCCCAGCAGAGATGGTTTGGGATGAGATGGGTTGCAGCGTGAAAGAAAAGCAGCCAACAAGTGTTCAGCATATATGGACTGTTGGAAAATCATTCCAGGTGATGTCCTCATGAAGCTGACTGAGAGAATGCCAAAGAGAGAATATGCAAAGCTGTCATCAAAGCAAACAGTGGCATGTTTTGTTGTGTGTGTGCGTGTGTGTGCCTTCTTGTGTTCATTCCATGTTTAAGGTTCTGCTGCTATATAATAAGGCCTTGAAACATTATTTTATGGCATATCATTGAGCTGACATACTAAAACATGAAGGTGACTAAAAATGGAAACCATATTTATAGTTAATAATAATAAGCTGATGCCTGCTGGCCAGCCTGGTAACCTCTTATAAGTTAGTGTGGAGCCCTGCAGAAGCATCCTCTTCTGTATTCTTATTTTCCCCTATTTGTCTTTACAACAGTAGATACACACAGATCATCTTGTTCTATATCTCTAACAACAACAACAACAGTGTCTCAGCCAGAAATCACACCTGCCTCCAACAAGTGTCCAATAAAACTCAGGGCATGACAAACTTGGACAGTGCACGTTCAACAGGCTGACAAGGCAGCCAGGTAAGACTGGAAACAGGCCATGCTACCACACAACGGGTCAAACAACGTGAACGGCTTACCTGTGATGACAGTACGGCGTTTCACTGCGGTCCAATTTGGTCCGATCCGTTTCAGGTAAGTCTGAAGAAAGTTTGACACCAGGCTGGCTCTGACTAACGGAGGTATAACGGAACCGCCGTAGAGTCACGTAGGCTGAACCGGGCACGCCCTGGAGGACATCAGCCATCTTGGAAATGTCCAAGTTCGGCTGGTTGTTTTACCGCGGGATCACACCAGCCGCTCTGAACTGGATCCGAATTAGCGTCCACGTCCTTCCGCTGACTGACAATGGCGGCTCGGTTTCGGTTGTTTATACTCTTCTCGCCGTTGGTGCGTGATAAACTCAAACAAGACGCTGTTTCTCCGTTAGCGCAATTTAATGCTAGCTTGATGCAGCTGGCTTCCAGCGCTAGCTCCTCTGCTGTGCTGTCTCTCAACTGTGAGTGACACGGGAGGGCCATCACCTGACACAGGACCAGGACCCAGCCCACCCGGGGCACATGCCTCTGGTACTGCTGGAGGACAGCCTAACCGCAAAACAGTGACAACTTTAATACATTAAACTAAACAACACGAAAGGTATCGTGTTATTCCGTGATTTTTTTTAAAATTCTCGTTGGCATTTTTTTTTACCATGTAGATGTAACATAGTTAAAAAGGTTCAGGTTAAATGCAGGTAAACGGGACAACCACGCCACTCTCATAAGGTGTACCTGCGCGATGCCTAATAGCAAAGGATTATGGGTAATCCGGAAGACGTAACCGTGTCTGTGACTGTCCGCGCGAAAACAATGTAAATGAACTTGATGTTGTTGCACTGTGTTAAAGTTCAGCTGGTTGCACTTGGATAGATATTGTGTGCCCCAGAATAATTCACTATGTTTTTATGTTGTCCATACATTTTTTTATGTTTTATTGTTAGTAAAGAATAGAGCTGCACGATACCCACAGTACCCCGCGGTGCCAAATCGTAACGGTTCTTACTATACTAGAAGTTCTACACAACAGTACTACAGTGGATTACTATAGTAGCGGTGCCAGTTCTGCTCTAATTTTTAAAAAGGCTGCAGTATCGCGATAATAATCGGAACGTGATACTTTGTCTTTAGTAAAGGAGAAATCTCACTGTGTAGCTAGCAGTCGCTAACACGATGAATGAACGATGACAGAGAATGTGCTGTTGCCCACGAGATGACTATTCTACTCTCTCTGTTAACCTTTGTTATGAATGCAGGTATGTTGCAGTATGTCGCGGCAGTATGTAATTTTTGAATTATTTGCCATTTATTTGCCAACTGTGTTTGATATTTGTTATTTCTAAATATGGGAATTACTTTTTTTTAAAAATAGGTAACAGTCCAGTGTGAATTTGTATTACTGTATTTTTTTCTTGTATCTTAACCTTCCCATATTTAAGGGGGGGGGGGTAGTTTATGTTTTCTTTCATTTATTTTATTATTATTGATTTGCCTGATTTAAATCCACTATATGATCACTATTTTTATCGTATTGTACTGAGTGTATGAGATTTATGGATGGTTAATCCTAAAAGCAACGGAGGATTTATGATGAGACGGAGAATGTGCTGTTGCGCACAAGATGACGGTTCTACTCTCTCTATTATGCTTTGTTATGAATGCAGATGAGAATAAACCTGCTTATACCACAAGTCTGACCAGCTCCCGAAGAGTCATTTTAGACAGAAGACATCTCACAAGGTACGTAGAAGTTGATTTTCTCATGGGTATGCAAATGAGCATGGGTGTGGTTCGAACAGTTGTGGGTGGGACTTAGCTAGATTGCAGTGTAGAGAGACCTCCATCACAGTATCCATACTGACAGGAGATAGTGACCCTACTATCTCATCTCAGGATGGCTGCTGGGGAAAAGATCTCTTCTGTCCAGCTAAGCAACTGATCTGACACAAGACACATTTAGGAAAATTTAAATAAAACATGTTTGATTTTAGTTTTAAGAATTGGTGACTCAGTCAAATGTTAAAAATTGAATTAATATCTCAACTATGACAGCACAAAAACAACATTGCCTGAACATGTCTTTGAAGCATAATTGGATTTCTCGTTGAACTCGGTGCACCATGGTGAAGACATGGAGAGCATTAAAGTAGCATGGCTGTAATGCCTGTCTCACTGTGAGACAGATGAATTACAAAAAGCCCTGGCACAGCATCAGAAATCTCCTGTGTAAGGCAGCAAATGTCAAGTGGACTTTCAATATGCTGCTCTATTTCTAATTTATTTCCATGTCATTAACTTAAATGCCGCAATGTTACATGTATGTTTGTATATGTAAACACAGGTATTTTCAGGAATTCTTTGTGGTATTTAGATTGTTGGTTTGTCATCCACTGATACATAATTGAAAATAGTTTATTTATTTAGTTATTTATTGATTCATCCTGCAGCCAGTGAAACATTTTCTTTCTTCCTTCATCAAAATGATTTAAAATGTGTTAATCAAAAAAAAATAAAGACAAATACATCGGCATCAACCCAAGTGTAGAGTTGTAGACTGCAACCAGTTGAACATTTATGCTTGCCTTCCAAGTGTGTCAGAGGAACGACTGTGGGAAAAATGCTTCAGTTCTGTTTGATTGGTCCATTCTGGGCTGCTGTAGAAACATGGTAGTTCAGATAGATGTAGAATGATTCTAGGGCAACAAAACCTACCTTTCGTATTTATTTATAATTTATATTATTATATATATATTTCTTTTTCTCAGAGTAATCAATATTATATTTCTGCCAATAGCCTAAAATTTATACAATGGACCTTTGAGCCCTTCTTTCACATCCTTTGTCATATGATTGACAGGTTTGTCAGTGTGAATGAGAGCTAAGATTAACAGTTCCTCTCTGGCTCAACTCTCACTAGTTGACTCAGATTAACTGTCCATCTTTTCTCTCTTCTCATCATCCCTTTCTGTCTGTATTTCCTCTATGCACTTTATTCCTTTCTTTCTCTGCCCTCCTCTCTCCGCATCCAGCTTAGGTGGATTAAACCTCTAAGGCCTGGACAGTTTAATTTCTTTTTGCTTTCTATTCTCCTTCCCTTTCTTTTCATCTTTCCCTGTTTCTGTCTGTTTCCAGGCAGACTTAAACCTCTGGCTGGTATAAAGGAATTACCCATCTTCCTCTCTTCATATTCATCATTCCAGGACAACACTGGTCATTCATATGGACATAAAGACCTTTGCATATATCAACGGCAAAACATATAATGGTCCTTGAAATGTGTGGCACAAATCTAACTGTCTGCTCGCAGAAGACTAATCCCTACTTTCGTTCTTTGAATGTCTCTCTCACTCCTTGTCTCCACTTCTGTCCGGGTTCAGCCAGGTGATTAAAGGTCAGCTGACAAGCTTCTTTGCATGACAAATATTGAGAGTAGCCTCGCAAAGTTGATGACAGCGAGAACAGAGTGGAGAATGGATGAGAACAGACAACAGAAACAAAGTAAAGAACAACCATCATCGTCTATTTTCTTCAGTGGAAGGCCATAGTGAATGTTCAACTGGAAGACTAGAAATTAATAACTAACCTGGACAGGAATAAAGTTTCCAATAATTAATAAATGATTAAATAAATGACTAAGTATTTACTGAGATTGACAAATGGGTCATTTCTTGTAAGTTCAGTCGTAGCCTGTACTCATAGGAAGAAGTCGTTTTGACTGCAGCCATGCCATGTTGTTTTTTTGTTCCCCTCTTTCCGTGTCCGCCATGATAAGAGCTGTTTGAATTTTCTAAATGCTAAGGACAGGTGCTTTAGTGCTTCCTTTCTTATCTCCTTTAGCACAGACTACACTGAACCATGCTTACGAAAGGGAAGGAGATAATAATAAGTAACACAAAACAAACGCACCATTCAGCGAGCAGCAGTTGATAAAAAGTGGAGTGCAGACTGCAGCAGAGAGTGTGAATATGGACAGACTTGTAGACGGGAACTGTGATCATGAAGTCTGATGTTACTCTACAGCTCTGTGGTTTATCAGTACAGACTGCAGTCTGTTAACAGACATCTATGTAACTATGTAACCTGATCTGTGTCCTCACTGCGCTGCATTCTTCTAAACTCTGATAAACTGTAGATGTCAGCCCGCATTAGTTCTGAGTTGTTGACTGTGGTGCTGCTGTGGTTGATTTGACACACAGAGGCATTTAAGTTTGCTGTCTGCTGTAGTAAAAACTTTCTCAGGTTGTTGTTAATAACTACATAGACTATAAATTAACCTGGCCATTTAAATATATATTATGTGAAACATAAATATCACACAACATCTTGTGTGACGGTCAATACCTTCTCTAACTGTAACAGATTCCCAGCGACCCTGCGGATCATCATCTAAGTTATTGTTGCTTATTAAGCATCCATCTTTTGCCATGACTTGCCAATATGCTGATATATGAGTGGACAGGAAGGTGAGCATGAGCGACCATTCTTAATGTGACAAACTCTTCATTTCACATTTGTGACAGGTGACCTATATTCTTTTTTTTATTTCTATTCTGACCTTAATAATGGAGTTATATTTTTCAGTCCAACAGGGCATAATGTTTGATACAACATTCCAACCCAGTAAAGACTGATTTATTCTGTTGCTTCGGAGCCTACACACACAGTTGCTGTAGGTACATCGAAGGTATGTCTTAGCTGAGTCTATGGGCTACAAAGATGCAGACCAAGAAGTTTCTGGTACTTATAGATGTTGTTGATATTTTCCATTTTCACCCAGACACATCTAGGAAAGACGTGTCCACTCCAAACCTTCTGTTCACAATAATTTATGGGGCATGAAAGTAAAAGTAAGCAGTAAAAAGTGCATGTCCAGGTGAGATGAGTTACTTTTATGCTCACTTTGAGGTCATTTGCAGCCAACAATCAGCATAAACAGCTGAACCAGAGGTTACTGGATGGCAGGGGGCACCTTCCTTCTGTATCATTCTTTCCAAGCGTGACATCAGGGGGGCTTTCAAGCATGTGAACACCAAGAAGGCAGCAGGACCAGACAGTATCAGTGAGCAAGTCCCTTACTTGGTCTGTCATACCCACATGCTTCAAAAAGCTACCATCATACCTATGTCCAAGAAAACAATTCTAGCCTGCCTGAATGACCATCGACCAGTGGCCCTCACCTCTGTAGTGGTAAAAAGCTTTGAGCAGCTGGTCAAGGATCACATCTGCTTCTCGCTACCCAGCACACTACACCCATGACAATTCGGATAGCACACATACTCCACACCAACCTATCCCACCTGGATAAGAAAGGGAGCTATGTGAGATTGCTGTCCATTGACATCAATTCAAGTTCCTCAAGTCCACATCACCAGCGGCCTGACCTGGACATTGTGTACTGACTCTGTTGGAACAACGGCAGGAGACTGTTTGACCTCAGATGCTTGGAATCCTCTGAACATTCAATAGGTGGTGCTCTTCTTCTTGGATGAATTTTCTACCATTTATTTCCTTTCATTTGACCTTCTGTTACCGTTATCACTCGGTTAACATTGCCTTGAACTTTAGGGAACTTTGAAAACAATCAACACTAGCAGGAGATGATTTTTTCTAGTAATAAAGATGACAAATGACTCAAAGTAATGAATTACCTGTGTGCAAGCTTCATTAGATAGGTAATCATCTGTGTAGGTGATTTTTAAAAGTTGAATCCAAGAACACATCAATTAATAACACTGAATATTTGAATCTGGCATTTCTAGAATAATAAAACTAATGTAGACATAATAGCTAATGTCCACTACCCTTCTCTGTCATGTCAAAGCAAACACTGTTATCTTGTCACCGTGCAGAAATGAAGTCACATGTCACATTCCACTGTCTCAATATCAGTTATCTTATGAATAAAATCACAGGGAAAAAAAGGCATCGGTCCTGTATGTGTTTGCCATGTGGTGTGTGTGTGCATGTGTGTAAAACCACAGAGAGCAAGACAGAGCACAGGGGTGCAAGAAAGGGAGAGGGAAAGAAACAGAGATCACAGGTATTGATTTTCTTACTTTTAGTGTAGGTGAGAAGGCAGGCAGGGATTTACCTGGTGGGGAGAGAGTGAGAAAAAAAGGTTGTTAGAAAACAATGAACACACACACACGTACGCACACACACATCCAGTGGTAGCTTGCTGTGGGGTATGGCAGTGACAGTTGAATTATGGATTTCTGTAATGTGGAGGACAGAGCGAGAGTCAGCTGGGCTTAGCTTTACAACCGCGTTGTCAAACTGACATACTACACTCACACACAGGCATCACAGTATTCCTTCTACAGTACGATGTGTGTGTGGGTACAGGACCAGAGAGAGAGACTGGGAGTTTTTGCATGTTTTCACTCTCCCATCTAAAATGTGATGTATATGCAGGTGATTCTTGTGCAACTGTTAACCATTAGGTGTCATGATGGATGGCAGACTGTATTTTTAAGGTGTGATCAAATACTCATATTTATTAGTGGGTTCCCAGCTGAGTGAACTGACCTGAAAATGTCAAAGGTGCAGCCATGATATGAGCTGATGGAATCCTCTAAATGCTAAGAAAAAAAAGCTTCATCCATCCCTCCTTTTTCTAAAATGCTCATCGTCCTCGGGGTTACAGGGAGCTGCAGCTGGGAAAGGCTTCTCACATACTGCATGCACCAGGCTACCAGGATAATACATACAGTATACTAGACAGACTAACACATTCACTCTCACATTCACACCTACAGGCAAATTAGAATTTCCAATTCACCTGCGTGTCTTTGGAGGAAACTCAAACACACAGAGACAGAACATAGAAGCTCCACACAGAAAATTCAGCGGGTTCAATCCCAGGACCCAACCACTGAGCCCTTTCTCATCTCCGCCTACTCTTTAAAATGGAAAGGAGTCATTGCAGTTCCCCACTCTGTGGCTGGTGGCCCAGTGGTTAAGATGGCGGCAATGGCAAACATCATGCAACGACACCATTCCCCTTTGATCAACTCACCACTATTCTTCATCAGTATCATTGTTGCCACTCGTTGTTATGCACGTTTATCAATTTTGTCCCAGAAAATGTCCACATATGGCTCGGTCCATCAATGTTAAGTCAACCAATTACATTATTTTGTGCCTCCTGAAATATGCTGGCAGATATGACATTGACATGGCAACTGTCAAACTGTCGCTATCGCAAGCAAAGAATATTGAGCTAATTGAGCTAAGAGTGTTCTAAATCAGATCCACCAGGAAGAGCACGGTCATGAGGTTTGATCATTGCATGTTCAACACCCCTATATAGGCGATCTGTTTCATTGACAAAACTATTGCCAAATAGTAAAATGAAGACGTGTCAGTCTTGTTATTACTGGATTTGAAACAATTAGAAATATTACAGCAGAGCTGTAATAATAAGCAAACAGCGGGTGATGTTACAAGGGATGAGACTGCATAAAGAGCATGGCAGAGGCAGCTGTCAGAGTGAGATCATTTTTCAGCAATGACTGAAATGTATAAATTTGAGTGGCCTCATATATGGCAGGAGAAGCACGTAAGTCCAAAAAAACTTGCAGTAGACTGGCGAGCCACATTCAGACTGAAATGTTCTGACGTCAAGGGTGTAGGCAGATTATCTGTACATGACTCATAGAACACATCTGCAGCACTCAAAGGTGTCATTCATACTTACTGTACTGTACTAATCTAAAACCTACGTGAGTGGACATCAGGAGAAAACTGATTAATATCACAAGTTCTTTGAAATCACTGACATGAGCTCCTGCATGAGTGCCAAACTAATCCACTGGATTTGACTGCTTTGTTTAGTTTAAAATATTGAAGAGAATTTTCTCAACCCACTCATTGGACAGCTGACTCACTGATCAAATCATAGTGTTTTTATGCTCTGATGTAGTATAACCATGCAGTGTGTGTGCACGGACCACATGCGTGTTTCAATGAATTTCATCTTTAACTCCTTTATTGTCCATTTCCTCTGTTTTTTCATCTACTGTTTAATCTGGAAGGAAGGTGGTGTGTGTGTGTGTGTGTGTGTGTGTGTGTGTGTGTGTGTGTGTGTGTGTGTGTGTGTGTGTGTGTGTGTGTGTGTGTGTGTGTGTGTGTGTGCTTGTGTTTCTGTAGAGCAGCAGGATAGCAGTCTAAGTAGCCTAGGGATAAAGTGTGTGAGAGAAGATAAGGATAACACACAAACACTCTGTTGGATTAGACATTTTATTCTGTTACCTTTAAACATACACACACTCTTTCACACACACACAAAAAAGAAAAAAAAGATGGAATTTAGTACACCACACAACAACATTACACACTTTCCAACTCTCCATTCAATTACCTTCAAACCCATATGCTCATATGCACAAACAAACAAACACACACACACACGTGTCTAAATAATATGATATATCTACAAATGAAGCAGTGTTTTACATGTGTTGCATGTGGCTGTGTGTCTTGTGAGAACAGGGATCTGTGTGTGCTTATTTTCCTGTATGTGTGTGTGTGTGTGTGTGTGTTATAATATATTATTATTATTATTATAACACACACACATGTAACTGTGGGAGGTTCAAAAGATGCAAAGGCACAGGGAGAAGCAAATAACACCAAAACAAAAAAAGCATCTGAGTGATAATGAGGTAAATATTGGACTCGTGGACACACTTGTTTGGTTTCAGACCGTTTGGATTAATAGTGCACAAACTGGAGAGTGTGCAGTTGTTTTGCAAAAAGCTGAAATGAAACTCTGTTAGTTAACTTACTCTAGGCACACTGAAACATGGTACATGGACTTTCTGCTGTTTGGGCTGATTCAGTTCAGTGCTGCGCCCGTCTTGTTATTGTGCTGCCAGATCTCTGATTGGCTGATTGCCCTGTGATGCATTTGAGATCAGCACTGTTATTGGATGGTGCTTTAGGTTGACTTTTGAGGTTGTATTAATCAAACAAATCATGCTAAGATTGGTTATCGTGCTTTGAAATAATAGTATGAAAAATAAAATGGAACTGTGGCTTTATGAAAACAATCAATGATTCAATGAAACCGTCTTCAAGACTTATTTGTATAGCACTTTTATACAAATGTGATGGGCAATAACAATGGGCTTACATGGAAATAAAAGTTCCACTTTACATATTATGCCATATCTTCTTAAAAGGAGCACTTGATTGGATGTTGATTAGCTGTAAATAATAAAAAATAAAATGGAGCAGTGCAATCCACGTGTACCCTGAGAGGCTACAGCACATAGAGCAAAAAAAGGAAAGCTTCTCTCTTATATACAGTACATATACTTCTGGATGCTGTTTAGAGTGAATTGAATAGAGGCATGTGTCTACCTCTGAAAGGGTTAGGTTGCAATCAGGTCTGTTTGTGAAAATCAATTCATAAATGAATAAATCAATGCAACATCCCAGTTCATTATACCATCCTCCTGTGGGGTTGATAGGTTGATATCAATAATTGTATGTCACTGGAGCCTTCATACAGAGGGACTTCATAGTGTATCCAAACCAAACATGACAAAGAGCATGATGGCTAATGGTGAATCTCAAATCTTCCCTGCACTTCACAAAGTCTTACTGGTATCCATGCAGGGAACTTGAAAATAGCACAAAGTTGCGATGTTGAGAAGTGGGTTGAGTAGAAAGGAGGCAAACAAATTTGGGGAAAGAAAATAGACACCAACTTAACCACACTTAACCACCTACCCAATTAATTACCATTTCACTGGCTCAAGGTCATTGCACAATAGCTGTGCTGGGATGAAAACAGTGCTTACAATATTAGTATGAAGCCTGCTAGTGCCCCCTACAGGTTACAGTACTTATTACATGCCACTATAAAGAAAGAATAAACGACGCCTATATACAAATAGTTTTGCTTTTCCATAAAATCTTACTATCAGTGCGGTTGAATGTACTAACTTATCTTCCCATGAGACACAGCATCTCTACGGGCTACAAGGACAATGGACAAAAGTGTTGGCGAGTAAGGAATGTTCTCCAAATCGTAGTGCTAATCATCGTAGAACTATGAATATCTGAATCAAATTCATGGCCCACAGGAGATGTAGACCAAAGTGTTGGACAAAGGAACCAACAGGTTGAACAACAAACATGGACAGCCTTGGCCAACACAAGCGTCTAATCCTGAAAGCACAATGATTACCACAGAATCTAAACATCATGCAGTCATCATTCCTTCAATTTTGTCAATGTTCAGACCTCTTATTCTGTTCAGGGCAGTAGGGGGCTGGACCTGATCCAAGCTCACGTTGGGAAAGAGGCAGGGTACGCCATGGACAGGTCGACAGCCTATCACAGGGCTGAATAAATGGATAAAAAAAACATCCACCCGTAATAGGCAATTTGGCGTTTTCAACCCACCTAACTGTGGGAGGAATGTACAAACTCCACAGTCGGCCAAATTGGGTTCAAACATGAGACCTTCTTGCTGTGAGGTGACAGTGCTAACCACAGAGCCACAGTGCACTCGTTGAGGGACTAATGAATGTCATGAGTATCAGGGTTCTCTGTTGATCTGAAACTTAATAGATTACACAGCATGATAGTGACCCTGAAATAATTCTACAAGAGAGACTCTGAAGTGGATGAAAGTTCACATGTGGTATGATGTGTCATTTAGTTTGGACCACATCAAAAATGTTACAGATTTACTAGATTTACTTTCTTCATTTAGATTGTGTTCATGTGTTACACACACCTACAGTAAAGCTGAAGCCAAAAGGTGACAGACCCGACACCATCGTGCACATCTTCAAAACAGCATTTTACAGACTAATGCAGACAGCTGCAGCTAAGCACATTAACGGTGGTGTTCAGTGCAGATTAAAATCATCACACATCGGCCTGCCGCTTGCTTGTGTGTGTGAAGCAGACAGAGACATCTCCCCGTCGACTAATTGTTTTGTGTGTGACAGCACCTTTTGTAAGTTTAGCGTCGGACGCTACTTACTATATAAAAGGGTCAGGCGGGGAGCAGAAAAAGAGACGGAGATTAGGGTCAGAATAATTTCCACAGGCACAGAGAAAGGAGAATAGGCAATAAAGACTTGGGGGGGAAATGGTAAACTGCACTGAGTAAGACACACACACACACACACACACAAGCTAATCAGCATGATGCCTTCTTTTGATGGAGAAAAGAATGAGAGAGATGTTTATAGGAGAAGATGGTAATATACTGTAATCACAGTGTCTATTACTTTTCTGAGCTCCTGAAAATATCAGCCTTTTCAATATGCCTGCAATTTGCTCTGTATAGTTTTAAAATACAATAATAAGAAAAAAAAAACTTTTCCAAAAACTATCTTGCGTTTGTCCCAGTCATGCTTTCAAAGATAAAAAAAACCAAAGCACACTTTGTCTGTGGGGACAGAATCGCAGAGATTCAAGGGGCTGCAACGATTTGTTTCATTAAAAATGCACGCTAATGTAAAATGGGCAGGGAGTGATGTGAGGCCTGTCACAGCAGCAGTATTAAAAAAAACAAGTACTGGAAAACATCAACAATAGCCCCCTTTTTAACAATATGCTTAAAAAAGTCATTGAAATTCAGATGAACCTATTCATGCTGTCTTATTTTTGACCGACATTTTGTTCTTCTATCAGAATTTACATTTTTTTTGGATTTAAAAATTTGATGTGTCCCGCCTGACTCACTGCCTCTCAAGTCATTTCTTCCTCACCTCGATGAGCCTGTTACTGAAAACTAAATATTCCAGGGAAGTGTAAATTGGCTGGAATTTGATCTTCACAGAGATTGGCTTTTGGCTGCTCCCTAATGCCAGCTGACTCGTTGCTCCTCCTAATCAGTTGGTAAGAACAAGTGATCAACAGCTGTTAAGCTAAGGTTTACCTTACCTCAGAACCATTTGGTCTCAACCTGAACCACGTCATCTGCAGACTGATGGAGCAGCAAATCTAAAAAATGAGCTCAAAACGCTAAATGCTAAATTGAGTGTGATCGACAGCATTGGAGTCCTTTTTTTCAACTAAAGGACACACACACCAAACGAGCAACCACTAGTCCCTGACACCAGATTCCTTTCTACAAACTTGTTTTTAAGAACTACTTTTCAGAAGGACAAAGGGACAACAAACCACACACAATTAAGGTGGCAGGATATAAAAGTGTGTTTGTAGCCTCGGCTGTGTGAAACTTTTGTTTATTTTTTAACCTGGATCACAGCTGTTAGGGAAGACAGGATAGGCCAGCAGGGGTTGATGCAGTATTCCCACAATGTAGCCTGAAAAACCTGCGTGCGGTAATTCCTGTGTAGCATATTTTTCCCCGACATCTACATTGTACACCACTACATCATACATTCCTTTCTTAGGTTTTACCTGTAAACACACAAATATTCAATACCCATGTAAGCTATCTTCAAATAAGTGAATTGTTGAGCAGTGGGAAAATTATTTCTGAAGTCATCTCTCTGAAGCAGACATGAGAAGAACCTTATAATATTCCTCAAAGAGATGCAGCAAAGGAGAGTCATTTGACTGCCATGCTGTGGTGTGTGTATGTGTGCGTGCGTGCGTGTGTGTGTGTGTGAACAGGAGAGGTGTCCTTGTCCGTGAGATAGAGGGCGTTTGTTTGAACAGCCAAGAAACAGAGGAGGTGACACAGAGGGGGGTTGGACACACTGGGGCCGGTAATAGGGGAGGTGTTTGTGTGTTTTTGTGTGTAATGTAAGTCGACTCAATATTATGTGGCATGATGTGTTTATTAGAGATGGAAAGGGAGTGAAAGACAGTGATAAAGACAGAGAAAAAAGAGGGAAGAGAGAGTGTGTGAGGGATTAACCAGAGGAGGGGGGTAAGAGAGACAAAGAGAGAGATGAAAAGTAAAGATGGAGGGCAGATGATGAGGCCCCCTTTCGATGAAGATGCCATACCCGAACAGATGCCAGCTGTTCCACTGTGTGTGTGTGTGAGACGGAGTGTGTGTGAGTGTATGCAATCATCCTCATGCTGTTCTGAGCTCATTACAGGAACAGATCTGAAAAGATTGGTGATGATGATAAAGATGACGGTAATGACGACGATGATAATGATGATGATAACATGATGATCATAACAACAATATCTGCCAATCTCAGCCCGAATTCACGCAGTTGCGGTGGACTATCTCATCTTATAAGATGACACTAAAGGAACTGGTTGGAATATTAATACATAGCAATCAGTCATTGTCAGTTTTGAATTTTTGGTCATGTTCATGTCAATGAATGGATTTCACAAAATCACAGTTTCTATGTTTTGGAACCACATTCTCCATAAACGCTTGACCTGAATACAAAGTTTTCAGACATTCACCGTGAACACATGAAGGTTCAGTGTGTTAGATTTAGAGGGGTCTATTTACAGAATATGGCAGAGATGGAATATAATATTACGTAACTATGTTTTTCAGTGCCGTATAATCAGCTGAAAATATGAATCAGTGTCTGCCTTGTTGTGTCTCCATGTTTCTACAGTAGCCTGGAAGCAACACACCATTACACCATTATGGTGGGGGCGTTTTGTCACATCATAGTTTCTTGGTCCAACCAGATCCAGAACAGGTGGATTTCATTTTTAATGGAAGAATGGTCAGAGAAAACAAGCCATCATGAGCTGTGCACATTCATCTGAGCTTTGCTGCCTCTGCTTCATTCACAAAAACATGTTTTCACGTCTCAGTGGAGAATGTGACAAATAAGATTTTCTTGATTCTTTGACTTTGGTGTGTTGATAAATGAATTAAGTTCATCACTCACGCTGTTTTATGCTACCTCATTTTCACTAACTCTTCAGTGTCAAAATTGATTCTCTATGTCATTATAACTGGCCTTAAAAAGTGTTGGACTCAACTTGATGTAACTTGCCAACACTTCGAAGCCAACAGGTGAACCTGTTGACTCATGAAAAGCTGCCAGTCAATACCAACAAACACCAGAGGATCACAGGCTGGAGGGGTGAGATTAGATGAAAACCTAACAAGTGACTTGCTTGTAGCTGACATGTCGAACTCTGCCCATACATGGGATTTAGACAAAGGGGAAAATGGGGAGGGCAGATAGATAGTGAAGATAATGACAGTCTCTCAAGCTCACACATCTCCCAGGACACAGAAGGACAAACAGAAACATAAGCAGACTGACAAGCGAATATAACAACCTCACCTACATGACGAGCCTCTGCTTGACTTCCTTCTCAGGATTTAGATACAAACACAGATATATAGTCAGAAGAGTAGAAAGAAGAGCAGTGTGTGACATAAGGAAAGCTTCATCATGAAGTCTGATTGTGCACTCCAATATTTTATCATGAGCTTTTCAAACTAAAGCTGTGCTAGTGATCTCAAGATGTTCCAAAGTCCATGAAACCCAACAATAAAAACATCATATTGACAATTGTTCTATTCTTTCCAGTAGGGCCTGGCCTGTAAAGTTGTTATAGAGGGAAGACTACTGGGCCTATCAAACGGGTTATCCCAATGGGTGCATGACTATGATTTAGATAGCATAGTACCTTGACAAGTAAGTGTTAATTTTGACCTGGTCTGTGAAAACATGGGTCAGTGTTTAAGAGATGCTGTTTGAATCCAGTGTTGCCAACTCCTCAGTAAGGAAAGTAGCTATTGGCTGCCCTAAAAGTCGCTAAATTATATCATTACGAAGACAATATGTCCTTTCACGTCGGAGTATCCAAAACTATCAAATAACACCAGGAAAAGTTGCTAGATTTGTCGCTGGTTGCTTAAAAAAAAAAAGAAGCTAAATATAGTGACAAAGTGGCAACACTGTTTGAATCTCCATTCAACATTTATTCATTTAAACATTGGTGTATTCATTTCCTAACCATAACCAAACACATATTTGAACCTGAAGTTGATTTTCGCACAGAGATTTTGAACAGGAGAGTTGATTTGTGATTTAAAGCATACAACTTTCATCATTTCAGTGGCTTCTGTACTGCTTCCTCATTTTTACATGTTTCCTGTTTCCCCAAACCACAAGCAATATATCAAATCATAACACTTAAAAATACTGCGATCAAGGAGGGAAATCTGAAAATTTCAAATCAATAGGAATATTTTTATTGGGTACTGTTTTTCTCAGCTGAAAGCCTCTGTGCCAGCCAGCATTCACTACACAGACCTGAAAAATCTGCCTGGCATCACAGCACTACAACAAAACACTGACCATAGATCAAGTTTATAACACGCTGTAAATCGTAGCACCCTCCACAGTAACATTTATTAAACCATCAAATCCTATTGGCCGTGAACTTGTGGCAGATTAACAAAGCTCCCCTGATACACACACACATTTGTCTTTCAGAGGGAAGCTCAAATATTTGTGGGTCATAACACAGGGGGCGTTTGTGTGGCAGGTTTATGGGACAGCCATGGCTGGTTAATGGGAGGCACATTTTGGCAGAGATCCATGGGAACTCCATTGTGTTAACAAATGTTGGATTCCTTTGAAATGTGAGAAACATTTTATCTAGTAATATTTAATGTTTAATGTCATAAATGTGGGATTAATTATTTATATATTAATACACAGGACATCTATATGTGATAACCAACAAATTTAACCATTAAAAAGTACAAAATATTCTATTTATTTTTCTGTCTAGTAAGTAGACAAATTTCAGGGTTGGAAAAGATTTGACACTACTGCTAACAGTACAAGCAATGTGCTGCTGTTCTTCTGTTACCTCTCTATTACTGTGTGTTTTCATCTGTCCTGTTTGCCTGAAGTCACGTTATAGATGGTTGTGTTGGTGGCCTGTCTGTCTGCCTGTCTGTCTGTCTGTCTGTCTGTCTGTCTGTCTATCTATCTATCTATAACAACAGCCCAATGGCATTATTGAACTTAATGAAATACTGCATTTCATTGTACAACAAGTAGGTCTGACCGAGCAACCTGATTGGTCAACCAGCATTTAGAATGTGCACCTGACTCATCACTGGAAGTCAACTTTAATAAGGTAATACATTATATATGTTACATATACATATATACAGATGATAAACCTGACTTGACTTGACTCAATCTTCTTCCAAGCTTTCACTAGTTTTCTAGCCTGTGTTCCAGAGGCCTAATCAAATGCCTCTGGCCTGAGCCTCTAGCCTTACCACTTCACACCAGTCACAAACTCACACACACACACTCCCATCTACAGTGCAGATGTATGTAGCTTGTGTCAGACAGGATCCTGCTGGTGTTGGCCTTTAAATAGACCCCTGCAGTTACAAGGCTGGCGAGAGTGCAGAAATTGCTCTGACCTCAGTTTAGCTCCTCAAGCACATTGAAACACCTACAAATGACACCAATATAGCTTTCTTTGACTTCTGCTCTAATATCTCTAGTTGTCTGCATCATTAAGTGTGTTTCTCAGAGGTGTTTTATGGATGGAAAGATCTATAATCAAAAGGTTTCATATACATTTAAAGAAGTTTGATACACAAGAATACCAAAGACTTTTGAACTTCAGAGAACGCCTGTGCTGTGAGCTTTGTTCTTAATGAACAGATGGTCAGAATCATAAGACAAATGATACATGTGTTATACAGTAATTGGAGTTTAAACATTGCAACTTCTTCTTTTGATTATATGAAAATCTACGAACAGAGAACAATAATCAGTTCACACTACACCAAATTGAAGTGGATCATTTTCTTTAGTGTACATTCAGTTTGACATATTATGAACATTTCATTGTGGCTGTCTGCCAGTCTTGTCCCACGGCCAAAATATCCATTCATTCGCCATACACAGGTAAGACCTCCATAAAACTCTGTTCACTATTATCTCTGACCCATCCAGCCTCTGACTGTTGCAATGTACTGCCATCCAAGTTTGTGATATAAGCTTATAGTTATATATATATAACTATCATTTTCATGTCTATAACTATGTGGAATATTTCCTGGTCATGTCTACATTCCCCCTGTCATGGTGTGTGTTGGTTTGTTTGTTTCTGTATCTGGCTATGGAAATGAATGTCATTTTGAAGATGTTAATGCAAGCTCTGGGGTTTTAATAAAAGCTAAAATCCACAAGGGCTCCTGTATTCTGATCACTGTTGGACACTACTGTGCATTGAAACATACACATTGAAGATACAGGCTTTGACTGAGGTTTCTGCCATGAAATATTTATACTTTGTAGAGGATCTCTGTCTCCCCATCTTCTTCTTCCTGCCTTTCTTTTCTCTGTGTAGGGAGCTCCAGTATGGAGGTGGTCATTTGTCATATTCTCTAGGTAACTAATTATGCCTCACTCAGTACCACACACCCACACACACACACACACACACCTTGACACACACATGATGTAAGACATGTGTAATAATGAATATTTCTCATAACCCTGACACACACTGCAGATCCATGTGAATGGCAGCAGGGGAAACATGTTGTTGCCGATTAATAAATAGAACACAGAGGCTCCCAAAAAGCTGATGGGTCCGGTAGACTTTCCAATTAAAGCAACATTCTGGGACTTTTCTTCCATAAAAGAACAAATTTGAAATCATTTTGATGCTTCATTGACATGTAATGAGATTCAAACTATCTCTGTCATTTCAATTTCCCATATATCTGTTCTTGCACTATGTAACTTTGTTTCAGGTATGATCTCATGTGAGATGTATGTAACCTATTTGACTGGTTTTGGATAAACTGGATCATATTTTATGGAGAAAAAAAATCTGAAACCAAGAGGCTTCAAATAGAGGCTTCAAAAGCTGCAGATAATGCCATCAAACAGGCATATGAGGGTGTAGTGACATTGGTTCCTTGGAGGCAAACAAATTTCGACTTCAGAAAAACATTTGAGTTGGTCTGTGACTCCACTTCAAGTTGAGCAGAGAGAACAGGAAATGAGTTGTGTTTATAGAAAATTACAGAGAGAACCGAGAGATTCAATATTAGAATGGCTCGTTAATTTGGACCTTTCTTCCAAGTAGACCCAAGCTAAGTGTACTTCTTCTGCTGATTATGTAAGACTGCAGACACACAAGTCAACCTGGAACATGTTCTTATTTTATTTCAGTCCGATAAGTAGACTGGAGACATGAAGTGTATCCTTGTGGAAAGCAGATAGTTATGCTGACAGTAAGCTCTGTAAAGCTTGTTCTCTTGCTCTACTGTTCTTTCATACACATATTTCTGGATGATGGTAAGCTTTTTAAAGCTGGAAGAACACTTTTGAAAACACTAGTATCTTAAGGTTACACCCATGAAGCTGTCTACCAATACATGAGGGGGCAAGTAACTTCACTTTCAGATGAATCCAAAGTCAAACCTTACCAGGAAGTATAGTTTTGTTCAATTAAAGCAAGTAAAAAAGTATTTCAGGGTGGTGAGAACCCCCCTACCCCCAAAACAAAGTGGAATAAGGCAGTGATGTCTCTTCAATGAAGAATTTGCCAAAAAAAAAAAAGAGCATTGGGAATAAAAGTGTTTCACACCGTGACACATTTTTCTGATTGTTTTGCAGAGGGAGATGTCATTACACAGTATAAGATGACATGATTTAAAGACTGGCTTTCCACTGTGTGAAATGCACAGTAAAGTATTATTCAATTTAGCTGCCTAGATGGAGAAACCAGAATTTAACCCTAAATTTAACCCCAAAAAGTTCCTTTTATTAAGTGGCTGTCAAAGTTGTCAAAGTACCTTGGCAGAGTTCTCAGAGGTCATCAGTGAAGTAAGAATTAGCTTAATTTGAGCATTTTTTTCCCTCCAAAAATGATTCAAACTGATGGCTCACAGGTGCTGATATTATATATTCTCTGTCTATGTCTGAAAGGAAAACCGAATAGCTGTTCCTTTTCTGCATCTATTGAGACATCATACACATTTTATGCTGTTTTTAGGTGGTCTGATCATTTGAGCAGAAATTCATATCAGCACCACAATGATTGACTGTTAACAAACACATAAATGGACAGCATCTCATCTTAAATTCAATAACAGAAAACCCTCACAGATCCACGTGAGGTTAAAAGAAGAGAATGTTACTTTCTGTAAAGAGATCAAGCATGAACATTTTACCTCATAGCCTAAAATATAAACAGGAACTTGTCACAGGTTCACGCTGCTGCAGGCTAGTTATATAACAGTAGATCAACAAGAGAGAATAGCTGTGAGAAGCATCGATTAAAGGTAATTACAGTAATTTATTCATTAGTTATGTAATCCACCAAATCATTTCCTTCTCTTCATGACGGTATTGAATGCTGTAAATCAGTGTTAACTAATATGTGATGTGGAGCAATGTAGGCTGTGAATATATGATATATCGTTGCACATGTTTCATTGTCAATGTCAACAGTTTAGCTGCACCCTCTTTTATTTACTCTACAACCAATTAAAATTAAATTAAATATCATTTAACAAAGTCGGGTCCCAAATTAAGTGCACAAACATGTTATACATGCTACACATGTGTGCATTTGACTTGTCTGTTTTTAAATATTCTTTCTTTTTTTTTTTAAAGTTTTATGTGATAAAGGCTTGGTGGATGGGCATGTACTCAAACTCAATTAATGTCGGCTTATGTCTCCATACACCAACTAATGTATAGTTCAACTTAGAGAAAGAAATGTTGCTATGGAAAATAAATGATGGTTAAGGTATTGTTGAATAACTAAAAAACAAAAAACAGCCAACATTAACTGCAGTTTTAGTACATCATCATTTAGTGCCGTCTGTTTTTTCCACCATCATTCTTACAGTCTGTTTTAGTGTTTCAGTTATTCAACTCAAACCATACATTAACCATCATTTATTTTCCATAGCAACATTTTTTCTCTAAGTTGAACTATGTATTAGTTGTTGTATGGAGACATTGTAGAGTATGTAAAGAATTTTAAAAGCATATGAAATAATACATGAGACAGCACTTGTCATTGGACATTTTGACATTGTGGTGTTATGATAAGGTTGCTCAAAGAATGTTGGAGTATTTACTGGCCATCATTTTTCTTCAGAAATCAATTTTTGTGTAGTAATGTGAAATGACGCAGGGAAAAAGTAACACCCTTACTGAAATCTATTTAATAGTTTGCAATGACAGCTTCAAGATATGTATGTATCTCCTGTATGGAGAAACTAGTTGCATGTCACTGCTGGTATGGTGTTTTTGGGGTGATGTGCAGTGCAATTTGTCTTCCAGTCATGGTGTGCATTAAGGCATCCAGAGTTCAAGAGAGTTCAATTTTACTCTCATCTGTCCTGATTATATTCTTTCAGTATTTCACAGGTGTGTCCAAATGTTGTCCAGCAAACTTTGAATGAGCTTCAACATGCTTTTTCTTACAGGCCATGGTGGCTGAGTGCATTACTTATTTTTTTTTTTTTAAACAATTGTAACTGCTAATTTTAGGTCTTTCTGAAGCTCTCCATAAGTGGTCCTTGGACAACTCTTGGACAACTAATTTTTCTCACTGCTCTGTCAGAAATGGGTCTGGGACTGAACCAGCTATGGTTAAAACTGATGAGCAGTTGGCACCTTGCATGGCAGCCAATGGCATCAGTGTATGAATGTGTGTGAATGGGTGAATGAGATATGTAGTGTAAAGAGCTTTGAATGGTCAGAAGACTAGAAAGGTGTTATATAAGAACACTCCATTTACCATGTGTTCAATACTTTTTCCCTGTGTCATTTCACATTATTACACATAACTTAATTACTGAACTTATTTATTTTATTTTATTTTTATGTATGGATTATTTGGGTTGTTACCAACATCTAGTGTTTCTCACTTGTTTATCCTCAAATTTCAAAATAGAGGAATGCAGATTGAATAAGTGTATCAATATTGCAATGCAAAACATGGAATATTTTACTCATCATACGTTTATATTTCGCTTATCCTTCATATAGAACAGGGTGAAAAGTGATTCATATTTCATTAAACAATGGTATATAACCTTACTTTTATATTAGTCAAAACAGCTAGGAGCCATAGGTACAGCTGCTGTGTGTTTGTGTAGCATATAGAAGTCTACAGATGTCAGCTGAGAATGGAGTGATTAGCACAACAAAGATTTCCCACCCTACTCATCTCATCACTCTTCATGTAGCATGCACACACACACACACACACACACACACACACACACACACACACACACACACACACACACACACACACAGTAACCTGTATTGTCTCATTGAGAGTACAGCTCAGCATGGTGCTACATCCTGACAGGTGAGGAGGAGGCTGAAAAGCTTGTTGCGAGCATGTTGCGCATCTGTGCTGCATTTCTACACGTGCGTGTGTGTGTCACTTATGACATTTTCTTCCTACCCATCAATGAAAAAGTTAGCAGAAAAAAGTTTCAGTTGTTGGTGTAACTGTGTGCTGCATATTTCCAAGAGTGGGTGCATGTAAGTATGTGAATGTGTTCCAGTAAGGCTGAGTGACAGCTACTGCTGACAGTGGAAAATACATAAAAGCTTGTATCATTCAGTAAACTCAACTGTAATGTTGTTGCAGTGGAGTTGACGAGTGACTGTTGGTCTAAACAGATTGTTTTTATGAAGCATGGATGTGATTTTTTGTTTATGATCAATAGAGCATTCCATTCCCGTCAGGATGGAGCAGCCTCTAAAACAGGTTATTGATGATCAATAAAGTACAATAAACCGGTCTGATCGTATCAGATATCCCGCTTTGATTTAAGGGAAATATATGGATCCACGTATTGGCTTATTTATATCATATTTACTTCTGTTGTATGTCCTATTTATCAATGCAGCAGGTACATGTTTTTACATTGACATGTATCAAATGTTACATGCTTCACTGAGGTTTTCATATAGATCCACGTATACCATGGCAGTTAGAAAAATGCATGAAGTGACCAGTGCAGACAGAAACATTTCAGGTCTGAATCAGAGAGCAGAATAACAGTGGCAGAAAATCTGTGTGCCGTATTTATTTACCATTGACTGTATAAGACATGGACGTAGACTCACTGAAGCACCCACAGGTCCTGCTTCTGCCAAGTAGTGAAAGAGCTGCGTGTGTGGCTCACACTGAGACACAGCCTTTCTGAGCTATTCGGGTATTAGTTTTCCTGCCACACTTTGATATGCAGACTGGTGGAGCTGGCGACCTGGTCCTGTGGGAGCCTCTACCTTTACCCCACTCAAGGAATGGCCGTTTTTCGCAATTTGCCTTCACTTCACAGTCATGCAGGCTGCAGCTTGGTTCTACACTGAAAGCAACACCCTTCACATTGCACATGTATCTGTTGTTGATATAATAGAATAGATATATATATTATAATGATATAATGGACAAAAATGTAATGAAACATGAATTGACTGAATTGAATACATGCTAATGTAGGACATAACCATTAAACTGCTATTGTGGTTTTTGTTGAGATAAACTTCAGCATTAAATTTGTCAGGAATATTTTAAAGTCTTCAAAACACTTTTTCTCATTTGTATTCTTTTTATCATCTCTGCTCATCTTTATCTTTGAGTTCCAGTGCTTCACCCGTCATACGTCCTTGCTGTTTGCACTTACATCTTACATGTCTGGGAAAAAAAGCAAGAGAGGACACACAAGGACAAGTTGTCATGGCAACAAAATGATATGAGAAATGAGCGAGCATGTCAAAGAAAAAGAGTTAACAAGGAGAGGGCAGTTAAGGAAAGGGGCAACCCGTGGGAAGTGAAGAACAGGAGACGAGAAAGAGAGGAGCATTCTTAGCAATGTATGAACGTCATTACACCAAGTATGATGGTGGAAGATGGAGGTGGAGGAGTGGGGATGCAAAACAAATGCAAAACATGAGATGACAAGAAAAAAGAGACAGAGTAATGAGAGGGAAGACAACAGGCAGTCATCAAGGGACAACAGGGGAGTTCAGTTCAAGGGTAGCAGAAGAAGAGCAGAAACCTGAACCCACAGTGACTGTACCCTAACAGTACTGTGTATCAATGCTGATATATGTTCATCCTGTGTGCCTGTGATGAAGGAGCTTTCTTACAGTGGAGTCACGCTGGGTCAGCGTATAATAAATAAAGAGATCTGTCGATGCTGTGCATTGTATACAATAATAATACAATAATCTAATATATGTGATATGGGAGTGATGAATGCCTGGTGAATTGTAGCAGTATGCAGACATGTCATCAACACACATCATCAGTAAAAACAAGCTAATGAAGAACAAGCACTTTTGGATTCAAAGTGTTTAGAGTGAGTTCTGCATCATTTCTGCCATTCTCTGGTTGCTTTGTCGACGTGGGTCATAGCAGCAGTTGTTGCTTTTTGAGACTTTGGTCCTAAATTTTCAAAACTCAAAACTCGAATTTAGACAGCTTCTGCTCCCGAAAGCTCAAAATAAGCTCTCAGCTGACATGTCTCACAGTATGATTGATTTGTCTAACTTTGGTCTGAACCAGCTTTAAATCACACCTTACAAGTTACTTTAGAAAAACAAAACAACAGAGAACGGGAGAGGAAAGAAGGAAACACTTGTCAAGAAAAATGATAGAAGGACCTAAACATGAAACTAAACAAGGAGGGAGTAAAGAAGGTTGAAATGGGTGGAAGTAATCAAAAGAAGGACAGACAAAGAACAAGACAAGAAAGGTGAGCGGGAACGATATGAGACAAGATGAAAAGAAAGCAGGTAACGAAATGAGTAAAGGATGAGACAGAGGAGGAGAGGAGAGGTGGACAGAGCAGAGGAAAGGAAGAGAGAACTGTAGGAAAAGGAGAATAGGAGGTGTGGAGGTGCAGAGCTGTCAAAAGAGGAGTGATAGGGAGATGTCGTTAATTCGGAGTTCAGAGAGATTTTTTAGTTTGACACACTCGGCAGGAGGCCTTTGACTGCTGCTGCCTTTGAACTACAGTACACACACATGCACACACTCACACACTCGTGGTTGGCCAAGGATAATGTTCGCTTGGAGGTAAAACAACAGAGAAAAAGACACAGCACAAATGGAGAGAGCCACAGAATCAGTGTATTCAATACTATTGGTTCATCTTGTCTGTAAGTCACATACTATCAAAGGGCACACTGGTTTATACATACAAAGACATCATTGCTTTAGTGAGGTGATGCATGAATATGTGCCTATTTCCTAGAATAGAAATGTCTGACGTGGAACAAAGCAGAAGACAACCACTATAGGAGGCATGGTCACATGGCTATGTAGTTTATGACGAGGGAGGTCATTGATGTTCTGAGATAGCTCCTGAAGTTACAAGTCACTAACCTCGGCTCATCCTGTCTTGTAATACCACTTTGTACCTCAAGATGCGGCATTCAGTACATTTACATGCAGCAAGAAATCTGAATTTCTGATCGTATCAGACTTTTTAAAGTGCTTGTAAACACTCTCTCTTCTGACCTATTTCGGACCACATTGGACATCTCAAAATCGGATAAGAACACCTAGATAATTTGTTCATAGTCGGATATTTAACACCATGTATACTCAGCAATCGGATCTGAAGCGGATTTTGCATTCTGTGCTCTATGACATTTTCCTCCGGGCCTTTCACCCGGAAGCCAAAAGATCTGTTGTTCTTTTTATTTGCATCATTAGGACGAAAATAATGCACAAATGTACGCAGCTGTAGCATCGTCCATCTCCTCGTGTGTAATCTTTGTTTGAATGCCTTCAGATAGTTTGTTGTTGCTGATAAGTAGAGGTCGACTGAAAGTGGCTCTTTGTTGAGAGGGCTACAGCGCAACCTAGCGTAATGGAGTCACGCATGCTCCGGCTGTTTATCAGATTCTCTGAATGGCATGTGTACTCAGACAAGTGATCCGGTCTGCATGTCATTATCTGATACGAGCAGAAATTCAAATGTCTTGCTGCATGTAAACGTACTGCCTGCAGCAATCTGCCTACAGACCGACAACAACAAGCCAAACCTGGTTTGCTGGCCAGGCTCCTCGCTTCCCAGGTCTGACCCTGATATAATCCCCACTCAGGCCTTGGAGGCCGGCACACTGATGCCCAACCACCCACCAGCTCCTCTGTCATTTCATGCCTCTCCTGTTCCTGCCTGGACCTACCATGCTTGTCTGGTCACTGGAGACAGAGGCAGTGTTCAGTTCTGGTTCAGCCGTGTTCAGAGGTATCAGGAGAGGTTATCATAACACACTTTTTTCTCACCTGTAAGCAAAGAACATCAAACTCCAAACTCACAAATCTCTGACCTTAAAGTTCTGTTACTTCCTAGCACACATTATTCTGTTAGAGTTATCGCAGCCACTGTAAATCACCTCAGTACTCCATTCCCCGCTGTCAAACTGGCCATCGTCAGCCTCAGAAACTGTGCTTGGTCCCAGTCAGGCCGTGTTCTGTGGTAGGCTGCTGAGCCCAATTTCATCGCCCACTCGCCCAGCACCAGTTGGTGCCAATTCCTGGTCACTCCCTGCCGTCAGTCCCCGCTGTGTCCTCCCCACCCTGAAGGCTTGAAAACCTGCTTATACAGGTGGTCCACAGCTCCTGGTGGTCTCAGTCTGGCCTGCCTCAGAATCAGCTAATAGCTAATCTAGTTCACACCAATGGCGTTCATCCAGAGAATCACAAAGACCTTTAGCCAAATTACACATAGAGGGAACGTAAAAAAATAACAAACAAAAGTGTACATGAAAAGTTAACAGTGTCCTATGTATAATCTGAGAAAAACACAAAAAGTCCACAAAGTCACGGCACAACAGTTAGAAGAGAATAGTCACAACTTTCTGATTACACACAAATCAACATTGGTGAGATTGAGAACTGTTATCAGATCCGTTATTGAATTAAACTTACTGAGCAGCTGTTGCAGAGTCTGCAGCAGGCTTATGATAATTAGTGGATTTATCGATTAGTGGACACAGAAAAAGTGTTTTTTCTAGTATTTTTCAAACAAAAATGGCCACAGGTCTCTCTCTTAAATGTGAGAATTCACTGATTGTCTTTGTCATACATGATAGTGAATTGAATGTTTTTGTGTTTTGAACTTCCAAAACTAGCTTCGCTATCTGACCAACTGGGCTAACTAACAGTGACTGCAGTTAGTAGCACTTTGTGGTTACTCAGTTGTTATATTGCCCTCTATTTATCTGGAGTATACATTTGACAGGTCATTTTTATTATTGTCTCAATAAGTAATACCTGAATTTATTTTTGTGTTGGTTTTATAATAATCTGTTGAAGTGGCTGTACAACACTATAACATTGTAACAATGCAGTGTGAGTGCCTGGTCACAGGGAAGTGCACATCCTCGTAAAAATGACTGATGTTTGGAGAAGCTTGGTGACATAGTGACTTGTGCTCTCAGCCACTAACCAGACAGTTAACTGAGGCACACGTACTGTACTGTCGACTCCTGTCTCACAACTGACTGCAAACCATACTGACTCTTTTGTGAAGAAAATATACTCCAACAGAGCAGAGTTCTTCACAATATGACAGTGCCACCCAGCTAATACTGTGTGATATCTTCTTCCATTTTGGACTCTCCAGGTCTTTCCATTCTCTCAAAATACTGTCAAGATGTTTTTCCATCCTTAAAAGTGCCAGCCTTAGCAGCTGACACCCTGGAAAAGCAAGCTGTAGACAACAATATTATTGTGTCCGCCGTGTTACCGGAGCTTAAAGTTTATCTTTACAGGAGGTAGGTCTTATCTAATACGAGGAAAAGAAGGAGGAAGACAAGAAAGCTGACACACTACAGATCAGTTTGAAATACTGATGCTAGATACATATGCACAAACACACACATACCAAAAATATAGAGAGGCACTAGCATATATAAATATACTTTAAAATAAAACTCACTTTGATTGTATCTATTCGTCAGAAATACAACACAAAAGAGAGAACGCAAGCCAGATTGAGATGAATCATCTCACAGCTGGCAGATAACCAGCACATAGCAGCTTATTATCCATACATGCCAAATACAATTTGCTAAACATAGCTCATAAAAATAAAAATAAAAATAAAACCTTATTCTCATTTTAAAAATAAAGATCTCACTATATATTCCAATGGTAACTGTAACAAGACGAATGAGAGGAGAAGTGAGACCCTGATGGACAACAGATAACAACCTTCATCCCTGAAACATTTTGCTTTAGTTTCTGTCTGCATTTATATGTTGACCTAAATGAACTGATACAAATGCAGAGCTGTGAGCCATCTGTGTACGGCTGGTGAAGCACCAGAGGACACCAGGCCCAACTCCCGCCAAGTTGGGAAAAGCAGCACAGCAGGAGACAGGTTCTCTTTTAGACATTCCTTTTTTTGGCGTCTACCCCAGCAGTCACTCGATGAGAAGACCTCCTTCCACATTAGTTAGATTGTGGTAGTTAAGATTTAGTAGCAGTAGAGCTGGACAGAAATCTGATGTTCAAGTACAGCACTGATGCCCCAATTCAAACAAGCTGCAGTCCACTGCTGTATATAAAAATCCTTTTTGTTAGACTAAGGACAAACCCTCGAACTAATGAGAAAAGACAGCACACACTGTTAAACTGTGCAGGCCAACATGGCCATAAATTACTGGTCTTACCACAAGGTCAAAAAAATTATCACAAATGATTTTTACTAATGAACTTCTAATGAAGAAAGTAACCAAAAGGTCTTTGTTTGCCCCAGAAAGATTTGCAGCTTTTACAACATGAAAGAGAATGAAGAGAAAGCAAGCCACAGTTTAATGTTTCAAAGACTGCTGCCAGTGAGGCCTCGTCAAACAACGCTTTGGACTTACACTGAAAGACGCAGCTCGTTCCACTACATGACATCTCTTACCGTCTCTCTCGTTAACGCACACCAAGAACGCTGGTTATCTTCATCAGTCCTTGGATCTGTTTCTTTTTCTAGTTACAATAAAGGCAAACATGCCTCAAAACTCTTGTGTATGTATATGTGTACGTGTCTGTGGTGTAAACAGAGAGCATAGTGAAAAGAAGTGTGTGTTTGTGTTTGGACCCCTGGAGACAGGCAAGAATGGGCAGATTGAAGGATGACACCAATAAGGTTATAAACATTTATTGGAGGAAGTGAAAGAAGGGTGATGATGTACGGAAGAATTTTTAAAATGTATTAGCACCTTTGTAATGACAGAACATTGATTTTTGTTCATTAATATCCCACAGATCAGCAGAGGGCTGGGCAAAGTCACACAGTGGGATACACAAAAACATTAGTCTAAGGACTGCATTGACTGCATGCTGTCCTTAACCCGGGTGTAGTTGGATCAGCACACTTTGCCATGGTAATAATAACAGCCGGCAGAATGGGAATGTTCTCCAAAGCAAAGGAAACTCATGTCTGTGACAGTGACAGCATTTTAACAAGCAGGCCGGCAAGAATTAAAAAGGTTTTTATTTAAAATGTTTTATTTTAACATTTGTGCATTATATCCTATTCATTTAGATGACTTATTTTTACATTTGTATTTGAGAATACCACTATATGTTTGACTTGTTTCTACATGATGATTCCAGGAGGCTGCTTTGTACTGTACTGTATGCAGAAAACTGTTGTTGGTAAACACAGTATACACCTTTACAGCCTGAACTGCTGCACCTATACTGCTGCATCTACAAGACTGTTCAGACTGCAAAGGTGTTTGCAATCCTGGTTGTACATAGAAAGCCACTAATGATAACAAGGACAAAACAAACAAACAAACAAAAAACTTTAGCATAAATAAATAAATAGTGCAGAAATTAAAAAAGAACCATATAAATACATGAAAAATGTTAGTAAAGAATTTGTTTTTGTTTATGTTTGTGTATGTTTTATTTATGTTTTGTATTTTATGTCCTGCAGCAAATCAGACAGAAGCATACAATTCAGAACAATCAATAAGCATTGTTCCTGATAATAAGCTGCAACAAACTGGAACTAAATAACTAAATCAAGCATGTGCTGTTCACTTATTTTCTTTTTGTGCAGCACCGTGCTGTAATCAAATTTGAGGCAAATGGTAAAAAATAATAAATAAACAAATGCATGTAGAAATAAATGAATGAGAAATAAGTGAAATAGTCTTTTTAGTTGCTGAAATTTATTTGAATTGTTTATGTATCTCTGTATTTTTGTAGTTAGTAAGATGAATCTCCACTGTATGTCTTCATCCAGGTTAACAGAGAAACTGCATTGTGAATGGCGGGATTTGTGTCTGTCTGTCTGTCTGTAGGTCTGTGTGTGTGTCTGTGTGTATGAGAGAGAGAGGGAAAGACTGAGAGACAAAGAGATAGCATTGTGAGTCGGTGCTACACACTCCTTTCATAAAACCCCTGCTGTGTATCTATGAGGTGGGGGAGAGCGGCTTCCCAAAAAACAACCAATCACTGTGCTTGATAAAAATACTATGACAATCCCATTGGCTATCCTAACAACCAACTGACCAATTCAATTGCTCTGCCCAAATATGGATGTATGGTAACCCGGTCACCATCGTATCACTGGGGGCACTTCTTTCATCTTTCCTGCACTATTCTCTCTATTTTTCTGTCTTTCTTAAAGGAGGTGAAGATGAATAATCTGGAATACATAATTTAAAAAGACACATTCTGTGTCAAGCTCAGTGCAGTGAACAGGACACCATTCAACACATGAATATGCCATTTTATTTTAAGGTCCACCCTCAGGTTTTAGTGCTCCAACAGTATCACAGCTGTGATGTCTGCAAGTGCTGATAATAACTGAATGTGTCAAATGGCGTGTGTTTGTCATTCATTCCACTTCCTCTTCATGACTTCATAGTGAATAGTCAGAGTATGGATCCTCTTCCCATGAGTCATGGAACTACAGAAAGTGAATGCTCCCTCTTGTGCATTTCACTTACAGCCACACACAGAAGTGACACAGAAGATCTGTATTCACAGTATTATTATAAAATCTTGGACCAAAGCCGGGAGGTGGTGGAAGCAGGACTGGTTAGAGCCTCCACACTGAGCATCACTTTGGCTCTTCAGAAACATGTAGGTGACGTCACAGAGACTACATCTATGTTTCATACAGTGTTAGGACAGAGCTGAGGTTTGGAGTCAAGCGACATCAAGGCTGCACCTCTGCTTAAGATGTTTTCATCTTAGCTTCATTGTACCTTGGTCTGCTGCACTTGGGCATTTCACAGTTGAGTGTGATGCGTTCTGTATCAGCACCTCTCAGGCTGACATTCAGCTTTGCTCTTGAGAAGCACTGTCACCAGTAAGGCAGGCTTTTCACTGGACCATGGTGGTGATGAAAGACATGAACTAAAAAAAGAAAGCAAGCACTGAATTTACTGTGTGAAGTGCAACACACCACTCATGTTGTGGAGGGTTATGTCATTTGTTGCATGTCATACAGACAGAAGAAGTAGTAAAGGTACAGTATGCTGATCTGGGGAGTGAATGTGAGAAAGTTGCAGATTTTCTGCGCCTTTATGCATGTAGGCTGTCATCTATACAAGGTTTCATGGTCAAACTGTGAAAAACTGTGTGCTTGTTTGAGATATTCTCTCAAATAAAAAAAAACACCCCCTAAACCTCAGCGAATCAGTGAAGAGTTCAAGTAGAAGCTTCCCCAAATTATCCCTACTTAGCATGAAACAAACACCATGATATGGTTCCCTCATGCTAATCACCTGTGATGGTGTAAGGCAGCACACTTTAGTTAGAGTGTAGAAGGGTGCTGCAAGCTGAGGACTGGTGACAGTGTTAATCAGTCAACCAGTAGACATGACAGCCTTAATCAAGGCAATGAGCGGGTGGCAGGAGTGCTCGCTGGTTGAAAATCAACACTGAGTCCATTTATACATCTCAATTGCTGACGTGATGCATATAAATAACCTGCATGGCCCATTAGACTCATCAGACATCACATGCTGACAGAAACACACTAGGTTACATGTGCACACACATGAATTCTCAGAGAGCGGCCCGCTCTGACGACACTCTGAGTTGTCAGAGTGAATTACCTGCATGTCAAAACAGAACAGAGAAATTGTCGGAAGGGCACAGCAAATTGATTTGGTCAAGGCTGTTGATCTACTGTTGTAGTGCAGAGTGGACAGACGGACTGTGTTCAAAACCGTTTAGAACAAAAACAGAAAATAAATGTAATCATTAAAAGACACAGAGAACTGCTCTCGTCAAATTGATGAAATAAATAGACTGCATTAAAGCGCATTACTTCTCAAACACTGAATGCACAGGTTGCATGTTGACAGATTCAGACATACTGTGCACTAGGATGACATATCTACAAAGTAAATACTAAATCACTGTTTTCTAGACTGATCTTCTAGATCCCAGCCTCCTACTTATTTCAGTAACTGGTATTAAATAAATACTATGATATATATTTGTGTACTACATTGCTGATATTTTCTTTCATTTTATGCCTGTTAAACGTGCAATTAATGCAGCATTTCTAATTTCTTTAGTCATGGAATGTTTTGTGCTTCATGTAAAAGAAAAGTCAAAGAATCAGTCACAGAATGAGTTGATTAGTGCGCTGGTTAGAGTAGAGAAATTCAGAGAACCACAAACCTGACACTGAAACCTGAAGCTTGAAATAGTTTGTTGCACTCATGAATGATGTTGTCAGACATGAATGCTGTCAGAGGAATGTGAATGTGAATTTCATTTGTTATATTAAAATGATTTTCCTCTCAAATAGTTTTGATCTTAATAAAAGTACTGTGTTCATTTCAAGACTTTCATGTTTTTGTGCTGTTCATATTCACGCACTTCACCGCTGCCACTTCACCCTGTTGCTTGTTCAAAAATGTTAAGGAGCATCAATTCACACAGACACTTTATCCACGATGCAGATGAACAGAGACGATAAAGCCTGGTAACATGGTAATACTGTGGCTGCATTCTCAAACACAATGGTTGGAATGGTTAACGTGGTTAAAGTCTTCAGTGATCGTAAGTGTGGCTGATTGTTACTGCTGGTCAGATCAGGTCAGATCTGCTGTGGCCTCTGCAGTGGCTCCTGAACACACATACACACACACACACACACACACACACACACACACACACACACACGGACCTCTATCTTCATTGTTATTTAGTTATTACTCTATCTTCATTGTATTCTGTATTTTTCTGTGTATGCATTTGTGTCACAGTTTGCTCTTATGTATTTTTCATGTTTGTGTTTACGTACAGTATGTTTAGACATAATCCCATACAACGGAATGGGAGCCTGAAATGAGCCAGTCAGTCTACCTTTTCTTTGTCATTGTATGTGTGTTAATCTGTTTGCCTCGGCAGTCTGTCTAAAGTCTTAGACTGCCAGTGCAATGCTCCACCCACAATCCACTGCATGGACGATTACTGAACAATGCCTGACACATGGGTTATTTTTTATGTTTTTATTTTTCACAAATCAAATTCATGTCTGCCTTTTTCAGGAGTAAAAGAAAAGGATTCAATCTCCACCAGTTGTGCGGCACATCCAAATTACTTTCAAACCCATAATCATACTCACAAATGCTCCACATTTCTCTTAATGTGAATTATGAATAGTCTGAAATAAGTAAAAGCTACAGTATATCAGCTGTCACCACCTTTCTTTTCCACCTTCTCATCTTCCCTTCCTCCTTTACCTCAGCCACAAATATTGTGTCCCATGAAGCAGAAATAGCACCAAAACAGTCTTCAAAAGAGAGGATAAATTGTCCTTGTGCTTCAGTTCTTCACTCATGGTGTATCTTTGTTGGCCCCATCCCTTGGCAGCCACCACCAGACCCTGTTTTCCAGTTTAATTTGACCAACCTCTGAATCGCCATGTTTAATTTCCACATTACCTGCTTTGTGTGCCGACATAACTGCCTGGGCTGTGTTAATGTTCAATCATCTTATAAATAATCTGCACAGGACAAACTTACATAAAATGTATGAAAAGAAAGCATGTGGAGTTATATGCTCCATGTGATGTCTTGAGTAACCTAAGATAAAATAAGACTGAGCTTTCAGTGTGCAGCAAGTGCAATACAAGTATGCAAATATAAAATATCAATAAAGAGACATTCAAAAAACTATAATATGTACAATGGCAAAATATATAAACAAAGTTAACGGTGAGGAATATAAAGGTTACCTTACTAACCTGTATGAATCTCTAGCTATATAAAGTAAATACTAAAGTAGAGAAATATGATACTCAAATCTTGACCATCAGTTACCTAATACATACCAAACATAATACAGAAACAAACCAAAAATAAAATATGAAATAAAAATACAATACATATAAATAATACATAGCCTAAATAATTTCAATTCCTTTATAAAGAGCAACAAAAACACTCCAATCCTTTCCACGGAAATGTGTCTGCTGAAGACAATTATTTGCAAACATATTTGCCATAAAACCTTCATGAACTGATAATATCTGAATACAGCTTCTTCCATTGCCTCGAGTGCCAAAATATAAAAAAGAAATGCATAAATCTAATTTTAATCAGTATATGTCAACAGAGTGATTTGGTGGCAGAATTAAGAATGCTGGGATGATATGGACGCCCACAGATTTGTGATTTACATCAGCGTAGCGTTAACATAGATAGGGCAGTGCATAAATGTCATTCATTAAACGTTGCAGCCTAAGACCAAGAAAAGTAGGAGGTACCAGTGATGAGCAGGACAAAGACTATCACCACAGTGCTGTTCAACATTGGCCCTGGTGTGATTGTACCTCTACCTCTCTAGCCTTGAACTGCAATGTCTTTTTAAAAGACAATTCATAAAGAAAAAAACACCCATAATACTGTACCTGTCAACCAATTAGAGGCTTTGTTTCTGAATTTTTGACCTATCCAAAGCAGAGTATAGCAGGTCTTCAGGGGATTTATCATCACATCCCTTTATACTGCTGCCGTTATGAATCGATAATTTGTCTCATTATCATGAGATAATTGCTTGATGACTATAATTGAGTTATATCTTTCATAACTCATAATTTCAATCATTGTCAATTAAATAAGAGGGTGTGTAAACTTACAAGGGATGAGTAGGGAAAGCAAAACATAAAGATGTCATCAGGATCTTAGCGAGTGAAACGGTGACATGTTGTGACTTTGATATGTAACCAACTTATTCTCACGTTCTCATGTAATTTGCTTGAAATTATGTCTCAGTGCACTGCATGTCAGATGAACATCTTCCAATGTGGATGGAACATCAGTCATTAGCACTTCTTTCAAATCATTTCTCTAGAAATTAAGAACCTTTTGTTTTTCCAAATCACTGCTATCAAGTTGAACTTCTTTCCAGGTAACAGACATTTTTTCACCAGAAAATGTGGCTCCATTAAGATTTAATTGAGTGTGCCTGAAAGGTTCAGTATTTACTATTGCCCATACTTATTATTCTTACGTAGCCCATGAATTTCGAGTCATGGTCATTTTGGCTTGTTGATATGATCTACAGTTTGGCATTTGTGGCCAGTTGTTTGACGGGGTTCATTTTGAGATTTTCTGTCTCTCAGGAGTCAGACAGAGGGAGAGAGAGCGTGTGCACCTGTGGCTAATTGCTCTGACCTGCAGCTGACCCTGGTTGCTTGGCAACCTCAAGCCTGCCTGTGACTAAATTTGTTGAAGTCACAGTCAGACACACTCAACATTTCTTTAGAAATTTTCTAGTTTAATGTAATGATCGCATCTTGATGGATACAGCTTCATATTCACTGTGAGTGATGTTAATAACTCTTTAATAACATGTACTGTTGGGTTTTTCATAACAAAGAAAAGTTAAAATGTTCAACTGTTCCAGATTTCATTTCCTGTAAGAAGTTCATCCTGATGAACAGCCCTTTCTTCCCTCCACATGTAATCTGCTGTCCAGAGTTCATGGAGTTCATGAGTTTGTGTTGCATTAAGAAAACTTTGCCCATCTTTGGACTTTTCTCCACAAGCAATGACTCTCAGCAATCCCTTCATGTTGGATGATGAATGTTGGCTAAGTTGTCCCTGTGCTCTACTGTATAACCAGCCTCTCTGCCTCTCCAGACACTTCTCTATAAATGCCGACCCACTGGGCTAATTTAATAAAAGCCTTTTCTATGTTACCACAGAGACACACCAGGTAATTACACCCACAGCCTGGCCCGCACGCACATGTTATTATGGGATACAGAATTGATCTGAGCGTGCCTAGGGGTTGCCAAGGGAGACGGATGGCCGCTGCCAAGTGTCTTGTCTCCCGTGGCCATGGAAACGCAAGGCAAACGAGTGCATTAACAAGGCATCCGCTAACAACACCCTGCAAACACACACACATACACACACACACACACACACACACTACTGAAAGGACAGTTTGGCTAATTTAGTCTTTAATCGAATAGCCAGGAAAACATAAGACATGACTGCTCTCTGTCTCTGACACCTGTTCAAACAGCAGCCACTTCATTTCAATCCACGAGTCAACACACTCATCAATTGTTTGGCCTTTTAGGTGTGAACAGAGAGAATGAAGTAATAGAAAAGAGCAATAGAGAATGAGAGGGGGAGAAAGAAAGCACGGTGCAACCTTTTAAAGCCTTCATTTAAAACCCTGGTGTGTTTTTAAGTTGTTTCATTATTAAGACAAGGTAGAGAGAGCGAGAGAGAGATATGTGTGTGTTATTTCATTATTAGTAGGGGAGAAGGGAGCGGAGTGAAGAGCAGGAATTGTCCAAAGACTTTTAATTGGATTGCTAAAGCGCTTTCTTAATTGAGTTCTGTATTCTTGCTAATATAAAAGGGTACATCTTTATGTTGTGTTGTGCTAACTCACACAGGCACATACACACACAGACTCACACCTAAATTGAACCCAGGGGGTCAAGGGGAGCAAAAGGAGATGAGATTTGATGAGCTGAACGCCGGACGCTTCAGCAAAAATTCAATTTAGACACCCTTAGATTGACTGGTTAATTTCTAACAGCTTACCTATAATAGCTTTCCTTACTGTCGCCTTAATTAAGTTCTCACATTAATGCTTTAGCTGGGGATGGGCGCTCTTTAGAACCTGTTAACGCACATTTCCCTGGTGGTCATAGCACACACACAGTCACACAACACAACCATCTATAAGAGGTGCAGAAATTAAAAATGCAAAATGTTTGCCTCTCAGCAACCACACACACAAACACACACAGACAAATACACACACTTACACACAAATTGATAAGGTAAAGGGGCCCTCAGGAGCTGCACCTGAAACACAAACGGCCAAACTCATCTAATGTCATCCCTCTGAGATTAGGGCCGCATGCACGTATGTGTTCCAGCCGTGACGAGTAAGGAAATATGGCCTCTCACAGAGTTGCAATCATAGAGCAAATTTATTCCAAATTGTTTTTCATTTATGTTCCGCTTGCTTTTTTTTCTGCTGGAAAGTGAACAGAGGGAAAACGCTGACATCGAGAGTTCATTTGTAGTCCTCCTACCTGTAGGCTATACAAGGAGCATCTGCCACAGCGTGCTAAAACATGAAATTCAATCTTGTAACGTGGTTGGAGTGGTTTCCTCGCTCCACTGCATAGATCTCAGTCTGGGAAGTAAAAAGGGAGTGTATCCAGCCGATTCTGGCAGGTTAAAATAAAGTCTGAATGTAAAATAGACTCAATTGAATTCCAATTGGTTTCACTGAAGGAGTTTGCAGATTCCATTTGGAACCTGTTGGCAAGGAATATTAACTTTGTATTACCACTTTACACTTAAGTGTATGAATTGATCAAGTGGATTTAATGAGTTTAGCTCTTTTCTTTCCCTGCTGAGAGGCTCGACTTAGGTTAGACAACACATATCTGTACACACCAGGGGCTCTGTTTCTAGAGAGGTCTGACAGTGACATGTGATCTTCCCTCAGCTGGCATATGACCATGTAACCAGCATATGTCTGCTGGTTGTTACAGAGAACGCTGAGAAAATCTAAACTTCAATGAGACACTTGACCTGATCTCAGAGGTGGTATGGTTTCCATCTGTGTGTTTCAAGCCTCAATAAAAACTCAGTCTAGGCATTTGTCAACAGCATAGGGAAAAAACAACACTCATAACATCATACCAGTACACGTCATAAAAGCACCAGTCATTGAAGACCAACAGCATACCAGCATTCTTTGTTTTGTTCCAATGATGAGGAAAGAGTATATTGTGCATATTAAGACACTGAAATGAAATGTACAGTATAGCAGTTTTGTACAATGGACAAAGAAGGCAATTACAGCCATATGCACAATAACTGATCAGACAAAATTAAAAGCTTTAAAAAAGTGAAGAAGGAATATGGCATGGAGGCTTACGATCAGTTTAGGTATTGCTAAGTTAGAGACTTCTTTGAGGGAGAAATAAAACCAGATCTTCCCCAGGAGCCGAATAAGAGAACTCTAACACTGTACTTTAAAAAGTACATTTTAACACTGTACCAGGGTCTAGAGAAGAACAGAGGAACTTCTACACTGTATGTAAGGGACAGATGGGTGAAAGAAAGTAAAATACCATTAACTGAAGAGTTAACATATGTGATGTACAGTGAATCACCACCAGCTCCAGGATGTGGAAAGAATTCTGCTGGAAAATATATGATCAGGTTCTTTATCACTCCCAAAACAAAAAGCAAATTTTCATCTACACAACAAACATGCTGGAGACAGAGCAGAGACCAGAATGCAGGTCACACTCATGTGTTGGGGAATGTACTCAAATTAAAAGTTACCTCAATGATGCATGAGTAGAACTGAAAACAATACTGGGATATGAACTACCAAAGACATGTGAGATATTATATCTGTGTAATTTGACAAGGGAAAATGTGAAGACTGATATCTGGTTAAAATTCTACGACCAAGAAGGCAATCAAAGGAGGTGGTATAGAGAGGACCCTCCCACTCTGAACAAGCTGCTGGACTCAGTCGAGGAGACACTTCACATGGAAAGACTCACATACATATTGAGACTTTTGTGTTTCCAACAAGAAACACAAAAAATGGACAGAATACAAATCTCACTGCAGAGACACCATCAATTAATTATTATGTTTTGTTGAAATATCTTAAGAAAAAGGAAAAGCCTCATGCAGGTTTAAAAAAGATTTATAAGGAAAGGTGATTCAGCAGTTTGTCATGTCTAATGAATCTGTGCTGTGTGTTCACTTCAAATTCTTCAGGTACCTTTAATTTATGTAATAACATACTAGGCTGTGTTTCCACATCTTACTGTTTATGTCTATGACAATACACTGACTCACACCTGTGACCTCGTCTGTTTTAGCAATGAAACCTTAAAGTGTAAAACCAATGTGATATATTCAATGTTAGAAAAAGACAAAATACATTCTGTCAAGCTTAATTTTCCCAGTGGGATGAAAGCAATGAGTAAACCAACAGCAACTGTATGCAGCCACTGCTCTATCCATCATAAGCCCCCTTCACACCCGTGCATGCACACACACGTGGGGTCAGTTGTACTCTGAGTCATACTTGGAATTCTGCTCTGCAAGACATATAAGTAGTCTTTGGCTGTTTTTAAAATATTTCTAATGTACATCAAGTTCATAACTTTCATCCTACAGTAAAAATAAAGCAAAATGTATCTAGTCTTTGTGGGTTTCATACTGAGAAGTATTGTCATGGGTTCATGCACAGCGTAGAATAATCAGTGTCCATTTCCATTTTCACAGAACCTAAGAAAAGCCTCATTATTAAACTCAAAGTGTTTTATGATGAAGAAAAGGTATTTTATCATGTGAAGCTTCCCTTGAGTAAAAAGTCAAGCACTGTGGCTGCAGGGGAAGACTTTTATAGGATCTGCAGATAAATGGCTTGTCAGCTGCTGTGATGGCTAGTTGATTTTTTTCTGTTAGTATAAAAAAGTACAATAGATATAATGTTCATAATACTTGTGTATAATATTCTTTGTTCTCAGTTTGCTATATTAATGTGTGTATTCAGCTGACAAAAGATGACTATATTCAGATGTTAATGTGAGGAATTACAAACTCGTGACACAAATATATGAATAATAATAATAATAATAATTAATAATAATAATTGAAAAAAAGACTTCTGATGAACTGAAGTTCTTGTCATTTTAACTTTCAGTCTGTGGCTGCTTTTTATTTTGTGTGGTGCGTTTGTCTCTGAGAAAGAGAAGAGGGTACACTACAGTCATTACATATCGTTGACACAACATATAATTTGATTTTACACGGGGAGAGATTAGTTAAGTCCCTCTCTCCAGTTTGCCCATACCTTCTTTTTTCAGCTGAATTCTTTATTCAACATGAACACACATCTAAGTGGCTCTCACAGTTCTGGAACTGGTCCACGTTCTGTTATTGATCATACACCCAAAAGAAAGAGCAGGGATCAGATCAGTTTCAGAATAACGGCCATGGAATCATTACTGTGTCCAACCATGTGAGCATACTGTTTCAAAATATTATAGACTCTTACTACTTTTCTTTACAGATGATATTCTTCACACTTTAACACTGAAATAAATTCATGAAGTAATGACACAACAATAATATAATAAATATGGCATCCATTTAGCTGCAATTCTAAGTTGAACTGAAATTTAGGTGAACTTTTATAACATTTTATGATCATAATCAGGTGGCACGAGCAGAGAAAAAATTAAATAAACACCCGAGACAGAGAGAGATTTGGCACTGAGGAGAGCTCATGTTCAGGCTGGGATATGGTAAAAAGTCTAGTTGTAATTTCATGCTCATCTCACCCTACAAACAACATGACCGATGGCGGTTCAAATCGGGAAACCTGTCTAGACATTGCAGAGACCACAGCGAAATTGACTTCTCACCTCAGACATCCACCTTCCTCTCCAACATTAAACATCCTCCTTCCATCCATCCAAATGGCGAACATTCATTCACAAGTTATCACCAGCATGCTGTGTGTGTATAAAAATAAATATAAAAAGACTCCAAATTCATCATTTTCCAACTTGAGTAAAGAGATTTCATAAATGTCTCTAAACCCCGGCCTTCTGACTGAAGAGGTTGTGGTTGTAAATTTATGTGTTTAAATTTATTATTATTTAAGTGGTGATATATTTGTTTGAGGAATTTATCTTTGTCCAACCTTTCCTTTTTTGTCTTGAGTTGACTGTAAAGAGAGCTTTCAGAACAAAAGCCATGTATGCTCACAACAACAGCAGTTGTAGTCCTGAGTGCCCAGGTTTGGACGCATCTATGTTACCTGAATATTTATGTGTATTGAGAGGTGGAATCTTTGAATCCCAATGTATGACTACACTGCACAGGAATGTTTAGGAATAAGTGGCATCTAGTGGTGAGGCTGCGGATTCTAACCAACTGAATACCCAACCCTTCACTTTTCAAGCGTGTATGAGAACCTGTGAAACAACTCCCTGGACCATGTTTGAACCAATATTCCTGGCAAGCCGCTTTGCTCTGTCAGTTCATATTTCCCTGATGCTGGCCTCAAGGAAGCATGGCAGAGGCACCAGGAGAGAGACCTCAACACCAACAATACCAAAGATATGTGGCAGATGATCCAAACCCTTACAGGATACAAAGGCAGGAGCACCTCAATCACGTATGAGGCCACATTTTAACACATTTTAATACTTGCTTTGATGTTTCCAACAAAAAGTCAGCTGTCAAGTTTAATCAACCCTAACTCTGACCCCAGAGGACCAACCACTGTATGTCTGTATCTCTGTCTGTAAACATCAGCAGATGTTAGGACAACTCTGGTAAAAGTTAAAGTGAGTAGTGCTGCAGAGCCTGGACAGGAGGGCTCAGCAGCAGGTGATTAAAAGTGCCCAGAACACTAGTCAGCACCAGTGTTATTAGTATCCTTCTATTGTGCATCAGCAATATTGCTGAGATGAGGTGCCTGTGCAGAGCCCAAAGGATACAAAACATAAGACAATACGATACACAAGCGACACAGAAGTATCCACTTGTGTAACATAAAGTGACTACAACTTGCATTTCTTTGTGCAACCTTGTGATGTAGAATGACAAATAAACAAACCATTGAATCATGAACCCTAAGCATAGTTTATTTGCCATTACCACAAACTTCCCCTGGCCTTAGTCATCCTGTAGTTGTTGTCAATGAATGTAAACAGGGCTTTTGCAGAATTGCCCAAAATGAGCATTCTTGTCTGGTGACTGGTTTGAATTTCTCTTGATTCTCAAAACATCACATCATTTTATTCCAGGATCAGTTTCCATGACTGCAAGCAAGAAGGCAGTCAGACTCACTACTGGTGAGATGAAAAATACGATTCATGAAGTCCAGTTTGAAGGTGGAACTATCAGGAGGATAGCAGATGCCAAAACAGTGCAAAACAATAGAAATATACCATTAAGGGAAAATATACAGACTGTTCAGTGAATATGACTTGAAACCGCTCTGAACTTAATACAGCACAAATGGGTAAATTTAAATTTGGTAAATATCAACATAATAAGCTTTTGATTTTGCAAGCTTCAGTCAGCTACACACCCTAAAGCCCTACCTTCTGGGCTCAACTCTGCGCTCCATAGTGTCAGGTCCCATAATGCTGGCAACCTAATAACAATCCGTGTATTTGTAAATGCATGTGTGGTGTGTATGCTAATCAGTGTCTTTGTGCGCAGTCCTCCTTGCCTGCTGTGTGTGTGTCTGCGTGTGTTGTCAAGAAGTAGAGTAGAGTTTTATAGGCCAGACCCTGACATAAAGCCTTTAGCAGCCTGTCATGGCACTTTATAAGGTTAAACTGGTTGAACAAGGCCTAATCCACACCCGAAGAACATGAGGCAAGTGTAAGCGAGAACGTGTGTGTGTGTGTGTGTGTGTGTGTGAGTGTCTGAAAGAGAATAAAAGAGAAAGAGAGACTGACATTCAAAAAGAGCCTGATCTAAACTGGTTGGCTGACATCTTTGTTCATCTTTGCTTCCTAGCAGTAGAGGTCTTGCGCATTTGTGTTTGTGTGTGAGCGTTCGTGTGACCATAGAGGGTATACTTTTTAAAAATAAATGTAGGAATATTATCCAAATTTTCAGCAGAACATCTGCATGTGAAAACAAGTGTTGTATATAAAGGAGTGAGTGGGTGAGTTTCACTCTAATTATTCTGATTCTTTCTTTCTGTCTCCTTTTTCCTCAGAATAGAAATGATAATAATAAAAAAACACAAACTAAAATGAAACATACTGCCTGGGAGCTAAAAAAGTGCAGGAGAAAAAAAACCTCACAATCTCAAATTTTCTCTGATTGCTCCATTAGCTCAGTTAAAGGTGTAATTACCGAAACTCCTAATCTTTAATCATCTTTTAATTACCATATCATGTAGTCATTATAGCAGCTCCTGAAGGGAGGAAGTTAAACTTTCTACTTTGGTGTTTAAGGGTAATTATTTGGGCCCTGAATACTTGGCTGAGTGCAGACGTTTTCTTAGGTGTGATGATACACATCTCCTGCACCTTCATTCCATTAACCAGCGCTTTGATTTCATACCATCATTATCTGCTGATAATATAGGCCTAATAATCTCCTTCCCACTATTTTGGTGATCTTTAATATTCACATTAAACAGTCTGAGTTTTTTTTTTTTTTTTTTTTGAACAAAACATGTTACTTTTATTGGTTTCGCACACTTCATCTGTGGAAATTCTGGATTGATTTTTGCAATTTTTTTATTGTGTTTTGCTTTTTAAGACTGATTTTGTATGTTAAGTTATGATTTTAACTGTCAACTGTTTAATCTGCATGCTGAGCTTAAACTGACATTTTGAGGACAGAGTCCATGCTATAATCCTGCAAACTGTTTTTTTTTTTTTCAGGGTCTAAGTTCAGTCGAGCAACATGGATCCTCTGCTATGATCTGACGTATGTGATAGGCAGAAAGCTGTGAGAGAACAGAAAACATCCACCCTGAAACATTACTCACACACACACTAATTCACATATGAATTCCTCTGATATATTCTTCATCAGTCTAAACATGTACATTTAGTATACAGACATACATAGACCACAAACAAGAAACTGTAATTTCATGGATACTATCTCCAGATTTCATACAGTGTGTAACACCTTACAAACATGCAGAATGTATGTTTTAATAAAACATGAATTCAGTTATTATTTAAACCGAACATCAGGGTTTAATAGCTATTGTGGGCAATGTTGCACATATAGATATTTACACATGTAGGTAGTACTTTTTTTTTTTGCCTCAATGCAATTTCGTATCTCGATATTTAGTTTTCTGGACAAAAACAAACATTGATTTACAATGTTTACAATATTTTATCCATAAGTAGATTCTTAACAGACTACAAACATATATGAATATTGTGATATAGACTTAAATATACCATGATTTAACAGAAAGTATATGGGCAAATATAGTGCCAAATGTCCTGCTCTGCACTCCAGATCACGAGACAATACCAGCACAAATGACTGAATTCTATTCACAGCAGCACCCTAACATTTCTATCATCTAACATTTCCAGCACAACCTGCTGCACATACCATATTTAGTTCATCATCCTTTGCACTCTGCTCCATTGTGCAGTTCCAATTCAGTGAAAAACTGCTATCTTTGTTTTTATGTCTACTGTACTTACATCTATATTTTGTATGTACAATGAGAGCAAAGTGTAACTGGAGTCAAGTCCTTGTTTGTGTACACACTTGGCAAATTAAAGTGATTCATTCCTCTTTGTCATCACAGTATGTAAATGCTTAATGATTTTCAAATATGGACATCAGCTAAACATTTACAGTAGCTGATCAGTCAGGCATTGATTGCTTGCCCAGCAGCAGTATACAGTGTTTTAAGGTGCTGACCTTAAAATGGGTTCAAATGTTGCCTCCTCTGTCTACACAACATACACTGGTCTCAGGTCTATAGAGTGAAAAAATGTTTGTCATGGCTTTGATGATTATTTCATTAAATATATGGAACTTCTGCTGAGTTTCATTGCAGGATGAAAGAGGGAAGTGAGCACAGTTTAAATCAAATGCAATCCTATAATTACCTTCTGTTTCTTCTTTGTTGAAATGTGTAATTACCACAGAATTTCAAACATTGTAGTATCTAATTGGAAATGGTCAGGAATCGGATTTCTAACTGTGATGAAGTTACATTTAATCTGTTTTTTTAACCAATAAGATGTATTTCTATTCTGGTGCTGCTTTTATCAGCCTAAAGGTGGACATATACATGCAGCATCACTCTCTGAATATTTCTGAATTGTAGGTATTCACTGACACATAATTATCATAGATTGTGAAAATACAGGAATCATTTCTTCCTCTATACCTCCACATATTCAAATCCATCATGGTGATTACTTCCTGTGAAGTTTAATTACAGTCATTTTAAACTAGACTAGTCCAACCCTGCAGTAGTTTGGCAGCCATTTTAAAAATGGCCACCAGGGAGACATTATGCTAATTCTCTGATAGTACTATTGCTAAAAGCACTTATAATTAGCACACGTGTATGCCAAATTTCTGTCTGTGAATAATGAGCAGATGTGTATGCCAAATTCCCCTCCACAGTACAGCACTGTGTGCTAGCTGGTACTATGAAAAGCAAATGCAAAAACTTTAAGGGACCCTCAACATGTTGTGCTATTTAGGTTCATGACAGGCTCTGGTGTAAAAGATTAACACACTGACTGTAATGGCCAAAATGAGTCTAAAGCTGAAACAACGAGGGATCGACATGGAAACATGGAAAGGACTGTTGCGTAAATTGAAGTGATGATAATGAGAACCTCGAAGAAGTTCAAAATGGTTCCTGAAGCAGTTTTAAAATGCTTCTTTTTATCTTGACATAGCACAAACTGTAATGGTTTGTGCAAGGGTACATTAATTCAATTCAAATAAAAGCACGAGCAACATCACCCAAAGTAGAACACTTTTTTTTTTTTTTTTTAACTATGACAGCATCAAATCGCCTAACTCCCTCTAGGCTCACTACGGCTGCCACATTAGCATTACATTTGCATTAGATTAGTGTTGCAAAAAAGTCGACAAGTGGAATCTGCAGCTGTCCTGCCATCATCTAGAACTAATATTGATACAGCAAGACTGCTACTTTAAAAAACACAGAGAGGAACGTTGACAGGGGTGTGCTGAAAACATGGGCACACACAGATACACACATGGGAGGCTTGCATCACTATAAAACGTCTCCCAGGTATGGTGAAGCATCAAACTTGGCTGACACTGACACTTGTACAGAATCTGGTATGGAAGAAAGGAAATGAGGATAAAGAGAGGAAATAAATGCAAGACAACCAAGGTCAAAGAGCCTAAAAACAGGTACGAAGGTAGAGTCAGGAATCTTTGTTTCCAGCTTTGTTCCGTCCTCCAGATGACAGGTAATGCATTCCTGTGGGCAAAACACAACATATTGGCGTGCATGGCTCATGTTGATCAAAAGTCTACACGGAAGCTGAAGTTTCTATCCTTTATGTTCTGTATCATATGTCAATCAATTTCTGTTTTGATTTAATTATTTTAATTACAAGTATTAAGTACAGAATATCACAGTGGGAGTTTGTTATCACAAAATATGCCGCATTACATCAAATTAAAAAAACAATCACCAATCCTCCATGAGCAGTCTTAATTGATTGACAGTGTGTTCGATGTCAGAGTTCCCCTTTTGGCTGTTGCTCTTTGAAAATGAAAAGGTATAGAACGGTCCCAAAAAAGTTTTGTTTTTCCTGTGTTTGCATGGGTTCTCTCCGATTACTCTGACCTCCTCCCACAGTCCAAAGACACATGAATAATCGTTTGTCTGGAAGATTTAGAAGACTCTGCAACCAACAACTTGCAAACAACTGCACTGTAATTGCTGCACACAACGCTTGTATAGAAGCACAAACTCAGGTTGGTTCATTCTCCCTCTACTCTGACTGATGGGGCACAGAATTCATTGTAAAAGACCTAAAAAAGGAAAATAAATGCTGCTTAGTTACTGGAGTGACATTTTTGTAAGATGATGACAGAGCTACTGACTGTGTGAAGCGCTTTCTTTCAGCGTAAAAGTTTTCTTAAAAGTTCCTGCCATCTCAGGAGCTTTGGACATGTTGGAGAAATTATGTGATGGACTGAAGCAGAGGTGCTGCTGACTTCATCATATTATCGCTACACTGACATACAGAATGTTCTATCTGTCTCAGTGAATCACTCAGTGACTGAAGAACTACTTTCATGAATGTTGAATAGGGTGACCGTACTCTGAAAACCCACACTATAAGTGTACAACATATCAATGCATGGGCAGGTGTATGTGCTCATGCACATGTATCTTCATTAAGATGGGAGGCAATTACTTCAGCACTCACTACAGCTACAAACCTCTATCATTCATTGTAATTCATTGTCATTTTATCATTCATTGTAATTGTACAATATGTTTGTGTTGATTCTTCTGTACATGTGACATCCATTGCACGTCTGTCCGTCCTGGGAGAGGGATCCCTCCTCTGTGGCTCTTCCTGAGCTTTCTTCCACATTTTTTCCCTGTTAAAGGGTTTTTTTGTGGGCAAGTTTTTCCTCACTGGAACCGAGGGTCTAAGGACAGAGGGTGTCACTCCCTGTACAGACTGTAAAGCCCTCTGAGGCTAAGTGTGTTTGTGACTTTGGGCTATACAAATAAAATTTGATTTCATTTGATTTTGATTAGATGTTTAGAAAATGTTCATAAATCTGTGTGCACACCTGGGATTGTTGGGTAACTCTCTTTCAAAGACTTAGTGTTGTTCCGTCTGTTGGATGTGTATGTAGGATTAATATGTGTTATGTGTTATTACAACCATAAAAATTGACAATGTGTCAATGTGAACAAAGTAGCCACAGTGGCTGTTGTTCAGCAGGTTAGGCCAGATTCAGACAGGATCCATTGCTGCGGTGAAAATGCAGGTTTTTCCATTCATTTCAGTGGAGGTAGGGTGTCAAAAAACCCAACAACCTGTGAAAGTTGAGCCTGATCCAATTTTTCAGAAAAACATAGCCTGATGTTGACTTGTCCTCGTCAGCATGAAATGTCACCTATCACCTGTCACCATCTAAACTCTGACATGTTGTGTTCTGGCTTTGTTTATTTCATGTATCCAACTTCTAAATCTGTGTCTGACTTTGGGTTTTCCTCCAGACTCTGGTTATACTTTGGTCTAGGTTAGGGAGGGACACCTTTGCAACTAGATAGGTATGCTAATTAACAACTTCCTCATTATGTTAATACAAAACATAATTCAGTCACATTAAATATCCTCCAAAACGTATTTGCTGTTGTAAATTCATTGTATTTTCTCTGAGATATGGCTGGAACATCACAAAGCCAAAATCGAGAAGAAAATGAAGACATAGGGAGACAATTTGCCTACAGCTGGAGCTCATCAGCCACCACACCTGATGTCAATCCCAGCTCATCAAGAGAGGCAGCCTCAATCACAGAGGTAGTTCACTGAACAAATCTGCATGCATGCTAATTCAGTTCATCTCACCATAATTAAAGCTACGCTTCAAATACTGAAGTCTAAATGCCTTTATCAGCCTATTTCAATTGCAGTAGGACATAAGCCGTAGTAACAAACAGTAATAAGGTGGCTACAGCATGTGGACAAACAGCCAAAACAATATATATATATATGCTATGTCAGAAATAATTTGATACCAGGTGCCTCATGCAGGGTGGACTACAAGACAGATGCAAGCCTTGCAATGGTAGAGTTTTTGAACTTCATTTGCTTCACAGTAATTGCAAGGGGCTGGAATGGCCTGTGGTAGTGAGGCCCACCATTTTGTAAAAGCAGACGTGTTGTAGTATGTCCATACTTTTTCACTTTACTTACTCCATCACTAAGACTCATATCTGATTGGCTTCAATCTACAGGCACAATCGACACACACCATTAACTCAATAACATCATTAACTAACCTGTGATGAAGTGCTTGCCACAGACGTAGACATATTGACTGGGGAGGTCCCACAGTTCACCATATTCATTGTTTCTGCAGAAGGCCTGAAGCAAAAGATCACTTCCACTGTCCTCGTCCCAGTCTTTGGGGAAGTAGAGAAAGTATAGTTTTTTTCATAGTTTGATGCACAAGACGCGAAGCAGCACTTTTTACACATGGTGCCTCTCAGGACTTATTCTTTATTATCTATGTTATTCTTTCTTATCTTTTTTATTCTTGATGTGGCCGTTATGAAGACAGGAAAGTGGCCTGTCCCTGCTCTCCTGGCTAACATAAAAATACACCATGCTGGTGCCTTTAAGGTCCAGTGTGTAACGTTTAAAGAGACCTATTGACAAAAATAGAGTATAATATTCAGAAGTATATTTTCATATATATGTTTGCAGTTGTTAGCACCATCACCACACAGCGAGAAGACTTTCTGTGTGGAGTTTGCATGTTCTCCCCATATCTGCATGGGTTTGGTGACTCTAAATTGCCTGTAGATATGAATGTGAGTGTGAATGCTTGTTTGTCTCTATGTGCCCTGTGATGAACTGGTGACTGGTCCAGGGTGTACCCTGCCTCTTGCCCAAAGTCAGCTGGGTTATGCTCCAGCCCCATCCCCTGAAGAGGATAAGATGATATAGATAATGGATGGATGTTACCTTAGAATGAGCTACAAAATGAGAGGGTCCTCTTCCACTCTTCCAGTGGACCTCTATGTTTCTACATTGGCTGTACATAAGACCTTTCACGTGTGCCACGAGTTTCACAACCACTGAGTTTCTTTTTAATGCTTGAATGCTTGAGGTGATGAGGTGAGGGGTATTCAGTGAGTAGCTGTTGATAACTGTGTTTAGTTTGAATCCAGATGTACAGTGGATGCTTTCATTTAAAGTCACACTGCTTCTGTAGTGGTATGTGGGTAATCATCTATGAAATTACCTTTGACTGAGTTTTGGTAGTGCTCACCTGATGCATCAGCTATTCAGATGCTGAAAAGAAGTAATGAGGTGTTCTTGTGGAAATATTTAATTTAATCTCCCATAATTGTTACAAGAAATACAGACAGTGAGTGTCAATGATCTGATGAAGAAGAGTATTTCAAGAGTTTGAGTTCTAAATTCCAGATCACATGCATCAGTCATTTCCTGGTGCTCAACTTTGTTCTGTACTGTTGCCCCAAAGTAGAAAGACAACATAAAATATACAGTAAAAGATTACTGCATATGGCATTTCAAAGGAGAGGAAAGACAGAAAGGAAGCAAACTGAGGTGCTGCTGAGTTGACTGAATATAAGTGATATGATGAACGGCCACCTCTGTCCTCTACTGTAATCAGTCATTCGGCCTTGACAGACTGGAATCAGCCATTTACTTCAAGAAGTGGATAAGAGAGCAGTGAATAAAGATAGATAGAGGAACTGGACAAAGAAAAGACAGTCAGCGATAAAAGGAAGCATGGAGAACAGACAAGTGCTGGAGAGGAGGAGGGAAAACAATGGTGATATAGAGAGATGAGTTAGGCACATTAGGAGAAAGAGGGGTTATTAGAGAGGTGAGGGAGTGCAAGAGATAAATACTCTGCCTGGACTCACCCAGTATGTGCTTCATTTTTGTCCAGTTAGTGATGAGGCGATGATTAAGCTCTGAACATTAGGATGGAGGTCACTAATTCTCATAGAGAACACACTCTTTTGGCATACCGGCCTCCGGGTGCAGCACCACATGCCGAACCTTTGAGCCAAAACAAATAAGAAGTCCACAAAGCCACAGGGATCCTCACATATATGCATCTAGAAAGTAAATGATGTAGTGAGTAATGTTCACCAATATGAAGTAGATTTTTTAATATTATTTATTAAGTGTACACTGAACCACAGTGTACAAATGTTAACACAAAGCTGCACAAAGTTTGTGTTATTATTTCCTGTGAATATTGCATCAGAGATTATTATTATTGTCGCCAAGTACTTGCTGGAACAGAGCTGTTGGTCTCTGTAGATAGTATTATAGAGTACGGACTAGACCTGCTCTGTCATGAGAAGACTTCTGTTATGATCTGGTGCTATATAAATAAAACTGAAGTGAATTATGCAGGATGAAGGTGTTTAGTAGAGTGAAATGTCTGTCCCTGTGCGTGATTACGCAAACCTGCCCTAGACCAGAGGACCTGCACAGAACTGTTTCACTTCAGTCTATCAAAGAGGGAAAATGCCCACATTTCATTCATAATTTGAAACTGGTGAGGTTTAGTTTTTTATGTATTTATTTTTTGGTCCTCAGAGAGTTTATTATTACTGCTCTATTCCTACATGCTGTGAGTGGTGATGATACATACAAGTTAACAGAGGAAAAAATTCAGTAGAACAGTTGGAAAACACCAATGAATGAATCAATGTAATTGCAATAAAATGATGTGTTTTATGTGACATGTTTGAGCTTTCATTTGCTTTACTTCCACAGCTAAGAACTAATGAACAGCTCTAATTTTAAATTCAGTGTTTAATCCAGATGTCGTTTGCTGTATGTAATGAATTCATCAAAACTCAAGGGAGGAATGTGACAAAGGCCCTGTACAGTCAGACTTCTGATGAGTGTTGTGTGGGAGAAAAAAAGACAAGTGAAGAGCTGTGCTCTTCCATTTGTGATTGGAATAAAAAGCAGAAATACCCAGGATTCAAGCCATGTGGGAAAAGAGTTGATTTGAGCCATGGCATAATGATGTGCTCAAACATATTAGGCTCAAAGAAATGCTTTGAATTGTCCCCTTAAATCATATTTTCTTGTTATTTAGTTGAATGTAATTTACTTCGATTATTGTGATATGTCTTGTTGATTCATTTTAAATTAAAGGTGCATTAATCAAGTTGTGGCCACTAGCAGGCAGAAAAGACACAACAGCTAAGATGCAGATTCATACAAAGTTAATGTAGCTAACATGTTAGCAAACAATCTATTTATAGATCCTATAGAATATGGAGAAACATTATATCAATGTCCACCATGTTCCAATTAAATACAATTTTTATAAAATTTTATTTACATAGCCCCAAACTATAACAGACATGTAAGGAATGAAGCAGATCTGTTTTTATCTTGTCTATGATATTTACTCAATAGTTGCCACCATGAGCAAGCACCTTGAACAGAACCCGGCTCATTGGTGGCTCATTGGTCTGCCCATGTTTCACTGTTCTCTATGAACTCTATGAACTGAGCTACGAGATGATTTTTTTTTTGTCTCGCTAGAAATGATTGAGGTGAGGTGGTTGTTGATGTTTGGGGTGATAAGAAGCTAAGATTTGACCATTACAAAAATGGTTGGTTGCCTGATGACAATTTCTCATGATGACAGTTCCATCTGGCTGCATGACAACTTTTCCCTTCAGGACAGTCAAGCCAAATCATCTAGCAATAGCCACATGGTCTAGATTTGTCAGTTTGTATTTGACATTTCTTCTGTTTTAAAGCACATATCACATAATTTTTTGCTTGCTAGCAGAGTCTAAAGATGGTAGTAACTGTTCTGTCTGTTTAACTCACATTTTTTGGGACTAAAGTTTGTTTTCTTTCAGATAGAATTGCCTTGGATTCATGAATAGGCTTTATTAAATGCAAGGTTACATAGCTCCCCCTGAGCTTTGTGAACACTTTGTGACCTTAGACCACAAACTCTGTGCCTTTAAATATACTCATGTCACTTAACGTCAGAAACGTCAGTCTGCAGTGTTAGACTAAATCCACCTCTTTTTAGATAGACAAGGACACAAAAACACCTGATACATCATCATCCTGGGAGTGGAAGCTTATTCATTTTCATTTAGCACATACCCCATGATATAAATGTAGACTCTCACACGCATACACACACACACACATAAATACATAATAAGTGAGGTCGTCCAACCACACACACACAAAGGCAACATCATCAAATGCATCTAGAATCAGATCTATTATCTGCCGAAGCTTAGGATATTGGAGTTGTAGGAGAGTGGCTTTGTTGCTGTCGCTGTTCAAAGCCCACTTCTTGTTGCTTTGTTTGTTTTCATGAATTTTAATCAAGACATCTGTAAACAAAAAGCCAACAGCCTGCTCTGGGTTTGGCCTGTTCACCGTGTGTCAGACTGATGTGTCGGCACTTTTTCTCTTCTTCTGTTTAACTCAGCTGACCTTGAGAAAGGACTTTCCCTCGCAGTGTGGCTGCTATGATTTGACCCCATGTTGGGGCATCACAGTGACAGTGATGACTGCTTGGTCCTGTGGAATAATACTACTGATTATTTAGGTATTTAAAGTTAAAGAAGTACATTTTTAAAGGGGTCATTTTATACCCCTTTCCTTACAGTTCCCAGGTGTCTTAATGACATATCTGTGAAATTCTTTGATGAAAATTCCTCACGGATCAACACAACAGGCCTGTCTGTTACGCTGTCTGCTCAAATGGCAGATTTCAGTGTCTGTCCCTAAATGTTAGATTATTCTGCCCAGTATGCATCACAGAGCAAATAAAGCTCATACGAGACACAAAAAAGCTGTTATTAGCCGCAATTAGAACAGGCTAACAGTATCTAGTGTCTAACAGCTAGCATTAGCATCTAATAATATAGTTATAGTTTAGTTTAATATAGTGTGTATATGGAAATCCTGGAGCTTTCTTAGTGGTTATTGATGAAGGAAAGACACATTTAGCATAGTGGAGAGTTCAAGCTTAATCAAGTGATGTCTAGGCGTGGCCTTTAGCCCCTACTGGTTTGGTCCTTTCATCAATGGAATACACATTGGGGACAGTGCAGACAGTGCACCTATCTACATATTGTTTGATCACAGCTGTTTTACTGTATAAACATGCTCCATTTCATTTGCTCTGGGTCACTAGCTCAGATGTGCTCTGTGTCTGTACCAACAGCAAACCTCTGAACTGGACAAACATATACTTTAACATGCTCACCCAAACAGGACTTATAGTTTATGCAACTAAACATAGTGATTTGTGTAAAATATTGTGGTCATGGTTAGAATGAAATTGCCTGTGAAAGGATCGAAGGGATTGATTGTAAAAGGACATGAATATGTTTGTTTCTTATATGTTTTATCAAAGCCAAATCAAAGAAAATCAAAGCAATTACTATTAGCAAGTGCCTTGGAGTGAAGAACAGCCTCAGCCTGACCATTGCACACACTCACACAGTGGCATTTTAGTTAAACTGTTACATACAGCAACCACAGTGGCATATCCCCACATGGAGTACCTGGGATCTGCCATCATCCTCAAAACCTTTCCAAGCTCAGTAAAGATGTGCCAGGATGATTTTGCTGAAATGTGTAATCAAATCAAACTATTTTACTTTCTGTGTAATGGGCAAAAACAATAGATTCCTAAGAGATGTCAAACTCTCAAAGCTGAACCCAGCTTCAGTGAAAACTTTGCTGATTATCTTCCAGTGGTAAGCAGCCTGTGATTTCCCCAGCTCAACAATGTGTGCTGTCACTGTAAAACACAAACAAACAAAGAAACCCACAAAATGTAGATGTTTTCAACAGCTTCAACAGTAAAAACCTGCAAGTGCCAGTGCATGAAACCTGTTTTCCACAACTGTCAGTTTTCTCTCAAGACAGGCTTCTGTTTCTCTCAGTCCGACCTAGAGGAACGCCTGACATAACCAGCAGAGAAAGCACAGAGAAAACCCAGAGGTTAACTTTCAAAATTGTTCCAATCTATCACAATAAAGAAACCAAAAACAAGAATCTATATTTTCTTGCCATTCTTTAATGGTGTGTCGCTTCATAAAAAAAAACAATCCCCTCAATAACAAACAACATAAAAAATAAGACTTGGTTACTTGTGTTTTACAGTAGCTCTGTAACCTTGTTATTTGGAAGTAAAACAGATTTTGAAAATAAAAGAACACATTCAGAAATTCAGTTTGCATGATTTTCAGTCTGTACAAAATTTCATCATCTCAGAAACGTATTTTAAATTTATTTTTTAACATATATCGATAGCGGTAAATATTGGTTATCGGCCTTAACAGCATTAATATTGGATATCGGTATCGGCCAACTTTTTTATATCGTTGCATCCCTAGTTAACAGTGTTTTTTTTTCTCTGTGAATGTCTTTTAATTTTGGACATGTGTTCATCTGAAAGCACCATTATATAAAAATGACACAAAGTACATGTTTTGCTGATATACAGAATGTAGCTTATACAAACCTTTCCTGTCGTTCCAGATCGACCCAGCCCCCCAGTATTCCCTGCAGTATCCCCGTTTGTGGCCGGGTATATAATGTACACATTTTTTGTAAGTTTGCTTTTGCCCTACAAAAGCTAGCCAGCCTTTCCCACTGTCCCCACATCAGTAGACTGAACTTTGGTATTACGTGCCTGTCTTGTATCTAATACCTGTCAAGTCTTTAATATGCTTTTGCATTTTGAATGATACACGTATTATAAGGTGAAAAGAGATGTAGTATATCTCAATCAATTAAATCAAAAATAACTCCTAACACACGAGTAAGAGAAGTAGGAGAAATAATGGAATTTGGATGAAGTGTAATTTTGTCCACGATATAAATGTGAAATTAGAGAAACTGAAGGGGAAAAAAGATCTTTTTTTACTGAAAGCCAAGGGCACAGTGACAAATACGAATAAAACTAAAGTAATTGAGGTCATCTTGACAAAAGTCCAGCGGTGGCCTTCTCTTGGCTGTTCCACACATTATTAGTGTGTGAGTAATGAAACTGTCATGACCAAAAAGGGGCTGGACTAATCACAAAATGATGCACAATACTGCAGCAGTCCCGAAGATACTTGGGTTGTTTTCTTCCGGCCCTCTTCATTTAAAAAATGCACTAACAAATATTTTTAATATGAAAAATACATCAAATTACTACACTCCAACAGGGACGTGAAATGAATTAGGCCTGCTGCTTTACAACTGTTATCATATCATCATGTTATCACTGATAATATGAATGCTTCAAACGAAACCTGTAATCTGAAAGGGATCACTACAATCACCAAACCTTCCAGTTCACCTCAACTTTGCAATGCATTTTAGCTTCTTTTAGCTTATTCTTTTGGTTTTTGGGACTGCCACTTCAAGTTCCAGCCTCACACTCATAAAACCCTCCCGCTTGTCCTGAACCTCTGTGCATCGGTCCCTCAACACAGTTCTCTTCCAATTTAAATGTTAGAATATTTGTACACTACATTCTGAGGATTCTGTTTCTCAGACATGTTGAAAACATGATGCATTGTGCAGCTTTTTCTTTTAAAGATGTTTTTTTATCTCTCTACAAGTGAGCAGCACGAACATGATAATTTCTCAGAGTGTCTCTAGTTAAGATGCTTTTCCAAAGCAAATGTAAGAAGATATGTAAGAGGGGATTTACAGTCATCCTGATGACAACTGGCAAGAATTTTACAGTGTTGATAATACATGTAATAAAAGTGTGTGTGTGTGTGTGTGTGTGCGCATGTGTGTGTGGGGGCGGTGGGGAGGAGGGTTGGTCTTTAGACAAAAATGTTGTTCATCTCTTTAGTCTAGTTTTAGGTGACAACTGAAAACATTTGTCTGAAAGAGACAAGAAGAGATAAAAGGTCCCAGATTTCCCCACATTCTGGATCCTGACAAGTGAGCTACTAGAATGAGTAAACTGGTGAATTTGCGTTGTTGATTAATGGTTACCTACCGTTTTGTCTTGCTTATTGGGGGAACAATACAAATATTTCATTGCCTTGTCTTCATCATCGTGGAAAAACATCATTGACCAACAATTAATTGTCATAGTTTTCACTTGCAAATTTAACACTGGTTTCAACCTCAAACATTCCTCAAACATTCTCTCAACATATTACTCAGTTGTCCCTTGAGCTTTTAACCTTTTGTTCCGATGAAGAAATCACAGCCTTTGTTTTGTATAAGTATGTATATTAAGTATATATATCTTTTTATGTGTGTTCATAAGTAGTATAAACACTACTTATCTGGAAAATAGCTGAACTTGGATGAGCGTTCGTGTTCTTGTTCCTTTTTTACTATTCAAGTATCTGAAATTGTGCATGACAAAGATTTCCTGATCAAGAGTTTTGGGAGTTTTGCTGTTATGTGTCCATGTTCTTCATATTTATCTGAAAATGTTTCTCTTTGTATTTAAAGGTGAGGACAGAAAAAAGAAAAAATAGTTAAGTAATTTCTCAGGCAGTGGGGATAAAGTGAAGTTGCCATAGCAACACCGTCCTGGCCAGGTTAATCAAGTCTGGTTAGTTACATGATGCTATTTGAAATGTCTGAAAATCATATAAAATGAAAGGACAAACAGACATGACATTTGATACACACAGTGCTTATCATGCATTCAATTTTGGAAGGAAAAAAAGATAGAACATCTTACTTTCAGTACTACTACTGAACAGTACTAGTACTACTTGATAGGATTCAGAAAAAGTGATATACAGTATTTGTGTTTTAAAATCTACGGTGAATGTCAGCTCAACATGAAGGTCATCTGGAGGAAGTGAATCTAATGTTGGGTAGCAGTCTCTTTGTTCAGATACCTCCCTTAATGTGAAATAGTGATCACTGCTTAAAGTGCTCCTGCCAAAAGCAGGTTTGTACCTGTAGCTTCACCTGCTTCATCTACAAAGCCTGGCTTCATGTTTGATCACTTCCTGATGAAAAACTAATCTTTTACTAATGTTTTCACACTGCACCGGGCCGGTACATTAGATTAGGACTTCCACCGTGATCAAATATGCTTTGATAATAAAAAAAAATCAACTGTAAATACGCACACAAGTGGCTCCTGGCAGCAAGCAACCGGTGTGCGTGTGTGTGTGTGTGTTGTCACACTGAGAAGCAGCAGGCGAACATTTCACACTGAGAAGTAAATATTCACTTAGAGATAACATCGGCAGCACCTTTCTCTCCTCCTTTTGCCTCCTTCTCCTTCACACGTCCCTCTCTTTCTTCTCTCTGGGTAAATATATATGTATATATCAGTCTCTCTCTCCCTCTGGTTGTAGGTGTACTTCACTGACTACATAACTCCAATGCTTATCTACACAGGCAGGCTGCGCAGTCAGTAGCTGTGTGTGTGTGTTAGTAGATATAGTGGCCGGAGCAGTGGATTGTGGACAGTGGGGTTTGGACGAGGCTTCTTTTTTTTTCTTCTCCACAAGATGGATTAATCTATCACACATAGACACACACACACACACACATTAAACAGAGCAGAGAGTGTATATTATGGTACTTACACCTCACAGAGGGGGACATTTGGGGGCAGGAGGCGGGGCCGGTTAAAATGTGGCATACAGTGAGTGGCTTGTCTTTAAAAGCACTCGGACTAAACAGATTTTTATCAGCTAGAATTTTCTGCCGGGTGCCACAACTTGAAGGTAAAGTCCACTGAAAAGAGAGCGAGCTTCAGGAGCTTTAGGTTTCTCAGCTGTAGCAGAAACTGTGTATATACATATATATATATATATATATATTGTAATTCTACTTGTGAAACATAAATAATAATTTGTTAATATGCATTTCATCTGTTTCATGTCAGAACTGTGTAGAGTGCAACGTGTTTTTATCAGTCTTCTGTGATATTGTGTTAAAAAAACTGCTACTGATTTAAAGTCAACAATACTGGGGTTTTCCTGCAGATTATATGTGGTGTAAACAAGATGTGACAGTATAACACAGTCACACTGACTGAGCATCGTGTAAACGTGGAATGTAAGTGTCTTATGACATGATATCAAATTGGACAGGCCAGTATATTTATCAATATTATTGTTGGAGAATTATAGCGATAGACAGTGTCAGCATTCAGTTACTGTTGGGTTAGGATAAGATGATGTTCTATATTTTATTATTGTCTACAAATTTCAAGAAAAGACCAAAACCAACAATCAATGTACCAACAAGTATTGTGTGTTCATCCCGTCTGCATAAAGCTACTTTTATAACACAACAGTGAGCAACAATGTTATGCCGGGTGACATCTTCCTTCATTACCATGAACACACACACACACACTACTTTATTTAGTCCCATACACAGCATGTGCTGCTGGAACTTCTGCAGCTGAAAACACTGCACTGACTGGAAGCTACAGTCACAGTGAACATAAGCATTTATGCCCCAACATTAACATTTAATTGTTACTTCAAAAGGCTTCGAGCTGAGTCACAAAAAGTCATCAAGTACTGGTAGACCAACTAAAGACTTCCTGAACATGGTTCACTTTTAAAACATCCAAGTAGCCTTTGCACAGGGCACTTCAGCCCTGAGTGTCCTAGAAGAAGTTACACTGGATGGGCCTCAAGTCCAAGGTCCATTTAACTTTTACTTTCCAATATAATCATACAAGGACAATCAGAAGGATTTCCTATAAGCTCCTACACTGTGGAAAAAATAGTGTAAAATTTGAGAGTAGTGAGAATAGAAAAATTCCATCTTCATAGAATTAATAATAATAATAGTTATAGTGATAGCCACTCAGTTCTGGCCTGGTGGAACAGAACCTTCTTCTCTAAGTTGTTATCTGGGTGGTTGGATCCTTAAAGATTCTTCTAGCCTTATTTCTGCAGCGTCTGCTCAATGTCTTTCAGACAGGTAGAGCACCAACTATTAGACGTTCTGAAGTGTCTCACCACAGTGTCATGCCTTTAAATGGCCTCAAGCTATAAAGGTAGAAGACCTCCACCAGCTCCAGGGCTGCCGTGACCTCTGACCTCCCTGTCTTTCTCTGGGTAAAGGCACTGTATTATTAATTATGACATCACTCTTTTCTGTCTGAGGACGCATTGACTCACCATGCTCTCACATTGCTAACACAAGGACAGAAACAGACCCAAACATCCGACCACCTGAGCTGCATGTCATTGGACTAACAATCCTCTTATTGTCCTCTTATTGAGCTGTGTAAGTGCTCAGACCTGAGCCACCATTACCAGACCTGGATACTATTTCGGTCCATTTGGGAAAATTGTATTTCCAGGAATACCCGGCTCCTGGTTTGTCGTGAAAAACTTTTCAGCCAGCGGAGGGAGCTTGGCAAGTCACCAAGGTTGTGATAAGCTATTTAAGAAGCCATTTATATTTCATTTCAATCAGAGCAAATCCACTCTAATTAAAAAAATTCATTGTAAACTACTCAACCTTTACGGGCGACTTCCCATTCCCAATAATCAGGTGAAGTCATTAATGAGCGACCGCTAGCGCTTAATTTCTCTCCCCACTAAGTCCACTCTCTCTTTTGCATTTTTATTTCCTTAAGTAAGAACGGAGAAATAAAACGATAAGAGAATTTGCCGGGGAGAAAACCTTTAACACTTGGAGTAATTACTTCTCTTTGTGTCTTTCTTTTTAAATTAATTTTAATTACAGGCGTCAGCGTTGCCTGTAAATGTCCACTTTCTACTAATCTAAAGTAATGTGACTGCTAATGAAGAGGGAATTGAATGTGTGGAGCCAAGTGGCCTTTTGGCTTTGAGACACTCCCCCGCTGGCTCACTTACACAGTGGTCAAGGATACGTGGGCAGGTGGACACACACACACACACACACACACACATACACACACGTGCACATACAGAGCTCATAAGCTATATTTGAGCACCGGTAGCTTGAAACATCCACTTGCTCTCTCACACACAAACGCACTCTCTGTATGATTGGTGTTAATGGGTTTGTACAGAAGTACAGTTACTGAGCGTAAATAATTAACGCAGCAGTAAATCCTCTTTGGTCAGCTGGAGCAGCTGCTTTCATTCAAGAAAAGCATAAATGGTCATGCGAAGGCTAGAGGTAAATATCTTCAGCCGTGATGAAAAATCTCCCATCACGGCTGTGATGAGAACAATTTGTTTCGTTTCATATCAAATTAAATGAAATTATTTTCTTTGTTAATTACTGATTCACTATTATATACTGTAATTTGCATTTATTTAGATTATTTATGCATGTATCAGCAGGCTGTGAGCTGTAAATGTAATATATTTTACAAGGCGATAACAGAAATGTTTTAGTGTTTTTGTGTTTTGTGTTTGGAGCTTGTTGGTGCGACAAATACTGCTTTAATATACAGTGCAGTGTGCTTTCCGGTGGTGGAATAGATACATTTTGCTTATGGTCTTGAGCGCGTCAGTCAGTCTGTTCTTTTTTTATTCTTTTTTTAAATCATTATTTTTAAGCCTTAATGTTTATATCCATTTGGTCCAGTAAAAATGGATTTACATTGTGCAAATAAATGGACTGCATTCACATTTTTCCCCCCATAATCATGAAAATGGATCATGTTTTGTTGTTTTTTTCTTTGATGGTTTGAAGAGTGGAATGATCTGAAGTCTGCTCTGTTCTATTCTAACCTTAATAATTGACTGTTACACTGTTTCACATTCAAAAACACTGCAAAGTCTACAGTCACCATAGCAACTTATTCAGAGTGCAGCAGGAGCAACACAACAGGTCAATTTTCTTACCTAAGGAAACGCCATATGTTGACACCTTATGTGCAATTCTTAGAAGACATACTTAGAAAACTTAAAAGACACACTACATATTGTAAAGTCAAGCATGAAGTGAAAAAAAGAACAAAGGAAGGTTCTGCACATCTGCATGTTCATCTCTCTGAATCAAGATTTTACAGGAATAGGAACGGACATTTGCCGAGCTGCGAAAACATTCACAGTGAATATCTGGGTCAACCTGATCGACTCACCTCCAATTTGATGGAGGTCCTTCATGACCACAGCAAGTCAATATGTTTTTATGTTTGTTTTCATATAATGTTGCCTGAGCAGAGGAATCATTCCAGTGTGGTTTGGGAGAATTTCCATCAGCAGTCTGTAAAATCTGTAATGGAGCCTGCCTCAGCCTGCCTTCTGGAGCTGCTAACCCACTTCAACTACTTCACAGAGAGTTTTAGCATCCAGTGACTGGTTAACTGCTGTTTCAGAAGCTTTTACAGTACACCATAATAAGACTTCAATGCAGACAAAACTTTGAATTACATGCGTGGTACATTTAAAGGTACAGACACAATGTTACAGACATTGGTGCTGTAATAAAGGAGTCACAACAAGAAATGTATTAAATGTGCGCTAACAGGTCAAGGTTAAGCTTGAATCAGTCATTTATTCTGTAAAACATGGAATGAATATTCTGAAAATTTGATTTCATGTTATATGAAATGTTTCTTCTTTGAGTAATCAGATGTTTGTTTGATACTGTTGTTCTTATGAAGCCGCCGAGTGAAGACACTGTGCAATGATGCGCCGTGGCCCAGGTATGCTTGGAATAAATTCTAAAAAAGGAACGTAGCACATCCAGGTAGTCTTTGGTGTCATTTGTGGCTAAATGTGGTGCACTTGACTGAGCAATTTTTGCTACATGAGTTAGTGTTAGCAGTAAAGGTCTCAGCAGGTGAAACGTGTAATGCCATTGGTGATAGCTGTCGTAGAACTAGTAGCACTGTGACAAGTTATAGTTATATTAATATTACATGTTCACAGCAATAGTGGAAGTACAGGCGTACAGAAGTAGATAGCAAAGCATTCATCACTGAATTTCATTTGAAATTGAGGAACCATTTTCTGTCAGGGTTGGCTGTGATTGGCTAGTTATATCACTAGCATGACAGCGGGGGAAAAAATAGGTCACAGCTTTACTTTTAAGTCCCAGGCAGTAACACGAATACGATAAAGGTGTCAGGGCTTCACAAGACAAACCCACATGCTAGTATACCAGTGTTCTAATGCTTCAATAGAAATGGTTATAATGTACCTCCAGAGTGGTTTGAGCAATACAGATAATAGAATAATGGAAATTAGTAAATCATCAAATTCATCATATCAGGATGAAACACTGATGCAGTCTGTTTTCTGTATTTTGAGAATCAGACATGAGGAAATGAAACCTAAAGTTGAACTGGACTATTGTGTGAACGGATGTCACATATCGGCCTGCCAGATGTACAATTTCTCTTCTCTTTCTTCTTATACTGTATGTAGTTGAGCACAGTGGCTCATTGAACAGGACTCTGGCCTCCCGGCTGGAACAGGGCCTTTCTGTGTGGAGTTTCATGTTCTCCTCATGTTTGTGTGAGTTTCCTCTGGATGTTCTAGTTTGCCTACCATCAAAAACATGAATGTTAGGCCATCTCTCCTGTCAGTACCATTGACCAAGGCACTGGTTTATAACTGGAGTAGGCCTGTGAGTGCTGCCACTAATCCTAACACTTGGGATGGGTTAAATGTAGACAACAGATTTTATTATATGTTGTATTGTGCTTGTGACAATAAACTCATACAAGAGATTTGAATTTTTTTCAGGTATTCCTGGTATTTCAGATTTAATTATCAAATGTATTTAGTTTGACTTACGCTGCCGCGTAGACTCAAATAACGAAACAAGATCAACGTGGATGAACTCTAAAGATGAGTTTGGCAGGGGCTGTTCTAGCATTTACCGAAAATACAGATGAGCACAAAACATGTTACACAAAAAAGAAAGTATAAGGCATGGCCTATAGCAGCAACATCACAGAGATGTGTTCAGTAGTGTAGCATGATTTAAAAAAAAAAAAAGAATGAATAATCTCTGAATAACAGCTGAAAGAAACATCACTTAAATCCAAATATGGGGAAACAAACGGACAAGATCTCAGTCTGACAGCTATCCTGTCGAATTTCTAATTAAAATGACTCCATTTACACAGCAAGACCTTATGATGCTGCAGCCAGCCACTGCACATGCTCAGATTCTTATCTGAGACACACACACATGCACACAGACACACTCTGTATAGTAACAATATGCTCGTACCTCCTTGGTGGTTCATGTCAGTTGCATTCCTCCAATCCACCATTTTGTGAGCTCCCAGTAGAGGTACAAAAATATCCTAAAATGTCCGCCATGCGAAATGAACGCAATGAACCCAGAACATACTCCATGATGAAATAAAAAATCTAAAAAAAGGCTGACGGCTGGCCATCGTTTAAGAAAGTTTCCATTAATATTTTTCATCCAGTTTAGTTCAATTACATTCTGTCTTGAGGATTTGTGTGATGATTTTATCAGTTTTCCTTGGCGACTTGATGAGCTTTGTGGAAACTCATCCCTCGGGTAGCGGGGCCGTGGGCCCGTAATAATGTCATCTCTCTCTCCCTCTCTCCCTCTCTGTCTTTTCAGAGATTTGTGTGTGTGATAGAGGCCTCAGTGAGAGACCAAGCGCTAACCTTTACTGCATTGGCTGACACTTAATCCCCTCACCCTGGGGTGACTGGCACACACACACACAGACTACGCAGTACTTCTACACTCCTTGCCTGCACCCCCACCGCTGTTCCTCACACACACAAAGTAAAACTAAATTCACACTGTTGCCAATATTGTCACATTTTGAAGACTCATCTGACATTAGTATGTGATCATTTTCCAAATAAGGTAAATTACACTCTACTGTAACCTTCCATTTTTTAAAATGATCATTTTGTGTCTATTCTGTATTTACTATATGTGTTTATAATTATCTCATTGTGATTAGATTTTCCATGTCATGGGACTTCAGAATATTTCATAACTGTAGTTTTTTTCTTGCTCATCAATTAAAGTAAGCGTCTAAAATCAAAACTTAAACTTGCAGTATTGGTTGGGTGGCCATGGCTTTGGTCAAATGAGATGAACAATGAAATGAAATGAACAAATGAAGCCAGAACCAATAACATGACAATACAATGACTGCACACCAGATGTAACCACATGTTTGAAATCTGGGATGCTTCTTACTCATCAAATGGTTAGCTAAATGTACTGCTCACTATTTATAAATGTACAGTTTATCCGATTCCTGTATTTGGACTCCAAACAACCTGCATACACACATAAATAATTATCAGGTACAGTTCTAACCAAACTGGCTTCGTAAGAGCTGAGATTTGGGGCTGGAAGGATGTGTCACATGGAGAGCCTTTAGTCTAAGGTAGAGGCTAAGATACTGTTACTCCCGCGGACAACCATGGACACTTTTAGCTGTATTGAGGTCATTTTTGAGGCCGCTGTGTAGTTTGACACTGAGAATTTGGACAGTGAAATAAAATGGAAGCACACAGCCTCAGAGAGCTGTGCTCATGTTCAAATGCTGCTGATTTACATCCACACATTACATTTCATTTACATGTTCATATCTCATCTGATGACTCATGTAGGCTTACTTTGATGTTATTGCTGCAACTTGCATAGAGAGAGGTCTGTATATATTTTGTGTATACTTTGTTTTTCTCATCAAATATTCAGATTGTGTCTCGCTGCAGCTGCAGTTTGTACACTGACATCTTGGCCTTTCTTATTTATTTATTTAATTCTACTTCTCTGTTTTGTTCAAATTGAACTTTATTCAACTTAAACTTGACGTGTACACACTGTTTCTATAAGAGACTGATACTGTGCAATTCTGTCATCTGGTTACATATTTCATACACTAATTCATTTTACTAAACATCCCTACACTCATAAAACACACACACACGTGCATTCACACTCACTCACTCTCAGAGGGTAGTAGTCATGACATTGTTTCTCACTAAGCAGCAACGCCATCCACTGCTGGAAGCTTGGACATGAAAACATACACACTGGCTCACACACCCAAACAGTTTCTCACGCCTTTGTGTTGGTGCACGCATGCACGGATACGCACACACACACACACACACACACACACACACACACACACACACACACACACACACAGACACACTACTTGATACCCTCAATAGGAGGGCAGGTAGGGAGCTTTGGATTATGGGATAGCTGCGTGATGCAAGAAAAAAAGAGGGAGGTGTGAACAACAGAAGGAAGGAAAGAAGGAAGGAAGGAGGGAAGGAAGATAAAAGGAAAGAATGAAAAAGTAGGAGGGAAATTAAAAATTGAGATGGCAATAGAAAGAGGGTTTAAAGGAAGGAGCAAAACAGAATGAGGGAAGTGAAGATTGAAGAAGAGAATGTCAAAAAAAAGAAAAAAAAATTGATGCAGGAATAACGGAAGGAAGGCAGGAAGGAAGGATGGTGTTTCCAAGAAAGGCGAGAGTAAGGAAGAAAATAAGTACAGGGAGGGAAATGGAAAGGCAGAGAAGGAGGAGAGGAATGGAAGGGAAAAAGGAGGGAGAGATGGAATGAAGGAATATGAAGGAGGAATAAAATCAAATTGACTTACATGTGGTGTTTTCCACTCCTTCACCTCAGAAGCAACTGATTGAACGATGGAGGAAGCTTTAAGAAAGGAGAGAGGAGAGAAACAGAAGTCAATTAAGGTCACTAGTCATTCAAAGAATTTAATGGAGAAAAAAATACACAAAAATATTGCTTTATTTTTTCTAAATAAATGTACCTTCTTTTATTTTTCAGTGTAAAATGTGAGAAAAAGATAAAACAGAAAGATGACTGCTGAGAAAATCATGATTCCACTGAAAGGTTTCAAAAATGAGAGGTGGAGCTTTGAAAGTGTGCAAGCTTTATAACTTGTTCCATGTCCTGCCATCAGAAACACATGTTGAAACACACACACACACACACACACACACACACCAGTGACTCATCGTGACCTCATGTTCTCAGAAGTGTTGCACAGTATGTGCATTATACATGCTCCTGACTATATGTGAGTGCATATGACACTGCATGTGTGTATGCGTGTGTGTTTGTGCTACTGTAAAGCCAACAGCAGCTCTCTAGCGCCATCTACTGATCTGGATACTGAGGATGACATGCAGACTCTACCACACCTGCACCACTACCACAGAGAGAGCAAGGTCGAGTTTAAATGGTTAATGTGAAGCGTAAAGTGTTAAAAAGACCAAAAAATATGATATAAATATTTTATGGCTGCCAGAGCGATGTAGCAGGGAGGGGATGGAGGAGGTTTACATGTAAAAATCTGGATAAAGATACACTGCAAGTGTAACACTGTTAGTAATAAAATATCATGCAGCAATAAGCCGGAACAAAAAACAGAAAGGAATTTCATGACTAAAATTGTTCAATTCAAATTTATCAGCTCATTTTAATTTAGAGATACAAAAATACTGTGTGTATATTTGACTGCATTTTAATTTGGTATATATACTAAAATATAGAAATATATGTATTTTAAAAAAAAGTTCTTAAATTTATCAAAAATATAAAAACACATTAACACCATACAAATAAGAACCATCAGTGCTGCCCAGTGTTCAACTGGTGAAAATGAAATACTACCAACTAAAGTAAACCAATTTTAAGATAAGACTTTATTGATCCCACATGAGGAAATGCATTAGTTACCGCAGCTCACATACACAAAGTGTATAAAAAAATATGTGTATATAAGGAGGAAAAATAATATGGATCTGCATGTTGGATTGTTTCCTAGAAATAATTGTTGTGTGTGTACACTCGTGGTGTGCAGCATTAAAGCACTAAAGTTTGACTTCATGGCAGGAAGTGAATGATGTTATTATACAATAAATATAGTTTCAGAGTGGAGCAGAAAAATCTTTTTGATGAATTTACATGAACTGGAATCCAACTGCTGAATGTAACAACAAATGTTGAGGTCATGTGAGGATAGATGAAAGAAAAGAAAAACAAAACCTGGGCGGACCACTGTCTCTCTCTCTCTCTCTCTCTCTCGCGCTCTCTCGCTCTCTCACACACACACACACACAGACACACACACACACACACACACATACACACACACACACACACACACACACACACACACACACACAGTGAGTTTCCAGTTCACTGTGAGCTGATTGACTTTGGGATGAATCAGGGCAGACAGCATGCACACTGCACTGTGTAACGACAATCAAACATCTTGTTTCTTTTCCTTCTTCACCCTTTGACCTCTGATACTCTTCACCCTCAGCACATATTTGTCATTTTGTACATCATCTCTCTCTCTGTCTCTACAGACACTTCTGCTGACTGTACGACATCTATACCGCCTGTGTGTGTCGCAGAGGAGGATCCTTTCTCTGTTGCTCCTCCTGAGCTTTCTTCCTATTTTAATGGAGTTTTTCTTTTCTTATCTGACTCAAGGGTCTAAAGATACAGGGAGTCATATGCTGCGCAGATTGTAAAGCCCTGAGCGACAAATTTTAATTCTGGGCTGGATAAATAAACCTGACTTAGCTTGACTCTATCTCACAGTAATAATTATTATTGCTGCAAGCAGCAAAGCATCAACACAGGCTCTTCACTCATTTAACCTTAAAGAAAAAAAGTTTTAGTTTGAACAGATTGTTGTATTTAAATAGTATTAAACAATTAGCAATATTTATTTTGTTCTCATTACAGTGAGTCAGAAGACAAAAACTCTGTATAATAACAAAATATTGTATTTCATTTAACATGAGTCTACATGTGTGAAGCATATTTTGTTTTGTTTTAATTGAGATGGTTGTTATTTATATATTTTATACTGACAAATAGAAATAATAAGTACCTCAATCTAAAGATTATCCACAGACTTATGTATGTCCTCAACTGGCCTACGTGTGTTAAAAGTTGCAAAACCATGAAATGTTTCCTATTTGAAATTCATACGTAATTCATAGATTTTAAATCAACAACCATGATCTCATTCTTAAGCAGTGAGTTAACAGTCAGTTACTGTATATCATCATGTTTAGTATCCTCACAGAGTGTGTGCTGTCTCTGATCCTGGAGGAGATTTCAATTAAACTGAAGTGCTGCAGATCCAGGAGTAAATAATCAGCTGTTTATGTGGTAAATCCATAAATCCCACACTGAGCTGATGGATGTTTCTTCTACCCAGCGAATGAATTACAACACATGTACATTTATGTACTGGCCAATAACAATACAATTACTGCCAGAGGAAAAATAAAATCTAACTGCAATTTGAAGGGTGCAACACGCTGTCTGTATCTGTGTGAGTTGATCATTTGTTGTCTGTCATTTGTTATCAGGATCTCCTGTAGCAGGATGAGAGCGAATCAGGCCGGCCATCAATCACCTGTCCAAGTCAGGATGACTGGAGGTACTGAAAGAGGACGAGTACACTGAACACTGCAAGCACTCTGAATCTGGAGTTTCAACATGAGAGGTCAGAGCTAGCTCTTTAAATGACTGCACTATCATTTCGTATATCACAATATATACAGTAATTAACACAAATACTCTGTATGTGCTCTCACGGTTTACTTAGGTCAGCTGAATGAAAACTAATAACTGAAGTCATTTATTAAGACGCTGGTGGCAACTTCTCAAACTGAAAGTTCTTTTTTACTGTGCATAGAGGTTTTGTATCAATCTGGCAAATAAATATGACATTGTGATTTCATAGCTGTGTTAAGTGCTGCATTATTAGTGACTTAAGCCTAAATTCACTGACAGACTTGATAGTTAGACATATACTCTATTTGCATCTCCACCAAATATAGCGCTGTCTTTGACTGCCTTATCTTTGTATATCAGATTCCGCTTGCTTATTTTTACTCCTGAAAAATATGTAGAGGTGGCACGGCAGCTTTTTCAACCATGAGCAGTGTCTGCAGAGCTTGCTGTTAGGCTGCATATATCCCCAATAACCATCACCAATCACAGGGTCGGGCAGCCTGTAGTCTGAGACGAGAACCTCAGGCCAGAGCTGCTGCTCTCAAAGCTTTTTGTCCAAAAGCTTTTTTTGACTAATAATTTAGAATAACTTCAAACTCAGATGAAATTTTCATCACTTTGATCAAGACAAAGCCTCTCTGTTCTGAATTTTGGTGGGTGGACAAAAAGAGCCAAAAAAAAAAAATCTCATTTTGCTCTAATTGGAAATTCTAATCTAGATTTTACATACAAAAAAAATAAAATCTAATGAACCAAATACTAGATTCATTTTAATCATGTAAAGTAGACACTTTCTCATTAAAGGAAAAAAAAAAATCTAAGGATATGGCTGAGATTTTCAGATTTGGCAACTTACACCCCCCCAGCCCCCCAATTCCAGTCTTCCAGATTCTCCTCTTCCCACTAAGGGCCTCCCGTTGACAGGTGACAGCTCAGTGGATGGGCCCCTTAGCTAGCTCCCGGTTGTCCTGAGGGGGGTTGGGGTTTGAACAGAGGCAAGGGGCAGAGTTAAGGGAGCTTCCCCCAGCTCCCCTCACCCCAACCCAGGCCTAATGGTGTGGAGCGAACCCCTTCACTCCCGCTGCTCTACAAGCATCAAAACTACGGACAGAGAGGCAGGAGTAGAGCCCTGTTCTCAGTTCCACTCTGCTAAACAGGTGCAGGACTGCCGGGTGTGAGCCAAAAGAAAGTTTTACAACACACACACACACACAGGACTGCCACCTCTTGTCAAGTACATTGTGGAAGCACTGCATGAGTTTTAGTTCCTCCGAGGAAAACACATTGTATTTGCAGAGGTTTTGTGTTTTATGTGTGTGTGTGTGTGTGTGTGTGTGTCCCTCAGAGCGGGGCACAGTTGCAATGACAGAAGTTTAATCCCTGTGGTTTTCTGGGTTTGAGTTTAAACAAGGAAGCAAGTCGAAGCGTAGTCGACCCCCTCTTACAAGTCTTTACCCGACTGGAACCGCTGTCAAATAAAAACCTCTGTCCAAGAAATACCACAGAGGAAGAAAGCCTCTGGCACTGGCTTTCCCACCCCGCTGAGACAAGTTTCTGAGAGGGAGCGGAGGGCTTACACTAGCCAATGCTTTGGCTTGATATTGGCCTTTGATAAAAAATCAGTTTGGGTACAGCCAGTGTGGCCCATCTCTGATATGATGGAGGTTCCTGCCTGACCACAGATAGTCATTTCATTCTTATTATTTTTATATCAGATGTCATAAAAAAAAAAAAAATCATTCCAGTGTGGTGTAGGAGGGTTTAACTTCACATTCTGCAGTGAAACCTGCTTCATGCTGCCTCCTACACTCAAACCCTTTTTCCAACACAGTATCCTGGGAATTACATTCATATTGGAAGATGCAGCAGAAGATGATTTAAGTCCAGTGTCAGTGCAGGAAGCAGTGTGCCCCATATGCGTATACGCAGAGAGACAGAAAGCAAGGTGTGTGGAGGTCAGGGTGGAGGATGACCGGTTTGTGTCACAGTCCAGTGGATGTTTACCAGTAACTTCAATCATAGTTTATTTGCAAAATGATCTTCTCCAAACCTGAACCACACAGGAGCAGAGGTATCGTGCAGAAGCTTATGCACTGATGCACAGAACCTTAAAAAAATAAATTCAGGATTTGTAGAATAGGAATGTTCTGTCTGGTGATGGCTGGTGTTCTTCAGAATAAAAACATCTGATGGGACCTAATATAAATAAACTATGCTATTAAATAATAAAATAATAATGTATGATTATGAATCTTTCTGCTGACTTTTTGCTGGTAAAAAAAACAAAAAACAAAGCTCTAGTTTAAGACAATTTTCTACCTGTAGAATCAAATAGGTAGAAATGATTGCTGTATTTATTTGGAGATGAATATGGTCAGATCTACAGGGGTCACCTGGTAGCCCGGATCCAAGAGTGTCAGTGCCTTTTAAAAGTATGAAGCAGTCCAACCTGAGTCAGAGCGGCCAAACTGGTACTGCCAACACTTCTGAAAGAATTTCACAATATGATGCATTCATGCTCAAACGAATACCACCTGACCTCATATTTACTGTGACTACATGAATAGTCACATTCATTAAAACTACACACACTCTATAAGCACAAAAATGAAATAATGAGCGTCTTAAAAACTCATTTTGACCCACCATGAGCCAGAGTTTATGCTTTGGTGCTGCAAACACGTTTCATGAATCAGTGGACACACATTAAGCTTGGAGCTTGCTTAGTTGGTAAACCAGCTTTAAAATAAGTTTGTCAGCGTTGAACAGCTCTGGAAATGATTAAATCTTGGTGCAGGCCAACAATAACAGGAATAACATGCAAAGAGGTAAACAAAATAAAAAATAATAATAATAAAAAATAAAATTAAAACAATAATTGTCATTGTTCAATTTGAGTTTGTTTACATCTTTCATGCAAACAATGCAAACAGTATATATATTTTCAGGGTTGGATCACTGGTACAAAAGCATTTTTATAAATACATCATTATAACAGAATTACATTCATGTCAATGTGGAGAACTAGAACTCAAGGAAGACTCAAACATTCCAGGTCAGGCCACCTCTCCTCACCTCAGAAAAGCACCCAGAGCAGGAGAGCAGGCTGAAGTTGGACCTTTGGCCTGCATGTAGTTGTGACAATACTGCCACCTAGAGGCGCACGCACACACACAGGACATTCACACTTCAGTGAGGGCGTTTGGACAAATTCATCAGTGTGTGTTCATCACACACACTGAGAACACTGAACCAAACATCAGCTTGATTGTGCGAGGTGAGAACGAACTCAACAGAACAGTCATTAGGACATGATGATGTGAAAACTGCACATTCATCCTAGAGAAAGTTTAGCACAGAAGAAGATCCGGTAGTTAGTTACTCCCTCTAAATTATGCTATTACTCTGATATATTAACAAAATATTAATAAAATGTTGTAATAGTCATCACAGCTTGATTCATAAACTCAATCTTCTTCAAGGCTCTTCAGCTTCACTGAATAAACATATTCAGTAATTAAAATTTCTGATCAATAGAAAGCACCCTCAGCTCAACAGATAGCAGAAATGTAGATCTCCACTACTCCCCCACCCTCCTATCGATGTCAGTGACTCTGTCCCATGAGGTCACATGACAGAGACTTAATGGAGTCATGGAGTAAGAATGATTTGCTCCTGATCATCAACATGATTCCTCTCCTTCTCCCTCTCTCTGAGCACTGTGTAATGACTCCGCTTAATTTCTCAGGGGAGAAACAGTAAAAAGTGATCATTGACAAAAGGATTTCTATGGAGACGTTTACATTATCTCTGCTTGGCCAGCTGGCTCAGCACATCTGTCTGTCTGTCTGTCTGTCTATCTACAGTGGGGGGACTTAGTTTGTACGCCCTTTGGATTTTTTTACATATCTGCTTAAATGGGTCATAAATTATGGTCTGATCACTCCAATAACCTCAGGAATGAACAAACAGTGTCTACTTGAAATAAAACCACTCAAACAATTACATTTTAATATATTTTTATTAACCATAAGATGGAAATATCAACAAGATAGAAAACCATAAATAAGTACACCCTTAGCTAAGGCTCCTTCTAAAGCTCATTAGACTAATTAGATGATTGGATAATTTGACTCAGGTGTGAGCCAACCTGAAGTCCAATCACAGAGGTGTGTTGTGAACAACCCACCCCACTGGAAAATCAGATAAAAGGAGTGTTTTGATGGGAGGCATGCGCTGTGCATCATGCCCCGTACAAAGGAGCTGTCTGAAGACTTAAAACAGAAAGTAATTGATTTGTATAAAGCTAAAAAGGGTTACAAAACAATCAGTAAGTCCCTTGCTATTCATGTGTCTACTGTTAGAAAAATTGTGAACAAATGGAGACAGTTTGGAACAGTTGTTACTTTTCCAAGGAGTGGCCGACCTGCAAAGATGACTCCAAGGGCACAGCGTATCATCATCAGAGAGGTAAAAAAGGATCCAAGAGTGTCTGCTAATGACTTGAGGAAATCACTGGAACATGCAAACATCTTTGTTAGCACGTCTACTATAAAAAGACACTGAACAAGAAAGGGATGCATGGGAGAAGGCCACGGAGGAAGCCATTGCTGTCCAAAAAGAACATTTCTGCTCGTTTACAGTTTGCAAAAAAGCATTTGGATGCTTCTCAGCGCTACTGGGAAAACATATTGTGGACTGATGAAGCCAAAGTCGAATTGTTTGGGGGGAAGACTCAAAATCATGTCTGGAGGAAAAATGGTACAGCACACCATCAACAAAACCTCATCCCCACCGTTAAGTTTGGCGGTGGTAGCATCATGGTGTGGGGGTGCTTTGCTGCCTCTGGGCCTGGGCAACTGGCTATAGTCGATCAGAAAATGAATTCTCAAGTTTATCAAGATATTTTGCAGAAAAACCTTAGGCAGTCTGTCAAAAATCTGAAACTCAAAAGAGGATGGATCATGCAACAAGACAATGACCCGAAACACAGAAGTAGATCAACATTAGAATGGTTTCGGATCAACAAAATACACGTTTTGGAATGGCCCAGTCAAAGCCCTGACCTCAACCCAATTGAGATGCTGTGGCATGATCTCAAAACAGCCATCCATTCAAGACATCCCAGAAATCTTGCTGAATTGAAACAGTTTTGCAAAGAGGAATGGAGCAAGATTTCTCCTGATCGTTGTGCCCGTCTAATCTGCAACTACAGGAAACGTCTGGTGGAAGTCATAGCTGCCAGAGGAGGGTCAACCAGCTACTGAATCATAGGGTGTACTTACTTATGGTTTTCTATCTTGTTGATATTTCCATCTTATGGTTAATAAAAATATATTAAAATGTAATTGTTTGAGTTGTTTTATTTCAAGCAGACACTGTTTGTTCATTCCTGAGGTTATTAGAATGATCAGACCATATTTTATGACCCTTTTAAGCAGAAATGTAAAAAAAATCCAAAGGGCGTACAAACTAAGTCCCCCCACTGTATGTAAATAGCCTATACATTCTGTGTGCAATGTATGGTTCTATTTGTGTAATATGAGTCAGTGGTGAACTCAAACCTATGTCCTGCAACTGTCATAAAAAGATATCCCAACAAATTAATCATGATTTATACATATCATATCTTCAAGCTAACTTTAACATTGAATTTGTAGTTCTTATACTACATTCACCTAAAAAACTGGTAGTTTCTGCACCATGCGTGCATCAGATATAAATGCTATAACCTGTGGAGTCCCACAAGGTTCTATTTTAGGTCCTCTTCTGTTTAACATCTATATGCTCACACTACAAAATTATTAGAAGTCACAAGATTGAATCCAATAGCTATGCAGACGATACACAATTGAACATCATTGTATCTCTGACCGACCTCACCCCAATTAGTACAGTACAGTATATTGCCTAGCTGAAAGAAATATCTGGATGGCAAATAACTTTCTCTAACTTCATCAGAACAAGACAGAACAAGACAGAAATAATAATATTCAGGCCTGAAGACCAGAGAGTACACCAATCTCAGCACTTTCAGTTCCTGGCCCTTACTTGAGAATGACTCTTGATTCTGACCACAGTTTTGAGGCCCATATAAAAAAACATAACTAAAACGTAATTTTACCATCTTAGAAATATGACCAAAGTCAGATCTTTCATCAACCAGACTGAGAAACTAACTCACACTTTTAATTAACTCTAGGCTTGATTACTGTAATGCCCTTCTGTCTGGTCTTCCCAAAAAAAAAAAACATTAGGCTGCTTCCAACTAACACAGAACTCTGCAGCTCGAGTACTGACGAAGACCAGACAGAGAGTTCATATAACCCCCGTTTAAAATTCCCTGCACTGGTTGCCCAGTAGTTTTAGAATTTATTTTTTTGCTTTTTTTAAATTCTGCTTTTTTTACAGTATAGGTTTTAATTTACTTTTTTAAAATGTTGTTTTATTGTTGCAGCTTTCTGCTTTTTATTTTGGTTTAAATTTTTTTTTAAATGCAAATGTTCTGTTGCTTAAAAACTGTCTTTATTCTGCTCTGTGAAGCACTTTGGGCTTCATCTCTGGATGAAAGGTGCTATACATATAAATAAAAAAAGTTGAGCTAAGTTTAGTTGATGTGCAGAGAAATATTGAATAAACTATGCCCATTTTTGTATCTGCCTGATGAATTTAGATGGGAGACACAGGCCACCTTGAAGTCAAGGTGAGTATGTCTTAACTGCAGTGAGAATGAGAGAAAGAGTTATTTCAGAATGTGATTTAAGCTTAAGTAAAGTATTTATCTGTATGTTGTTCATGAATGGAATTAATGTTTTCTGAGAACATATTGTAATATGCTATGTTAAAAGTCTATGTTGTCAGTAGAAAAAAAATCTAATGTTTTTTTAAATTTTATTTTGTTAAATTTTTCTGTTTAGAATGGAAACACTACTGTTGTATATAGAGATACATACATTAATCATTTAAATCCTCAAAATTACAAAAGGCCCACAAACACAGTGTCCAGTTTTGTTGTTTATGAGAGGTTAGCACGCTAACAGCAGCAGAGCTTGATGGAAGCTTGATGTCTCTCTTACATTAAATTACTACAAAACACATCAAACCTGGACCTATTTCTAACTCCACAAAACAATGTTCACTCCCTGTAGGAGAGCGACAGGATATAGTCATTTTGGAGCAGTTGGATACACACTTTCATCTCCATGAATACAACTTATCTGATGCGTCATGCCTTCTCCACACTCCACCTGTCCCCTGTAACAAGGCTGGAAAAGTTCCACTGAATGAAACCTTCTTCTATGTAATAGGGCTGCGGCACCTTGGCCATTGTCTGAAAGTGGTGCAGTACAGACAGCCTCTTTATAGGAAATACAGTATATCATTTTGGACTAGTAGGTTAACAAAATACAGGTGGTTTATCCTGCTCTGTAAGTGAGCACAAGTACTGAGTGTACTTCCACAGGTTCCACATTTTACTAAGCTTCACAGTCCCACTCTCCCTGATTTTCAGACAGTGTGGACGGAGGGTCTGCAAAGGCCAGCATAGGATGAATATGGATGTTTTTGAACTGTGAATCATACAAAGTCTCAGAACAGATCCACTTTAACTTCTTGCTAAATGTTTCTTTGCTTCAACATTCTTTACTGATGACACTAAATTGACATGGTAGGAGCTCACTGCGTAGCACCTGTACAACACTCAAGATGAGTGTTGACTAACCCTCACCCTTACAAGCAGTAACATCCATGGCTGGGTAAGCAGGATCAGTCAGAGCTTAAATCGCATACAAAAATATACATCATGTAGAACTCAGTATTAAAACCACTGCAAAGTCAGTCAAAATGCCGCTGTCAAAAATGTAGCTTAGTTATTGACATCAGCATATTAAAGTGTGCGAGTGCACAGTTAATGCCAATTAATTTTCAGAGACATACATTCACCTGCATTTCTACAGGACTTACAGCTGAGCAGAGGAGCACCCAAAGACAAGAGCACAACAAGAAATCACCTGTATCTCGACAACACAGGACTTACAGCTCCGGCGCAGAACAACATTATAAACACTGCTCGCTCTTGATCACACACTATAAAACCTCTAAGCCAGGGGTATTCAATTAAAAGTCCCCAAGGTCCGGTTATTACATTTACAAGTAGAAGGTCCGAGCGAAAGTCATGGCCACATTTTTAAAAAGTAACTAATTGTTTAAGTTTTTACTTAAGTTGCGAGATATTAGACACATATTCAATCTCTTATCATAAATAAAAGTAGTTCCCACTTTGAATCAATGCCACGGTCTCGGAACAAATTAAGCAAACAGGCTTGGAGCTGCCAGCAGGGAGAATGAACCGATATTTTGTTGTCCATTCATCATTAAAACAACGATTTTCAGTATCTACTTTCCTCTTTTTAGAGCAAGCCATGTCTGCGTTCAGCCTTGCTCTCCCTGCAGGGTGTCCTTGGCTACCGGCACGAGTTTACCGGATTGACTATAGTAGCAGCGCCCGCGGTAAATTTCTATGTGCGCTCAAAACCGCTCTATGGGGAAAACACTACTTATTTCGCCAGTGGTCGCGGTCCGGACAGCGCCATTTCCCGGTCCGGATCCGGACCGGTGTCCGCTAATCCGTGATGCCCGCTCTAAGCAAAAGTAAGTCTGAAAAGCCTAAAATAGCTACTGTATGACATCGCTCACATAAGAGCACAACACGAGAAGACATTATAACCAGAGAGAGAGCTGCGCTGTCTGAAAAGAAGGAAAGAGGAAAGTAAAGTTTTGGTGTCGGTGCACCATTGGCAAACAAGTGGGGGAACACTTACTTTATTTGTAGATGAAATGCGCCTGTCCTCCTGCACGAACTTATGCCCGGGAAGCAGAGCAGCTTGCTAGCCTGGCTACATCCACACAACCAGTCTTTTACCAGTCTGTTTGAAAAGTCCTCACAATTTTTTGTCCCTTCCGTTGTATTAAATCTTTTAATTCCCAGTTAAAATTATATATTTTTTCTCCTCAAAAGTCAAGTTTGAAAATCTTCTTAGATACGAAATATCCATCTTCGCTAGCCAAAAACACTGGCTAGGTGACAACAGCATCGCGAGACCTTGGGGGCGGGGTTCAGGACATGTCGGGAATTTCGGCGGGATTTCCGACATGTCCCGAACCCCTGACTGTGGAGGCAGAGAAGCGTTGTGCCTCAATGATGCCCACTGAAGACAGCGTGAGAACAGACTACGCATGCGCGAGCCTTCTAAACTCTTCGCGCACATTTCACACAGGACAGAGGCTGAGTCTTCCTCAGCCTCCTGTATTCACGTATTCACATACGAAAACAAGCATGTATATGTATATATATATACACACACACACACACACACCTTTCTTTTTTCTTATTAGCCTAGGTGAGGCACTGCCTCCCCTGCCTCACCTGACTGCACACCACTGCTTACAAGTACGTTATTGAGTTTAAACATGCTTTAAAAATTGCGCACCATGTCTCTCAATAAAAGAGAGCAGAATCATGGAATTTTCTCCAGCCAATCAGCGAAGGTCAGGCTACATCACGAGTAGTTTTATTATGGCCTCTGACCAATCACAAGTGAGCCAGAGCATCTCAAATTTCCTTGTTTGTCCTGAAGTCAAGAAATACAGTTTTTTGCCTCTACACGTTCTAACCATGGTAAGTAGACAAAACTCACTCAGTATGTCATTGAGTAGTTGTGCTAAATGTTGACATATGTGTCGTTTGGATTTCTAAAATGTAATGACATTTTTGCATGAAAAAAAGAAGCCACATATTTTATCATACACCCTGCTCACATAAAACTAGGGCAAGTGCTGGCAAGTCTATTTATAGACATACGCCCAATATGTCTAGTAAGCCATGCTTTCCCGTATTTTTTCACCAATAACGCATATATATATATATATATATATATATATATATATATATATATATATATATACACACACATTTTTTTCAAGCTAAAAATAGTGAATAGTAAAGAACACTGTGATTTCCAATGTGTGTGTTTCTGATCTTGTGACATAAAGGACAGCATGTTTTGGCGAATGCTGTCCAAAATGATGAAAATAATGATGCCATCCGGGTTTGGTCCTAATAGTCATCTGCTGGACTGGGCCTGGGAGTCCAGAATGATGTGACTGAAGGAGCCACGTAACCATGTAATAATTATCTTTGTTTGTTAGCTTCTGTTGTCAGCAATAACACAGTCAACATTTTAATAACTACCAACAAAGAATGAGAACATAAGGAGTAAGAAAAATGTCATTCAGTAACACCAAACAACAAAATAGTCTGAGCTTTCCCTATCTGTGAAGGTAGATTTATCTTTAAATATATAATACAAATATATAATACAGAAGTGAGAATCTAACTGTGTTAAAGTGGCTACCCACTCAGCTCAGAGTAAACCCCTGTGAAGAAGTGTAATAATGACACAGCAGTTATCAGCCACCTCTGCATCTGTTTGTTTCCAATAGAAGCCTGGCAAACAGCTGCTATTTAACCCAGACAAGCTCACATCATTAGTGGGTTTTTTCAGGCCCGTTATAGCCGACTGAACTGTGAAAAGAGCTCTCATTTTCTCTGTCTCGTTTCTCCACATTGTCAGTACCGATGCTAAAGGAAAAGCTGCAGCTCACTCACACAAACAGACACACAGACACACGCACACACAGACACAGACACGCACACACAGACACAGACACACACACACACACACACACACACACACTCACACTCACTCATTCTCCCTCTCCGTACTATGTGACCCAGTGTGGGCTGACCCTGACATTTTCCTCTCCTCTAATACTCTTTAAATGGGCTGCAGGGTAACTGGAGTCTTGTATGGCTCCATAGGCAGCCATTATGAGGCAAAGAGCAAACCCAGAGGGCAGGGCAAGACATTACCTCTCCAGGTTGCTCCACAGCTCTGTTTTTTCTTCTCCTTAGATTCTCTCTGTCTCTCTCACACATACACACTCATACAGTTCACAGTCGGTACATGTAATTTATGCCATTATGTAGCTCAAAATTAGAGTCAGGTAGAAGGGGAGAGATGTGTTATTCTTATCATTAGAGGCCCAGGTGCTGGACGCCCATTATTCTGCTAAAATGGCCTGTTAGTCATTATATTTGAGCTTTCACTGGGCTGTTCTTTACCTGCCCTGTTGGGTTTGTTTGTTTGAACTGCCTACTTTCTTCATGCTCACTGTAAACCTGCTTAACCTACAAAAGACCTCTTTCATTTTAACTGCTCTCTCTTCCTAGACTGCATCTGAGTCTTCACATTTGTTATAAGTTTGGTCATTTGTTAGATTCCATATAAAAGTTCAGCTCAACACCCACAATGCAGTCTGCCCACCATGAGACGAATCTAGAAACCATTTTCAGGTTATTCTTTTCCTTGAAGGTTTTCTTCACCATTCTACACCACCCTTTTTTGTACAATTCTGTTATTTTTATTTCAGCTAGCTAAATCTGATCCAGACTAGCGTCTGATTGGTTAGACGATTGGTTCAGTTGATATGAAGTATGGAATGGAGTAAAGTGCTGCTTAAGAAAGTTAAGTTTCTTCTTATAAACGGTGATCCAACTACCACACACCTCACCTCACTCCTCTGTTTACTATATTGGCAGATATTGTCTCGCCCAATCCATTCATAAAACTGCCATTTCTAAAGCCATAATCGAAAATGTAATCAAGTAATCCAACAGTGTAACTATAAATACACTTCTTTCACATATTATATGAGCATTTTGATTACAGTCCTCTCCAAAAGTATTGGGGCAGTGAGGCCAATTCCTTTATTTTTTGCTGTAGCCTGAAAATATTTGGGTTTGACAGCAAAAGATGAATATACAAAGGACAAAAGATCAACATTTCATCTTTTATTTCCAGGTATTTATATCTTGATCCCATACATAATGTAGACCCACCCATTTTCCATGTGAGCAAAAGCACTGGACAGGTGTGTTTTGTTGCCCAGGAGCCTCCTGTTACATTGATTACACAAACAATAACTAGCACTGAATGTCTACACTCAGTTTCAGCTTTGGGTTTTGCCTGTGCATTTATAGTTAGAGGTGTAACGTGAAAACCAGAGAGCTGTCTATGGGTGAAAAACAAGCAATTGTGCAGCTGAGAGAAGAAGATGGAAAGTCAATTAGAGCCATTGTACAAAGGCTGACCATAGCCAATACAACCATATGGAAATAACATATATACACTTTTTTTTCTCTGATTACATAAGACTGTGCACACCAGAAATGTATTTGTTTGTCCCTGTGCAACAGGTGGTGCTAGAAGCCTGGTGACCTACAGATTTCTGATGATAATTCTGTGTCTTCAGTTTAGGGTGATGTATGGACTTTTGTTGGCTGTTGTATTATTTTCACACTTCTTGTCATACATATATTTTTAATTAGTGTTTAATGTCCTTACTACTCTCATTAGATTTTTAATACCACCAAAGCATCAATGACAACTTTCCCTATCAGTGTCAGTAATCCCATCTCATCTCAACTCATATCATCATCTCTTTTTTCCCAAACCCCTTTACATCTATCCATCAACCAACCATCCATCCATCTATCCCTCCCTTCCTCCTCCCATCAAAGTGGTGCCAGGGGTCATGGTAATAAAATCCAGGACTCATGATGTAATTATTATTACATACATTCCAATTTAAATGCTAATGGATCTGGTAATTATTATGTATATTAGACAAAACACACACGCATGCACGTCCATGTATGAGTATGAGAGCCAACATATCTACAGTACACATCCACAACTGGATGGACAACCTCATGAATTCTCTCTCTCTCACACACACACACTTTTACACACACCCTCACACACTTATTAATAATAAGATGAAATTCCCTAATTATAATGAAGTCTGTGATAGCTGGCTGGCCCTCCCAGTCATTAGTGCGAATACATTTCCCTTAGGTAATTATGAACATATTTCAACCCTGTGATTAAAAGATGATTCCTGATTTTTTTCTTCTTCTTCTTAAGATAATGGGGCTAAAGAACGTCATCCCAAGGGTTTTACTTTGACGGTTACTGCCACAACTTTATCAGAGTGATATGGACTTGGTGAACCTCTGGATTCACTGACCCTGGCTGTGAGTGTATCTCTGTCTAACATAAGAGCTCCCATGGTAGTGAAGGACATTAGTACCACCGCTGTGATATATCCTCCAGGGCCTTGAGAAGCTCATCACCAGATCCCAGATGTGCTTCAGGCTGCCGATATCCAAGTCACAGGCAGTGAGGGGTGGGTGGGGGTGACAATTTTGGTTTCTTCCTCGGAGGCACCGAACCTCCATCCATCACACAGAGGAGCCTGTCAGACGCCTTGATAAGACTTCAGATTGCACCTTGAAGGACATGAGACATCTATCCAGGAAGTAGAGCTAGACAGGCTGTATCTGTGGTGTCTTTGGTCCAGCTTTCAACTTCTCTGGCTGAGGGGTGAAGTGCTGTAATGTGGAGCTTTCAGAGAACACAGTTTGATTTCTTACTTTATTTAGTGACCACGGACTACAGTCAGTGCTTCTGTTTATTTTAACTTCTATACAGGGACACACAAGATAATCTCCAACACGTTTATTCAAATTTAACAAAACTTTGGCCAAGCAGAGCAGCCTTCCCGTGATGACTGACTACACATATTAGAACAATATGAAGGCACACTGTCCATAGATATTGCATAAATGACCAGATAATAAAGCGAATTCTACTTCGGCATGTGCGTTTGTCAAATGCGTAAACGTCGAACGACACCTGAGCCACTTACCTGTCAATAAGTGCTCATGCTATTACTTCAAGCCTTAATATCATCTGAATGGGTGAGTTAGTAAGTAAAGTAGTAGTAAGTAAAAATCACACACACCCCCCCTCACAGTTGTCATGGACAGGGAAATTAGTTGTGTGAACCAGGCTGTAAACATGTTTATTTCTGCTGTGAAACTGGGCATTTTAATCCGGTTGCTTATGGAGGTTCACTCACTTCTGCAGCCTGTCTCAGGATTGCTCGAGGATTTTCAGTTTTTAGCATTTGGCATCATTGGCTTTGTATCTGCCCATACTGAGCCTAAACTAATACTTACCAAAATGTAGATTAAATATGTATCTGACTCTGAGTGAGGTGAAGAACAGTACACTGTGGAGTACAGTAAAGAAAGAATCAGATTTATCTGAACTAATATCAATCCTTTAAAGGAAACCAGAACAAAGATCTTCAAACAGTTTCACCCTTGAACATTTTGCAGTTTGTTACTTTTACTTTCCCACCCTGACCATGAACATCTCCATACCTCTATAGAAAACTGCAGAAAATGAAAACTTCTTAAGTCTTTTGAAAAAAAATTCGAGAGAATTGATGTTCCTTCAATTTTCCTTTGACTGATGATGACAGCACAAAAGCACACACACACACACACAGCTGACAGGAGCAGTAATCAACTCTGGTATGTCCAGGATGAATGGTTGTCCAGGGAACGAGTAGAAATAGAGAGGCAGGCGAGGGAACAAGGAGGATGGAGTGACCACATGTTTCTAAAAGAGGGATGAATGTGTGCGTGCGTGTACGTGCGTGTGTGCGTGTGAGAATCATCTCCAGAGAGCCACCAGTTCAGTACTTTACTGCCCTGCATTGATTGACAACATGCAGAAAGTGCTCCCAATAACCACCAACTCCAAAAAGAAAGTATAGAATAAGTTTCAGGAGCCTGCCACTTGAGTATTGTCATACTGAATGTCCATTCTGTATGCTTCAGTGAGACCAGAGCACATTGTATCAACATATAATATGGTTTAATAAAGGACAAAGCATGCTTCAAAATCTATGTTATATTAGTGATATTTTTCCCTTGAACAATTGTATACTTCATGCTTATGTCTAAGTTTGTATAGTGTTTTGTTTGTAATGGCCTGGGGTGGAGGGTTGGAGTGGGTGGCACTTTGTGTTACGTATGAAAAGCGCTATACAAATAAAGTTTGATTGATTGATTGACATGTTAAGGACAGCTGAAAACAAAATTTTATTTAATATCCCATTGTTTTATTATGTGTATTGCTTGATTGACTGTTTTATGTTCTGTTTTATTTGGACAGAGCTGCCATAGAATGATCGATTTGATGTTATATTGTGTTTTAGTTGTCTGTTTTTTTATTCGTGAAAACTCATAAAGCTCACTAATATGGATATTCAAGTGCAAGAATATCCTGGTAGAAGTGATTGCAGTAGTTGTGTGTCTTTTATTGGTTTCAGTGCTTTGCATGTGTGTTTTAACATTGTCACTTGTATGTAGTCCCATATTGTCTGTTTGGGCTCTGTTATATATGTATTTCAGAGAATGTTAGGTCTCTGATTTTTAATTTTGATTTTTCAATTCTTTGCCAGTGCAAGAACCCCCTTGAATGTTTTGACATTGATTTATGACCTTAACAATAAATCTTTGGGTGAAAGTCCCAAGGTTGTCTGTTTTGGCCTGGTTGTATTTGGTCAACTAGCAGGCTAGCTACCTAACAAGTGAACTGCAGCAACTGTTGTATGGTCAGAATACAGTTCGAGGCTGTGATCAGTACACTCTCAGATGATGTCAGAGAACTGCAAGTAAACAAGTGTGACCCAGGTGAAAATGTGGGTAAAAAGGTTAAATATAAATCATAAAATCAATGACATGTTTTCGTGTTTGTGCAAAAAATGCAGTGTTTTCCTTGAAACTGTCTAGCAGCAGTTCAAAGTTCAAAGAAATTTATGTTTCGCTAACGCTAATGCTATCGCGAGTGCTGCAGCTGAGCTAACTTGGAGTATAGCCTTTAGTCAGTCCGTCGGCCCGTTTTCTGATGTTTCTAGATATAGTTGAACTGATTGAGAGGGGAACGGCTGTTTTTGACCTGAAGATGAAGCAGATACCCAGACAGAGGAGCAACTTGGACTTGATCTGTGCATGCTTCTGATGGCGGGAATAAAAGACGCGGGACACGGACCTGCTGCTGAGCCTGTACCTGTGACGGTTGGGTCAAAGACAAGCAGGAATAAACATACATAGCATGCGGAACAGCTCAGGAACAACTCTGCGTACTCCGCCATCCGCCAACTCACACATAATCCGTTTGTGATGTGCACTGATGCAGCTCCACCGGCACGAGATCTCGCGAATTCATGCATAATCACGCAATATTGCCGGCTGTTTGACTCCTGCAATGGCATTCCATGCTGCATCTTTTTTGCTAGTGTCCTTATAAAGAGAATGTGAGGTGTCGTAAATGATAGGTTGATTTTGGTCCTCCAGAATCAACTTCTCCTCATCAATGGTGTCAACGGGGTGAAAAGACGTGAAAACCTCTGACCTGTTGACTTCAGGTCGTCCCCGCTCATTATGACGTGTTCTTGTAATGAATCGATTTTTTTATCTTGAAAATCAACTGAGATTTGTATTTTTGTATTTTGTAGTCGATTTCCTTCCCCGCGCAATCTGCTCTTTGCTGAATTTATATGCTCCGTGCTCCGGCGTCTGAGGAAAATAGAAGTTCTGCGTATGTGTTGTGGAGGGCTGTCGGACGCCATGTCGTAGTGATGATATTCCGGAGACTGTGTGAGCTGACACATATTGAAGTTGAAACGTATCTGCTCCGGAGCCGTTCCGGGGTCGTTCCGCATGGTGTGTATTTTAGGGGTAATAACTGCGGTACCGCACAGTTCATTTTGCTCATCGTGAGGGAAGCAGCCGTCCTGTTTTGGGCCTCCACACCCACAAGCATCGATCCAGGCCTGCAGCGGTGTATTGTTGAAGTCATTTTAGCCGGCTTGAGAGGACAGTTACTATATACCCAGGCGTGTGAGTGGACCCACTGATCTGTTTGTTGTATTCATGTGACTTTGAAGAGGTTTAATTATTTATAACTGAATTAATTTTGGGTTAAAGGTGAATGTTCTCTTACAGTATAGTAGCACAGTAAGAATGTTTCTTCAAAGGGAAAATAAAAGAACATATGAATATATGAACATTCATATATTTGTATTTAATTGTTCTATTTTCTAAACTTATCCTTTTTCTTCTTTTTTTGATTTTATTGCAGTTACCTGATAACTGCATAGGGTTCAAATCCGACCTGTGGCTCTTTCCTGCATGTCATTCCCCATCTTTCTCTCTCCACACATTCCTGTCACTGTCTAATAAAGCTTGAAAAGACAAAAAATATCTTTAAAAGGTGAATTTTTCAAAGGTGGGCTCACTTCATGTGGTTAATGTAAAACAAGATAATTATTACAACTGAGTTAATCATGGTTAAAATACAGAAGATAAGTATAAGTAAACATTTAAAGAACCTATTGCTATGCCATTAATTTCCAGATGTTCTTACCAATTGTTGGTGACATGAGTTATTTTTTAATGCTGAAACAAACTAAATGTGACTGACAGATAGCATGAACATCAACACATTGTACTGTGCTGATGATGTTGGCAAAGTGTCTAAATGAAACTTAAAGAGCATGAGGTGTGGAATTCTAAGGCTGTAGTCTCATACACACACACACACACAGAGCAGCCCATTGTAATGAGGACATTCCATTCATTCACTGTCTTTCTACCCCAAACTTAACTCTCATCACAAAAAGCCTAAACCTCACTGCTTCTCTGAAAGGAGAGCCAAGGCGCAAACCACTGTGTCCAATAAGTACAAAATGTTGTCCCTGCCTGTCTGCTCGATTTCCATGGCCTCCAAAGACCAACAACAACTCCACCAACTGTGACCAAACAATCTTGTTAGTTTCCCCCACAGCTTCTTTCTTTTCTGTGTCTTACAAGGAAAGTGACCACCCTTCTTTGCAACTGGTTTCTCTTGAAATAGCACGCTGGAGACAGGATTATTTCTTTTACAATCACTGTTTATGTTGTGAGCCTGCACCAGATTTCTATCGAGTATTCAGTTCTTCATATGACAAATCTAAGCAATAGACCACAAAAGCACCTTCTAATGTCAACAGATACAGCGAAGATAAAATTTCAGGTTTTTGGGATTAAAAAAAGTATTATGTTATATTGTGACTGGTCATATACAGACACTTGCATTCAGACAAGTATAGCATAGCATTCAGACATGCTATACTTCCTGTGATATCATTTTAATTGTCACCTAATGTAAAAAAAAAAGATAAAAAAAGGTGACTGAAGTGAAATTACATTGAAACACAACCAGATTCGAACTCTGCTCTTTTCGAGTCAGTGTGCTCCGTAATAGAATTTTGTTTGAATTTCCTGTGTGTTAAAGCACGCTGAGCTTTGAATGGCAGTCCTTTCCACTTACACTGAAGGCTTTCACTTCAGGCCTCTCACAGAATAATTAGTGGTCTTGCAGGCTGTAATGGTGGTAGAACTCTGTGCTCAGTTTGAGTTGTCAGAAATGTTAATGGAAACAGTCTGTTTAAAATTCACAGCAAGGAAGTTTAGAGTGTGAAGTTCTGACCGGACTAAGCGGCTCTCGTTAATTCACCTCATCACTTGTAGAAAGTTTGCAGTATTGACACTGCGTGTGGGTCCGCATTTTAAATCAATCAGATCACTGATAAAGCAGTCATTGTTTTGAGTTTTGCTTTTTATGTGTGACACATTCTCACACTCATGACACTCATTCAACAGTTTGTTGATGAAGTACTGGCTCTCTCAAACTGTAGCCAAGGCCACTAAAACTTTTAATCAAACTTTTGAAAATTTTTGAAATTATTTCTCATTTTTCTAAAGCGTCTGATGTTCTAGTGTGATTTTGATCTTTACATTTCACTGTGTTGAATATCACTTTTAATTTAATCTTTAGGCTTCCTGCAGGTATCAGGAGGGTTTTATCTCATCTCAGTATTTCTTTCATGGTTCTGATTCTTAAAATACTTTAAACGGTGGATTACTGAAATGTGGAATTAGAGGTTCAAACTGTTTTTCACCAGTTTTCAGTCCAGGATTTTGTGGGCGGTCCTTAAAGGGTGGCTCGATGACACGCTGAGGCCACCCTGAGCATCCTGCACCCCTAACAGAGAGATCGAGATGAACTCATTTCACTCAGTGTATGTGTCATGATGCGTTCTGTGTTGGGTAAGCCAGTGTGTTTAAAAGTCATTTATTCTGTCAGACATATAAATAACAGATTGTTATTAATGCTTATGTTTGTTTTGGTTGGCAAAAAACTGTCAAATATGATGGAGATTTTCTGACCTGAGAGCAGCTCACCTCCGACCTGCATCTCATCAGTCCTCTTGCTGTAAGTCTCTTTGCCAGCATCTGTGTGCTTCTTCTGTTGTTTCTTTTGTGACGCTTCCCTTCGTACAATAAATGCTGCCTCCGCCTGACCGAGTGTCATTAAACAGAAAACCATGAGCTTGAATATTAGGTACAGCCCTTCCCCTGTGGTGGTTACATATGTGTCCTCTCTGCAGACAGACCATGCATGCATCATTTCTGCCAAAAATTATTGCATCTGTATAGGTTTATGATTACATCAGTGGATGGATTGCATGAGTGTACGGATGATAGGACAGATGAAGGGAAAGATTTTTGGCATAACCACTGAAAAACACTGTATATAATGACTTATTTGAACTGCTCATGTTCCATTTGACACATTCAGTTTGATGCGGTTATACTTCCCGCTGAAACAAGACAGAAATCAGCTAAGAGTTTGATGCTAATGATGAGTAATCGTACCTCGTTACAGAGTGGAAATGCTGAATCTGTGCTGATTGTAGCGAGCCACTTCATTTGGATCCTTTAATTCATAACAGAAGTCATACTTCAAACCAGAATTCATAAAGCATGTCATTAGCAGATTATTTTCTCTTAAATCAAGTGCTATTTTCTCGTTTAATGACAGTTCAAGTCTCACTCATGATGGGATTTTTGTGTTTTCTGTGGCAGATGAACCACTGGAGACTGAAACAAACAGCATTGTTTTAACATAACTCATTATCGACCCTCCAGTGCTACTCACAGCCACACATACGCACCGCTAAAGAGTCTTATTTATTTCGTATTCCTGTTTATGAAAAGAGAAGTGTAATTTGGTATATATATTATGCATGGTGTTGTGAATTCATCATCTGTTTGTCTGACTTTTCCTTCGGGCTGCTGATAGTTATATTGGACATTTTCTGATGCCGTGAGCCAGAAAAATGAACAATTATCTCTTGTATTACTTGGACTTCACTGGTGCAAACAAATGCACCCAAACACACAACTGTCTGAAAGAGGGAGAAAGGGCATTTATGAACACAGTCCAGGCTGCAATTACAGTCGTCATGGTGAAATTAGTTGTGCTTTGTTGAATTTTTATTGTCTTTCCATATGTGAGCATGAATATTGTAATTATATGATTTCAAAATAATGACCACATATAACTGACAATGTCAATTTTGAAACATTTTCCATATCTTAAGAATAAAAATATTGTTGGTAAGGATAAAAGCTCCAACATAAAGTATTCAAATATTTTTATTTATTTTATTTTGTAGCGTTAGTAGTGTAGTATTTGAAAGTATGAATACAAGCTTAAGTCTAGTATGGAAAAGAGGTGGTGGTGTAGGGCAAACATTAAAAAAGTTTGGTGACTCATCCACTCAGAGACGAAGCAGACGTCTGCAAGGACTCCTCATCTCTTATTCTTCTTTCTTTTTTGATGACGTAATATTTATTCATACTTTTTTTTGGCCTGTAAATGCCCAGTATATTATTTATTCAGTTTACAGTATGAATAGGTGATTCATAAACAGAATGCGAATCATTACATACTGCCCCATGGATGATAAAGCTCACATAGTGCATGTAGGGTGTAATATAGTAAGCTTTTACTATCATTAAAATCAAAATTGCAGTTTCTATCTCTTTCCCCTCATCCCCCATTCTCCCATCTCCTGAATCATTAAGAATTCCAGCTGGGGAACATTAATATACAGGTCAAATTTCCTGTCCTTTATAGTTGTTGAATGTTGTATGTGGCTCTGGATACAGAAAGTGACTGACATACTGTAGTCACCAGACACACCCGTTCATCAAGTTTTCTTACAGACATCAATTTTCGCCAACAGCGCAATCCTACTGTCTGTAATGACTCTCTGCACAATTATTGGACTGTTGCCATGGGGTTTAGTACAGATTTCAGTACCCAGGTGATGAATCGTAACTTTAATGATCCTGCACCGCTAGAGAAGTTTGGACTACAGTGAAATATATTGTTATAGAATATATAATTATTCCAAATGCAGTGTAATATCTGTGGGGCAGATTGGCACACACAGTCAGGTTTCAGAAACGATGAATCCTAATGACTTTGGTGATCCTCTGACCTTCCCTCAATGAGGTTGATGACTTTGATAGAAGTTTGGTGCAGACATTCATTTTCTCTTAGGATAAACTGTAATAACTTTGGCCATCCTCTTAAACTACTTTTGGGTCTATGATCAATCTACTTCGAAAAACAGTTTTAGTTCATCACTGAATTCCTGCAAAGCTGGTGACACTTCCATCAGCCCCATCTAGATGTCAAATGTCACTGTGAGCATGTTAGCACGCTAACTTTAAAAGTACCACTGTTTGTTTGCAGATCATCCCTGCTAGGATGTAACAATGAACAGTTATATGAAAAGTAAAACATATTATTCAAACATCTGTCAAACCAATGTTACAGAGACCACAAGTACAGCAGTAGAAAATAAGAGAGAAAGAACAAATAAAAGGAGACAGATGAGGCTATTCACACAATCATTCCACTGTGTACGCACATATCTCTTAAGTGGCTGTCTGGCAACAATGCTATTATCCTGTCTGTGCAAAGGTTGATGCAGTTAAACAAAGGGGAAACAATAGAAAGGGTGGTAATTACTACAATGAGTGCAAAGTGGAGAGAAAGGGTGGAGAGAGGCATGTGAAGAGAGGAATGGTAGAAAAGAAGGAGGCAGCCGTGTGGGCTTGTTAGAGCTGCTCTGTGTGTGGACAGACTGCCAGTGGTCTTGGATCATCAGCTCAGAAAACAGTGAAGGAAATGAGTCCCATCCAGCAGCCAAATGTTACCACTGTGCTCGGCTATTAGCCACCACAGCAGCCAGTCACAAATTGCCTTGAAATAATTTACTCCCCCAAATCCAATTTGGCAGATCAAGTCAAAATCGGAATCTGAGGTAATTCATTAAGCCACTATTGATGCCATTATTTATAGTTATAGTGAGGATCATTCATTTGTGCTTTCACTATTAACCAAACTTCAGTGTGGCTCATGCTTCACTGCTAACTGATATGAGCTGTTGGTTTAAATTAATAAACGTTTTATTGTTATTATTATTATTATAATTACTAGTGAGTGTGTGTGTGAACAAGAGGCAAACACTGAAGTGATTGGATAACACTAATATAGAAATATATCAGTGTTTATGTATAAATCACATGCATTCATACATTTTCACAGGGTCAAAAAACGTGATGATTTACTGCTGGCTGGTAAATATTAATATTAAATATTGGTGTTAAATAACTGTACTTCACTAATAATCAGCTCTAAAATTTTACTTAACTGAAATGAATGAGTATCTAATAGTCTAATATGGATGGATATAAAGCAGAAAAAGTTGTCACGGCATGAGAGGAGTTTCACTAAGCAAGCCCTCATCTCTCACATCATGTACAGTGAAGTCTGCCCTGCCAAAGCGTCAAGAGACTGTAGAGTGAAGTGTCAGCTAAATCATTTGAAGTTATGAAAGGACAAAAATCCCTCCATGGACACTATTATTCTGTTAGATCTCATCGATCTGAGATCCTTGGTGCTTTCACACTTTGATAGAGTGTGGAGATTTACCATTTCTTAAATTACTACCCTGGCTCACTTTCCCTCCGTCGGCCCTGTCTAATTCTACTTCTCATCGTTTCCTAGAATGACTTTCAACTGTCTCCGCAGAGGAGAGGCCTGAACTTGTTGCATTCAGCTGTTGGCTTCAAGTGAGGCAGGAGAGAGCAATAATGACAGCAGCAGCGGCAGAGTGAGAGCTCCTCAGGTTGAGATAAAGCCGGTGCTGAACCTCACACTCGAACACATTTCGTCTGGAGCTGCACTGCTTTATCCAGGCCACTCCTGGAGGACAGACTTGTGTCTCCCTCTGTGATGATACTTTTCGCTCCACTTGTTGGTTTAGGTAAGAAAGACTTCTGTTTACTGCTGCTCTTTACACAGATGAAACATTTCTGACTGTCTCAACCATCGCAACAAAGACGTTGACAGAAATTGTGTAAATCTGTAAAACTTAAAATGTGTATTTTTAAAATGTAATTTCAGATTTTATTTCAAATATGTGTTTATAAATAATAACAATAAAAATAACAATTGTTATGCAGACTAATAATAATAATGATTGCTATTATTATTATTATTATTGTTATTATTATTATTATTATTATTATTAGTAGTAGTAGTAGTAGTAGTAGTAGTAGTTTGAATAACAATTGTTATAATTTATTTATAATAATTTATTGAATTACAATAAAGAGAGGCTCCAAGTACAAAATAGATTTCTGAATAAAAGTACAATAACATTCATCATCAAAAAATTAAAAAAAAAACAGCTGCATTAAAGGTCATCAAGCGCATGAAACAATAATAATAAAACCCAAAATAAAGTGCAAGGTATTGTATGTTTTGTTGAATCATAACAGTGAATGACAATAAGAACTTGATAATGGTCACTGTATGTTATTATTGCTCTGTTATTTGATAACTGCTCACTTTGATTTGAACGGTTCATTTGCACAAACAGTGATCTCTGTTTTTTCATCTTTAATTGTGTTTTCATTTCTTTGTTGAGTTTCTTTTGGAGCGCTCCGGTAATATCAATTAAACAGGTTGTTTTATTCATTTGAAAATGGGCATTAATCAGATCCACACTTTAATTCTGATCAAACAAATCCATGATGTGATTCAATGTGTACATATCAGAATATAAAGTTACATTTGGCTCATACAGAACTCAGTACTTTTTTCCTTTTCCATGAACATGGATTTAAACACAGAGCGTGTCTGAACTCTTGGAAAAGAAGCAGGTGTGTGTTATTATGACACATCAGTCGGTTTGACTTGTGTGATGTGTTGATGTGTGGTCATCCTAGCCACACCAGCATTAAGAATACTGAATAAAAATGAAGCCCTGGCTGGAGATAGTTTTCTTCTTTTCCAAATGAAATATGATTTTAAAAATAAATGGACTTGGATGGAAGTTGCTTTGGCTTTGTCCATTGGTTGAAGCAGAGTGTGGATCTCATGCTGTTCTTCTACATTACAGTGTCGGGCTGCAGGGCTCCTGTCTGCAGCTAATCACGTCCATGAGAAATAGTCACATAACAGCCTGATAGAGGAGGCAGTGAAGCGTGCACACACACACACACACACACACTTACAGACACGCAAACACGGCTTTCTGGTATCACTGATGCCTGCAGTCATTCTGAGTGTGATATCCTGGACACAAGGTATTGCCTACAGCTCTCTCTCTCCCCCTCTCTCTTGGTGCAAGAGAGTAACAAGCAGCTGTGTGTGTGTGTGTGTGTGTGTGTGTGTGTGTGTGTGTGTGTGTGTGTGTGTGTGTGTGTAGTTTCATCCAGAAGAGATTGCCAATGTTTTTCCGTCTGGTGCTTCTGCTCACATTCATTACCTGTTCTGATGGAGCAGCTATACACACACACACACTTTTGGTCAGCCATATGCACCTGTTCACTGAAATAGGGTCACAGATACACACACATGGAAAAACACACATGAAAATGTACACAAGAATGAGACAAACTTTCCCAGTGCACAGAAGCAACACACACACACACACACACACACACACACACACACACACACACACACATACTCAGGCAGACATAAAATGACCTGCAGCTCTGGGGTGTTGGTTAGCTCAGTTGGTAGAACATCCACCCCATGTACAAAGGCTCAGTCTTTGCTGCAACGGTCCAGGGTTTGAATCCTCAGGTGACTCTTTCCTGCATGTCATTGCCCATCTCTCTCTCTCTCTCCACATATTCCTGTGACTCTTCAGCTGTCTCTGTCAAATAAGGCTCAAAAAGCCCAAAAAATCTTTTAAAAAATGACCTGCAGCTCTTTCTGCTTCTCAAACCAATCTGCTTTCCTCTTACACTTAACCGTGACTCTCTCTGGGTCTGGTCAGTGTAGTGTGAAATGAGGAAACATGACAGCTGAGTCTGACAAGGCCACTGCGTCCTCACCACAGCAACACACACAACTGCCAAAACACACACTCACATACAGTACACTGTATACAGGTAACAGTCACCAGCTCAGTGACTCAAACTCAACATCCACTACACTGTACAGTATATGTGGTTATTATAGAGTTGTATAGACTGTATACATAGGGATGTGCTGAAATGTTAGTTGGTTGTGTTTCTGGTTGTAGATGCTTCTGTGATACTGCTCGTTGCACATGTGTGTTTGTTGCTCATCTGAGCTGATTTTGTTATTTTCTCACAACAGCAGTTTTATCTGCTTTCTATTTAATTGTAGACTAGTTCTGCTTAAGCACCAACAGCTCTTAGAAACGTCTTTAAATCCTACAACTACCCAGTTCTGCTAGCAACAATACTTTAGTAGTTTACTCTCTCTGCCTCTCCTGCGCTCTCCTGCTCTGTGTGTTAGCTGTTTAGTTGCTCCTTATGTAATAAATGTAGTTTATCTGCTGTTTTGGAGACGAGGTGTAGTGATTGCATGGCAACGCTCCACCGGGCAATCTTTAGCTGCTATAGTTAGCCAGCTTCCAACAATCAGTGTGCTCCCCCTAAGGTAACGCAGACACCCCCACTGAGAAACCAGCTCTGGTCTTTAACTGCTCCATTTTGAGAAAGGTGAAGTTGCAGACACCTGGGACCACAGTCAAATGCATCCCTGAGGCCTGAGCTAAGGCTGAATGCAAATATAGTGAGACTGTTATTCACATTGGCAGTAATGACATCCTGTTACACTAATCAAGGATCACTTCAATTATGGGATGATATGAAATCATTATATGAAAAGAGTAAAACATCATTTTAAAGTCTTTAAATTGGGAATAAGTTAATGAATTAATTTGGAAGACAGTTTTGAAGAAAACTGGTTTGACATTTGTGCCTTTTAAAAAACGTTTGTGTCTTCCTCTTTCCAGTGAAAAGCATGTGTACACTCAAACAAAGTTAGAGACCAGCTGGTGAACAAAGTGAATTCAGCATTCACCCTGTGTATTTTGTCCAGACCAGCACTAAATGGAATATTGGCCTTCCATTTGTCAGGTGTACTTAACACAACTCCAAATGAATGCTGATGTCGTTCTGTGTCTGCTCCATGCCTAAATGGACCATTATTGGTTAACACATAGCTGACAATATGTCAGTGTTGTGTGTTCGGCCTTTTGTGCCACCCCCCCAAGTGGTCCAGAAAAGACACAGTGAAATCAAAAACAGAGGTTACACGGGACTAAACAAGTCATTTAATCTATATCTTGATTTACAGGTGACAATGTGTAATTACAGCCTCTTTAAAAGCCTGGAATTGAGTGTCAGTCAAAGATAAGGCGTAAAAGGACTGAGGTGATAGTAATGGTGCAAACAGTGTTTTTGGTATCATTTGTCAGTTAGTTCTCCTGTCAGGTATTGATAAAGTTCTCAACATCTCCTCCTCTGTATAATTGAGTTGAGTGAGTGTGGTGAAGCCAGTACCTGCAGAGAGCCTCATTACCAGTGTTAGACACCCTCAGATTGCTTCTGGTGTATTTGGCATTCGTCAGATGGACCCCCCTCAAATAGAGGTGCATATTGAGTTGTCATCATGCCAATCTGTTAAGAATCTGCCATGTCACTCCTCACTTAGCTCCCGTGTACAGATGGTGCTTGTAAACTTTTGCCCTGTATGTTCACAGAGAAGGATTTTTGACAGCCTCATGATCTGCTTCTCCTCTGACAGTTAATAACTTTATGCATAGTGTATGACCAGTTCAAATTCCATGCAAGCAAATCCAGAATGTAATTCTGACAAGAAGCAATTCTAATTAAAGATTTACAATTCAACCTGTAAGTTGTAATCAACCTGTAAGTTGTAATCAACCTGTAAGTTGATTACAGCTAGTCGTATTTTTCTTTCTATTCAAACTCAATGACAGGTACATATGCTGTTGCCCGTAAAGTTGGAATCAACACATTATTTCCTATTTATACACATCAGGTTCCTTGTGGTTTCATTTTCACTCTCATATGTTTGGAAGAACTTGATCAATAAAGTTTTGAGAAGATACACTTCATCTATCAACAATAAATCACATTGTCACAATCATTTCATGAGAACTGGTCAAAATATTTTAGTCCAACTTGATGTGAACAGTGTATATGTAATTTAATTGTGATCCAAATCAACATATCCATCATATCACTTTGACAGGTTGCAGTTTTAATCAAAGATATCAACAACTCAGTCTCATTACTGCCAATGTGAATTATTTCTATGAATAATTTAATTCTGCTTTGTGGCAAATGTTCATCATAGATATGTCCAGTTGTTACATGACAGATATCATAAATGGAATTCATTTATTGAATTCAAATTCAATAATAAAATAAAATTCAGTTCTGACTGCTAAAATTTAAATTACTGATGTGTTGGCAGAATGTTATCTCATCTTTCTGAAAAACTATTTTAATGAGTAAAAAATATATTTAAGGTATTTTACTTAATTTGTTTCATAATGAGGCAGAAGTGACTTTTAGTCTGACTGGTCAAAATGTTAGTATAGACAATGTGGTACATATCTGAGATGAATATGCAATGGAGTCTGACAAATGGGAACTGTGATGGTTGAAGGTTACATTTACATTAGTCACAATCCTTTTTCAACATGTCCCTTCCCTCGCTGTCATTATGAGACGTGGGTTTCATGGAATGATGAAATGGGTGAATATATTTTAAACACTGGCAGACAGATAATCCTGCAAATGTGCAGCAAACACTCATTATTAAGGTTTATGAAAAAACTAAACAGTCACAAGCCAGAGGGAGGCAATGGGACAGATGTAGAGCGGTGGTGTAGAGATGGATGAAAACCAGAAGAAGTCCTCCTACTAAGACAGCTTCATGACTGGTCTAGTGTCTATATTTTAAACTTGAACACTGGCCAGGATGAATTATTTCAGGAAAATAAAGCTTTTGGAATTTGGATGGAATGACAGAAAGAATCAGAGAAGAAATGGTGTAGCACTACCTGGAGAAGTGTATACGCTTACTTAATTTACAACTACAATTATGCTCTTTGAGTGAGGTATCCTTTATTCTCTACTCCATCCACCTCCATAAAAACTGGAAAACCTGGTCTTCCCTTGCCATCTTGGGAAAAAAAATCAGCTTGAAGAAAAAGACTGAATGATGAGCGAGAGGATTCAGAAGTGGGTACACACAGTGCTGAGTGAAAATGCACAGTGTACTCCGTGTGCCTGTGTATACTCTGTACTACACTACTGCTAATCAGTGATTGAAGAATCTGTTGTGATGATTCTGCTGATTGGACCTGCAGACCTTCATCCTGCTTATATGCAGCTCTGTACAGTAGTGTGAGCGTGTGTATAAGTAATCATCATTCAGGGCTGCTCTGTTAGTGAGCACACATGCTTTACTGATGCACCTATTCACATAATTGTGTGCAGTCTGTGCATGACAGAATGTGAGTGCATATACAGTATGTGGGTGTAAATAAATACACAGACAGCCTGTGGAGAACAAATGAATAAAAATCAGCCGGAAACCCCTAAAAATCCAGTTATATAAACATATGTGTGTGTGTGTGTGTGTGTGTGACAGAGAAAGACTGTGTTGAGGCCTATTGCTACCTTGCCTGTCTTGTTAGCAAAACAGATTGGTGGCAGTGATTCAAAGTGAAGCAGCCTAATGTTTCTGTTAGTTTTTCTTTTCTCCTCTCAATTTGCATTACTTATCTTCCTCCCTCCTTTCTAACACCTGCTTGTACACACACACACACACACACACACACACACACACACACACACACACACATTTAAGACCCTGTCTGATGCACTAAATCTGTGATAAAGCCGTGAAATATATAGAGCAGCCACTCAATAGAGCCAGCAATTAGCAATTCTGTCCCCTTCCACAAACACACTCACAGAGCCATGTTGGTGAAGCAGGAGGATCTGAGGTCACAGTTTTACATCATTTTACACACACAGTTTCTCAACAGTGTGACAATGAGGACAGATGCATACACACCACAGACCTACACACACATTTTGAGGGGCTGTAGTTCCAATCTGAAAAAAGGATGTCACCACTAACATGCATGTATATAGCGACCGCCACAAAAGCTTTGTTTGCATAACAAAGAAATGAACAAATGAAGTTCTAAGGAATAAGTAATAAAAGTTTGGATGATATGGAGATTTCATTTCATCTTACTTTTCATGCACTATTCATGCAGCCACAGCAGATGGTTCAGAGCAATGGCTAAAAAGCAGAGAGGGTAGACGCCCTGCTCGCGCAGGCTTGCTTAGGCGACGTTAGCCTGCCATTACAAAGCAGACACTCAACTGGGAGACACGAACATCAGAACAGGAAAGAAAAAAAGACATTTTCAAAGAAATGTTAGTATTAATATGACCTTTTATGATCACTTTAAACAGCCAAAAGCTGATGTAAACAAGTTACTATTAATTATTAAATTAATAGATTAAATGTCACTAGCAGAGACAATGGTCCTGTATCTTTGTGCATCTATGATAGCTCCTTATCATCCAACAGTAACAAGACTAGATGAAGCCGCTGGAAGTGACTTGTTTGAATGAGAAGCGACAGAGCAGGGTCAACTTCATGATACAATGTGTGATGTGAGCTGTTTGAGGTCAGGAATGTTTATCTTTTGCTCTTCTGTTGTATGAAACATTTCATTGTAATCAAAAGTGAGTAAAGATGACTGGCCATTAGCTTTCAAAATATCTACCTACAGAATATAGATGGAGAAGATGCTAATGATGTGGCAAAGACTAGTCTGCAGACTGCAGTACAATATATAAGCAAACATTATAACCCTGTTTTGTATGCTTTTGAGGACTCAATATTATATAATGATATTTTAGAGAACAGTGTGCTTCAGTGTGTGTGGAGGAAGCTGTTTCCTGTGTGACAACACCCCCCTGCACGATGAAAATATTACTAAAGAACATAGCAGACTTAGAGTCCCTCCTAATTGTCACCATATATCCCATCAGTCATTGCTCTCTGTTTGTAAAATGATCACACGTCTGTTAAAAACTCTGAATAGTATAAGACCATGAAGAGAAGCTGCAGTTGGGCATTGCACCACATATATGGAAAGAGAGAATCAATGATGAGGTGATGATGGGAGAAAAAAGGAGAAAAAAACGTGCGTGAGCGCGAGTTGTGTGTTATGCATAATGCATCGAGCGCCTGTTTTATTGAACATCTTGATGTGTTTCTTTATGGTTTTTAATATGTTGTCTGCTCCTCAAGGCCTCGCCATGCAATTACTTAGTGGCAACATCATGCTCAAATTGCCACTACTTTACATTGCGGCGGAACACACACACACGCGCGCGCATGTATGTGTGATGTATGTGAGTTGTTTGTGCACATTCATACACAGTGACACATTCACATGAAGGCTCATGCACGTCTACGTGCACATACATGTATGACTGCACACACACATACACACACTGAGATCTGTATGAAAGGATTTGCATACACACACACACAGACATTTATGCGCATTCACTTAAACACACACACACACACACACTATAATATTGTAGGTGACACTAATGATATAGAGAAGTATTTCTAAACCATGCAATATGCATGCCTGGAGAGTAGTATCACTGAATAAAACTGCCTAACAACAGGAGGGAGGAACTGTCTCATTGTGGTTTGGAGTTTCCCTGGGGACCACAATGTTTGGAGCGCAGCCCTTATCACTGCTGGCTGTGAATATGTATGGCCTCTCTTTCTTTTTTCTCCTTCATTGGTATTAAAGAATATTAAATGATTCTTGTTGATTTCTTTCAGTTTTCTAAGTTTTAAAGGTCAGTGAAGATTCTGTGAAGGAAGAGCCCAGAATGGTTTGTCTGACTAGAGCTCATATTTCATTCGTACGTACATAGCGTGGATGTTGGCAAATTAGATAATGCCAGTTGCTGACTTGATGTTAACTTGATCAGAAATTGAGGCTACTTTTTGAGGAGGAAAACGATTTCATTTAATAAATGAGCGCACCAGGTTCCATGCAGGTAAATGGAAGAACATACTGCTGAGAATTTCATCTTTGGGTGCATGCGATATGTATGCTAATGTTTCCCTGTTTAGAGTCACACAGTCCTGGAGGATGGAATTCATACAAATAGCTGCTGCACCTGATTTCACACCACAAGATATTTCATCTGAAATTTAACATCTGGGAAAAGCAGGTCTAAAAAAAGCAGGGGGTGGGGGGGCAGTTACTGCATTTGACGTTGGTGCGGCGGCGGGCGCGGTGGACAGCCCAACATACTGGCGCACGGGAGCTGGGTGGATGGCCCACCATACTGCCGGCTGCGGCGGTGGGCGCCTCTGCGATCGACTTGATCACATCTGGCGATCGACCGGTAGCTCGAGATCGACGTATTGGGCACCCCTGTTTTAGTGGTACGCAGTACCGGACCGTACCGGCTTACTTTCACCCCTCTGCGAGCCACATGCAGTCATCAAAAGAGCCACATCTGGCTCGCGAGCCATAGGTTGCCGACCCCTGGTTTAACCTGACCAGGTGACACAATTAAAAGTTAAATGGAATAAATATGGTCAACTTTTGAGCAAAAACGTCATTCTTTTCCCTGGGAAGTAAAGGTGATGATGCAGATTAAAACTGTTCTACGGAAGTCAAACTTTTCTTACAATGTCTTCTCACCTGAGTCATCTCACAGCTGCTACATGCTCCTTTCTGCTGACTTATCTCAGTCTCGACTTCTGTCAAAGTCTCCACACAGAGTCCCACAATGCAGCTGTTGACTGCATCAACAGAATCTTGCTTTAATGTAAAACAAGCATCAGCAAAAGAACACAAGGCTGTCTTCTACCCCAGGCTATCTTGGAAAATGTGTTGTGGCCATTTTGGACTAGTTAAAGTATGACTGATATACTGCCAGTTAACCAGTATGTGAAAAATGAATACGAGTTGCCTGAATCTGCTGATATTAGTAGCATCTGAGTATGAAATCAACATTCAAAAGAAAATGCCAGATGATGTTTTTTTTGTTCTTTAGTGTGTGTGTGTGTGTGTGTGTGTGTGTGTGTGAGAGAGAGAGAGAGAGAGAGAGAGAGAGAGAGAGAGAGAGAGAGAGAAAGAGAGAGAGAGAGAGAGTGAATTCCTTCAGCGCTGCAAAACTTTCATCAGAAAAGTTCAACTTCTCCGGCACCTTTTAAAAAGCAGCGCATGCAAACTAGTGTTTCCCCACAGGACAACAACAAAGACAATAAACTGGCATTTGACATTTTGTGTTGCTCGCAAACTAACTGCAACTATCACTGCTGCTATGCTGACGGAGGGAGAGAGTGAGAATAACGAGAGAATTGAGGACAAAAAAGGAAAGGAAGAGACAGTGGCAGATGGAGAGGTGGAAGTTAGGAGAAAGAGATATTTTCAGAAGTGGATTATCTCCTGGTGTCTCAGTGCAGCAGCACAGAGGTATGGTTTCTCTGTTCTGGTTGCTGCTGGAGCTGACATATGGTTCTGCCAGCTGTCTCACTATAAACGTCAGTGCGAGCCACGGTGGACGTCAAGGGTCTCTGCTTACTATTGGCCAGGTTCTGCTTTATTATACACAGTCGGAGTGCAGCTATTTTTTGGTGGCAGGAAAATGACAGTTAAACATTCCTTCATCTACACTGCAAAATATATCCACCCTAATGAGTCAAAGTATGCTTTATATGCTAGTTGTGTTTGGTCTGAACCAGCTTGAAGAAAAATGAAATGTGATTTTTTTTTTTGTCTCAAAACATGAGAACAGCTAAATATGAGCATCATTTGAGTGATGGGGCCATGAAACCTCATACTCATTAACATAGTCTATGTAAATGGAATGGACTGTACTTACTGTATATAGTGCCTTTCTAGTCTTCTGACCACTCAAAGCTCTTTACAGTACATATCTCATTCGCCCATTCACACGCATTCATACACTGATGGCATTGGCTGCCATGCAAGGTGCCACCTGCTCATCAGGACACTTCGACATGCAGACTGCAGGGGATCGAACCGCTGATCTTCTGATTAGTGGACTACCTCCGAGCCACAGCCACCCCTACAGTATGTGATGTAGGTTTGCTGTCCACTTGAGGCTGGCTACAGAACAAGTATCAAGCATATCTCCATTAAGAAAAGATGAACTTCATTGATCCCACGCTGGGGAAATGTATTTGTTAGTATCTCACAATATACAAGGTGGCTAATAAAATACTCATAAGCAAATGAATAGATAAATTAATAAATAGAGGGCATCCTGGTGGCTAAGTTGGTGGAGTGGGCTAACCTGTACAAAAGGCTTCTTGCTGCGACGCGCTAACAACTCCAACCTGTGGTCATTTCATTCAGCTCACCTCTGCTCCACCCACGCTCCACGCCTTTGACCGTTCCTGGATTAGGCCACCACACTCAACAGCTTTTCAGAAACAGTCTATGGCCGCTACTAGCATACCACACCCGACTCTATGACCAAACTGTCAGCTGTTGAATTGTGTGTGTGTGTGAGTTAGTTCAAATTCCAAGATAACAATAGAGAATGTTTGGAAAAAACACAATAAAACAATATCTTTGTAAATGCTACATTGCTATGCTTTTCTTTGAACAAGATGCTCATACAACCTGGCTGGTGTAGATTTTGCATTGTAACGTATGTATTTTTGATCGTAGTCATAGTCAGTTACTGGGATCAGGTTTAGATGTTCGGCACCAGTTCTTTTAAAATGAGGACAAATGAGAAGGCTACTGTAAACAGACTTCCTGTCAGAGAATGTCACTGTCATTCTAGCCGTCACCCTAATTAATGATGCTAATCCTTACATTAATTGGAGATAATTAAATAATCTTCATGTCTCCTCCCCTCTCTGTCCTCTACACGTTCCTCTTTCATTTCTTCTTTCCTCAGTAAACATATAGCTTACTCCTTCATCCTGATGATTATCGGGTTTAAACAGCAGTCTGTGCTATTAATAATTAATGGAGGTTAATTCACCTCACTTGACCACGAAGAGAAGCAGAAAAACTCAAAGAGAATACACCATCACTGATGTCTCCCTCCTGTTACAGCGCAGACTCTTTATTTTTTAAATCTTTGGTTCAGTGGTCGTGATTGTTTTTTTGTCCAACTGAGCAGCTAATGCTAACAACTATTAACCACAGTTAAAAACAGAAACAGAAAGGGGATATAAAGAAAAGAAGAGTCTGTGCTTTCATTATAAAAGGATGGTCTCACACACATATTTCTCTTTAAAAGACATACCATATGCCTGATAGACTGATAGATATTTTAATTTATTAATTAACACAAACTAACTTATTTAACTTATCTCTGATCAGATTAGATTATGTTAATATTTCCATGAAATATGAGCCAAACAAAAATGCTAATACTTTGTGTTAATTGGCTTTTTGAGTCTGCTGAACTGTTGATGATCTTGATGAAAAAGATGAAAGTCATTTTCTCAGAGATGACAGTTTATCACATGAAATCAATGAGCATTCTCACTGTCTCATTATTTTTCCTACACCTGCCCAGGGACTACACCTCTCCTTGTTTTATATGAGTTTAATGTTCTTTGTGCATTGTTCAGACAAACAATGGAACGTAGATATCCAGACCACTGTCATTAAGTGCATCCGAAAAGTTCATTTAAACTGCAGTGCCTTGCTAAAGAGACTCGTAACACCATAACCATGTTCAGCCCTGCATGTTGGACTCTCAGCAGCCATGCTGCTCAGCAGCTCCACCCTTTCATCTGTCTCTGAAATCAATAGGCCACATTGGGGACAACACTGGAGAAGAAAATTCGAGTGTTAGTCCAGGTTCTCATTTCCCCGAGCTCTACTCTTTCTTGTACTCATATTGGCTTTCTATTAGTGTTTCTACTATGTCACTGTGTGTGTGTTTGTGTGTATGTGTGTTTGAGTGTGACAGAGAGACAGGCATACTTCTTTCAAAGTATAACCAATGTTAAGTGAATGCTACATGAACTTGTTCAGACAGGTTTAGTTTCACACCTTCCTCCTCTGAACTTCTTCCCCCAGTCCTCGTTCTTTCTCTGTGCTGCCCTTCTTTCTATTCTTCTATTTCTTCCTTACCTCACCTCTTTCTCTCTAACCCGAGTCCGGGTCTTGTGACCCCTCAGATTTGTGACATTTTATACAGTTCTAGTCCAAAAGTGTGTCAAAAAGAACTTTTGCACTACACAAGTCCAGACATTAATGGGCCCCTGATACACCGCTGCCACACAGGCCCATGTCAACATTCCCTTTGTAAACACTGACACACTCGCTCATGCTTAAGTCTGATGAAAGAAAAAGAGATAATGACGATAACATAATATAATAAATAACATATGCTTGTCTGGTGGCTCCCGGTGGCCCTATGTACTGTTTCATGGACATGATTTCAGGTTTCATGGTCAAAACCACAAAATGGCTGATTGCTGCAGGGCTCCGGATGTCCAAGGGCCCCAAAATGCCCAGGTTTACTGTGTGTCAACTGATGTAAAAGGTCCAGTGTGTCAGATTTAGAATAGGGGCTCTATTTACAGAATATGGCAGAAAGATAAATATTTATAACTTTCATTATTAGAGTAGCATAATTCCCTTGGGGATGCAGCTGTGCGTAAGGTGTGAGTGGATGAGTGAGAGTGAGCAAGCAGAGAGCCGCAGAGATGAGCAAGTGAGTGAATGCGTGTGAATGGTATGAGTCCGTTTTGGAATAAATGTACAGTAAGCTAAAGTGCATGTTCAAATAAAAGGCCATGGCGTCAGTCCTGGAGCTCCCGTGTGTGTCACTGCAGGAAAAGGTGTAAGGGGGTTATCCCTTAAGTCAACATGCTATTATATATACTTCCACAGTCCACCATGTTGAACCAGCATGTTTCTACAGTAGCCCAGAATGGACACATTTAACACCAACTATAGATGGGGACTTTTACATTTAATACATACCTTTAATGAAAGATTTGTTTGGAAATGTGTGTCAATAAAGACATGAAAGGACACAATGTTTAAGGTGAGTGCTGCTTTTGTGCCTGATCTCGAGGCCTTGTGTCAAAAATGTGTTTGTTTTTTTTTTTCAGTTTTGTGCTTCCTGCATATGTTGGACATGACTATGAATGTAACTGATCAAATAACCAGACAGTAAGTATGAGACAAGGAGCACAGCAGAGGAAAAGTGAGCAGTTTAGTTTGACCACAGTGTCGCTCATGAGGTGACAAAATACAGCTGAACACAAACAGTGAACAAGCATAGATCCATACACAGTACATCGTACAATGTGTTACATTAGGGCCTTTTCCAGTGCTTCTGCTTTTGACAAAATGTCTTCTCTCTGCTGCATTTTGTGAAGAATGTACAAACTTGATCTGATGCTTGCTGACCAAGTCTTTATGTCTGTGAAGCCATTATGTGGCCTGCTGCTGGTCAGGACACAGTTCAGTTTAAACTGTTCACACACACACACACACACACACACACACACGCACACACACACACACACACACACACACACGCACGCGCACACATGCACACACACACACAGAATCATCCATACAATATATCGTTCACTATGTAAAGGCCACCACGGAGTCCTGCTGTTCATTTGTGTGTGTGTGTGTGTGTGTATGAGGATGGCACTTTTATGACAAGTCATAAAACAAAGACAGCAGCCATTGCCCCAGGAGAGGTCATTTGGCTGGACATGGCTACCACTCACACACACACACTCATAAACACACACAGCAGGAGCCAAGCTCAGCAGCAGCCTTTAGATCAAATAAAGGGGCAGAAGACACAGCGAGAAAATGAGAAAGACAAAGAGAGAGAAAATATTGAGAGTACCACGACAGGGAAAAAACAAATATTCCTACGTTTTCTAAGTCCCATGTTTTTTTTCACTTTCTCTCTTATTGTTCCACTTTTTTTCTTCTGCAGTAAATGAGCCATTGCTCCTCATCATTTCAGACTGATTCTTGTTTCTTTATTTATTAAAAAAATCTATTCAAAAGACAGGTAACATAGCAGGTGTAAATGGAAGGATGTTGTGTAATGGGCTTTTGAATTTTGATACTATACATTTTGAAACTACTTGTGTTGAACAGTGGAAACGGAGCATCGCCTGTATTATTATTATTTATACGTGAACAACAAGGACTTCTTGTGGCTTTTTCTGTACTCTGGCATTCCCTTTAATGGTCCAGTGTCTTAGATTTAGTGGCATCTAGCGGTGAGGCTACAGAGCACAACCAAGTAAATACAGCTTGCCCGTGGTGCATGTCACAGTCCCTCTGTAAATCCATCCATTATCTGTAACCACTTATCCTCATCAGGGTCACGGTGGGGCCTATCCCAGCTGACTTTTTGGGCGAGAGGCGGGGTACATCAGTTCATGACAGGGCACATAGAAACAACGAAAAACAACCATTCACATTCACATTCACACCTATGGATAATTTTAGAGTCACCGATTAACCTGCATGTCTTTGGACTGTGGGAGGAAGCTGGAGCACCCTGGAGAGAACGCACACAGACACGGAGAGGACATACAAACACATACAGAAAGGGCCCAGCAGAGGTTCCAACCAGGAACCTTCTTGCTGTGAGGTGACTAACCACTGCACCACCGTGCCACCTCTCTGTAAATATAAAATTCAATTAAATGCAATTAAAAAGCTCATCCTAACAAAAACACAAATCTTATTTTCAGGTGATCATACACTGGAATTCATTTCTGCCAGTAGATCCCCTGAATGTTACGTTTTGGACCTTCAATCAGTGGAAGTTTCAACACTTCCTGCAGATCGTTCCCATTACACACCCATCAGAGTTAGGAGGAATCATGCCTTTTGAGTTTGTCAAACACATCTATACAATGTATGATCTGTATATATGAAGACATGTCTGAGCATCATTGACAGAAGCCTTCCACTAAAGACAAAATGTCAGAGCAGAGTGAGTGTAAGGTGATTTAATGGAAACATGCTGAATTATCCAGTGTGAAGTGTTGAGGGTATAAAAATAGAATTTAGAAATAAAGGCCTCTCTCTGATATAAGCCTCAAATATAAAAATGTTCTGCAGCGGAACTGAATAAAGGCCACTGTTTAAGATGTACACTACATCGTGGGAGACAGTTAAATAAACAGGAATGGTCTGCTGGTGGCAGAGCCCAACAATGTGGATGTCTCTACTGTTAAGCTGTCTGCTGAGAACAAACCTCCCACAGTCAATTCCTTTAACACTAATTGCTGTAAAATGTGTTTACAGTCATTTAATGAGCTGACTGTGGCCCATGGCTGTTTGCAGCATATGTAGGATTTACAGCTCCAAGCTTACATATCTTATTTACATACAGTGTCAAGGATTACTGGTGGCAATCTGTTGATTATTAAGCCAAGTACTCTACTTGTAGTTAGATATCTGTGTGGGTGTGTGTGTGTGCGTGTGTGTGTCTTTTTAGCCATGTCTTTTATTTGTCTGTGTCATGTGCTGGTGTATTGTGTTTCTTGAGAGTTGTTAGATGGATCTCAAAGATGTGAAGTAATTCACTTGAATGTGGGTCACATGGTTCAGATGGTCACTGCTGGCTGATACTGATTTAAACAAAATGTTATTATGCTGGAAAAAAAAGGATGTACTTATGATGTATTATGCAGTGCAGGATGGGGTGTTCTCCCTATCCATTCTTCCTTTTTGATGCAAATGATTTTTTTCTTTTACAAGACAAAGAATGAAACGTGAGCATCCTGGGATGTGTCGGTTGACTGTTGTCAGGATATCTTGGCCTCTGATGTCTGGACTTCCCCAGCTTTATGGAGGCAACCCTTGATTTCTAAAGTGTTTTTTTTTAATTATTTTAATTTTCGAAAATTGCGTTTCATTGTATGATAGCACTATGACTGATGCTGGCTATTCTGCAGAAAATGAAGGGCCATTTTTAATACAAGTACCAGCAGTGACATTTTCACGGATCACCATTAATTATGTGGTGATCATGTTCTCTGATCCTTGAGAATCCAGACTGGTGAAGCTGATTCTGAGTCTCAGTCTTTAATACACTTATTCTAATATTGCACTTTATTATTACAAATAATTACATACAAGGTCTGTTGCCACACCAAGTCCACGTGTGTCTGTGCTTTTTGTTGTGTCTTGACTGATTTATGGGCATAAATGATTCAAACATTAAACTCTTCAGTGTTCTCACAGTGAATATCTTTTTACCACATGCAAAACTAAAAAAAAACATTTTTCTACAGTAAATGCTAAACTAACAAGAACAGAAAGAATCACATATTTATACATCAGATGCAGCTTTATTGAAAACGTGTTATTTTATTAAAATGTACAAATTGACAGCTGCAGCTTAGACTTTTGAAAACAGTGTTCTAGATTGTCTGCCACTTCCATTTAAGACTGTTTCAATTTTATTCAGTTGTAGTTTGTAGTGTGTGTCTGAATTGGACAGGAGCCCAGGGACATGCCAGGGATTAGATATTAAGTGTTTCAGGACCCTAAATTATGCTGTTTAAGGGCACACAGAACTGAATGTTCCAGATTCAGCTGCAACTAATGATTAGTTTCATTTTTGATTAATTATTTTGGATTCTTTTTGATTAAACACCATGTTGCAGATCATAATTGCAGAGTCTAAGGTGTCAGATTGTTAACCAACAGCTGATTCACTGTACTCTCACAGAAGACAAGTAAAGAAAACAAATCCTTATGAATGAGGAACAAGGTATATTCAGCACGTTGGTTGGAAATATAGCTTCAGTGACTGATCAGCATTAATATAGATGCAAATTTCTGCTGAATGATCACGATTATGATCATGATCACTTTTGGTTTCTGCCCAGAGAACTACAGGCTCCTCCCAGTGCTGAGACAGGTAGGTCTTATGAGTACAGAGGCAGGCTACGCCACAAGTAAACTTTGGAACTGATAGGAATCCACTGAACAGGCTAAATGTGGCGTGATTTGTGTTTGTTGTTGTTGTTAAAAGCATCTGTATGAGTTCTGGACTTGGAAGGGAACTGGTGCTGAAACATCATTTTGAAAGTAGCACTTTGTGTATTTTTTATATAAATTAAATTAAAGTTACTTTCCACTCTTTTCAAAATTGAAGTGGTTGCATGTGAAGTAGCATCACACCTTCCTCCTCTTGTGTGTGTTTTCCCAGGGTAGGGCGAGGCTAACAAGGTTTAGGGTTTTGGATCATTACAGATCATTTAGGCATTCATCAGTGCTATTACACGAAATGTGTGTGTGTGTGTGTGTGTGTGTGTGTGTGTGTGTGTGTACGTGTGAGTGCATTGGAGCATTACTCCATAACGCCCATGTAATGAAGGCTGGTAATGCGTGTGTGTGTGTGTGTGTGTGCATGTGTGCGCGTGCGCGCATGTAATGACGTACAGCTAAAAGTCGAGCAGTAATACTGAGACAAGCAACAATCAAAGCTTTTAGCAAAGACAGACAGAGAGACAGAGAGAGAGAAGAGGAAAAGAAAAGAAACAGATTCCAGGATGAAGAGAGATAAGAGCAGACAGCACTCTGAAAGAAAGAGAGAGAGGGGGGGGGGGGTGATAGAGAGTGAGAGAGAGAGAGAGGGGAGGGAAAAAAATTCAAGCAGGAGTGAATGCAGTAGAAGAGAGTGGGTGAAAACATAAAAAGGGGAACAAACAGATTAAGAGAAATAATTAAGAAAAATGATGGGAAAAGGTTGGAGAACATGATGAAAAAGGGCGAGTGAGTGGGCGAGAGACAGAGACAAAGAGACAGAGAGAGAGAGAGTGTCCTTAATGACCACTTTAGTAGTTTGGAGGCGGTAATTTGGTTAGCCTCCGGGCTGCAGGTCATGTAACACTATCCTCACCAAAGCAGATAATTCTGGGTTTATGTGCGTGTGCACATTTGCATGAGTGTGTGTGAGGGCATATGTGCGTGTGTGTGTGTTTGTAAGCCAATCCCGATGTAGCCTGAATCACTTCTCTGTAGGAGTCTTGTGGAAATTGCTGCCCAAATGAAATTATGTTGTAATTTAAAAACAATTTATCAAAGACAGTTTGGTGTCACTCCCATTGGAGCCATTAGGCCTTCTCACACTCCCAGAAGCCAGGAAGACTTCCAGCTCGGAGAGAACAACAGCAACATCCGTGAGGAGAGGTGAAACAGAGCAAAATGAGAAAGACACGATTCTGTTTTATCACCAGAAAGCCCTAGAAAAGGCTGTTATCTGTAGACACTGACTTGTAGTGGCAACATTATTGTCCCTGTGGGGAAAGTTGGATCATTGGATACGGTGTTTGACATGTCAAACACTTAAACAGAACTTTAAGGACTAACGATGAAGAACATGTTTCAAATTTTATCCCAATGCACAAAAATGTTTATATATTTTTTAACCAAAGGAAATCATTCCAAGTGAACATCAGTCCACATAAATGAGCTGTCACTGCAAGTTAGTTTAACAAGATTTTTCAGAACGTTTTGTATTATTTGTTGTGCAAAGTGAGCTGTTGACATGAGGTAAAGTGTAGGCGATGTTGGAGCAGGTTGTTGAAAAAATTAGCATATATATCATTTATTATGTCATAAAATATATCCTCCTTGTGTTGTCTTGTTTTAATAAAGTGAGCCTAAACTAACAGAAACAAAGAGACACATTGTGCTCAGGATGTGAAAGTAATGGTGCAGGTACATCAGTGACAATCCCTGTTTGGAGCAAGCTAATTCTAAATGGCATATTAGCTGACTAATGTTAAGTTAACGTTCACTCTTTTAGACCGCTCTGGCAGCAAAAGAAGTGACGCACTTCATGCTTTTCCCAGAGGTGTGATCTGCAGTTGGATGCTGTCTGCCACAGACACTGTACAGAAAGCTCTCTATCTCCAGTTTGATCAAATCACAAAGTCTATTAGAGGGCAAGGCTTGTGTTACATAGAGAAAGCAGTTACCTGTATGGAAGTGGAGTTCTCTGAATATGTGTGTTCCTCTACAACTCTTCAAGTCTTCAATGTGACACTCAGCTAGCTGCTTGTTCTGGGTTCACTGAGTTTAAAAGGAGATGAGCAGTGGGCTTCTTACTCGATTGCAGGGTTGGGATGGAAGTTACATGGGAATATTATGCTTCTACAAAACTGTAAAAATGCAGTGAAATCTATAAAACTTTGGCGATGAGGTGAAACAGAAGTGCAACTTTATTTTGTTCTTCATTCATTTGCAATCAATATAATATAGAAAGTAAGAGAGCCTAATGGCTAAGGAAAGTCCAGCGTTGATGACAGTTTGAATGGCTGAAAGTGAAGGTCACTAATCAGTACACTGCATTACAGCATGTCCTCCATAATTACCCACAGTGCTTATCTCCTGTCTGCTTCACTGGAGGTGCTCAGTGGCTGTCAGTTCAAGACCACATTAGTACTGCACTGTGAACCTGCAGCAGATACAAGAATGTTGGATCAAAGGGTAGTCTCCTGGTTTACCCTTTACATGCAGGTGCAGCACTTTGATTATCATGCTACGATTCAGTAAACTGAATTCAATAAAGGGAAATGAATAAAGCAGACTAACATGGATATTATAATTAATATATGAACATCTACAAATCCTGAGCAATGCAGGAGGTTGAAGGCTATATGATCTACCTATAATTAGGGCTGTAATCAACCAAAGTGATTCTTGGTCGACTGAAATCCTAAAATTTTGACTAAAAATCTACAAATTGGGTTGTCTTGCCAATTTATCCAAATAACGCTTGTTTCACATTTGATTTACTCCTGTGACATGGAGGGAGAAGTCCAGACCAGCCGCTCCTGTAGCGGAGCGGCGGAGCAGCCCAGCCCGTCTGCTGAGGTGATCTGCAGTCCAAACTTCACTACCGTCATATGATTAATTTACTGCAGCTTTTTGGAGATTAAACGCGGCTGGATAAGAAAACAAACATCAGTGGCAGCTACCTTAATTTATTAGAATGAGAAGTGTGAAATATAAATAGCATCCGACAGATTTCCCCGAGGGGGGGGGGGGGTCTAGTGGGTTGGGCTAGTCCAAAATAGGGGGTGCTCTGAAAACACCCCCATTAGCACTTGGTACTTTCCTCCTGATGAAATTAACGGGGCAAAAAATCGACCAGAATTTTGGTCGACGCAGAACGTATTGACCAATAAGTCGACCAGTCGACTAGGACTTTACAGCCCTACCTAGAATATATGTTTATCTTTGATATGAACACACACACACACACACACACACACACACACACACACACACACAAACACATATTGATTTTGTTGTATGAAATAGATGAGTAGATTCAGCATAAAAAATAAATTAATTAAAAAAAAAAAATACATGAAATATTCAGAAGTAGCCATGGATTAAACATCTATCAGAGAGAAGAATCGGGCTTTCCAGTACAGTAGAAAGGAGAGAGAAAGAGAGAGATGAAAACCAGGCAGGACAGCCCATGAGAGAGAATCGTAAATGCGCTATGAAAGCATGTGCTGAGCGTGGCCGCAAGCTTGGACAAATTATCAATCAAGAATTTGGACTTCCTGATGACCAGTTGGTGCTAAAAGCCTGGGCATGTGACTCTGTGGGCTGTTTGTTCAGGTAGACGGCAGACCAAACACAAGCTGTGTGCCATCAGAATGGGCCCAGAGCAAAGAACTACAAAAAACTCTCCATATGTGCCATAATTAGATAAGACAGGGACTCCATTAGCACTGCAACACTGCAGCAGTGCATATTTTCCAGTGGTGAATGTGTGAGTGTGTGTGTGAACTTGTTTACTTTTCCTCTGTTTAACCTTGTGTATGTGTCTGTGATACATTGTGATAGAGGGTTTGTGGAGCTGTTGTACAGAATAAAAAAAGGAAGCTTAGAATTTGCTCATCAGCTTCATCATGCGTGCGTGCAGCATACTGTTTGCAAGTTAGCTAAAAGAGTTCAAGCCAGAGGGTTCTTCGGAAATAAAAAAAACAACTGTGTCTTCATTGTGTGTGTGTGTGTGTGTGTGTGTGTGTGTGATCAGGATGATTGGGGGGTTAATGGAAAAAGACAAATACACAAAATAGATCAATGAGTCTCATTTAAAGAGTTTTTGTGCCTGTGTGCCCAAAGAAGCTGATGTGTTGGTGAGTCTCTTTTTGATTGTTGTTTAGTATATTTTGTAATAATAATACTAATAATAATACTAATAATACTGCTACTACTACTACTAATAATAATAGTAATAATAATTATAATACAGCCTGTCAAGACAATATATATATAGTGTATCGATACCATGTATTGCCTGTTGTCGTTATATGTTGTAGAATGTATTAATAAAAATAACATTAATGGTGTTGATCCCTGTGGATGATTTATGTAATAATTGACGATGAATTATTGCACTATACTGTTACTAAAAGAGAAAAGAATGAATTATTCCATATCATTGTTATTTATATATGTATCAATAGGGTGACGAGGATGGCAATGGTATTTATTAATGCTATAATTAGAATTTGATGTGTATTATTATTATTACTACACTGGGTATTAATATTCAATCTTATATCAATTCCTGATAAAAAGCTAACCCTGGTACTAATCACATTCACATCAAGCCCTGTTTATTTATTCATTTAATGTAATACTTCTTTTCCTCTTTCTTTACTTTTCTTGTGATTCTCATGACATGATTTATTGTTTTTATCATTATCTTTATTAGTAGTAGTTGTTTTTATACTAATCCAAACTCTCATTCATTTATACATTTGTAAAATTATTATTATTATTGTTATATTAGATTTAAATTATTAACTTACTGTCTACTCATTTGCCTCATGGGAAGGCAGCATGCCTGGTGCTGTCCAATCAACACTTCAGTGGATGTGTACAATAATGGATTACCTGGACTGGACCACATCAGTGGGAATGCCTTACCTAAAGGTGTGATGTTGGTGCTGCAGATCTCAGGTCATGAACCAGGTTTATTGCTGTAGAAAATTCCACCATAAATCTTATACAGCAACATCCAGCATGGTGAAGCCGTATTGATGCATCACAAACAGCCAGAAGCACAATGAAATTAAAATAGTTGCTGTCCCATGCAGCTTGGAAACTGCCAAACTCTCACATAAGTCACAGGAATGCAATGCAAATGGAGCTGAAACTTATGTCTTCATGACTTCCACTTACATTGCCTTTTTCTGTGTAACAGCAATAGACATGAGAAGTCTTTTTTCAGTATTAAGGAGTTTTATTTCTATATTATTTCTCAATGAAGAGGAAAGTAAATAATGCCACTTTACATGTCTTCCATACCTTTCATTACCTATTAAATGTCCTTGACTAATGATACAAGTGAGTTCAAGGAGTGAAACGCTCCTGGTTTTGGACCTTGCAGCTATTGTAAAAGCATAAAGAATAAGTATGCTGCCACACACTGAATGTAGCTTCAGCTACACAGTAATGGGCATCTTGCCCCTTGTTATCTTACAACTACAACCTCCAACTCTTAGCTTGATAAAATCATTTATTATTAAAGGCACCAATAAAACAAAGTGGGGATAAATGGTAAAATGCTTATTGTGCATTTGTGGAGACACAAAAGAAACTCTTGGGATCTGTTTTCACTCTAAATGAGGCAAAGACGACTAAGATCAGTGGCCTTATCTGGGTAGACTTTGCAGCTAATAGGAATGTACAGGTATTTCTTTCACAAAGTGCTGTGATGTGTGTTGAAAAGGCTTTACCTTTGTATTCAGCCTGCATGTTACCAATATTCTCTGCAAACTGGAGACTCTCATGATATTAAACACAATTGGAGTGGACCTGTTGTGTTTTACCCCAGACAATAATAAAACCAAAATCATTTTAAGGTGTTTATTCACGAGAAAATACACAAAGGCATATCAGACATGCTATATCTGCAAAGTTACTCTGAAAGTGTGCTACTGTGTTATCTTTTGTAGTCAGTCAGTCTGTCTGTCGAGGACGACTCCCATCCAATGCTTTGGTCTGTGACAAGATATCTTGAAAAACAAAATGAGTAGATTTCTGTGAAGTTACTGTAGCTATTTTAAGTCCGCATTGTAATTAGCCACTGATGCTATCTATCTGGAGGATGGCAGAGGGACGATGGAAATGAGTTGGTGTCAGGCTGAGACAGATACCAAAGTGAAATTGTTAGATTGGTTGTCTTTGAATTGGAACATTGACGTTCAGGCTTACACGCCATCAGACTGTGACTAAACTGATTATCATGGCCAAAATATTCACAAAAATGATATTGTAATATGTATTAAAGATTCACCTTTAACCACTTGTGTGGTGTGATGTGAATGATTTAAGAGGCACTAGATTCTTTGCATAATATTCTTATATGTACAGGGTGTAGGATCAGGCCCTGATTTTCTCAACACATCAAATCTAACAATGAAATTTACATTCATCGTCCCTGAAGAATGAAATTTTGTTATTTCCTGTTGCAGAACCCCAGCAGCCTGCTCACACCAGACAGTAGCACATTAATGCGTTCCTTATTCATATGTGTGTAGGTGTGCGTGAAAACCCTTCAGATTATCTTCATATCAAAGGTGCTGTGGTGTTCACTGTGCACAGTTATGCTGACCTTATGAATAACGCAGGTCTTTCCTCTCACACCACCCTCAGGGCAAACTTAACAGTTTGAGCTTCATTACTGTTAAGGCTCTAAGAATAACAAATTCACTGTGATGTTGTTTGTTCCACCCAACATGTTAACACTGGGGCTCTAATAAATATGCCTCTCAGGCTTCTTTAGACATTTAGGCCTTGAGTTCAGCAATGGCAAACCAGCACAATCAGCCATTAACGGCCAAGTGCAATGTGATCACTCATAGTGTAATGGAAGCTCCCATTAGTGCCTTATGATTTTTTTTTTATGGGTGTCTTATGAATATTCCGCTGACACTATTCAAGTTGGACAAGTGCATTCCAACCTTTAACAGCCAACTGGGGAGCAAACACCTTCTCCTTAATCCAGAAACTCTCTTTGGGTTGTTCAAGTAAACATCGAAGCAGGATATGCTACTACATGTCCATGTGCACTATCTATATTTATACAATACTATACTATACTGAATATTACTTTGTAGTAGAAGTAACTTCATTTGTATACATTGAACAGCTGAGGGGGTTGTTTAATGCCAAGTTGTGATTTTGAAATGATTTGTGTGTTCACAAGCAGTGATCAGACTCATAAGGAGTAAGTGGACCACACAGGGCCTGATCATTATATATATATATATATATATATATATATATATATATATATATATATATATATATATATATATATATTATATATACCAAGCAGTGAAATATGAAAATCAGCATTAAAGGTCAGAGCAAACCAGTGAAGGGCAGCAAGGATTGGTACGATCAGTACAAATTAAAGCCTGGCAGCAATGTTTTAGAAGTTACAGTGTTTGGATAGTTCGCCTTGCTGATACCTGAATAATTCCTCATAATGCTGATACCTGGGTAGGGTCTGGCGGTGTCCACGTACATCGTCTTAGTCATGTGTCTCATGTCCATGTGAGTGTTTTGTGCCACATGAAATGAAGAAAAGTCCAAACTGGTCTGAGTGCTAGAAACAAAAATACACAATATATTATTATTATTATTATTATTATTATTATTATTATTATTATCATAAACACGTTCAACCTATTTACTTTCACACTCTGCAGCTGCATCACCATCCTGCTCCCTCAGAAATATGAAGATATAATCTATCAGTATTACTGGAATTATGTTTCATCACTGTGTCCAGCCTCATCATGACTGATCCTTGCATCTAAAGCTTTCTACTTATTTTTCAGAACTTCCATTCACAGAGGGACATGCAGAGGTTTGATTCTGAGCTGAGGGTGACTCGATGCTGTGTAATATTTGAATGTTCAAAAAAAAAGAGATCTGTAAACAAACTAACCAATATCCAGCCAAGAAGGGTTTAAATCTCGCCTGGTAATAAAAGATGGCAGTTAATTAAAATTATTTATGCCTGGAGAATGTCTTCGTCTTTTGAACTCCACACAGCCTGTTTGTAATAAAGGCTTTCTGTTCTAAATGTCTTCAAGACTAAAACACATTTGAAAGCTCCTCCAGAGCCACGTAAGGAAGCAACTGTTTTCATGGTAACATCACAAAGATTTTGTTGATACGTGTGTAAAATTGATGGAGTGCCCCGCTATGTCTACAACTTACTGACCGATACTGCCACTGTGTGTCAATAGCTTCTTCTGCGGCTGATAAAAGCGGTTAAATTCCATCTTCACGGTATTTTAGAATGCTTTCATTGCTAACTCAAACATCTCTGCTCCACAAGTTGGTCAATGAAAGCCATGTACTTGACATGATGAACTGTGCCATCATTTAAACAGAAAACAGCCTGACAACAAACTGATGTGTACTACAATAGAACAGCTTAAAACAGTAAAGCTTGTGCTCGGCTTTAAACATCACTTCCCTGTCACGCACACACAGACACACACGCAGAGGCAGTCAGACTAATGTGTGTGACCTATGGTGCTAGCTTACGGCACTGGGAACATTAGTGGTTCAGATTGAAACAAATGAAGACAGCTCTTCACTTAGTCACAGTCAGATGGAGCCAGGCAATAATAACACAAAGAGGGTGGTGTGTGTGTGTGTGTGTGTGTGTGTGTGTGCATATGCCTGTGTGTGTCTGTGACAATATATATCTGTATTTGTGTATGCGGGTATAAGAGTTTGCACACACATCCAGTTCAAGCATGTGTGTTTTTATGTGTGTATGCATTACTACCCACTGTTAACAATTAGTGTGCTTTTTGGTATGTGCGTGCAATATTTCTGTGCATGTGTGTGTGTGCACGCGCAACTGTTTGTATGTGGTGAATGCCTGCCTAATGTAAGAGCACTGTGTGCGCGCAAAAGTGCATGTTTATGCACGTATGCTGTGCCAGTGATTAATATATTCAGGTGGAGATGATGATGAGAACCTTCAGGGCTTTTCTGATGAGAGCCATGTGAATTAAAAACTGACAATACAAGTCTTAGCTAAGACAAATGCCTTCTCCACGACACTCATTATTTTGTGGATTGCTGGCGTGCACCCGTTTGTGTGTGTGTGTGCGTGTGCACATGCATGCTGCTAAATACTTTGCTGTTATTAAAATAACACTATTAGTTGTGATCTATGATGTATTGGTGATTAAGTTTTCTTAACCGTTTTTCCAGCCATCAAACAGACCTGCAGGCGTCATTCAGAGTTTAAGATGACTTAGTGGGACCACGTGGAGAGATTAGAGATATTGTATAGGAGAAACACCCTGCTGGTGAATCACAGTAGTGCTGTAGCTGTCCCCTTTGTCTTGCAGCTCTTTTAGACGTGCATGTCACAACACATGTACAGCCTCGCGTTCAATCCAGCCCTGAATGAATGTAAAAGTCATGACGGCTATCAGTCCAAGTTGGACCTGCTAACAACTAAATGCTGTTATATTGATGTAAACAGCTGCAGCTCCATGAGCTTGAATAACCAAACCAAGCTTTCTTTAGAGCACTGCAATAAACATGTTCTAGATTTTATTATTATATTTTATTGTTTCCTATACATGACAAAAAAATCAAACCAGAATACAGTGAGAAACAGATTACAATTCTGTCATCTTTTGCTGCTTAGTTTGTTGTCAAACCTAATAAAACAGGTAGTAGATTGCAAATTTTTTTTCTAATAAATGTTGACCTTGAAAAAAAAAATGTCTTACCAATCTCCAGGGTCGATTTGGAGAGTGAGAAGCAGGGGAAATTATTGCCGCTCTTCCTCATGGTCATTTATTCTACTGCAAAATCAGTTTGAAAATCATTTACTCCAAGTACTAAATATACAATTATTCAGCAGTTCATTCAGTTATATACAAGTCAGCAATGTTATGCAAAAATCACTTTTCCAGCTGTTCTACGCTACTATCGAGTTCAGGGTGCGTACAAACCCCCATAGTTCAAAAACAACCAACTGCGTCCGTTTTGCGTGAGCTGCTGCAGCCGCAGCCCCCTCTAGCTGCTTGTCTCTGGGTAAGCCAGTCACATTCCGCTCCGGTTGTGAGGGCCACGCCCAGTCTCCACCCGCCACGCCCTACAGGTGATGAAGGCTCAGAGCTCAGGTGGAGCTCCGACAGTTTCTGCTTCACGGAGAAGACTGGCTGGGCAAGGCTCAGACCTACGCATGTTCGTTACTCTGTTGTTGGCGGCAGTGACTGACACAAGTCGCTATATTGACCCAACCTGAGAGGACCGAATAACGGAGGATTACGTTTACTTTTACCGGAGACGTGCCCACATTGTCGACGAGACCTGAACGTGTGTGTGCACGGCACCTTGTGTGTTTCACAATGGACAAATACAATGAACACAGAACAACACAGAACGGCAACGAGACCTCACACGAAAGAGGGGCAATACCAACTGTCCGTGGAAAACTACAAACTATAAGTGTGCTTTGTGTTTCTTTAAATTAGCACGAGCTAACGCTACAGCTAGCTAGCGTTATGTTCGGCACACACAGCTGCATGCTGACAGGCAGCACCGCCGCGCCGTTATACAAGTCTTTTTAATTCTCTGTAAACTGAGCAACAGCAAAAGTGTTTATCTTACAGGCAGACATTCAACTGACTACTGGCGTTACATTGGTGTGGATCAAGTAGCAAGCAAGTAATGCCTGTACCAGGCAGGTAGTTGGTGTTAGCTCATGCTAATTGGTGCTGTTATGTAGTGTCTCTATCAGCTGTACTTGGTTGTGATACACATGAACATAACGCCGATAGTTTTGTGTGTCTGTCTGTAGGATGAACACTTCCTGCTCAGTTTACAGAGATAAAGACGTGTGTACCTCACCCCTACTCATCAGTCCCACGTGCAGCTGTTGAACGTAGCCCGCATTAACGTTAAGAAGATAACGGTTCTGTCATTCACCTGTTAACAGCACCCCCTCACTTTTATTGTCTGTGTCCCCCTCACTATTTTACAGCACAGTCTGAAGCTGGATCCAGTCTTAGCGAGCTGGGTACATAAAGTAAACAAAGCTACAATACAATGAGGACAGCATCAGTTCAGTCCATAAGCTCCACCTGGATATTGTACGGTTTTAGTGACATGTCAGACTGCCTGTTCCTGCAGGCTTCTGGACTATATATATATATATATATATATGGACAGTTTGTGTGGATGTGTACACACACCTAGCAAGTAAAGGTGCTTCTGATACTTAGTGAATGACTACAATGTATAGTTCTGTTGTATTTCTGTTTTTCTTATCTAGACTCTATCTGGCAGCCGTCCACTTCAATGAAACTGCTGCTGGGCATCCCTAAGCTACAACATGAGCTGGTGAGCTGCTATTCTGATTGAACTTCCAACAACAGCAACAGCTAAGACAGCGAAAGTAGAATCAACCATCAGTAAGTTTTACATCCTTTTATTGAAACTGGCAATAAGTCAAAGAATGTGCAATTATCTATTATACGAAATAAAAAAAAATAAATAAAAAAATAAATAACATAAAACAGGGCTCTTAACTTATGTAAGTTGGATAATTTCACAAAGTATATTAATGTTTTTCTCTCCTATATTGTCTTATAGGTTATGTTGGATCTCATCGTCGAGAAGGTTTTTCCTAGACTGGCCCATACGTGGATGAGGTGCTGAAGATTCCCATCCTTGAGGATCTTGAAGCCCAGTTTGCAAGACCAGGGAAGCAGGAGGTTGTAGCCGGCTATGTATCGAGGTTCAATCAAGGACCAGTCTGACCCCGTGTAGCTTCCTTGCCTACTTGAGTACTCCATATCCGTCACACCACACAGCTGAGTAGTACCACCCTGATTCTCTGGCCAAGAAATTCCCAACACCAGTTTACAGAACTCCTGTAGGACTAGTATCTGTAACAGCTAGAACAAAGTGTTGTTTTCAAAAGTTGTGATGCTTGACGGAATTATGACAATAAAGGTAAAGTTTATATGTAACAAACATGACAGATTAACTGTGTAAGATAGAGGGGACAGTATTTTATCGTACTTTAATCCTTACTTGTTTATATGACAATAGTAACAGACTACTCCTATGCATAAAAGAACTTACTTCTCTATTCCTCTCATATGTAGAGCTCTGTAGATAGATGACACACAGGTTCAAGGCAGGATGGTGGTCAACCATGCTTGTTGGGGGCTGGAACTTGTTGTAGTCTTCTTGTAACCCAGTACACTGGAAACGGTTAGTCTCATTAGATTATAGAAATTATGAAAATTATTAAGCACACAGGTTACAGAAGGCAACAAATTTATTCAGGTTGTTGATGTCAATAAGTACATATTATCTATGCTTCCATATCTGGTAAACATGCACACTATGAGATTTCAGATAGACTGCCATTCAGTACGTTTACATGCAGCAAGAAATTTTAATTCCTGATCGTATCAGACTTAGTTTGGACTTTTTAAAGTGGTTGTAAACACCTTAGTCCGATCTACTTCAGACCTATTTCAGACCACATCTCAAACTCGGATAAGAACATCTAGATAATTTGTTCATAGTCGGATATTTAACACCATGTATACTCAGCAATCGGATCTGAAGCGGATTTTGCATTCTGTGCTCTATGACATTTTCCTACGGGGCTTTCACCCGGAAGCCAAAAGATCTGTTGTTCTTTTTATTTGCATCATTAGGACGCAAATAATGCACAAATGTACGCAGCTGTAGCATCGCCCATCTCCTCGTGTGTAATCTTTGTTTGAATGCCTTCAGATAGTTTGTTGTTGCTGATAAGTAGAGGTCGACCAAAAGTGGCTCTTTGTTGAGAGGGCTACAGCGCAACCTAGTGTAACGGAGTCAGCCATGCTAGACCATTGATCCGATTCTCTGAACGGCATGTATACTCAGACAAGTGATCCGGTCTGCATGTCATTATCTGATACAATCAGAAATTCAAATTTCTTGCTGCATGTAAACGTACTGACTGCTCTGGCAAAGCTAGCTCCACTCAACACATTTGTATCCAATAGACAAACGAAGACAAAAGAATGACTTACCTGTACTGTTGTGGAGGAAAACATGCTAGCTGAGCTTGTATGTTACTTGTGTAAGGGAAACTGCTGAGTAATGTTACATACGTTACTTGTAATGAATTACATTTATCTACGTAGCTTTCCAATAGCCAGTACATAAACACACTGCAGGGTAGCACCATTAGCCTAGCGCTAGGCAGTTAGCCAGCGTTCAAACAAAGATATAAAGCCACATTACATAAACTTACCATTCAGAAATATCCTTTTCTCTCCTCGCTTTTTGGACTTGTTCTGTTGCCTCTTCGTGCTCAGAGTCTGACTCTAGTTCAAATATATCCCTTTGCAATGCAACATTTTCTTTGGCAGCCATGTCTCTCCCAGGTAAACTCCGGTGGCGTCACTCCCGTACGGTGTCAGCACGCAGGGCGAAGAGGGGGCGGGATGAGCAGCAGCTGGCAGCAGCTTATTTGCATTTAAAGGGACAGACACGAAAACCGACCACCTGAACACATAGTGCTACAGACAGGGTACAGAGAGGGCTGCTGTGCTTGATCCGTGAGGAATTTTGACCAAAGGATTTCACAGACATGTCATTAAAGTCCTACTAAAGGACCTGTGTGAACTGGTGGATAATTGTTCTCCTTTAACATTCCATGTCTAAAGAATGACTTTCTAACATGTTTGCCACAGGTCCCGGTGTAATGCTATTACCAACAATAATAATCCATCCATATCAGGGTCGTGGGGGGCTGCGGCTTTGGGTGAGAAACGGGGTACACCCTAGACAAATCACCAGTTCATCACAGGGCACAGAGACAGCCATTCATGTCGAAACATACAAACTCCACACAATAAGGCCCTGGCCGGGGTTTGAACCCAGCCAGCTGAACAAGGTCCATGCCACTCATAACCAAATCAAAGGACACAGGTTGGCATTCTGCCTCTTGTAAATGCCTTACAATCCATCAAAAACATATTTATTATATTATTAAAACTGATAAAGGAGTCTTTATTAATCTGCTAATTGTAATCTAACAACAGTTGTTGAGCTGTCTTATTCCGGACCAAAGCTTTGGAAAGACTCGCAGACAGGGTGTTGATTAGCTCAGTTGGTAGAGCATCTGCCCGAGACTCAGCAGTGGCCCAGGGTTTGAATCTGACCTGTGGCCGTTTGCTGCATGTTGTTCTCCGTGTCTCTTTCCCCACATTCCTGTCCCTCTTCACCTGTCTCTATCAAAAAATAAAAAGCTGGAAAAGGCCAAAAATGTCTTCTTTTTTAAAGACTGACAGACATTCCTTTCCATTGTGTCTGACTCTCATATTAGTCTCTAAGTAGTAAACAAGTGGCACTGGCTCAACCCACCTGTAGCCATGTGTCCTGAAGAACTGCTGTGCTCGACACTAAACCTGCCACAGACACAGTGTGAGCTGCTCCAGATAAGGAGCTAAATGTCAAATGTAGATGTAAAAAGTAACATTGATAGCTTGTGACTGGTTGGCAAGAAAAACAAGAGCACAGAAAAATTGTAACTGACAATCATGCCAAAAGGCTAAAATGTTTTTACTGCAGAGCAGAGAGTGACAGAGACAAGGCCGAACAACGACCTGAAAGATGAAACCATTTTTAGCTTGGCCCTGCCTGAACATGTGTCATCTGATTTACGTATAAGAATAAGAAATGAAATCTGAGCCTGTTGGTGGCAGAGAGCTTCTGTGAGACTTTAGCCAATAATGTAGATGCATGGCACTGAGGAGCGCAGAGGGCCTCCATGAGTCCCAGTGGGACCTTTCTGAAATGTTGTCTAAGTTTTCAACTGTACCAGGACCAGCCCAGTATCAAATCAGTGATGTAGGTCTAATGTAGAAGGTCTGCCAAAGGGGCAGACCTCAAATAAGCAATGATATATTAGTAAGTTAAACTTTTACGACAGATTGAGTCTGACTAGGCTGCACAACAAAACATTTACAGCATCTACATGCATTAGCTACAGGCCACCACCAACACCCACCAAATGCAGATGCATGAGCATGGTTTCTATGAGAAGGCTCTCACTGGTCAAACTACATCCTGCATGTGACTTCAAACCCCACCTGGAGCGTTTAGCCCGACTTTTGCACTTGCTCAGTTTTGGCCCTTTTCCCGGTGTATGTTCTTCTAATCATGCTTCTTCATGTGTAGATATGCTATGTAGTTTATTAGTTTCGCTTTTGTCTGTTTTTACGACCTTCATTTTGCACATGGTGTTTTATTTTGAAAATCCACTGGCTTCTCTTTATTTTTTCTGTGTCGATAGGATAATGTTTATATGTTCTTTGTAATTTAATTATAATTTTTGCATGATTGGCTGGTAACTTCAGAGAATTTGATTTGGTAAGTCTCTTTTAATGTCTTGATCTCCCTGTAGCCTCACAGATTTTTGAAATTAAACAGATTTTATAAATCTGTTTAATGTTACTGTCACTTGGGATTACAGTGTGTCAGTGACAAACCACAGGGTGGCAATATAGTTAGAAGCTCAGGTAGCTTTTAATGTCAAACATCAGCAGCAGTAGAAGGGTAAGAATAATGTGCAGACCTAATTATTTTGAAAAACGATTTATCTTGCCACAGGCCTTGACTACAAATAAAACAACAACGATGATGCAAATAAAAAAGCCACAACAGAAGTGAAGAAGTGGTAAGAAGAAAAAACGAATGAAGTAAATGAAAAGGTTAGTGTTCACTGTCACTACATGACTGTACTCAAAGCTAACAATACACAGCATCCTCCAGTTCAGCTTCATATCAAACCTGGGGCTACATGGCCTAACTATAACACACTCAGTACGTTTACAAGCAGCAAGAAATTTCTGATCGTATCAGATAATGACATGCAGACCGGATCACTTGTCTGAGTAAACATGCCGTTCAGAGAATCGGCCGGAGCATGCGCGACTCCGTTATGCTAGGTGGCGCTGCAGACCTCACAACAGAGAGCCACTTTCGGCTGACCTCTACTTATCAGCAACAACAAACTATCTGAAGGCATTCAAACAAAGATTACACACGAGGAGATGGACGATGCTACAGCTGCGTACATTTCGTGCATTATTTTCATCCTAATTATGCAAATAAAAAGAACAGCAGATCTTTTGGCTTCCAGGTGAAAGGCCTGGAGGAAAATGACGCGCATGCACAGAATGCAAAATCTGCTTCAGATCCGACTGCTGAGTATACATGGTGTTAAATATCCGACTATGAACAAATTATCTAGGTGTTCTTATCCGATTTTGAGATGTCCGATGTGGTCTGAAATAGGTCTGAAGTAGATCGGACTAAGGTGTTTACAAGCACTTTAAAAAGTCCAAACTAAGTCTGATACGATCAGAAATTCAAATTTCTTGCTGCATGTAAACGTACTGAATGACAAATACAGTTACATAGTAGTAAATACTGATCTTTTCATTTACTTGTTTTTTCTTATTTCACCTCACATGTAGGGCTTGTGTGTATTGAGTGTTTAGGGGTGAGTTGGGGACAATGAATGCATGAGGCACATGTTAGATGACTTGCACAGTGAGACATGATGGCATAGCTCTCTCTCTCTCTCTGTTTTTCTATTCTCTCTCACATGCTTTTTTCTTCCTTGCCCTTTCCAATCAGATTCACTCCTCCCTCTCTTCTTCTTCTCTCACATAAAAAACACCGGTGCACTGGCAATAATAGTCCCCAGTAATTCACTTCCATTGTGGCTTTTTAAAATTTGCATTGCTGTTGTTTTATTTGCAGCAGCATTTCTTTTATTTGCAGCAGCATTTCTTTTTGTTTGCAGCAGCATTTCTTTTATTTGCAGCATTTTTTTTAATTTGCAGCAATGGCGGGTCCCAGTCACATAGACACTGACTTGGATGATGTCACCAGCACAAACAGCAGGCTCTCTGATGAAGACGACTTCTTTGCATGCATGGAGTTGGGAAAATCACAAGTAGAAGAGCTGGGGAGGTACCTTTCATGTCTGTCCCCTGCAGGTATGGATCTACTCCACACCTTTCCTCACATCAAGAAGCTGTCACTCAAAGTCAACACAGATCTTCCTGCATCTGCAGCCTGTGAGAGACTTTTCAGTCATGCAGGCCTCCTGTTCACTGCTAAACGATCACAGCTTCACTGCAAGAACGTTGAGAGCCAACTACTGCTGAAGCTTAATAGTGACATCACTGAGTGATTCTTTGGTGAAATTGTTTGTGACAAAAGATGCAGAAACAAACACACAGGCTCAAACACAAACACACACAGTTTATGAGAGTTTATGGGCCGCCTTGGTCGAGTTCTGCCTGCAGAGGTTTGGAAATTGTGTTACTTGTGCTTAATTTATTTATTTTTAAATGTATTATTGATATATTGTTATTTTATTGATTTTATTATATTTATTGGTAAGTATTTGAATTTACCTGTATTTTATTGATTGGATTAACTCTATTTGCCTGAAGATTGTTTTGTATTTTTGTCTGTCTGATTGAATGCTTATGTTAACACTTAAATCAGACATTACTCAGCAGTTGCTCTGTACTTGAGTAGTTTTCCACCAAGCACTTTTTTACTCTTACCCAAGTAATTGGAGTGGATTTTGGGGGTAATACTGACTGAAAAACGAGTCAACCAAGTTCAGCCCAACAGCGAGTTGACGTCGCCCACCAGTTCCACACTCTTGTCCATACACACCTTCATCCATAATGCCAAACTCTGTCGTCTACAAACCAATGGGTGGCGTTATGGTAGGTTTACATTTGGTGCTACTAGCCTAGCCTTCCCCTTTAAGAGAGGTGGCTTGTGTGAGGGGTAGTTACATCACTTTAGTCAGCCATAGTGTAAAGATATGATATAATTGCAGTATAATAAGTACTGAAAAGCTGTGTGTTGCATTTGCCGCAACAGAAATGAAAAGTTCCTGTTTATTCTATGTTATTATGACATCTTCTGGTTGCCTCCACTTCATATGTTAATCTGTATCTTAATGACATAACGCAATCAAAGCTTTGTGATTATGTTGGTTGTAGTGAGGTTGGTGTATGCCATAAAAATGAAACACCATTAAAAGGTAGACAGAGAAATCTTTAGCCAAATAATCCGAAATTTACTATAGGGATATCATATTTGAAAAAGAAATCCAGGGAGAAGATCAGACAAACTATTCAAACATTTACCAGCTATAAGAACATCCAAATCTAGATTCAGAGATCCAGAGTGAGAGAGAAGCATCTCTGCCCCACAATGCTCACCTCCTGCTGCCTGTGATGATGGGGGAGAGGGAGAGACCCGGTGCTGTTGGCAGAAGAGCCGTGCAAGCATGCATGAGAATGAATAGCAATATAACATTTGAATATATTTCTCTTCCCCCCGATGGTCTAAATAATTTGATAAATTAGTCACTAGTTGGTTTTTTTTTTAGAGATAGAGTTGCTAAGAGGTTCTGAAAAATAATTCTAGCCAGAAATTCGGCAGTTGGCAACACTGGTACTAGAGAGGTGCAGAGAAGCTAACTGTGACCTATCCTTCCCCTAAACTTGTAAACAGTGGTTAGTGAATAAGCTAAATTGCTGGTTTTGTACAGGTGGCCTCAAAAAATGCCCCATGTGGACACAGATGTTGCTCTGTTTCTGCTGGATGAATAAGTAGGCAACTGTTTGCTACATTGAACTTCTTGGGATGGCAGTTTATCAAGGCTCTGTTCCTGTTTTGAAGTCTTCCTGGCTTCCAATGCTCAAATAGACAGAGGACTGCAAGAAAGATAGCAGCTGTCGCCAGTGTACTATGAATCTGGTCCAGGAGAGAATATGTCAGCTCACCTGTGGGTGCTGGCCAAACTGGCCTCTATGATGTTGATTCATGAGGGCATAACCTACAAGTAACATTTTCCAAATGCAGATCAAAGAGATGGATTCATCTCTGGGGTACCTATAGGGCAATAATGCTACACTGCAAAATTACACAGATACATTGTGTTCACAGTGGTGAGAAAAAGTCCACGCTGACACAGCCCTTGGTTGGATTGCTCCAATAAGGATGATACACGTTACCTGGAGAGAGGAGTCCTTGATCCATGTTATGCAGCTTTCTCATCATTGGTATTTACACTGAAAAGCTTTTCTTTCTTCTCTCTTGGGGGATGAATTAGTGTGGAGTCATGGGCAGAATTACATTTTTACAAGTCAAGAAGATCAGGGTCCAGGTTCTGTTTCACTAAATTTGGTGCTGTGATTTACAACATAACAATGACACATTTCATCATCGAAACGAATGGCACACTCGTGTGCATGCATGAGGTGTGCTCATGCCCCACAAGGCAAGGAAATGTATCTGCAATATGCCACTGACATGTAAAACATGGCACTGTAACAGGACCACAGAGAGACTTGTAATCTACCTATCAAGTCAGGTCTCTACTTGACCTCCAGAGCCTTATGTCACACAGGGTGTATTGGTTTTCAATGAGTACTTGGCCATTCATTTAATGTAATTCTGCTCAGTCAAGGTTTTCAGAATGATGTTGTGACTGACGAAAGAGAAAATGGAATTTATGCGCATTGGTTAGAATTTAGTTTTGACATTTTAGATACAGTTTCCTAGTTTGTTTGTGAAACTAACAGATTCAGTAAGAGTGAAAAGTTTTGTTCAAAGTTTTATTTTGGATAAATCAAATGTTTTGCAGCCGTCTGTACTCAGTCTGTGGAACATTCCTAATACGTCTGTCTGAGCTTCTATACGTTATCTTAGGTATAAAGTTAGAGTGTGATGGCAACAAGTTTTGGATTAGCAACATGAAACATGGCTGATATACAGGATGGACTAAAGTAAGACTAAAAATCAGCAGCTGTGTCTCCATAGCTCACCACTCTGCCTGCTCTGTACTCACTCGTTTTTACTCATCTACTAAAATTAGGCCTCCTCCTCCGAGTGGGTGTGTACGGTGTTCCAGAATGCCCTCCTTCTAATATGGAGAAGAACTGATCTCATTAGGTGAAAATCAAGGCTTTAGAGTGCAAATGTGTAATTATCTTTGTCACTGTACACAGCTGTACACCCAACGCAGTCGGCCTGTTTGAACAGAATGACATTTAGTCATTATACCCATGTCTACAGTGTCAGGATACTGCCAGCACCTCAGATCTTAAAGGTCAGATATCAAGAATCACATTGGCATGAAAAATGTAGCTATCCCTTTAAATCACTATCTTTGGAAGCAAGAATGCCAGACTGATTGAATTATCTGAAACATTTATAATCCTTCTGGGTACACTGGGCAGCAGTGTAGAAAATAGAATTACAGAGAAGGATCAGACAAATGCACAGCATTGACAATAATAAATCAGACATTACAGCGATAAAATATCTTGAAAAAGTGTGTGTGTGTGTGTGTGTGTGTGTTGAGACTGGTATTTTATGTTGATACTGGTATTCAGTTGATATTCAGTGCCCACACATTTGGGTATCTGTAGCATGGATAAACAAACATAGATTGCTCATTGGCTGCTGCTGTATGTCACTGTGATGTGCATGGTCGCCATATTGGGGAGGTCAGAATCTGTCAGTACACAATATGCTAGCATCCTCCGTGGTGTGTGGGTGAAGGGACAAAAAGTCTCATCTTTTCCCCCAGCACCGGCACAGTTTACACACTCCAGATCGATCATTGGGAGACACGTGGTATGCTATTGTTGTCTGAAAACTAACTAGAAACTAAAGCTGTCAGACAAATGTAGTGGAGCAAGAGGTACTGTACAATATTTGCCTCTGAGATGTTATTTGATTGAGCACAAAGAAATATTACATTTGTAAGTCCCAATAAAGTGAGATATTCTGCTCTCTTTGGATGTATTCAAGGACACATCTTATCTGAAAGCAATTCCACACAGCCTCATTTCTCTTCCTGTTTTTTTCTCAGCTGTTAGTGGATAGGACACTTGGTTTGGCAGTCTGTGACCTTCGTTGAACCCTCGCTAATGTGAGGTGACGACCCATCTAATCATTTGAATCTATCCATGTCTAGTCTGTCTGAAACAGGAGTTTCACACTTAAGGACAGATGTGTGTATCTCCATGTGCGTGTGTGTCATTCTCAGCCCCTCGTTAACCAGAGCTGTATTTCAAGGTCTCACCTCTCATCTCTTTTGGTTTAATTTGCACATACACACGTTTTAAGTAACAGTGCCACAGCATGAGCTCTAACTCGTCCATCATGGGGACATCTGATATATTGATACTGAAGTTTAAGTCTGTGTCCATACAGACAATTCAAACATTTCTGTCAGTACACTAAGTGATGATACTGATGACACTTTGTGGTTATGCAAGACTTTGCAAGTGCAGTGAGTGTGTGCAGACCACATTGGATACATGTTGCACTCAACATGCACTTATCATACTCCTTGCTCCTTACTTGCAGCAACTGTCTCATTACTTAAGAGGCTCCTCATCTTCTGAGCTCTTGAAAATGATTAGAGGCTTTCCAGGCTCCAACTTCCCAAACCATGGAAACGATTTAATTATAAATCAACTCACATCTTATTAAAACATTTGGCATGTATTTATCCACACATTGTTTGCAGTGCATTTTGCTGGTGTGGCTGCCTGTGACACTACAAAATGCAAAATCCCAACACAGCTTGGGAGGGTATTATAACTGTCAGTCATGACAGGTACAGTACTTTCAGATGTCAGAAGCGGTTCATCTTCACGCTGTGTGTGTGTGCGTGTCAATAAGTGTGTGACACTAGTGTTGCAGTGTCACACACAGTTGTTTTTTTAGGCTGGTCTAGCTTCTATCCCACAATGATTCCAAAACGTGTTTTTTTATCTTCCAACCCCAAGACGGCGGGATGTCCTAAAAGTATTGTCCTGGCTTCATGAGCAGCATACTCAGACTGTCCTTACCTGACATGAGACAAAAAACAAGATCATTTTCACTTGAAAGATCGACTCTTAGGACTATGAATCTTGAAATACTGCCCGCTGAGCACCTGTTGGCAGCACTGTCTTTCTGTCCTTGCACTTATCATAAGATCATAGGTAATGATGGGCTACACGTGAACTGTGTATCTCAAAGTTCATTCTTTAAGGACACTTCCTAACTTGCTCTTTATATCTGTACCTAAACCGCTGCATTTAAACAGCTTTCATCAGCACCTTTATTATGCATACAGTAATATTTAATGCTACTGTCAAGAAATCACAGTTATTTTTACCTCTCCGTTGGATTTTTTCATGCATTGTTTCGTAACTAATGACAATAAACAATACTAGATTCTACTGGTTTGTAGAAGATGCTGAACAGCAGCTGTGTCTAAAAAACATACAGCAGGCTTACTACCTAGACGGACTAGTTAGATAAGTAGAGGAGAAGTTCAACTTTCATGGAAAAAGATGTATTACTGGAGGTCAAAGGAGGTGTACTCCAAGTAACTCCCAGCTACAACTTTAACTTATTTATACATAAGTCTACAAATTAAACCCAATATTTAAAGTTCAAGTTTAATGCAGCATTTCCCTTAAACCTCACTTGAAGAACATTGCACTATATGCCATGAGCATCACATCGGGCAGAAAGTAGTTGGGAGTCTCGGCACGCTGAGGTCCCTCTGGTTCTTTTTTCTTCACATGAGCTAAAAGTAGGACAATGGTCATTAGGGAATGCAGACTTGTAGCAAGCATTCCCACGTGCACAGAGGATCATTGAAGTAATACATGCCATCACTTATCATCCTCCATGGTCTACAGTGGCAGACTGGCCAGTGTCTGCGATGCTGAAGGTGTTCCCTGGGGCCAGCACCAGGGATTGGAGACACCATATTATTATTACACAAGGAAAGTTTGCTGAGGATGCATGATCTTTTTCAAGAACAAACTGCTTTACATGCAGGGGATGTTCCAGCCCTGAAACTTGAGTTTCTTTTAGACAGGAAAACTATAGTAAATACAGCAACTGCACTTCCAGTACCAGCTACTACCAACTTAACTATCAGACTGACATCCAGAGGGAAACTGGAGGTGTTTCTGTTGGCATTAAAGTCTAGTTAACTAACTATACATACTATACTATATGCTCTGTTCAGATTCACTTTAATTCACATACATTTCATTTTTAGCAATGAATAAATCATAATACTACAAAGATGGTACAGTCTTGGATCATTTCGTCGTCATCATCTGACACTTTCTCCCTATCTGAATGGTGCTGTCTGCTATTCTGGTATTCATCCAAGTTTTGGTGTTATGAAGGTCATTACGTTACGTCCTGATATGGCAATGTGTGCTGTAGTTATTCCTGTCCATGAAGCAAATGAAGAAGCGTGACGTCTTCTGCAAGTAAGGGGAGCAGTCCTTGTTTAACAAAATATAAAACACCATGCCATGTGCACCAGTGCACCTCCATGCCATCACGGATGCTGGCTTTTGAAATGTGCACTGATAACAAGCTGAATGGTCCCTTTCTTTAGCCTGGAGGAAGCAATGTCGTCAGACCACACAGTTTTCCAGTTCTCCTCAGTCCATCGAGCTCGAGCCCACAGAAGGTACCTGCCTACCTACCTCTGGATTAGGATTATATACAGTTTCCACTTTGCATGCATTAGTTACAAAAATTCTTTTTCAAAATTTTGTTAATACTGCTATACCTGCTGCTATTGTAAAATAATAATAATAATAATCAGTATCAGCCAATATGACTCACAATATGACAACTGGCAATCAGAATCAGTGATCAGGGTATCCCTATTGAATATGTATGGAATGGATTTTTGCCATTACCCAAACACAACAGAGGTGAATGGATTTTTGGTTGTGACTTTTACAAACCTAAGAACAGTGATAATCTTTGTAAAAATATAATGCCCTGGTTACTCTGAAAAATCCACAGCTGTTTTCTTCAGAACTACTTTCTATCAAAGGATAGTGGAAAACTGTCAGTGGGCTGTTGAAGGTCTGTGGATGAATTCAAAGTCTTTCAACACTTTCAGCAAACACAATTTCGTTCACCTCCGTTATGTTGGGTCTCAGCACAAGTCATATACCTCAAAAGTTGCCAAATACAACCAAAACTACCCACACAGCTAGACAGGGATTAAGTGAGGAAATATGTTTTATGACTTGGGTGAACTTATTCAAATAATTTGGAGGCTGAGCAGACACGACTGAAACAGATTTAGTTCAATTTGATTGAAGACTGAGAGATTTAAAAAAAAAAAAAAAAACTAAAACTTGAAACAGAAAATGTGGCAAATGTTTCCATCTCACTGTCTTGACTGTCACAACAGCACAGAATCAGTCAATGTGACAGTATTATGTGGATATTGTAATGACATGTGTCTCAGCTCTAATATCAAAAACACTCCATAACTCTGTTCGTGTTTGTGCCTTTCTCTAGAGAACAGAGCTCCTAACCCTTAACTAAAGTAACCTAAAACCAACAGCAGGAAATGAGGTAAGAGTGCGTGAGCACCCTGTAACCTCTGGAGACTGTCAGAGAGAAATGAGTGTCAGACACATTGTTATCACCTCTCTTTATGGCATCACACAGAGGACTGCAGCTGCTTGTCTATGTATGTATGTGTGTTGGAGTGAGTGTGAGTGCTTAAAGACACCCTCTATAAATCAATGTCAAATCACAATGAAGGCTATATATGACTTTGAAGCAATTATCACATAAGATGGACACCTATGTAGACATACAGGGTGACTGGGAGTCAATTATCACTGTGTGACTGCTTAATTTTCACTCTTGGTCTGACCTAGTACCTGACATTTCACGACGTGGGAAAAAATGAGAAAGAAAAGAAGCTACAGAATGGGATGACATACTGAGCTTAGTTCTTTAATTTCCAAGAAAAATGCAACAGTTTTAGAGAGCTAGAAGCTTCAGTTTTTTACATATATGTAGAATTTTGTTTCAGTATTGCCATGCTACCCTAAAAAAACAGGATAGAAATGATACTTCACTGATGATGGGGTGTTGTATTGTGATTGGGAAGGGAGCTTTAAATACTTCTGACATGAACACTAACCATCACCAGCTGATGTATAATTGTGTTGGGACCATAGCATGTGTATTTTTAGTTACTGATGTGTTTCTATCTGATGTTTGTTGTTATTGTGATTGTTTCTGTGGTTAGCTTCAGGTCAGTAAACTCTTAGTAAACTGAGGTTTGTGTCACTCAGACACAAGGTCATGGTATACAATTATCTCTTTAGATGACACAGACTGCATACACACACACACACACACACACACACACACACACACACACACACACACACACACACACACAGACCTTTGTTGGTCACACAGGCAGAGAGCAAACTTAAATATATATTGTAATATGTATTTTATTGTATATCTGTGCTTTATTATCCTGTTTATAAATGTTTGTGTATATACATGCTACTTGCTGTTGATGTGGTCATTCGGGTGGTAAATATTACTTTAATTGTTAATCAGAATTCCAAATGAACGCTTTAATGTATTTGTATTTGTATGTATGAAGTCAATTATTTTCTCTTCTTTAATGGTACTTCAATGTCAGTTAAAGTCACTATTTTATCTTCTGATAATCCTGAGCCATTGCCCCTTCATAGTTTGTTGCACCTTTAAACCATTTGGAATTCCTCTACACCAGAAAAATATAGTATATAGTAGAGTATAGGTGACAGATGGGAGAAAAACACTTTTGATTTTGACAGTTTGGGCTTAATGCAGGTTCAGTAGATCTGAAATATTTGATATTGATTTATTTTGCCTCACTGAAATATGGCTGCAGGAGGATGAATAGGTTAGCTTAAATGAATCCATTCCTCCCAGTCATTCTAATACTCATATTCCTCGAAGTAATGGTCGAGGTGGTGGAGTTGGAGCCATATTTGACTCAAGTCTATTAATAAATCCTAAACCTAAACTAAATTATAATTCATTTGAAAGTCTTGTTCTTAGCCTCACTCACCCAACATGGAAAGCATTACAGCCAATTCTATTTGTTATAGTATATCGTGCTCCTGGCCCTTACTCTGAATTTTTATCTGAATTTGCAGAATTTGCATCAGACTTGATCCTTAAAACAGATAAAGTAATTATTGTAGGTGATTTTAATATTCATGTGGACAACCACAATGATAGTCTTAGTACTGCATTTATCTCTTTATTAGATTCAATGGGCTTCTTGAGTGTAAATAGACCGACTCATTGTCTGAACCACACTCTTGATCTTGTTCTCTCATATGGCATTGAACTTGATCATCTAATAGTCTATCCACAGAATCCTCTTCTTTCTGACCATTTTTAATAACCTCGAGTTCATATTACTGGACTATAAGCCTTTTTGCAGAAACTCCTACAGCAGATGTTTATCTGACAGTGCTGTTGCCAAATTCAAGGAAGTGATTCCTTCAGTATTGAATTCAATGCCATGTCTCAATGTAGCAGAGGACTTGTCTGCTTCCATTAGCCCCTCACAAATAGATCATCTTGTTGATAGTACTACAGGCTCATTACGGACAGCTCTCGACTCTATTGTACCTCTGAAAAAGAAGATAATTAAACAGAGGAGGTTAGCACCATGGTATAGCCAGCAGACTCGTAGATTAAAGCAAGTGGCACGTAACTCTGAACGTAAATAGCGTGCCACTAAACTGGAAGAATCTCGTTTAGTCTGGCAAGATAATCTTAAAACTTACAGGAAGGCTCTCCGTAATGCTAGAACAGCCTATTACTCTTCATTAATAGAGGAAAACAAGAACAACCCCAGGTTTCTCTTCAGCACTGTAGCCAGGCTAACAGAGAACCACAGCTCTACTGAGCCATCTACTCCTCTAGGTCTAACAAGTAATGACTTCATGAGCTTCTATAATGATAAAATTATAACTATTAGAGACAAAATCAATGATGACTCCTCCATGCATACCAAAGTCTGTCACGGAGTCCCACAAGGTTCTGTACTAGGACCACTTCTATTCAGTATATATATATATATGCTTCCTCTAGGGAACATTATTAGGAATCACTCCATTAATTTTCATTGTTATGCTGACGACACCCAATTATATTTATCGATCAAGCCTGATGAAACCAATCAGTTAACTAAACTCCAAGCATGCCTTAGGAATATAAAAAGTTGGATGACCTACAATTTTCTGATGTTGAACTCTGAAAACTGAAGTTCTTGTAATTGGACCCAAACACCTCAGAAACTCTCTTTCCGGAGACTTGGCTACGTTAGACAGGATCACCCTGGCCTCCAGCTCCACCGTAAAGAATCTTGGAGTCATCTTTGATCAGGATTTGTCCTTTAATGTCCACATAAAACAAATTTCAAGGACTGCATTCTTCCACTTACGGAACATTACCAAAATCAGACGCATCGTATCCCAAGCGGATGCAGAAAAACTAGTCCATGCATTTGTTATTTCAAGGCTGGACTACTGTAACTCTTTGTCATCAGGCTACCCCAATAAATCCCTTAGGACTTTGCAGCTAATTCAGAATGCTGCTGCACGTGTTCTGACAGGAACCAAGATCAGAGATCACATCTCTCCCGTTTTGGCTTCCTTGCACTGGCTACCTGTTAAATCTAGAATAGAATTTAAAATTCTTCTCCTTACATACAAAGCTCTTCATGGCCTGGCACCATCATATCTAAAAGAACACATAGTACCTTACTACCCCTCTAGACCACTGCGCTCTCAGAATGCTGGGTTCCTTGTGGTTCCTATAGTTTCCAAAAGTAGACTGGGAGCCAGAGCTTTCAGCTATCAAGCTCCTCTTCTGTGGAACAAACTACCTTTCTGGGTTCGGGAGGCAGACACGGTCACCACCTTCAAGAGTAGACTTAAGACTTTCCTTTTTGATAGCACTTAGTTAGGGCTGGCTCAGGCCTTCCCTTAGTTATGCTGCCATAGGACTAGACTGGACTAGACCCCCCCCCTCCTCCTTTCTGGTTTATGCCTAGGCATGGTACTAGTTGAAGATGTAGTCACATCTCCCTTTACTGAAAACCCTCTCTCTCCCTCATTCTCTCTCTCTCTCCATCCCCCTTCTCTCTTTCTTTCTCTCTCTCCCTCTCTCTCTCCCTCTCTCTCTGTCTCTCTCTCTCCAATCATCAATACCATCAATGCATGTTACTAACTAAACTTCTTCCTCTGAGTTTCTGTGGCACTGATCCTCATAAACACACTGAAATCACAAGGCTACACTACAGTACATGGTAGTAGTTCTTGCTTCACGGAGTTTCATTTATGTTTCAATTTATTTATGCATAACTTAACCTATGGGATGGACAAAAATAAAAAATACTGTAAATTAAAAAATATATATAAATTGCAAAATTGCAAACAGCCTTTCTTGTCCCAAACTGACGACCCATAATGTAGCCTACACCCACAAAGACCGCCGATTTGACCGGACTGGAAACCAATATAAATAAATTCAATAGTCATAAAGGAGGCTGAGTATGTATGGTGTTTATATCTAACATGTCACTGTTTACTAAATCAACAACATCTAGACTGATCTGTCCTTACTGAATTACTGACGTGTCTCTTCTCCCGCGCACTCTCTCTCTCCTCGCTCGCTCCTGATCTGCATGTAGTGCACAGCTGGACACAGTGGTCTGTAACAGCTGTTCATATAGCCATCAATATGACTGCTGTGGCGGTCCGAGGAATAAATACTCAGAAATCGAGTGTGTGCAGAGGTTTTTGAGATACATAGTGTGTGCATTTCTGCGTTGGAAAAATAGTCCAAAAAGTGTTGTCAATTGCAGAAGAATTGAAACTTTGACCTGGGTCACACACAAATTAAAAACATACATGTAATGAACAATATATGCTAATATTACCCCAATCCCCACCGGGCATGTCTCTGTCACGTCACGGCCATGATCCTGTTTTGGTCCATTCCTCACATGACTTCAAACCCCACCAGGATATGAGCCAATGGACAATGAGATTCTGCTGTTCAACTCCAAATAAACACCTCAACTGGTTGTATTTCATACAACGATTGCTGTGTGTCTGACAAATCTTCATAATAAGTCCATCTATAATGTAATGCACATTCATTTCACAACACGGGATAGTCACTGAGCTATGTCACCCATAAGCCTATTGCTAAAGTGAAACACGTCAAACAGGGCAAAGGTTTGCACTGTCATACTTCTATGTCCATTTATTCCACTGAGTTCATTTGCACAGCTTATACTGGTTTAGTAGAGGGACATTTGTCTCAAATATCCAGGTGAGGAGATGCATTATCACACTGTCATGTATGAGTTGTGGACAAGCATGGAGAACCCATTAGAGGACTGACAGAGCTTGGGTTACAATGTAAATCCTCACATCTATCTCTCTTGACTCCCTTGGCCCTTATCTTGTAGTATAACACATCACATAGCGGCTGGGACTGTGGCAGTAAACTGACAGCATCGCCACCAACTCCACCTGCGGCTTCATGACATGAACGAAAACAAATATTTGAAATGTGAGGTTCCTGTGGCAAATCCATCATGCTACGAGGACGGGAAAATATCTTTCTCAATGCTGTATAATTTCTCTGTGCTTAGGCAACCATAAAAAGATCAAAACCCTCCCTCAAGAGTTAAAAATCCCACACGTGAGGCACCTTTACAAACCCTGCACTGAGGAGAATCCTATAGTAGGCTTTTTAGAATTCTGCTGAGGCCTAAAGGGAGAGAAAGAAACAGTGGTGAAGCAACACAATGAGGCCTGTCTGTTCAAAGACTGTTCTTAAAGATTCTGGACACAAGCACACACACACACACACACTCACATAGTTAGCTGGTCAGCAGTGGGATGAGCGGGGCAGCAGGATTATTGATTTCTGCTTGTTGTTGTTTGGAAGGCTAGCTTGTCATAGCTTCTCTCTAGATGATGCCCAGATAGACTGCACACAGCAACAACACAAGCCATTTAATCTGGAAGGCTTGAGGAGCAGAGTTAAAGATATAAGACTCAAAGGCAACACTTTCAAAGGTTAAACCTACAGATGGCCTCGGTGTTATCAAGAGACGCGACTGTTTGTTGGTCTGACAGAGGAAAAAATGTTTTCCAATAATCTTACTGCGCATTTTCTCTTTTGTTCTCTCTCTCTCTCTCTCTCTCTCTCTGATGATGCATAAAAATCACTTATTAAAATAATAAGACAGCAGCAGCATTTTGATATCTGTGGTCAAATTCACATTATTGTGTCTTAAAAGCTTTTCAAAAACGTACTAAAGCAGCACTACATTTTAGATGCATCTAAAATGCTACTAAAAAATAAAACAAGATGTACTGATTGTGATGGATTAGTCATCTATTACAGTCTCTGGAGCTGCACATCATTCATGTAATGTTTTGTCGGAAAGTAAAAATTGAGTCATTATCTACCCACCTCCATGTGTGTCAGGAACAAATGACCACCACCATGGCTGATAGCTGAAGCCAGTGCAGTACCACTAATGGCTGCTAGATGCTAAAAAAGTCTGCTTAGAAAGTCCCAATCTCTGGGACAGATTCTTTGACATTGCTCCACTCTGTGACTGCCCTGCAGTGGTTTGGGGGAATATTCTCCTTTCTGGTGTGTGTCACTGGGCAACTGTCAGTAAAAAAAATAGAGCAGCATGAAACTTTGTAAAATTGAAACTTCTTTCTTAAATTGGCTGAGTTTAATTGAAGGGTCATACCCAAAAATACGTATCTACCTCAACTACCAATTATTTGTGTCTTGTTAGCAGTGTTCGCTGCCCAGTGAAACCAGTGCAGGATTCTCTAAATGTTTTCTGTTAGTGTCCAAATAATACATGCAGTTTCTCTTTGCATTCAGTTCAGATGGAAGTGGTGACGGAGGCTTCAATAGACTTGGCAACCAAGACAGCAGAATATGTAGCGGTCCACAGACTTGATGATTCTTGACTGCACACCTACAATACTAATGGGATGAGTCAGTGACACCGTCATTCACTTGTGCTGAGCAGGACTTGTCCAGCCCAAACATGACCTTTATAATTTGCTGCTTCTCTCTAAGGGGCCATTATTTCAATCATTTGACAGGTAGAAAAAAACACTTAAATGTCATCTTCATGTTCTTTTAAGAAGCTTAAAATGCAACTTTTGCTTTGAAAGGAAAATGATGTGATACTTTTAAAGGCTCAAAAAATATATGGTGACTTATGTGGTGCAGCTTATGGTGCTCAATAAGTGAGTCTCTTGGGACCACATCACATTTGCTTAATTTAATTAAGCTAAAATACCTCATAGAATATACTGTACAACCCCAATTCTAAAAAAGTTGGGAAGCTGTGTAAAATGTAAATTACAAACATGACTTGCAAATCTCAGAAACCCGCATATTTCATTTTCATTCCATTTCATGGGAAATATATGTATAAAAAATATGAGCTCATCTTGAAATTGATGGCAGCAACATATCTCAAATAAGCTTGAACAGGGGCAACAAAAGGCTGGAAAAGTATGAGGCAGAAAGCCACTGGAGGCAACTGGAGGAGCAACTGGAGGAGCATCTTTAGATGGGCAGAGGTTCACTAACCTGCACTAATCTTCACTAATCTGCTACAAACTACATCTGAAAAATGTGTAACAATTTCAGAAAAACGTTATTTAATGTAAAATTGCAAAGACTGAAGATCCCACCATCTACAGTGTAAAATATCATCAAACACTCAGAGAATCAGGAGGAGTGTCTGTGTGCAAAGGACAAGGTCAAAGGTCAAAACTGGATGCTCATAATCTTCAGGCCCCCAGACATCACTGGATTAAAAACAGGCATGATTCTGGACTGGAAATCACTGCATGGGCTCAGAAACACAAATCACCGTCTGAAAATAATATAACAACAAAATGTAGAACTGAATATTTAGCTTAAGTAGAAGTCAACACGTAGAATACGAAAAATAAAGATTTGAAAATGTTGAATCAGCATTCACACTCTGTCAAAGATGCTGACAGCATGAATTCCAAAGCTTGGCTGAAAATGTGGAAGTGGCAGTGGGAGTTTGAAGCTGAACTGCATTAAAAGCTAAGAGCTGAAGCTAAACTTGAATACTGTCAAAAGAAGTTAAAATGAATTGACTGAAAGAAGAAAAGCTCTGACCTTTAAAAGCATAAAAGATAAACATGTTTTTTAAAAGGATAAATGTCAATTTTTTGACATTTGAATGATTAAAAATAAAAGGAAGAATGTGAGCGTTCATAGTACGCACAGGCCATAACTAACACAAATGACAGACAGGCAACTGGCCTTACTGATGGGAGATAATGCAGTCATATTGCTTCAGGCCTGAATGTTAATTCTTCATAATTCGAATTCGAATGAAAGCATCTTTTCCATTTATGGGATTTCGAGCAGAGTAGTAATTTGTGTGTACTTTGACACCTTTGATGAATGTAGCACAGTTTCTAGTGTTTAGATTAATGAACTTAGACTTGCCTGTGCATTCAAATATTGCTTGTAAATAACATGATTTATGTATGTGTTTGTTTGCTGACCTAGCTTTTCTTTATTCATTTGTTTAAACTTTTTTTTTTTTTTTTTTTTTTACCAATTTATTTATTGAACAGTTATTTGACCAGGAGAAGCCTCATTGAGATTTCTTCAACAGACCTGGCCGTATAAAGTCACAAGGCAACACTGCAGACAGGACCATGTATGCAACATCTAGCATCATCTAACAGGAGAATAATGAGTGACAGGGAGGAGGGAAGGAGCACAAACAGACTGACAGAAAGGAAACAGCAAAAGGATGAGGGAGGAAAAGTGAGTTCTGCTGTCTAACTTCTGTCCACAGTGTGTGAGTGGAATAACGATGGACGTATTCTGTCCTTTAACTCTTTAGACTATGAAGACACTGAAATGAAGCTACCCTTACGGCTAAATGTGGTTTCAGACAAGCATAAAGAAACATGGACATACTAAATCAGTAATCTGCAGCACAAACACAAGATAAATCCTTCTTATCTGCATGCTGCATACATGATGGGAGGAAGAAAATGAAATAGTAACAATAAAACAAACAAAAAATAAATACATAAAATACATTTTAAAAAGATCAACTGATAAATTAAAGAAATAAAAATGAGTAAAATAAATGACATGGGAATTTAAACAGGAAATATTTGTGATATAAAGCGATCTGTAGCGATCAACCCTGACAAGGGTTAGGCTTTCTTCTTGTTTTGTGTGAATCTACAGATAATGAACGGCTCTCCGGGGCGTTTAGCATCTTTCAGCTCTTTGCTTGGTTTTACAGCAGTTCAGCCAAACTGGTTTAGACTGGTTTAGACTACAGCAGCAGATTTTACTCTGTAAAGATGGATGGTGGAGACACAAGATGAGCTGTGATATTGGACTGTATAGGTTATATGACTCCAGATGTAATACAAGCTACATGTCTGTAGGATGTGTAAAAAGGCGTCTGTTAGCCAACCACCACCATAACAACTTCAAAAGAGATTAATATGTCAGTGCCGTCTTTTCGTTGTTCTGCTGCCCTCGAGTGGTCAAAAAGGTCAGTGACTACAGCTTTAAGGTCATCTGTAATTTCTTAATGATTTTTAATTAATGTTGCAATTTCTTTACATAACCAAATGTAATACATATTATTTTTGTTCAATCACATTTATTCACATCACTGTTACATTTAAATCACTGCGGAGGCATGCCGTCTTCTTTCAGTTGACGTGGAGTTTCATTCATTCAGTGGCACAGACACTTCTTTCTACTCAAATGCCTTTTCCTATTCTGTTATATTCTAATAAGCCTTGCCATAGACTCTTCTAATGAGACAAAATTTGATTAAAGAAAGGAAAGCCCTCTTCAATCAGCACGCTGCCAAAAGGTCACACACAAGCGCACACAAACACACATTCACAATTAAAGCTCCCGTCCTAAAGGTTATTTCACGTTAACAATCAATAAAACTTTAATCCTTCACATCTCCACTGAGAGCTGAGCAGTGCGTTCATGCATACGCATGTGTGTTTTTCATTTATACGCTGTGAACTCTCCGCTCAACCAAGTTACAGTGTCCCACACTTCTCTGGAAAATAATCTAGGGTTATGAATTTTTAAACATTTTTGAATAAAGATTTATCAGTGTCTATGTACTGGCTTCATTGTCAAGCTGACTAACAGAGCCGTAATACTATTTTCAATACATTAATAGATCTGAGGTGCCATTGTCAAAGAAAACAAAACAGCCAATCGCTAACTTGTGCCTTTCCCAGACTGGATTAACCTAGTCAGACCTGCACTGTGTGAAGAATTCAAAATCACTGATGGCATCCATGAGTTGATAAGAATCCATGAGTGTCCTATTTCTCCCATTTAACTGGATATGAGTTCTATCTATAATGGCCAACGATACCTAAAAGATAGAATGTTTATGAGTATAACAGAAAGAAAAACTATAAAATGAGTTCATAGAGATCAGTAATACAATAAAGAATTACAACCATGTCATCACAAATATACAGTTAATGCATGAGATTACTGATAATGTTGCCTTATTACCTATATATCGACTGTCATCAGACTCTGGCTGAAGCAGTGACCTGGGATGGAAAAGAAACTCATCTCCTCTTTGCATACTTTCAGATTCAAAAATAACATGAAACCATTTTTGAATCTAAAAGAAATTGTTAAACTAAAAGAAGGAACTAACAATCATCATGAACAACTATTGTTTTATTTTCATCCTCCTTCTCAGCACTGTTGAGGCAAGAAGTAAAATGACACCATTCATGTTACCCAATGGCAGAAATTTGGGTTTTCAGATTTTGGACTTTTTGCTGGACAACCCCTTGTTCTCATGGCCTCTTATTTTTCATCCTGAGCTGAATCAGTCTGAATGATTCAGATCATTCTGATGCTGAGCTGCAGGAACTGCTGAGTAAATCAGTTCTAGGTCTGTAACCCTAGAACAGGACTGTCTGGAAGGAACAATCCCCATAGTAACAAAATCTACATCCATCTAAGCTTTCATATTACTGAACTTCAAAAATAATTTTCATTTACTGCTTGAGCTCGTCTCCTTAAACATCACACATTACTCGGCTTATGGGACAATGCCCCAGCTGTAGGAGTTACAACATTCACAATCTTTGCTCACCTGCTGTTTTCATCAGTGTATGATGGTGCAAGATTGGTGAGGCAATACACACACAAACACACATGCAAAACACACAGCAGCCTTGACCCCATCTCTGTCTCTCTGAGTAAACAGCGAAGCACATTTTGATGATGAATCTACGCAATAAGAAACTAATTATCCTCAGCCCTGTGAACCTGTCAGATAAACACACTTCACACCATCATTCTGTGCTGTCTCTGTACCCATCAATCTATCTTGACAGTGATGTAATGTATACTGTAGGTCACAAGTGACAACTCAATATGGACAAAAAAGACTGATGATTTACAAATGTGTACTTAATATTTGATTCAAGCTTAAGCTTAAGCTCAAGTATATTGAAAAACAGCACAATTACTGTGAGACTTTAGTTTATTTTTACTTTTATATAACAAGGAACAATGAGGACGAATTTAATCTTTATAAATCTTTTGAATCTTTAGAAGATAAAACAAAAAAGGGTAAGAAAAAAACATTAAAACCATGAGATTAGCAATCAGAGGAGAATTTCAAATCTAATCTAAACCTATATAGCAATGGAACATGTACTTCTTTGGATAATACTGCATTGTGGTAATTCTTTGGTGGGGACAACAGACCTTTAAACAAGATTGAGCAGATCTGAGATCTTTGCAGTTGAATGTACCTGTAATATGCTTGGGAAGACCAATGGTCCATGATTTGTATGAAGTGTTTGGGGATGCCATTGCAGGAGGTCAAGGTTGCAGCTTCTTCTAAAGGAGGAGCCAGAATAATGCATGGGGAAATGCTAGACAAAGAGGGTACAGGAAGTCAGTCCAGTTCTGCTGGTTAGGAGTTTTGAGAAGAAGCTAACATTGCTAAGATAAGCTTTGATGGTATGTGTAACAGCCATCATTGAATGGGCATAAGAAATGAAAGAGGTCATGGTGTCTTTGAGCAAAAGAAAGATAATGTAATAGTCATAGAAGTGATGGAAACTCTTCCAAGTCTGACAAGGGGTTGACAATCAGATATGGAGGAGGTGTTAGTGGCTGTCTACATGGGGGGTGGAGCTTCTGAACTTCTAGAATGAGAACAAGAGAATCCCTAAGCCTATGACACTGAAATGCCTGGGAACTGGCATGAGCTGTGCAATGGACACATAGTTGAGAGAGTGATGTCAAAACTGATTCCCAGGAATTCGAGAGATATGGAGGGGCCCTCTGTTTTCTCTGCACACAGTGGAACTCCAAAGTTTGATGTTTAAGATGATATCAGACTGACCAGACCAGAAGTGGATAACAGTGAGGGGAGATGGTGATGAAGTCAACCAAAGGACAGATAAGAAATAGAACCTTGCAGAATCCCACACAACAGTTCAGGGCAGCTTTTGCAGTGAGCCCAAAAAGAACTTTAAAAGTACAGTTGGCGTCCACAATCAACAGCCCTGTTCAAGCAGATCTGATATGAGGTGTGGCATGGTTAATCATAGCATAGTGAAGGAAAAACTCAAGCTACTAATGGTGAGGATGGTTCTGCCATGCTGAAAGATGCATGATTTTTCTTTCTAGAGTATTTCCTGGTTGTGATAATGAGGTGGTTGCTAATGGCAGGTGACCAATTGAACACGCATGGTGGCCATACCTATTCCACAAAAGGAGCTGCACTGCAATATGGTGCATCCAGCCTCACTGAAGTTGTTACAAAACGCTGGACCTCCTTGCATGCTTTGAAAAAGCAGATGTTCCTATTTGGGCTTGGTGTGGCTTAGTGTGGGCAGGAATGGAAGAGGAAGAGGCTGTCTGAGATGGGGCACCACAATGGGAACATCTTAGTGTGTTCACATGCAGCAGTTTCAAGGACAGAATGGATATGGTATTGGCAGAAACCATTACCTGCCAAAAGCCCCTACTAAAGCCAGCTTCTGAGGTTGGTGGATGTGGGCAGCAGGGAGCACTGGTATCTTGGTGCGAGCTTCCCCTGCTAAGGTTGGCTGGGTAGCAGGCGGCCCTACAGTCCTGGTGTTGTTTGCCCTGTATAATGTAGACTGCTGGTGCTGATGCTGAAAAACTTGAGAAGAATTCCAGTGCTGACTGCTCCATCTGAGCTTGTGTGCATTTTTGTTCTGGCTGATGACTTTGTTTTTCTCTTTTGGTGTTGGCTTTCTTCTCTTTAGTGGAGGCCTGATATCAAAGTGACTGAATGTAGCTCCGGACAGAACTTTGGGTATTGTGAGCTGGCATAAGAGCGTTAAAAGATTTTCCTTGCATGTGTCAGTGTTTTTTGGCACATTTTGGATGAAAGCTGGCCTAATAAGGTGAAACAAGCGTCTTCAAGCGTCTGCATGTTGTTAGGCCAAAGAAGTCAGGGAGATGCTGGGAGACTGGAGTTTTCCTAGAAGTCAGAGTAGAATTGGAAAAGTGCAGGGATGACTACAGACTGACCTATGTTTTGATGAAGGAGGTGGGCTGGAGGCACAGAAATATCATCAGATAAATTACAGTGATCTTGAATATTGAAGGAGTGCTGAACCGGCTAGCACACAGACCATGGAGGAAATGGTGTGGATGGCCAGCGTTACAGTTACAGAGTTAATATTCCTGATTCTGTCCAGTGTCCAATTCTGTCTAATGTGGCAATATTGTTAGGTTTCTTGTTCTGGCACAACATTGGTAAAAAGCAAAAGAGAAGGAGGGTATTCATAGGAATACCGGAAGAGGCACAATTTCTTTTGCTTCGTGGCTACTACAGATGTAGCAACTCAAAAGTTCCTGTGTTTCCGTGACGGGTCCTTGGCTGGTCCTTGACTGGTCCTTGACCGGTCCTTTGCAGGTCTGTGATGGTAATGTAATCCCCCGCAATGACGTAAGCCCAAACTTTCCCGACTGGAAACGCCCTTAAGCAGCTGGCTGAAAACCAGTTGCAATCATTTGTCCACGGTGATTGTGATTGTAATGTGCTGCTCTCACCATAGACTGTATAGAGACACACCTGAACAGATACGCTGGGCTGAGCGCATGAGCCGATCAGCTGAGACAGAGCACAATCATGGATGTGGCTAGCGGTGCAACGGATCCGTGATCCGTTCATGTCGCTCCCCACAGACCGGCACTGAGTGGTCCGCGGATCGGTTGATGGAAAAAATAAGTTGTGATAAGATAACACTGAGGTACCGCTGCAGCCTCTCGTACTGTACAGCTCCATGTGGCGCACAACGACAACATCATCATCAACAACATGCCCACCTCCCCCTTTCAAATAAACTGCTAATTAAAAAAAAAAAAAACTCTGCTCGTATATGCAGCTCTGACACGGCAGCCCCATAATGTCTGATGGGCTGTGTGTTTTTTTTTACTTTAACTTTCTTTAAGGGCCATATCTGTTTAATGCTTTCTGAAGTCTATGAAACACACTCGACTTCTGAGTATTTATTCCTTGGACCGCCATAGCAGTCATATTGATGGTTATATGAACAGCTGTTACAGACTAGTGTGTCCAGCTGTGCACTACATGCAGATCAGGAGCGAGCGAGGAGAGAGAGCGCGCGAGAGAAGAGACGTGTCAGTAATTCAGTAAGGACAGATCAGCCTAGATGTTGATTTAGTAAACAGTGGCATGTTATAGATATAATCATCATAAATACTCAGCCTCCTTTATGACTATTGAATAATAACATGACCTAATAAATATGTCAGCTGATTTCCAGTCCGATCCAATCGCCGGTCTCTGCGGGTGTAGGCTACATTATGTGTCGTCAAGTTTGGACATTTTTCTTTTTCCCCCATTTACTGTGTTTTCATTTTTGTCCATCCCATAGGTTAAATCCTGCATAAATAAACTGAACCATAAATGAAACTACATGAAGCAAGAACTTTTTTAAATGAATTTACATTAAATAGGTAGAATTACAGGCGATTAACAGCCTTTTGGAAGATTTTTGCATTAGTGCCAGTAGTGCATGCTTAAGGTCAGGTGAGCTCGTACAAACATTTCATTATCATTCACATTGCTCAACCTTTTGTTTGCACTTAATGGGCTTTTTGGCCTCCGAGTGTCACACAAATCACAGAGCAGAACATGCAGCCAGTGTAAATAAAACTCCATGAAGCAAGAACCTTTTTTCAGTTTTCATGTATACAGGTACATCATACTCAGCAAAGGCAGGCAAATCAAACAAAAAAAGTGTAAAGTAAAAAACAGACACGCCCAGGGGAAGAAGGGGGGTCATTCCAGCCGCTGGTACTTGGCTGGCAGTTTGCTGGAAGACGGCTGGAAGATGGCTGCCATTCAGCTGGCTTTCGGCTTGGAGGGGAACTTTTGAGTTGCTACTACTGTACCATTCCAAACTGTGGTCATTTAGTTAGTTGAGAGTTTTTTCAGCTACAAGAGCAGTTCCTTGTATTTGGAGTCAGCAGCTCTGCACAAGTTTATCTGCAACCAGTACACACATGGTCCCTGACATTTAAATAATTAAGATTAAGACTTTTATATATATATATATATATATATATATATATATATAGCTAGACGAATGATTGGAAAGCACTTAATTAATTAATTAATTAATTAATTGATCTACTAGTGTACAAAAATTATGAGAGTCATATGTTTACTGCACTGAATGCTACATTACACAGGATTGCACAGGTGTTGGATTTATTATTTTTGTCTCCTGTTGTCATGTTACTGGCCCTGAGACGAAAGTGAATGAAAGCAATGTCTCAAGCCAATTAACAGATTGGGATCGAGCCAATACTGATCCACCGAAAATTAACCTGGATCGGCTTGATCCTAATCCTGTTGATTGGCTCCAAAGATTCCTATTATTCATTTTTATGTCATAGCAGATGAATTCATTTTCTGTTTGGCTTCAGGTGTGCCGGTAGTGCTATTTTAAAACACTGTAACTCTGCAACATGTTGAGTGAATAAATGCAAAAAGCACAGGAAATAAACAGGACCCGGCAGTTTCAATTATCCACAAATGAAAACGAGCGGATGTGCATATGTCTGTAGTTCAGCTTTACAAACAATCCACATTCCTTGTTTGCTCTAGAAAATTGCACTTTTATTTATATATTTTGTTTACCTTCAAGATAAAAACACACTGTCTAAATTCTGTCCAAAATGTCCTGCAACAACTGATCCACACTGACACTCCTCAGAGAAAAGGTCTGATGCTGGATGTTTTTAATGGTGAGCGACTGAACTACGTAATTAAATTGCTTAACTTACCATAACGTAGGCCTTTGAAATGAGCAGCTGTATAATGTCGGAAAACACAAAAATTATTACTCAAATTTAAAGGAAATTGCGATTTAATAGCTAAAGGGCTGCATGTTAAATATTGACTAAAATGTCCAAAGTACAAAATACACACCAAGAACAAAGAGGGATGAGGAAAAAAAAACTAACATCTACAAAAAAATGTTTTCTCAGCAAGATGAGAATGACTTGCAGGGTCTCAGGAGCATCACAAACACCAACACGTCAATAAACCTGGCAGAAATGTCAAACGCTGTCTCGAAGTTAAAAGTTGCTTTCACCCAAAAGGCCTCAGAGGTTCACCTGAAAATTTCAAATCACGTCTGCAGGGGATTTCCAGCACACGTCTGAAAGGTAAAACATGAATCCCTACATCTGTGTGTGTGTGTGTGTGTGTGTGTGTGTGTTGGGGGGGGGGGGGGGGGGGGCACGAGGCCATGGATGAAAATCAATAACCATACTATAGGGGCTGCTGTTGTATTGTGAGCTGGACATGAATTCAGTCATGGGGGATGCATGTGTGCATGTTCAAACAGACTGAGAGAGACTGAGATACGGCAATCCTGAGTCAATATTCAATATTAAATCAATTAATAAGTAGCTCTGGAATAAATTATAATATGAATGCATTGTGTAAAATATGACACTGTGAATTAAGAAATAAAATGAGTTGATCAAACTTATTTTTATAAAATACTATTATTTCCATTATCTATGGCTACTCGTCCTTATCAGGCTTACGAGGGGATGGAGCCGATCCCAGCTGGCACTGTGGGAGATTCACCAGTTCATCACAAGGCTGACACAAAGAGACAAACAACCGTTCATGCTCACAATCACATTTATGGGCAATTTAGAGTCACCAATAAACATCTTAACGTCTTTTTATCAGATTTTATATAATTTATTATATATATTATTTTATTTATTTATAATTAATATTATTGCAGAGATTGAAAAAATCCCTTTGTCAAAAACGTGTCTGTATTGAAATGTTTAATTCATAATGTATTTTTTCCATTCAGGAGTTAGGCAGTGACAGTGTGTCCTGTAAAAGCAGCACTCTCAGCTTGTCAGGAGACTGACTGACCAGTGAAAAAGATGTTGGACACTGTTTCATGGAAATGACTGTTAACCAAGAACACAGAACACAGTTGAGAGGGGGATTATTTTTGTCCACTGTTGATTCGACTGCTAACACTTCACTGTCAGCTGAATAAGAGAGAGACATACCAAAATAAAACAACATTCTTAAAGTTGAATAATCTTACTCCCACTGCCACATATATTCTTTTTTTTGGTCTAAGTCCTGGATCAGATTACTTGGTATAATGGATATTCATTGCAGAGTGTGTGTGTGTGTGTGTGTGTGTGTGTGTGTGTGTGTGTACGTGTGTGTGTGTGTATGTGTGTGTGTCCGTCATGTCTTGTTCCATCACTGTGTTCTTCATAATTTAGCAGTGTGGGTCCCCCGTGCCAGTGACCTGACAATGAATAAGACATGGCTGCCAGGACCTCTCTCTCCTTCATTCACCCATCCTCTCTCTCTCTCTCTCTCTCTCTCTCTCTCTCTCTCTCTCTCTCTCTCTCTCTCTGTCTGTCTCTCTGAATATATTCTCTCAGTCTACACCGACATGTCTTGGTTTTCTCATATCTACTCTATAGTTTCACCTTTTCCATTTCTGTCTCTCCTTCAGTCTCTTATTATTTATATAATTTGGTGATAGTATGCTGACTATACACTTGGCAAATATTAGTGCAAAGTCTAAATAAAAGATGTTATATTGTCATTTTACACACATTGTGAGCTGCACTATTTGTGTATTTCCCATGATGCTCATCAGTAAAATGTGTGAAACATTTCACATTACTAAACATGGTAGAATTTCAAAGCACAGTGCATTCCAAATTTACATTTTAGGTTGACTTTAGAAGTGAGTCAGTCTCCATAAGTCCCCATGTTAGAAAACTTCACAGCAGAAATAAACATGTTTACAGCCTGGTACAAAAGCTAATCGCTTTTTTCTCTGTTCATGACAACTGTACTGAGGGTGAATTTATATACAACTCGCCTGCTCAAATGATATTGAGGCTTAAAGTTATGCAGGATTAAGAGTGTATGCTTTGATTCCAGGTGGCTGCCTCAGCTCCACCAGAGCTGCCACACTGAGCTCTTCACAAACCTGTGGCTGACATCACACAAACTGCCTCCTTTTTTATTTCTAGTCTGTGGATTTCTCATAGTGGTTTTTGTGTGTGTGTGTGTGTGTGTGTGTGTGTGTGTGTGTGTGTAAACAATATTAGTAGAACAGATTGACTCTTTAAATATTTCTCACTTATTTTTCATTTATATATCAAATTAAAATTAAAAGGTCAAAAAGTTTCGAGAAATAACTTCCTATTCAGATGGAAACAGCTTAATTAGAACTTTGGGAGAAGCCTCAGACTAGAAACTGTAACTGCAACTGCATGTGTGTTTTTCCACAGAAGCTGCTCAACCAGCCCTCGTCTGCCAGCAGCTCATACTGTATACTAGTCTAGTTGTGCAGCAGATTTCTGGACACCACTGTTGTCATCAAACATCCAGCTTGTTTGTGACTCCAGGGAGAATAATCTACTGATGATATCCTGCTAAAGAGCAGCTGCTTCCCTGTTTTATCAGGGGAAACACCCAGACTCACTTTGAATGTGTCAATCGTGTGTCGATCATCTGAAGAAGACTTTAAAGTATGATGAGTAACTCGTAAGTCGATGGATTCCCTGCTTCATTATTTGTAGAACATGTCATACTTTGCATACATCACTGGTGATTAAATGTTACCTCTGACAATTCAGTGTTGTTTATATTTTTCAGCACACCCTGGCATGCATAGGTTTGAGTCCATTATTTGGATGCTTGGTCTTACCTCCTACCATTCCTGTCTACACTCGACAAGACAGTATTTAGTATTCATGCAGTCCCATCTGCTCCATGTGTGAAACAGACAGCAGCTGAATCCAGGTCGAAGCTCTGAATTATTATTGATTTCACTCAAGGTCAACTCTATTTGTTTAGCACAGAGAAACATAGAAATTAAGAATGACCCCTCCGCCAATCAGTGTCATTTCAGTCACTTAAAGGCTTCTAACCACACACTTCCCCATCACAGCCTGCATACATCTATGAGCAGTGAGCATCTCAGCCAGCCAAGAGTTTCATTGTGAGGCTTCAAGAACTGCACAATCTGAAATAAATAAACACAATTTTGGTTGGCTCAGGAGGAAGAGCAGTCATCCATTCATCACACTTCAAATGTGTGTTATTGGGGAAAAAAACTGAACTCCAAATTTCTCCTACACTTCCACCGTGCACGGTGCCTGACTGCCTGCAGTGTGCGTGTGTGCATGTGTGTGTGCATGGAAATTGCAAATATAAATAAATATATAAAAGCAGGAAATTTAATTGTGTGTTGCAGAGGTGTGGTCGAGGAGTTCATTTGCACAAACAGATAAACAGCGTTCTTAAAATGAATAAACCAGCAGCAGTTTGATTGATATCCTCCTGAGTGCACAATAAAAAATCTGATTTGTGAAAATAAAACATTTGAGATTGAGATATCTCATCAAAACAAGACAACACCAGTTGATTGGTATTCCTCAGAGTGCACCAAAAACACACACAAAAGGAACCCAACCAAAATAAATGAAATCTGTTTTTGCAAATGAACCCTTCATTTTGTTTTATTTTTGTTTGGTTTTCTTTCCACTCCCATGTCAGAAAATGCTCCAAGGTTTCATCAGAATCTAGTCTGAGGTGACAAAGAATCCAATGAACAAACATATCTGTGGTCCACATGCACCAAAAAAGGAAAAATAACATTGCACAAATCTGCCTTAATAAAGTCACAGTGATTTTTGTATTAATTGCTGACATACAATGTAAAAATACTGCTACTGAGCTAGCTAATACACCTGGTTCATAGTTCACTGTTGCTGACTGTCAGTCAGACTCACTGTCACACACTTACAGCAGAGGTCTCGGTAACTTTTCAGAGTGTTACTGCAGGCCTAATATTAGTCCCAATGTGTTAGTATTTACTTCTTTCAAAAAGAATACAGCGACAAGGAAATTGCATTACACATCCACCCGTGGCTGACACAAAATTAAAAAAAAAAAAAAAAAAACACGTACCAGTGAACAGTGTCCATGCTTCTCTGATTTCTACTGACTTTTGAGCCACTCCATTAGCGTGTTCACACAGTTTGACACATTCTGGAATGGAAAGGCTGTAACACCAATCAAAACTTGACATCCTGGAGCCTGGACTTTGGATTTTGGTGTGGGGTGTTCCATCAAAAATGTTTTTGAGGAGTATTGCATTTGATGCAGGTAAAATCTTTCATTTTGTAAATGTTTATGGCTGATCACATGACACAACAACACTGAAATCTATGCGTCATTGGCTTCATGCAGGTGGCTGTCTCTCCTTCCCTCTATCAGTCTTTTCGTCTGAGTCCCTGTGTGGAGTCAAAGACTTATGACTTCAGGGTCCACAGCCTGAATCCTCTTTACAACAGGAAATGAATAGGATAGCGCTCCTGCATTTATATTAATAACTTTATCAGTATTCACAAATCACAGCAGCCATCTCTCATTCATTTAAAAATTTGTCATTTGCATCATGGATGTGCGCTGGATGCCGACGTCCTTGAGGGAAAACTCTGAAAGCTATAGGCATTCAATGATCAAATGGCATCTTTATTTATTTATTTATTTATTTATTCATGCTTGGATTTCACCCTCAAAAAGGTTCAAAAAAGTTAAGAAGTTAAAAAAATCTAGTAATTTTGGAGCGCACACAAACTGAGCTCAGCCTTTGTGAAGGAAAATAATATGGTAAAACTTCTGTTTTACTTTTGTAATTTGTACTTGAGCACCGTGCAGAACATTTCCTTCCCCAGAAACTATTCACACGGCTGTATTTTCAAAACCAAAGTCATAAAACTGGAGAAGTCTTTTAGAGAATTTCACTTTCAGAACAAAAGACTGAGCAAAAGACCTTCAAGTGTCTGAGGGAGTCTGGAAATTTGCATGGTTATTCATTGTAGCGACATTGTGCCTGCTTTCATAATAATAATAATAATAATAATAATAATAATGTTATTAATGATGTTATTATTATTACACCTGGAAGGTGGACAAATATTACAGGATGGTTTTGTAAATAATAATTTACTTACTTTTAAAATAAATGATTTGAAGAGTGTGTTTAACATTCTATTCCTGTTAAATTATAGACAAAGGCAAATTTGAGCAATGCGTGCACGACATCCTGCAGGGCTGTGAGAGTGTGTCAAATGTGAGCTCTCAGTACACTATGAAACCTGCTCACCTATGAGGCTGCACATGTGAACGTACTGTGTCGGACATGAATGTGAATGAAATGTAAAATATGAATGCAGTTTATACAGTTTTCTATTTACAATTGTGATTATGGAGCACGGCTTCAAATTCAAATTCATAATATAATAATAACTAATGTAATAAATGTGGTGAGTAGATAGTATAATTTAATGAACGAATTTGTGTTTTACTTTATGACCCCCTTTTGGAGAATAATTTATTCAGCCAAGCTACTGAAAGGAAAATCCGAGAGGATCCCAGAGAAACCAACAAACCATAAACACACTTTATTGTTAATTCCAGGATTTCTTACTGTGGATCGTAATCTCCCTGTGAACACATCCTGCTTCATCTGCCAGGGTTGTTTCAGTCCACTTTCAGTCTGTTTAATCCTTCCAAGGCCAAAACACAAATGATTCTGAACTCACATGAGTTTTTTTTTAACATGAACGGCCCGACCAAGTTGTTGCTGCAACACAATGTCATTTAAAGCAGCAGAATCTTGTGACATTTCCAGATCTGTCAGTCTGACAGCTGATCACTTCAGTCGAGTGCAGGCTGTTATGAACCGCACCTTTTCACCAAAAACTCTCCATGGCATGCTGCTTCCTTTTCTCCACAGCAGTGCGGCATTGTGGTCATTCTAGCATCAAATATTTGCTCCATCTGGCTGTGAGCACAGTGACTCTTAACTGCTTAAAATTATTAGTGATCCTGGAACTGAAGCATATTTGCCCAAAGTAACAAGAATAATCATCACAGTGTGGTCTAATAATTATCCTACATTTCCATGTGAGTGAAAAAAGTCTGGACGCGAATTTAAAAAAATAAATTAAAGAGCAAAAATAAAAAAAATTTTAAAAAAAGAATAAAAAAATAAAAATAAATATTCTATTCAGTGTGAGAAAGCCAATAAAAATAATATCTGTCACTCTGTCATGTTATTGATCATTTATAACTTTAACTTAAATAACTTAATTCTATATAGTTTTTCACATTTCTCTATACCCAGTTCACTTTTCCAAAAACACAGTCAAACTCTTTACCGCCATCCAGAAACACTGACAACAACACTACTGACCACTGTCACTACTGACCACGAGAATCACTGACAGCAGGAATCACTATTGTCCTTGTAATGTAATTAAGACACCATTACAACCAAATTAAGGCTATGTCTGTTGCATGGGTTGTGCTGCTGTACAGTACATTACATGTCACAGGAAGGAACCAGAAAGGGTGCAACATGCTTCAATACACTGCAGAGTAATTCCAAATGCACAGAATAAATGTAGCAATGGACTAACCCTGTCTAACCAACTATCAGTTATCAGCTGCTCTCTCGAGGACTGGTCCATTACTGACAATCTTCCACAGATATGTCCAGACATCCAGCATTTACTGTGTCCAAGAGGGATGTGTGATCATGTGGCTGATGGTTGAGCTGTGCACCTCCATGAGGAGAATTCCTCTATGGGACTGAGCTGTGAGGAAATGCCACATCGCAATCACCTCACTTGGCACAAGTTTTCAAAGCGGACTGAGGAATGAAAATGGTATTAGTTGTCTATTTGTATTTGAAGCTATCTTCGGTTTGGAACATCAATTTCATATTCACGAGAACGTAAATGTGTTTTGGTTTGAATTTTGAAATCATCGAAGACATTTATGTGAAAACCAAAAAAGGTGAACTCGGCATTGGGAGCAACGTGCTGGATAAACATGAGTGATGAAGCATTCAGCCCAAGTTATCATGGTAACGAGACTCCTTGTATCTCATTTGTGATTCTAATAATTGTCTGGAACTCAATTAGATGATAGCACCGATAGATAAATGACATCAAATATCTCAGTCGTCAGTCAGAGTCCATATGACTCTAGTAACTGTAAAACTTAATCTGAGATTAATTAGAGAATGTAATAATTACACATCACAGTTGAATGAATATTTACCACAGATCAATTCATTTCAGCAGTATTGATGTCCTGTGAGGGGGAAAGCATGATAGCGTGATATTGAATTTATTATCGGCAGCCTCAGTTTCATTTATGATTTATAATCTGAAGTGAAAATTCCACAAACAGAAGTTTGTTTCGAGGAATACCATAATTCATAAAAATACACATGAGCATGACACCTGCTGTGGCCAGAAATCAAGTGTACTGCAGACCAGCAGCTCATTATCATTTTTCTTCTTGTTATCGCATCATATGGAGTTAGTTCATTATGAACTCTCAATTAATGTATTGACTGGCTGATAAGAGCACAGCGTTGTTTTAATATTTGGACTTTATTTCATATTATTACGTATGTGTGCACAAGCAAATACAGTAAACAGTCGCAAAACAGCGCGATTGTAATATCAATTAATGTTTCTTGGATTCATTGACTAAACATACATTAAGCCACACTGTTTATGTTGGATTGAATATTAATATAAAATAATAATAATAAAAAAAACATTAAACTAAAACTATATACTGAAGTCTCCAGCAGCCACAAATATAGCTCATTATGTCCTTTGACAACAATACCCAACATCTTCAACCCTCAACAAGTGCACCTGAGCATGTCACAACCTTTTTGCAATAATGGAACATTTGAAATCATCAACAATAAATGACATGGAAGATGAATATAAAATCATGAATTCAAATGTGTTTAACAGCATGATGGAATCGGTCAGGCACCATGCCGCAGTGCCCTTAGGCAACACCTATGTCCTTTAAGCGCTTTTCACAATTCAGTTTCTCGTAGCAACAAAGTGTCATTTTAAACTCATAAAGGTTGTTGACGTGGTTTGATATAAAAAGAAGTACACTGATAATTTTGCAATTAAAGTTGAACTTCTGAAAGTTGAAAATGATGAACTATTAAGAACCTGCTCTGCGGTATGTTTGTGTGATATCTTGTAGGGTTTGCAGTGTTGTTCTGATCTCCTGTCACCGTGTAATAAAGTGTCAGCGCTGTCGACACCCATCACAGTCTCAGTTTCAGTGAGCACACCTGTTGCTAACTCAGCGTGCTTTCTTTGGACCGAGTTGGAAGTGAAGTGAAGTGACGTGAGAGAAGAAGTGCAAAACTTTTCTTTGCCAACAGAGACTAATGTCCATGCAGACGGCCAAACTGATGTCTGGATTCAGAGAGCATCAGCAGAGCATCCATGACTGAAGAGGTTTATCACATCTTTAGAGTCATTTCATCATTTCACACAGGGTCCCCTCTCCTGCATTTAGACGTTTCACAGATAACAGCTGCAGAAAACTTTGGAGAGAGTGTGCAACAGTAAGCATCACCACTTTCCTCAACGACCATCTGCCAGGCTGACTACCTTTGAACAAACTCCCAAAGCCCTGATCAGCTGTGCAGCAGCTGACCATGCAGCCTCCGACCTGCTGCTTCAACGTGTTTCCCAATTAACAACAGCCAATGAGAAGTGGACATCCAATTACTGCCATGAAGCCAGCGATGCTTCCACCACCATCCTCAACTGACAACTTCTCACACACGCACGCGCGCACACACTCAAACCTCCACGAGCCCTCAGAGCACCCAGCTGAGCGATTCATCTCCATAAAAGTCCTTACCTTGTGCGGCTTCTCTCGGGGTGCTCCTCTCCGGTGTTTCTCCGCTTCAACGGGAGACCAGATGCTCTGCTGCGCCCCGTGATCCGCCACGCTCCGCTCCTCTTCTCCTCCACCAGCGTGTGCGTGTGTGCGTGCGTGTGCGTGCGTGTGTGCAAACAAAAAAAAGGGAAAAAAAAGAAAGGAGAGCGGTGGAGGCAGGGAATGTGTGTGTATCAGCAATTGTGTGTGTGAATTACCGGAGGGAGCGCGAGCCTGTCGGTATCTGGATCTAGTCTGGAGGATAACAGAGAGGGAGTGTAGTGTCGTTATGAAGGCTGCTCTCTCTCTCTCTCTCTCTCTCTCTCTCTCTCTCTCTTTAACCCTTGTTGAACCGAAGATGAGACACAGCTGACCAGGAGAGCACGCACTGTGCCAGAGGAGAGGTCATGCTTCGTGCCGCCCATTGAGCTTCATGTTATATTCTTGTTCAGTTTGACAGACTTCAGAAAGATCAAAAATCAAAACTTCAGTTTCAGAAAAGCTTTAAAATACATGTTAAAAAATGAGCCTGATCATCAGACTGTGATCATTCTTCTAAGGTCTTCTTCTCTCTCATTCCTTTGTATCATTTCTGTCTTTACTTCCGCTTCCCCGACCATCTCTAAAAACTTTTTCTTGAACTTCCTGTCAACTTTCTCTTCATCTCTCATCCACCATTTTGTTTCTCTCTACAGCGGTCCAGTTTTTTTCTTTCCTTCTCTCCCCTGCACTCTTCTTTTACTTTCCTTCCTGATGCTCTTACACACAGGTGTATAGACTTTAAATCAAATTGTGTGTGTGTGTGTGTGTGTGTGTGTGTGTAGATGAGCAGTGCCAAACAAAATGAATGTTCATCAGAAGACGATTTTTCCATCACTATCTGAACCTTATACCTACTGAGCTCTTTAAGTAGCTTCAAAGTGACTGCATGCAACAGAAAACGATTCATGAACAATGTTTGCCCTTATTGGACAGAGACAGCTCGAGAGACACAGGAAAGGGGGCAGCCCGGGCCGCTAAGGACTGAGACTTTGTACATGAGCCATACACTCTACCAGGCGAGCTACCAGGAAATGCACTCTGATATATTTGGTGTAAGAGATGTATAACAGAATGAGCATTATTAAAGAGTCAAACAGCTAAAGCCACTCAAACATGCAAATACTCTTACATCGTTTTTTAGTTCTGTTTTGTCGACTTTTCTCATGTTCATCGTCTTCACCCAACATTATACCTGCCGGAACATTTTCACATTAGACGAGTAATTACTGATAATTGGTTAAACTGTAAAAATGTGAAGAATAATTGCATTCCTATCTGTGGAATTAATAACACTCTCTGAGAATTTCCAGAATAGTTATTCACCTCTCTGGACCCACAGGAGTCATTTTAAATACAACTAAATTAAACTGTTGAAAACCACTATTTTATTGAACTCCACTGCTTTCATATATTGAGCCGACCTACAATTACACTCCCACACTCATCCTCCAAACACCATGTTTTCTTTATGGTTTATTAAACATTAAAACATGAGAGGATGTAAAATTTAAAAATAAAAAAATGTACATTTATTGTTAATATTAATATATATTTAAACAAAAAATGTCCTATGTATATATATATATATATATATATATATATATATATATATATATATATATATATATATATATATCTTTTGATTTAATAAGATGTAAAAAGTGGCATGGCAGTGTGTCAAACTATGTCCTTTCATTGAACTTTTACACATTTCTTCACATGTCTATTTTTATGTGTTATCAGAATGTCTTCATAATATTTATAAAGAGATTCATCCTATGGGATTCACTATATCTTCCCTTGAATGAAGTCATCTGAGGCAATGTTTGGGTCACTGTGATTCTGCGTGGCTCCTCTGTGAATGGATTTCATTTTCTTTTACACGGTTTGGAAGCTGAAGACGTGCGCTCATTTTGTAAATGTGTGGTCGACATTATTGACTGTCTTAACAACAGTGATATCAGGTGATTATCGAGGGCCTGTGAGTTAATGAAGGACAGTAGTGTGACAAAAGCAGAAAATTACATGTTCACATTTGACCAGCAGGAGAGAACTTCTCTGTCAAAGTAATAGTGTCTAATTGCGTGGTCAGGCTCCTTTGTTGTCAGATTTTCTATCCGTCACGCACAAATTCAAACTGAATGAAGGGGATAGGGTCAAATCTTGTTTGACCATTTTTATATTCAAAGTAATATCTGTAAGTCTCTCCATCATCCACAGACAAAAACAAAACTGAGTAACCTGAAAGTCTTTTCGATCCATCTTTTCTATTGTTAGCAGAGGTCCAGATGTCTTCTTTAGTGCCCAGAAGCTGCCAAAACAGTTGCATCCAGCTGTTGAGGACATCATTTTAAATTTCAAACTTTGCTCTCAGTTTTTTGACTTTGTCTATCAGTGCTCAGAATCCAGTCTTGAGTTGCAGGTTGCTTGCAGGTGGAATGTTCTGAGCTCATTCAATAGCTTTCAAACTCCCACAAACACCCACGCGTGTTGCTGTTTTCTGTGGTTGCCTTCCAGTTTTTTGACAGTCGCTAGCCGTATATTTGATGTGATTGCTTCACTCACCTTTCCTCACCCTGTTTAATTAGTGAGCCAAATTCTGGTGCAAGCTCATGGAAATCAAATCGGTATTTAAAGCAGATGTAATTTCATGCAACTTCTCCAGCAAAGATGTCATAAAATGACCAATTAACTGTAAAAACCCCCCCAAAACAAAACAAATCCAGAAGGCACTGGGTAAATCTTTGCAGCATTTTGCTTGAACTGTTGTAGAGTTCTATAGGTGAGGATTAAAAATACTGCAACATTGTAATTTTACAGCAATAACAGCACAAACATATAGATCTTTGTTCCTTAGATCAGCTTCATCTGTCCTCAGCTTCATAGAAATTCCATGAGTAAATCAAAGTTATTCAAATTTATAGTCATATATGTTTGGACCTTCTTTTGTAAAAGACATTACAGAGCCTAATGCTGACCTTTAACTGGAACCTGAATGAATGCAGTCTCTGTGGTGCAGACGTAAAGTGTGAATAGGAGACGTCGTTAAATAGCCGATTATCATAAAAGAATAGAGGCTGAAATGTGTGTGTGTGTGTGTCTGTGTGTGTGTGTGTGTGCGATGTTTACTGGAATGAAATATGAAGAATGAAGTGTTCTGAGGTGAGCCTGGCTTAATTCAGTCTAATAACACAAAGTCAAAGCAATTTGTTCATTCAAATTCAAATGAGGACGATGAGCTTATCACGGACATGGAAATGAAATGAAGGAAGAGCGGTGAGTTGATAAAACACAGAGCCTGAAATGATATATATGTATGCACCACAGAGACTTTCTTTACTCGTATATATTATGTGTGTATGTATGTATCTATGTATGTATGTTGTATGTATGCATGTGTGTGTGCGTGTTATTTTCATTAGATTCTGTGATTCTTTTAAACGTCGGAGTCTCTTATTGACACTTTACATCTGCATCACAGGGGCTGCATTCAGGTTACATCAGATACCAGTTGGAGGTTAGGTTTAGGGTCTGTAATGTCTGAACCTTTTCAAGTGAAGGCCCAAATATATATTACTGTACATTTAAATACAAGCTAAATAACTTTTAATTATGTATTTCCCGTCTATGAAGCTGAGGGCAGAAAGAGCTGGTTAGAGGAAGAAAGACGTAGATGTTTATGGTGTTATTGTTATGTAATCACAATGTTACTATATTTTTAACAACATTTTTAAGTGCATGTATACTGGTGATTCAGATTGTTCATGTTCATTGCATGTTTCCCACATTCATTAATTTTCTTATTGGTGAATTTAGTATCAGTTTCCTCAGTTAAACTGACCTAAAAATATACATAAATGTGTGTAAATTTGACAACAATCAGATGTATTCATTTCAGTGGGATGATATATGCAGTTACAGGTCATAACAATTGAGCTCATATTTTTTTGTCAAGTAGGTGACTTATTTTGTTTTATGTTAATGAAAATCTTTCATCTGAATGTTCATGTCCAAAATACATCATATACATTTCATAAGAATAAACATTTTGTATCTGACAATGACCTGATTTTTTTATGATAATAAATATTATTAATAATGTGGCATGATTTGAATGTTCTTTTACAGAATGACACTGAAAATGATCTATATTAGTAATCCACATCAATGTTTAGATAATACACTGTGTGCTTGTAATTTAATATGTGCAATATTTAGTTCTATTTGCACTTAATAATAAGCAGTCTGTAGTCTTTAATGTGTTGTTCTGTGCTACCGTTGCTACAGTTTATGATAAAATAATATTAGCAATATTAATATAAACACAGACAGGTTGCATTTTAAGTAAATGAATAAGAACACTCTGTGCAGTGGTTTGGGTTTGGGTTTCATTAAGGTAGTAGTAACTTAGTAATTGGAATTTAGGCAGTATGAAATGATGGAGATTTAATATAACTTGATTAAGAACCAAACTCTTATTGATCATTGAAAAGAAAGAACACTCTTCTTTATGTGTCCCTGGTTCATCTTCATAATGTGCTCTGCTGGAAGACAACAGAGGTAAAAACTTCAATGCTTTGATCATTTTACACTTGAGACTCCACCTGATATTGTTTGACAGACATAAAGACGTCACGCGGACAGGAAAAAGCATGTTTTGAGACGTGCGAGTCGGCGAGCCTCGCCAGTGTGCTGGGAGTAAGGGAGATTTTTAATATTGCGCAGGTCGGACTGGGAGAGTGAATGGGTGCTGAGGAGGAGAAATTGCCAAGGCGGGGTTTCATTTAGTCAACAGAGAGTGAAGTAATGGGATGCACACACATACACATTGGACTGCGCGCACAACTTTGAAGTTTTGGATGCGAAAGTGTCTGTGTATACTCAACCAGACACACACATATTATTGTGTGCTAATGAAAAACTGTAACTCATAAGTAGACACACAAAAGCATCGACACACATAGTTTTCTTGCAGAAAAAGGGCTTCATGCAGACAAACCCACACACACACACACACACACTGACACAGAGTCCATATGCACAGCTAGTGCTGTGTTTCTGTAATCAGCAGTAAGTGTACCATGGTGAGTCATTGACAGTCTCTCCATCCATTTAGGTATGAGCCTCAGCAGACTACAGCTGCCTGCTGTGTTTATTAAAAATATAACAGCCCTATTATACTCATTAGGATATTTCTCGCACTGACACAGATAGTTAGAGACACACACTCACAGCCATATATACACACTGAGCAGACAGAAATAAAGCAAAACATCCCCAAAATGAACAAACGGGTACATTGTGCTTGGATACAGCTCTCTGATAACGATCAGATGTGTTCTGGTCCATGCTCCATCTTTGATTTAATGGAAGTTCCTCCCTGATCGCGGACAGTCAATATGGTTTTATTATTGTTATGATTATTACATGATATCAGACCTAAGAAAGCACCTCAGGGTGGTGTGGGAGAATTTAATTCTCCCATACGGCTGGAAAAGCTGCATTAAAAGCTGCCAGCGTATGGCACAGTCTGGTTTCAGTTGAGGGTACTGGTGTCCCGTGATGGCTTAAATCAGGCTTTCCTCGTCTCACAAGTCACACACTCCATCTGGCTGTCCAGAGCTCTCAGACTCCAACGGCTCCATTCTCATTAGCCATCCTCAAGCAGTGTCAATAACAATGTTGAACATGAACTCTGAATGTGTGTGTTCTCTCTGAAAGGACACTGATGAGAATGTTGAGCGTCACTGGGCATTGAGCTGTTAAAACTAGTTTCACATATAGAGTTCAGCATATGGTGTCACACTGAACACACTGAATCTGAGGACTCTATATGTGTGTGTGTGTGTGTGTGTGTGTGTGTGTGTGTGTGTGTGTGTGTGTGTGTGTGAGTAAATGTGTGTAAACCATTTCCAGGCAGCAGTTGAGACCTCTGAAATTTCAGTGTTAACAGAAAATATTTATATATATATATATTATATATGGTTTATTAAACCATTAAAACATGCAACAAAAAAACAAAAAAGCACTGACAGCCGTGAAAGGATGTAAAATAAAATAAATAGTTCATATATATATATATATATATATATATATAATATTTTTAAACCCTTGTCATTGACTGTTGATGATTTTTACTTACACACTAATAAGTAGTTTCATTAAGAAATTATATTTGTGTAAACATTTAGAGAGTAAAGAGGTGAGGTGGAAATGGAGAATATTTCTTTAAACTGCACAGAAGAAACAGAAACATTTTTAGTGACTTAAAAAATACACAATGTTTGCAGGTGGGCTCATGTGCATGGATCACTAAATACCAAGTATTCAAATATTCCCTTTTTTTTGCACTTTTGACACAAAATACCTGCTCCCCATTCCCATCTATACCTCATCTATCTGTCACCGACTACCTTAACTCATCTATTCCTTCTCTCACATGTCAAAGGCTGGAATCCATTCAATCAATGTGTTTTCTATGACATACACATAACTTCAGTGTATCCTTATGATTATGATCATAGACCCCGTATCTCTCACACACTCAAACACACACACACAGACACATATCCGCCTGCTGTGCTTATTAAATAGTTGGGTTTGCTAAGTAGTGGGGGACCCAGTGGCCTATCTGCTGATAAAAAGAACACACACACACACACACACACACACACACACACACACACACACACACACACACACACACACACACACACACACACACTGCTTAAGTTGCTGTCTATGCTAAGTATTGAGGGACTGTGGAAGGCTCTCAGCTCATAAAGTGAAAATGTAACAAGGCAGACAACATTCCATGTAATAACTCTGACGATCGCCCTGGCTTGCAGAACTGCACACGAGAGGGTTTGTGTGTGTGAGTGTGTTGTGTGCATGCGTATGGGTTGATTGGCTGAGCCAGTTGGAAAGTGGCGGCTAGGGGGAAAGCCAGTCGTCTCACCTCAAACAGAGAAAATAAAGTAGGTTTTATGATTATTATTGGAATTCCCCATTCTGCTGCTACTGAGGCTAAATGAGTGTGGCGTAACACACACACACACACACATACACACACGCACACACACACAAGCTGATGTTTTGAGTGCAAACGCATGAGATTTTGACATACACACTCACTCACTTTTACACTCTCTCTCTCACTCTCTCTCTCTCACTCTCTCTCTCTCTCTCTCTCTCTCTCTCTCCCTCTCTCTCACTCACACACACACACACACACAGTCCAATATTTTGAGAGTAAATGAGCATAGCTTATGACACACACACATTGTGTCTTTTGCTTTAACTCACTCTCTCCCTCACACACACTCACAAACACACAGACCAATATTTCGAGTGTAAATGAGCATAGCTTATGACAAGCAGAAGAGACATTCACTGGAGACAATTACCATTCCTTAGTGTCTAAAGGACACCACACACAGTAACACAAAAACAAATGCACACACATACAGTATTCATGCACATGCACGTTCACACATAAGGGTCACACACACACACACACACACATGCACACACACAAACACACACACACTACAAAATCTCTCCCTCGCTGTGCTGACAAGACTGTCCGTAGTGGGCCTTTGTTAGTTCTGGTTGGGCAGCCTTATTTACTGTGTGTGCGTGCACACACTGTGTGTGTGTGTTATTTATATCAACAACCTTTGTGAATCTTGACAGCGACTTTCACAGCCTGGAAGTCTATTGTATTTTCACTGTGGCCAATTTATGTGATTAGATTTTAGCCTTTCATTTACATCACGCTAATTAACTTTTCACACAAATTCATGAACGAGTGATTTCACTTTGGACTCCAGTTTATTTCTCATAAAAACATTTTGTTTTTCTCTCCTGTGTGTTTCATGGATTTTAATTATTTCTCTTTTAATGTGAAATTACAATCCATAGGATCTAACATGAGGCCACTTCAGTCAATTCAAATGTATTTTATTTTATTTTTTCCTCACTCAAACCGAGGGTCTAAGGACAGAGGGTGTCACTCCCTGTACAGATTGTAAAGCCCTCTGAGGCAAAATGTGTTTTGTGACTTTGGGCTATACAAATAAAATGTGATTTGATTTGATTTGATGTCAATATGTGAGAAATAAACTGACACTCATCTTATACAATTAAATTCAAATAAGATAATAATATAATATATGTGATAAATAATATATAATAATAAATAGTAAATATGTAATTATAAGGCATGTACAGTGTTACAAAAAACAATTTAATAGTGAAGGAATAAAACTGTGAATTATTCTCCTGGAATAAAATTTATTCCAGTAAATGTGGAAGATGGGCTTCATGTTCCTGTTATTGCCTAAACTGTATTAGTGTGTTTACATGAAGTTTGAACACTCACAAATACTGAAAACTCACAAATACTGAAAACAACAGGCCTCGTTCAGGTTTCCTTTCCGATCAGAGACGTATTAAATTAGAAGTATGAAAGCTTCACGTGCTTTCAGTTAAAGTTAGCAACCAGGAAATCATCTGTAGGCTGATGAAGGCGAACACACACCAGAACATCCCAGTGCAGATATCAGGCACCGGGGAACAGTCAGCTGTTATCTGGAATTAAAATCATTACGGACATTGTTACTTGATCGTGCCAAAAATAGAAAGTTAAGCGTACGTCACACAGCACTCTTGATATCAGCTCATCACTTTTTTTGTATACAAACAAACAAATATGCAATCAGTTGCCAGTATTTTATCATCTTGAGTAATTTTAGTTACATTTGTGTAATTGAGTAATGTAATTCTGCATTTTGGAAATATAAATACAGATGAATCAGACATTCATCTGTCCTCTCTCTAGATATAATTATCTATATATAGACATACAAAATCAAAATCGAAAGCATAAAACTTCACTCACTTTAAGTGACTTCACTCACTTTTTAAAAAAATTTCTGTTATTATAAATGATTCAGTGAGTAAATTTGGATCACCAGATCAAATATTAGACTGCAGAGCTGGACATTGCATTGCCTCTGGGGTTCATCTCATATTCAATATTCAATATTTTGTATATTTTATAACATTTACATGTTTCCTACAGCACTTTTTCTGTTTTAACGAACCAGCCGCTCACGTGTTACAGGGCAAGCCTGTAACTTTAAGAGTCTGATGAAACATGGGTTGTTTGTAACTTAACTTAACTGATGCGATGCTATCTGTCTACAGTTTGCCAGTCTAACCTGTCTAATCTGTTATCTGGCAGCTCATGTTAAGTGTTTTCTAATTCATAGAAAGTAGATCCTGAAGCTTTTACCATCTCACATGTGACAGAATCATCTGTCCAGGCAGCCAAGAAATCTGGTGTCACCTAACATCATAATAGATGACTGTAACCCCCCCAAAAATTGTCCAAAAAAAGTTCCAAGAGTCTGACAGGAGAGTGTGTGTGAGTGTATGAAGGAATGTCTGATTTCAGATCAGTATTTCAGTGGAAAACTTTGGATTGTTCCCCTGATGAATGCTGAATGCTGACTCCAACTGGGAATAAAAAGATGACAGCATCTGGACATTTTGGAATGTGGCATTATTTCAGGTTAGTCATTTTTATTTGAAGTTCTTATTGATTGATTGATGACATTCAATAAGAACTGCAAAGTACTATTACAGTACTTAAAACATGTCAACGTGATTTAGATCTTTAGAAAATACATTTTAGAAAACTGAAAGAAAACAGCATGTTACTCTGACTTAAGAACTGATGTCAGGGGAAAAAAGTGGCACTGGTGCATTCTTCATTTGGATTTTGCATTTGAACTTGACGTCTCAAAATATGTCATCAAAAATATGCTTTGGGGCAATTTACTCTCCAACTAAACATTTCTTTGATCGGCATCAATTCTGATCACCATTTCTATGGAGATACACAGGGTCTGACTAATACCTGATATCTGCTGGAAAAGGAATTTTACCATGGACAGATGTGGCGCCTCAGTCTGTGAGCCCCACATTTATTTTGAAGCTAGCACCGTATCAGAGACTGACCAGCACAGCTGATGGAGGATGACCCAAACATTTCCAGTAAGTCATGTCAGCTCCATAACACAGAATATTCAGTAAAGAAAGCTGAAATTGTAAATTCAGATGTATTATCTTATTATCTAAAGTTGACTTCAAATGTACATTCAGATAGTGGAATGATATTTTTAGTGATGAGTCAGGTGCACATTCTAAATGTCTAGTTGACCAATCAGATTGCTCGGTCAGACTTACTGATTTGTAACAAGGTTGAAATCCTCTCATTCCCGAAGTCTGACTTTTTGTGGATGTTACTAACATGCAGTCCAACTTCCTCACTGCAGACTCTTCACTACTTTCTTGGCTCAGCCTTGTGGTCAGGGCCTACACCTGCCTGCCTATGTACTGTATACTGTATTGTTTGTATCCCTGCTTGTATTTGTGTGTGTTTGGGACAGTGTAGAATACTATACTGTACTGTGTGTGAGCCACGGGCTCTCACACACAAACACACAGACATCATCTAATTACACAGAGGACGAGGTGTCAGGAGATGATACGTGGCTTAACAAATATTTGCGCTGTCGCTGTGTTACACAAAAACACACCTACACGCGCACATACACACCCATATGTCGTGAGCTGACATCACCTCTCTCACCTAATTGTGTCTGGAACACTGTGTCAGTAAATGATAGCTGATTTGACAAATATTTACATTATTCCCCTCGCCTCTCTTTCTCTTTCTCACACACAAACACACACACACACACACGGAATGCACACACACGCACACACACACCAAAAAAAAAGACTTTGGGCCAACAAAACGCTGCCTTTCAGCCAAGCCCAGAACTGTGAATAAATCCATAGCAATGAGACACTTAGTCAAATTAACGTGTTGACTATTACTGCAACAGATTGTATGGATGACAGAACAGCAGCAGCTCAAATCTGTTGGACTAACTCTGGAAGTTTACGTACAGTAAAAGTTTAAATGGTAATCGGTGAAATACCCCCCCCCCTTTTCAGGAAAGATTTCCCTCTGCTCTCCTTGAATACATTATTCACACCAGCTGCTTTCTGGAACTAATGTCGGCTTGAGCTGATATTAGGTGCTTAGTTAAACAGAGAATATAATGAGTGATAATAGTGAATATTTTATCTGAAATTATGTTATTCATTTTCTACCCTTAGAAAAAGTCATGTGACGACCCATGTTTGGAATTCATATTGTCATCTGGAGATATGAACATATTTAATTATTTTTCTATTTGTATTTGTGAACTTGGTAGCACACTGTTATATTTGACCTTGTTTATGTTGCAGGTAAAGACGCTGCTTCTTCGTTTGAGTTCTTCGCTGGAAAAAAGAAAAAAACTAAAACAAACAGAAGCTTACAGTGTAGTTACTCTACATCCAATGAGACGCGTTCTCTCTTCTGACACTGCTGGAGCGGAGTGCTTCCTGTTTGATCCAGTCTATGACTGTGTGGGCTGTTACAGTCATCTATGTCCGGGCCTCACTGATTACTGTACATAAGCATAACTTTACAACTTTATTCAAACTGGATCAGCTTTTATACACAATTATTTGCATTTGCTCAGCCTCAACTCACTGTTTTTTATACAGTTTATGATGGACAGATAGCTTTAGCCTAACGGCTTGCTACAGTTAAGTAAGCTAATTAGCAGTTGCTAAATTAATCTGTCATTAGCAGGCAATAGAACCGGGCTCAGCTGCCAGACTCGGCTGCATTTGGGCGTGTTGACTGGAAAGGAGATGCTGGAACTAGCTTATGGTACTACTGGCAGTGCATAGTGGTGGGAGTGTAATATACACTCACTGTTGAGTCTTACGAAAGCCAGTCAAGATCTGCGACTAGTCCCCCCCCGATCACACTGTTTTAGAGGGAAAAAAATGCAGAAACACACACAAAAAAACATGTTGACACATGTTAAGGGAATTTTTCAAGAAAACCCTTGAATTAGGAGAACCGGATTCAAAGTATCAAAAGTTTAAGTTGAATTTATTGTTCTTGTACAAGAGGAGCGTTTCACAGTGCAACACATCAAATGAGTTACAGAGAAAAAGGCTCCCTGAGGAGCTCTGACAATTGGTTCTTATACCTTTTCCCTAAAAATGGGCTGTCTTAACCCCTGGCAATTGTTAACAGACAATTTTACATACATTTACTTCAAAGACTATTATTCTTCTATATGGCCCCAATCTAATTGTCACCCCTCTTATCTGTATCTGACCTTTATTCCTAAACTCTACCTCACCCTGTCTTGTGAGCATCACCAGGGGGAAGTGTACTTATCTTGTGAGTATCATCAAAAGGAAGTGCACTTTACGACATGTAATAAATGGGGACACCTGGACATCGCAAAAGTCGAAGCATCTAAATAGCAGTGCAGTCCCAATTTTTATAACAACACATGACCTTAAGAAAATCAGAATCATATATATAGCCTCAAGTTCATGCTCACATGTAAGGACTTTGTCTTGGTATTTTGGTGCATAACAACCAGGATAAGAGAGAGAAAGTACTGCAAAAGTCAAGAAACATAAAAATAGAAAACTTACTATGAAAAATATGAAAAACCTTTATAACAAATGTACACTTTGTGCAGAACTGTGCAACATATTGAAGAATTGTGCAAATGTTCACATGTGTAGACCCACAGTGATATCCCCCACTGGTTTGTGGACAAATGTTTTGAAGTCTTGAGTTTTGGTGCCTTGCCATCTTAGTTTTTTGGAGCACAGAGCTGGTAGGTGACGTCCTGTGCCTTTGGTTGTGCTTCATTTTGACTTGAATTCAGAAACAGAAACTTGATTCATATTTGATCAGCACTGTGAAGTTTGATAGTTTGACCTGAGTTTCACGAGCTGAATGGTCTCACTGAGAATTACTTATCAGTCACAAAGTAGCCACGCCCTAAAGCATCCCCTTCATACCTTTCAGCTTTATCATCTATTTTACTCTACATGAAACCATAATTCACAAAATGAGCATCATGCTGTGTGGAAAACTACTCGTAACAAGAGACTGAGGAAACTGTTTACTGAGGTCATGAATTAAGAGAGAAGTAATTCCATTAGAGTCAATACAAACTATTCTTTTTTGCAGCCACTGGAGTCAACCCCTGGCCATCAGAAAGAATGCAGATTTAAGGCATTTCAGCACTGGCCTCATTTCTGGTGTCAGTACTGACCCCTTGTCTTTTAAACTTTCAGTAGATCTCATTTCATATGTTGTAAGCTAAGCGCAAATCATCAGTGGAGTGGGAGCTTGGTGATCTGCCTGTGAACCTTCCAGATGGAGACCTTTACTGATGTTATGGAATTTTCTATTCTTGTAGTGTTCTGAGTGACATACTTTTAAATGGGATATAATAAAAGCACAAACATACAGACATTATACAAGGTTACATGAAGTCACATGTGGGCCTTGAGGTCCTCAGCAGTATTAGTTGTTTGTCCTTGGCTGGCAGTAGCAGGTGCCATCCTATCTCAACACTGTTGTGGCCAGGGTCAAAGGACTCTGGTAGACAGCTTGCCACTGACATTCCAATCTGCGTAAACAGACATCTGTGTCTCCGGACTTAATCATGTTGACAAAGACACCATCCTTGGTAAAAGCATTCTCTTTTACCTAATTCTGGCGTATAGTGTTTGTGATGTTATCTCTGGGTTTAAAGTCTATCCACCAGCATGAGTTGGGCAGAATGTGAGACCGACTCAGGCACTTCTGATGCATTATGAGAGTGTCTCTAATTCTCCTTGGCCAAGTGTCAATAAATAATACAGCATAAGACATCAGAGGCTCCTGAACACTTTCTTCCTTCCTGACCTCACCACTGACCCTTGGCTTCAGCAATTTCTCCACAACAACTGAGAACTTCTGTTGGAGAGTACCTCATCATCTTTCACTGCCACCTGTACTGTGATGGTATGCAACAATCTTGACAGAAGCTGATGTATGCAAATCCGTGTAGACTGCTGTCTAAATCCAAGCTGTTCCACTTCTTTCATATACTCAACAACGGGTTTACAAAGCTCCATGCAGGAGTCATTTGGGCCTGATGTGGTCACAGTACCCCTGTACTGCATGGGGGTCATGTGACAGGCACTGCTGATTGTAGTCAGTGATCTACACAGTAATCAAATGTATTCTCCTCTCTGGTTGGGTTGACAGCACTACGACTGGTTCACTACACACAGACAGTATCTGGTCTCCAACCATGTGCTGTACACCATGCTGGCCTGCAATAAAATGTAAACAGGGGCACAGAGCAAAGCATAGTCTCTGAGACACCCATAGATTTCTGAAGAGCCATTGTGAAGCTCAGAGATGTGGTGGCTGTGGGAGTTCTGCTACAACACCTGGTTTGGTTGGTATCAGGCCTGTCTGTAACTGTTGTAATCGTGCAGAACTAATGAGTTAACCTCAAAAGATGAAAGTTAACTCTAAGAGCCGCTCAAGTTCTACATTTATTTGGTAAATTATGATGTAATGACATGTGATTTACATTGTGATTGATGTCATGTTGAACAGTGGTCGAAGCTAGTTGCAGTGTATGACAGGTATGGTCATGAAGAAGGTGTGGACAAGCATGGTGCTTAAATGTGCAGAGAAGCAAGCAGAGGTTTGGATTGATACAAGTGTCATGAACCAGGCGAAGTAGAGAATCAAGTGAGTAGTGGATGTAGAAGTTTTGATGACCTTTTATGATGTTGTATGTTATTAATATTTGAACAAATTCTCTTCAAGTTTACATAATTAACTGCCTTTTAATTACATCACAAGATTAACTAAACTTTATGGACACAAGTCAAGATAAGACACACTTTGCAGACTAAGTGACAAATAAACTAGAGCTTATGGTCACAAATCCAACATCACAAGCTGCAATGTAGCTATCTGCTTTGTGTAGCAGAGTGGTTCTACAAGCAAGTTAGCGCATTCATTGGGTGCTTTCAGAGTTACCAGGGTCTGTGAATGCAATCAAACAAATGGCTACAGCAATTTACTGATTTTAGAAAATTTGCTTTTAAATACTTCAGTACAAAGCATGTGTTGAATAATTGAAGTGATATATGTGTGCACATACAAATCACAATTAAATTATTATTATTATAAAAGGTATTAGTGGTAAAATGACGAGCCGTTTCTGCTTGGTGAGCTGGGCCAAAAGATCTGACTCACTGAAAAGACATTTACATGGGCATTATTTGCAATTTTCAGCTATAATCATTTTCTCCCCTTGTCCTGAGGTTAGTTATGGTATTTATTTTTATAAATTAGAATTATATATTGATATCTGCCACCATTTATTGATTATTTTTATTTATGCGTCTGTGCCTGTTGAAAATCGTTAAAAACTGAAGTCATACGATTGGTGTGTATTCTACATTGAACCACTGTCTATGAATGTACTCTATGTGTCTGTGTTTGCATGTGAATGTGTGTGTGGGTTCCTGTGTGGTGAGGAGAGCTTGTTATACTCTGACAGGGCGAGACCGTTGGAGTGAAATGCATGATGGGATTCTGTGATGAGCAGGAAGAGTTTGAATAAACATGGTTGATTTCAGCTCTCCCTGCTGTGTGTGTGTGTGTGTGTGTGTGACCATCAGGCCTGTCTGTTTGCGCTGTGTTCACTGAAGCTTTTTATTGAAGCCCTCATGAATCTTTTTCCTTCTCAAATATTCAGTCCTTCGCTTGCTCTATCCTCCTTCCTCCTCTTGCTGACTTCTCAGCTTCATCTTTTACTCCCTTGCTGACACTCTCTTCAGACATCATCACTCAGTCTCTCTTATTTCCAAATCCCTCTCCACCCCTATCTCCATCATTCTCGCACTTGGTTTTGAAACTTTGTCATCCTTCTTTGTTTGAGATGGTTTATTTGTGAGGGGGTGTCATCTGTGCTTAATTTGGTGCAGGCAGATTGAGAGAGAAAAAGAGGGATGACTTGCATATTTTTCTTCCATTTAAATGAGGGAGACACTAAGAATGGAAGAAATGTATTTACTGAATGGAAGAGATGATTATTACGCATGCTGTACCGCTCTATGTTCTGTCACTGAGCTTGTAATAGATCGATATGGTTTCCCAGAGCTTAGACTATCCTTAATAATGTGACGCAGGCCAGCTGTGGCATTCATTTGTATTTTTCTTTGAGTTGTTATTATTTCTACTTCTAAGTTTATTTCTCCTCTTCAAAAGTCCATAAATTTATGTAATAATTTATGTAATAATTCTGGCATTTTTCTATGTATGAAAAGTCCTCCACTCATCGAGGCAGGAATTATGTTTCAAAAGGTCAGCTGGCAAAACAACTCTGCAGGTTATCAATGTGACTTTAGGTGACAAGGTCAGAAATATCTATTCTGTACTGTTTGCACAATTATTCCCTGTTGGATTAGGTCAGGGGTCGGCAACGTATGGCTCGCAAGCCAGATGTGGCTCTTTTGATGACTGCATGTGGCTCGCAGAGGGGTGAAAGTAAGCCGGTACGGTCCGGTACTGCGTACCACTAAAACAGGGGTGCCCAATATGTCGATCGCGAGCTACCGGTCGATCGCCAGACGTGACCCCCCCCACCCCCCTTCCAGTATGAAAAAATATTATATGGCTGTCATGGAAATACATTTTAAAATATGTGGCTTTCGCGGCTCTCTCAGCCAAAAAGGTTGCCGACCCCTGGATTAGGTGAATGAAAATCTCTCAAAAGAATACTAAATTTGTCAGGAAGCATATTTCGTCAAATAATGTATAAAACAGGGATTCTATTTTATCAAAATCTCAGCACATAAAATTGTTCAGTGACCATTCATATGGCTGTCTTGGTTTAGATTTTAATCAGGTAGAAATTTGCCAGAATCATGGACTGTGACTGAATTGAAATGACCCAGAGTGCCAATAATAATGTTTCTCCGCAACACATACTCATTCGTCATTAGCTCTTCTTGATCCTACTTCTATCTAGTTTCAGTAGAATAGAGTTCAAGAGGCGCGTTTGCTCCCAGAACATAAAAAGGATTAATGAGTGATTAGTTGAGCAGCCAAATAAAAGGACGCCCAGAGTGTCACAGAGACATTTTAAAAAATCTGTTCAAAATAATCACATCCTTTCCTAAAAACTCCATCAAAATCCATCCATCCATGCATCCATGCATTCATCCATCCATCCATCCATCCATCCATCCATCCATCCATCCATGCATCCATACATGCATACATACATCCTACATGCATACATATATTTATCCAATACAGCACAGAGCAGGGCCATGGGTGTGTTTTAGCCAATCCCAGGGTGCACTGGACCATAGGCAGGGTTTACCTTCAGTAGGCACTGGGCTGCCCACTCTTAAGAGATATAAAAACATATTAGGAATGTAGAACTGGATGTAAGAGCAGAAGTCACTAAGGATGGATCAAATTAACAGTCTCAGCATAAAAAAAAGTCTAAAAAAATCAGACCTAAAGTTGTAACTCAATGTCAGTTTAAACGATGAGTGAGCTTAATTTAAAAGAGAGGATTTGTATTCATGTTGAATGTTGACTAGTTGCTATGCACTGAGCAATAAGTGCGTGGGGGGGCAGCAGTAGTTCAGTCCATAGAGACTAACCGGACGGTGGCCGGTTCAAGTCCAGCATGAACCAAAAAAAACATGGAAGATGGACTGGTAGCTGGAGAGGTGCCAGTCCACCTCCGGGGCACTGCCAAGGTGCCCTTGAGCAAGGCACCGAACCCCCCAACTGCTCACAGGGCGCTTCTTAGGCGGGCTGCCCATCACTCCACCATCTTTTTCCATGTTGCATGTTTATGAGCCCTTGTACTGCATGTGTGTGTGCTCTGGGTTAAAATGCATGTAGATAAAACAGAGTGTAAAAAGAATTTCCCTGTTGAAGGATGAATAAAGTATCAATTATTATTATGAAGTAACAACACAGTCAACAGAGGCCATCAGTGCAAACAATAACTCGCCAATAATGGTCCTTACTAGTTTCCTGACATCATTACAGCAAAAAGTGAACATGTCTACGGGCAGAGAGTAGATCAATGATCTAACTATGCTTTTTAAAGCCCCTGACACATGGTTCAAGTCCTAAGTATCTCTGTAAATATTCATGAATAATTTAACAACAATTGGCCCTTCTTTTTGTTTTATGAATACTTTTACAACTAAACACAAAATACACAATTTCAAGGCTTTCAAAATCCATCCATTTTATTAACATGTTTTTCCCAATACTAAATATGAAACAAATACATTTCACAAAAAAAAAAAGAGATTCAAATGTTTGGGTATGGTTAGGTTCAGGGACAGGAACTACTTGAATTTTAGGAAGTTAGCAAAAGATCATCACTTAAAATAAGTGTAATACTTTTGTTGCAAAGAGAAAAGTTGTGGTGCTGCCGTTCACATAGCAAACTGGAAAAAAAAAACCCAACTCCAATTCAGCACATATAGATAGCCCTTTAAACCAGCCCATCAGAGTTGAGCTGTGGAAGGGAGAGTCAACCAGGTTAACACAAACAAACAAACAAACAAACAAAAAAAGTCTTTAATTTACTTATACCAACAATATAAAAACAATATATGAGCATAAAAATATATAAGCAATATATAAACAAAAAATACAGTACAATTTGTCAGGCCCAGAACAAAGTGGCAGACTCAGATGCAGAATGAGCAGGTTTGGATGAATCGTTTATTGTTTCTGAGCTACAAAATTACAACAAAAATGGCTACTCCGACCAGAACTCTAACCGAAAATCACAAACTCTAAACTAGAAAGAAAAACGCTTCACCAAAATGGGAAGGACTACTCTAATAAAATTTATCAAACAAAAACGCTCACTCAAAAATGAGGAGGAAACAGAACTACCTATATCTATGACCTAACTGTCTGGAAACAAAAACAATCCCGGAGGATGAAAAAAACTTAACCAGAATGAAAGAAACAATCAAACAGAAAACGATCCTGTAGGACGAAAACCGGCTACAAAAATACTCTCTGCGCTTAAACTTAGGGCTATGGAACTTACAAAACAAGGAAACGATGAACAGGCTTGGATTCTATGGAACGGCTTGGGTGCAACGACAACAGGTACGAAGACACTTCGGCACGGGACAAGGGGAAACACAGACTATATATACACACATGAGGGAAATGGGGAACAGGTGGAACCTTTTTTACAGTACCTTGCTAATACCAATACAACTTAAAAGTCGGTCTCTTATGTCTAGTGGAATTCCCGTGATATTCCTCAGACGGGTCTTCTTGTGGGGGGAGGGGGGGTCAACCTGCTATGTTCTGTTTCTGTTGTTTCTGTTATGTGTTCTGTAATTACTCTGTAATTACTTTGTTTGTATGTTTGTATTATAAATGCCCAATAAAAATACATGGGATACATGAGGAAGGGCAAGTGACCTGAGACGAGAGGAGAGTTATTTCAAAATAAAACAGGAAATGACAAGACATAATAAAAACCCAGCTTGACCTCACCGCGGTGTGACACAATTCTTGGAAGATAATCAATGAAATGCGATTTTGAGAATAATTCTGTGTCTTCTATATAATGTTGTGACTATAAGTGAAATAGAAAGAAGACAAAGAAAACTGAACAGAGACTCTCCCAACAGAGATGGCCCAGCAAACAGTGAGGGAGTTGGTACTTCCTGCCTTTAATGTGTCACATGTTCCTTGGATGTACAGCTACAATGTACCGTCAGATGCTATGCTATGCCCTTTCATGTATCTCACACAGACTGCTCTAAGGCAAGAACAAATTTAAGTCAAAATGTTATATTGCTCAATGAAGCCTAATTTACTACCAGTGGGGAAACAGGAAAAAATATAGTTCTCAAACGCTGTTTACCTTTCTAGCCAAAACCAATGGTGTCACATAATTGTGATTGGCCCTGTTGCAAATATCTTTTTTTCCTCCATATTTTGTGAATGAACAATGAACATTTTTTAATTCTGGCCTCCATGCTTTACATCTGCTTTTGGATTTGGGAACTGTTAAGTGTTCATATTAGTTCAACCTGGTCCCAAGGCTGCTGTATTGGAATGGTACAGGGATTCGATACATTGCCAAAGTAGGCATGGGCCAAATTAAGTCCATTCATTAACAACAATACCAATCAAGCCAGAGAAGTGGAGGCTTGTGAATTGACTGTTGTTCCCCCCAAATATGCAATGGTCACATTTTGCAGCTGAAACTCTCCTAACGCTTTGTCCGGCCAGGGGAGATTGTTGACACCCAAGTGTGCTATATTGTTAGGATGGCCACGTAGTGGCTGGATACGCAAAGCAGGAGCCTTGAGGCAGAAGTTGTGTCCAAACCAACCAGGTATTTTCACAGACATTGACACATTAACATACAGACTTAAAACACATACTGTGGACCGGGAGCATAAGTGGTCCTAGCAGCAGCTGCGTGTGATGGAACTGGCAGCCTCATATAACCTGCTGCTGCTAACAACCTAGGCCCTAACACAGTCTCCCAGTACCTCTCAACATAACAAACATTAGACAAAAACCTTAGAATACATTTACTATACTATCAATCAGTCTGTATGTTCTAACTGTGCTGAACATTACCACCGCACACCCTGGACACAGGTGAGTGACACATACACACATTTCATTTATAATACTGCACAGTCACAAACTAGCCAAACTAACTGAATGTTTCTCTTGCAAGCCTGGTCTCCAATCAGTCTCTACTGAGGGCAACACAGGACCTGCACACACTGTTAACACAATAGATACACAAATTCAATAAAACATTCACTGCCTCATTCCTTAATATATGTAAAGTATATAATGCAGATGACCTTCACTACATACTGTATATGCAGCTAGCTTAATAAAGTAAATAATAAAATCCTTGCATGCTATTTGTACAATGACCATTGCAAGAGAGGGTCAGCATGACGTGTGACTGAGTGCCTCACTTCCCTTTCCAGACCTAACGAGCGATAGAGAACACATGATGTATCTCCATTCCACAGGTGTAAAGTAGTTGCAGTACTGAACGTAACCAAACACACATAATGCTAAAGGTTCCAGGTCAGGGTGTTACTGAGAATGGAGGGAGAAGTGGGATACAAAAGCGGTGTGCACAGTGATTTAGCAGCCTCAGCAGAACTGTTCTACTTTGGCATTGATTATTTAGACATTCCGAAATGAGAACAGGTAAGCCTACCCACGTAAGTACCACAGTACACAGCAGGTCATATACACAGCATATTACAGCCCTGTACTGCTGTAACCTGATGAAGTGGATGTGTGTCTCATACTGTACTGTATAATTAATGGACTGTCCCATCAACTCATATTTTTTTCACTTGTACTGAAGCAGAGGCCAAGTTTTCACACCTGAGCATGGGATGGCAATAGTCCACATAGTGAAGGCAAAATGTTGTTAGATTTCAAGAGATTCAAAGTGTATATTCAGAACAACTGAGTCTCTGAACCATAGACTGGATGCTGGATTCCACTTGAATATAATTCAATGATCAGTGGAGATCACACCACAGTGCTGTCAGAGCCTGAACATGCTGCAATCATGTTTCCACCATCAGATTCAACAGTGCAGATCCATCCTGCTGATTTTTCGTGGGTCTTACAATGTCAGTTTTCACTTTCTTTTTCAGGAATGATTTTCTGCCTACCATCGTTTGTCGATGAAGGTCCTCGCACCTCACTCACCCTTCCTCTAGCCATTTAAGAAATGTTTTGAGCACTGAGGTGGAAGGTCTCTGGATGCAGTCAATGCTGGTTGTGAGAGCACAAGGTGGCTGCGCCATGCCAGTTTCCCCTTTGTGCCTTGAAAGTTAAGACATCAGGCGTGATGTAAACACATTCCAGACAAATCCTACCCACATCCTGTCATCTTTTCTTTCTTTCTATCTATCCAGTTTTTGTGTATCTGGTTTATTCTCATTGTATCAGGGAATACAAATGACATAGGCTACCTAGTCAGCTGGTGCATCTTGCAATACCTGTATCCCTTCTTCACCTCTGAGAGAGGATTTCTTGATAAAAAGCTTTTTTGGGTGCATTTTCATGTCATGAGAAGGTTTTAGCATTCACTGTGTCCACTCCAACACCTTTATGACATCTGTGATGCCCACACTGTGTCCACCAAACATATTTGTTTTTGACTCACTGTCTCCAACAAGAACTTTGATTTCACTCTGTGTGAAATTTTTCCATGATCGTCTTCATGCTTTCAGTCTGAATATGTCATGATAGAGGAGGGCGAACTTTCCTGTTGTTCCCTTCCCACTCCCTTCTGTGTGTGTGTGTTGTTGGGTGTGGCGTCTGGCCTTCCTCTCAGCTTATTGTCACCTCACCACCTGCTGCTTATTATCCAGTCAACCACTGCAAGGTCTTAAAGATAGTTCATCCTCCTCTGTGGTAACATTGTAAAGGCAAACCTTGAGCTCTTCTGATTATTCATTTGTGAATTCTGTTTAACTCTGCTCTCCCTGTGCTTCAGGAACTCCTGCCTGTCATTCCTGTCATGTTCAGCTCAGTCTCCTCCTAGCACCTGCTCCCGTAGTATTCTACCACCAGCACTTTACAGCATTCTCCTCACTTCAAGACCCTTCCAGTCACCCCTTTCACAGACCTTTTTTTTTTATAGATGTCTTTCAAGTTGATTGTGATTTATGAAAGAAAACTGACAGAGGACGTGCAAGTGCACTATTTTAGGAATCTTTCATCTCTAGACAACATTTTGACATGATTCCTACACACGCTTTTATAAATGAGGCCCCTCACCTGTATTTTTTGAGTGTCTGCCCTTATTCAAACTGTTTTCTATCGACAGTTGTTCTCTGTAACATTTATGTCAGATTAATTGAACCCAACTACAGGTGAACGTGGATAGTCCGTTGTGGGAGTAGTTGAGAGAAAAGCCATGCAGAGCAGAGATGTGAAGCCAGAGGCTACGCTAACCACTAAGCCACAGCTGAATTACCTTTTTAATGTCCCTTTAAATGTCTTGACACTCATAATATTGAATCGAACTATCTCATATGTGTCTGTTATTGAGACTTTGAGTATGATATATTGCATTTCAATAAGCAGTAAAAGGTTATTGCCCTCATCATCAGATCTGCTCTCTTAGCATTCCTTCAAAGAAAAAAAAAACATTTCAGAAGATTATTTAATGTACTGTAATCTATATTTGGCTGTGGGAATGTGTGGGATTTTCAATAAAATAATTAAATATTTGTCTCTACACGATATCTTGGCCATGATATATTACAACTAAAAATAAGTCAGTCAAAGGTTATTGCCCTCCTGACACCCCTGTCATGATTTAAATTTCCTCTCACTCTAACCATAAAGAAATGATAATAATGATAATAATAATGATAAATTATGCTTTCAAGTGGTGCCTGTGTGAGGCGAGGCAGCATTATTCCTCCAGTGTCAATGAAAGTATTTCAGTGTTTTTACGGTAAAAACAAAGTTTAAACAAAGAATTTAACATGATAGATGCGGTATAACTTTTTGTAATATTACGGAAAATGATATTAGTACTTTTCATTTCATGGTCAAGGTTGCCGTTTTATTCCATATTTTCAAATCCAAAGACACACTGTTTTCCCACATAATTGACATTTAAATACCATATGAAGGGTATACGAATAAAGGTTTTGCTATGCAATATGAAATATGTTTATATCGTGTCCCATGCAATGGTCACAGTATATAAATTCTGGATGTTTTACACAACTAAATAAAATATTATATAAAATGATATAAAATATGTTGAAGCTGCTAACATTGAAAGGTCAAGAAATGACATGTCATTCTTGAAGAGATTATGCATATTATTATGTAGAATAATATGTAATGTTGATTATTTGCTGTTTATATTTATATAATGTTGGCCTTGATTATTTAGAATGGTGACATCCATTGTTTTGTCCATTTTGGTGCTCCACTGAGGCGCAATGACTGATGAGTAATCTTGTAGCAAAATGATGTACTGTCGTTCAGTGCTTCCTGTCACAGTTCACAGTTCTTTGAATACTTAAGTTCTAATATTGTCAGAGCTGTAGTGGATGGAAGCTGCAGCATCCTGAGCTCCTCAGAGTTTCAGTGAGAGTCAGCTGGACCCTGTGATGGTGTGGACTCTGGAAGAAGTGATCCTCTGTGTTAGTGCTTCATCTGTGAGCTGTATTATTTAAGGAGTGTGTGGACATTGATCGTAATTATCAGAGGAGCTCACTCACTGCTTTGCTGTCTGCTCATTTAGTCTGTGGTACGAATCAAAGTGTGACATCTGAAAATGAGCCCAACAGATTCTGCAGAGCTCCTGTGGGTTACATTGTTACATTGTGTTTTCAATACTGACTTTAGATGGGAACAAGAGAGACATTGCTCAATATGCAAGTTTAATACCAGAAGATCAATAAAAATAAGCCGATTCTTACAAACAGAAATCATAGTAGTTGTGAGATACAGTAGATGTCTCATGCCTTAATGTTACACTATTATATCCCAAGTTTGTAAAGTGTAAAAGACTGTGTTTACCTTCCACTCTGCATACTATGTAAACTGAAATATTATTGTAAAAATGACCACATTTGCATTCAAACCTGTCTAACCTGACTCAGGCTTTGATTAGTGGAATAAGAAAATAAAATGGGTGTGGTGATATGGAGGGAGTCAGTAGTATAAGGTATCTATGGATGAATGAACGTATGTGTGTGAGTTATTTGTCACTCACAGCTCTCAGTCAGAGCAGCTCTGATGATCCATCCGGATTCCTGCAGGAAGAAAACAGCAGAGCGGTACAGGAAGCCTGACACACCTAACATAAGACTTACTATGAATGAGACTGCAATTTGCTACATTCTGCTACATCTAAAACCACATAAAATGTCATTGCCTAAACTCCTAATTGCGACATACTGTATAACACTGAGTGCCTATTTTCTATTTTCCTTTTTCCTTTATGACCTCTATGAAAGATCAGGAAAGGAAAACAGATGTGAAAATGATTCTTTCCCAGGTGTTTGGCAAGAGAGCACATACGGTTTGATCTTGTGCCAAATCTAGAAGCAAGGATTGATATATCTGTAGCTACAGTATATCAGCATAAGCGACTGCTGAATTACTCAAATTATTTTTGTTTCATTTTGTGTCTTGTATTTGTTGTAATGAAATTGTATGCTAAATGAATAAATAGATGATTCAGATATTCATCAAAGATGACAGATTGTAATGCTAACTGTAAGTGATTTTTATGGTCACTTGTGGCAGACAAATGTTGACATAGTTCTCATCCTGAGATGTGCTTCAGTGTTTTGATTGCTGTTGCAGAGCTGCATGATGGTAAAGAAATCTGCGATAACTGAAGAATTATCATAACAAAGCACAGTTCTGTGTTCTGAACAACAGGTTCATATCAAACTTTTTTCTTTTCATATTTACTTACTGCAATATCAACAGCCAAGTTCAACACATCTTTGATCATTGGTAAAGCTTAATGTCAGAGATGAATTGTAACATTCTTTATTACTGCCTCAAGTAAACTCGGCCAATATCATGGTAGACAGAAGCCTGGGAAACAAAACAGACAAATAATTGGCAGAAAAAAGACAAAGAAAGCGTTTGTCTGCACAAACTGCGAGAGGTAATTAAACAGAGAAGAAGAGGAAAGAGAGTGAGCCGTGGAGTGAGTGATGCAGGATAAGGTTGATGGCCTCTCCCTGGTTGTAAATATGGTTTGATTTGGTGATTTATTCATGGTGTTGATTTATTCAGCTGCGGTGCAAAACATCGCCCTCCGACTGCTTCTCTATCAATAATACAATGCTTCTGGAGACAGGCAAGTGTGTGTGTGTGTGTGTGTGTGGTGAAAATGAGTCCCATCATGCATATACCAGTAAGATGAGATCAGCTATCCTGAAACCACCCAGAGAGCCAAGAAATTTCCATTGACAACTAACAACTGTAACTTTTCTCTGGCCTCCAGTGTTTCAGCTTCAACTTCTGACAAATAAAGTTTTTCAGTAAAAGCAACTCCACAGATTTTATTACTGCATATGAATCCATCCTCGCTGTCTGTTGTGACAGGATGGTTGAAGCCCACGCTCAGAGAAACGTCACAGTAATGGCATTTAGAATCATATTTACGTGCAAGAAGTTGAGAGTGCCGAATTATTTTAGTAAATTAGTTTTCAGTTTTTATTACAGTTATTTAGAATTGCTAAATCACTGTTTCTTCATTTTTTTGTACAGTTGCAGAATAAAGACAATAAGGGCCTAATTTATGATCTTTTTTGAGTTGTTTTTTTTTGTTTTGAACGTAGCCTAAGTTGAACAGTTTTCATGGTGGTTGGGTTTGAGTGAGAAAACAGTTCATAAATTTTGAAACACATTGAACATGGCATTTTGTGTGTGAAAGCAGTGAGAAGTGCTCCACAGTTTGGCCCACATTGACTTCTGATATGCTGACTGCCTTATGTTTGGAAAAGTGAACTCAGTATAGAGAAATGTGAATTTGCTTTTGGAGGAACAGAGAAAAAAAATGTTTTTCAAGCATATATATTTTACCAAACAGTAGAAAGCAAAGAATAATTCAATGTCTGCAAACAAAAATGCATACTTTAGTCAATACATTTTATGTTTGCTGCTATCCACCTACATTCTGAGGATAACCATGAGCCTTTTTAATGAAGAGGGAGACTTTTATTTGGCATAGTTTTCACACTTTTATATAAAAGAATCAAAACATCAATGAAGACACACACAAGTCTCAAATGAATACATCCATTCATATGATCAATGAATACAAAATCCAATGTTTATTTGGATTCAGGAAAACATGAATAAATTCTTCCTCTCACCAGTATTATTATACTAGTCTTCTTATTTGTATTATTATTTTTATTATTATTTAATACTCTTGTTTTATTGTCACGGTAGCTTCAGAGGCTTTTTCACTCAAAGAGTGAAGGTGAAACTCTGTGGAAGAAGTGTATTCAATAAGCATTCTTCCCTTCCTGTTGATACACAATGCTGCTGCTAAGCTTTTCACTAGATCTGAAAGCTGTGACTAAATAACACCACAAATCTAACATCAGTCAACCCTGGATCATTTCCACAAGCAGTGTTTCCTTCAGCCTGTCACCTGGTGTGTGGTGGATACTGGCCTTTTTGTATATCCATTCATCAAAAGACAATAGGTGACAGATCTTTTTCAGCACATGCCCTCCGCGCTGACTGGGATGTGGGACTCCAGGCTGGAATCAATGTGTTGTTTAAAATACTTTTATTGTTATAAACTTTGAATTGACACCTCTGCGTGTTTTCATCGTAAAATATTTAAAAATTTTACTCATTGTAGTTGCCAACATTCTGGCAGCTGATAAAAGCAGCACAAGTTATTCTCCTCATTTCTCTCTAAATTGTCTAATAAATATGTGTCTTATTTTTGTAGAATGCTTCCCCGCTTACGCATCAGTCTTTTGTGTCTTCCTTTGGCTAAAGATGAGAATGTTTGAGAGAGAGTTTTTTTTTTTTTTTTTTTGTCATTCACAATAAAATAAATAAATAAATAAATAAATAAATAAATAAATAAACCAAGTTCGCTCTAGGCTGATGAGGGAACCTGCTCTTATGATAAAAAAACATGTATTGCATCAGAAGTGGCAAAACAAGGCTATTCCTAATTGTTTCGACTGCATGACTAATTACCAGGAGTGACAGGACCTGAGCCATCCTTAAGCTACGGAGGTCCTTACAGCCCCATCTCATGCTATGATCTCTCCTTATAAATTATGCTTACTTTGTTATCTATACTTTTAAATCATAGTAGTAATTGTTTTATTTTAAATTTAAGATAAAGATTTTTTATCATTTTAATCAACCTAAATAATGTCTTTTTGGAAGGTTCATTGCAAAGACATCAGTATGGTTATCACCTTCAAAGAGCCTCATGCAGTCCAACTCCACTCATGTCAAATCCCATCATGTTGCTGTGTGTGTATGAGAGAAAGAGAGTGATGGGATTACTCTTGTTATGTGGGATCAGATGTGCTCTGTTTGTCTGCTTTGTGTCACTGGGAGAGGCTGGGCCCAGTCAAAATGTGGGATCAGTGTCAGGATCAGTCAGAATCTCCGGCAGCCACGACACACACAACATTTGGGTATCGGACATGGCCAACTTCCCACTGAATTCTTTCTGTGTACGGTTGTGTGTGTTGATGTTTGCACTGGTGGATATTTAGTATTTGACTGTCTACTAGTCTCTGTAAGCTGTCTGTGTGTGTTTGTGAACACTGGATATATCTTCGGTGTTCAAATCTCAGTGTAACACTTTACTGTTTCATTCTGCAACTTTATATTGTTTTCTTTGTCTTTAGGATGTGTGTGTGTGTGTGTGTGTGTGAGAGAGAGAGAGAGAGAGAGAGAGAGAGAGAGAGAGAGAGAGAGAGAGAGAGAGAGAGAGAGACCAGACCCAAGAAGAGAGTCATTTATTGTGTGATAAATTGCAAAATTCCCACCTCTGATCTAATATCAGGCCTTCCAGCCATTTCCCAGGGTCATTCAGCAAATTCCTGACCTGAGTACAGGAATTTGGTCATATAATAACAGGTGGTTGTATATGGGGTGAAATTTCGATGCTCATTTGTCTTCAACATTGTCTTTTGAATATGTGAATGTCTTATTTCCACTCAATGCTGAAACCCTTTTAGAAAAAGTTGCAGCCACACTTTCAGTCTTGAGCAGTTTTCTCCATAAGTCCCCATGTTCAAATGTCCAGGTTCATAGCAGAAATAAACATGTTTACAGCCTGGTACAAAAGACAGTTTTGGTCTCTATAGCTAACTTCCCTGTTCATGACAACTGTACTGAGGGTGAATCTTTTCTAAAACTCATCTGTTAAAACTATATTAAGGCTTAAACTTATACAAGAACATGGCTGTTTTGATTGACAGGTAGAGGCCCAGCCTCCCATGGTCTTTTGCGACTCATTATCACAATGGCAGCAATGTACTCTGAACTCTGTTATTTTCAGTGGCTTCCGTCAAGCCCAATGGTTTCTCACTGCGCTGAGCAGCGCAAACAACACTTCACAGCCCAGTGCCAATGCACTTCCACCGAAAGTTCAAACAGATTGAGAAATATTTTTCATCTCACTGCCGAGTGTGTTTTCATTCCTGATGGAAAGAGGAGAGTGAGCAGAAAACATTTTAACTTTGTTGAGTTCAGACTGACAGATAAATAAAAGAGAAGTTATGAAATGAAAATTATGTAAAGTAAAAAAGAACAAGTTCAGCCAAGTTGCAAGGGAGTGCTCTGAACCCAGCAGCAAGTGCACTGCATTTCACATAGTGTCTGAACAGGCCATCTCTCTTACAGTAACTGAACTTAATGGTGATATGCTTTGTTTGATGTATGAATTCATGAAGACATGGAGTTGATGACATGGTGGATTCAATCATAATGGTCATGCAGAGAGGCACTTACTGCAACTATACGCGCAACTGTATAAAATGCAAGTGTTTGCAAACTGCTGATGTTGTCTGTTTGCAGTGTTAAGTCAGTCCTTTTGTCAGGGGTCATCATTGTATTACAGATGTAGTGTTCCGCAGATGATAGTGAGCCAGCTCCATACACTGTAAAAAGACAGATGAGGTTAAAAGCTTTGAATAATTAGTAAGTGGACATTTGAGCTTAGATTCTCTTCCTCAAATCATTATTTATTATTTATACTATTTTATTGCTCTTGTTGTTAAAAAAGTTATCCATATGCATGCCTTATATCAAGGTCAAAGAGAAATCAACTGGAGTAACACAAGGCTATTCAACATATGAGAACAATAAAAAATGATAAAAATAACGTGCTGAATAGTTCACTAGTAAATTTGTGGTATGGTATGGCATCATTGCGGCATGGTTGTACAACTGTGGCATGGGTCTGGGTCCTGTCCCAGACCACCTATTAGTGACCTGTGATGTAGCGTCTTTATAAGGTCGGCGGTGGCTCAGGGGGTCGAGTGGGTTGTCAAATCAGATGATCGATCCCCAGCTCCTCCAGTCTGCATGCCGAAGTGTCCTTGGGGTGTATGTATTGCGATTCATCCGGATCTTCAACAAGGATCCTCTAACTAACTCAAGGATTCATGAGTCATAGTCTCAATTAACCTGGATATATTATATACTGTCCTACATCCACTTGTTAAGCATATAATGTGAATGGCAAAGCCATGTTATGTAGCTTTAATATTATGGGGACGTTATGTGCCTGCGCGCACGGGATGCTGTTATGAGCATGCGCAAAATAAACGGTCGGTGTGTTTTTTCCCGGACCAAACAAGTGATGGCGGTCGATTCGTTTTTCTCCCGTATATGGATGCTAGCATAGGGTTAGCTTTCCACTTGGTCGACTGAGAGAGAAATTAGACAACGAGAGAAATGTCTAATACTACACCACCTATCAGTGAATTAAAATGATAAATTGTGCTATTCACTCCTCTCCTTTTAACCTGTACCATCTAATTACAACATGCCTTGCTATTATTGTGGACAATACGATCGTTTCCACTGCTAGAATAGCTGCAGGAGTAGGGCCTTCCTGCAGAGCAGACTCAGACTCAACAGCACAGACTGTTGTTACTGTTAGTAATATATTATTCCTTAACTTAGCTCAGGTACCGCGTGAAGCCGTTACCTGACACGAGCCAGATAGCAGCAGACCAGACCGAGTGAGTCGCTAGCAAAAAGTGAACACAAAGAAAAGGGTTATAGATTGCTGCGGACAAAGTCTGAACCGTCCGCCGAAAGACCCTGGAGCCACGGACAAACCCAGGTTCACTCCAGTAAGCTGTGAGCCGAGGAGGAAAAGTCCCCCTCGTGGAAGTAAATGCAGACTCCGGTGAGTTAGCATACAGTTAGCCTGTAGCCCGGTAGCCATTTAGATGGAAAAGATGCATTTCTTGTGTTATCAACTTACTTTAAGTTGGTCGGTATTGCTTATGTTGCTTATTAAAATGACGTTCGTGCACTTTTTGCCGTAGTTTATTGTGGAAAAGAAATTGTTAGCTAATGCTAATAGCGACCGCAACATGCTAATCGCTAGCTCCTAGTTGCTAGTCTGTCCATTGTTTATGCTTATTTATGCTAATCGCTATGCTAATCGTTGAGTCAAGCTGATTGCCATGCTGTCTGCAATGAGAAGATGCAGTTATTTCTTTTGTGCCATTGAACTGCCTATTTGTGTTGTTAACCATTGAAAAGTGTTAATAGTACCATTTAAGGTGCAGTATATTTCATTTTTGATTAAAGAATTTGCACTTATGTATTTAAGAATTAAATAATTAAAAGGTCAATTAAAATAGTTAAGAACTGATGATATAAGATAAATAGAGGTTAAAGTGATGCATAAATAATGTGTCTGTCAAAAATACTACTGTTGATAGGAATTCATGATTAATTGATTACATTTATGGTTAAAGCAAATTGTTTTAATTTATAATAATTCATTTATTGTGTGATAATGTATTTCCTTGATTTTTGGTGATATATTTCATGATGAACAGAGAACTTGACAGAATCAGATTTAGTTCTTACACCTATGCATTTTCTGTTTAGGTTCCTTTTTTTTTGGTTATTCTTCTGCCAGTCTGAACTACTGTCCGAGAAACAGAGATGATTAAGATGGCGAGCCCAGCCCAACGGATCTGAGAGAGAGAGAGAGAGAGAGAGAGAGAAGCAGTGTGGCCAGCTGCAGAACCTACCTCGACGACTCCAGACCTTCTGATTCTCACACAGAGAAACACAGATAAGATACTCACACACTCACCTACCCGGGTAGTAGTGATAGTAGCGAGTATACCAGTAAGGAAAAAGAAACTGAGGACAAGGAAACTGAATTGACTGACCTATTGACGAAACACACATTGGATCCATCCTGAACTGAACTTGCCGAATACTGAGCAGGATAGCTCAGTCCCAGGATTCTCCATTCTTTTATTTTTGTTGTTTTTTTTACGTCGCCTTATTCGTTTCTTTATTAATTTGGAACAAGTGTACAGCTACGCTGTCAATGTTTATTATTTTGTTATTTGTAGTGATATTAAAATATCATGTGTTCGTATACCAACCCTCCTTCGTGAAAATCATTCTCCAACTCCTACCGAACCTACAGATGTGGGTATTCCTTAATTGTCAAAGTAAGGACTAAAGGTGCTACACATGCAATAGTAAATTCGTCATCTCAAACAATTTATTGAAACAAAAGCGCTGGGTGTTCCACTGAAAGCCAGATCTCCTTAATTATTTTTGAACGGTGTATATGCTTATGGACAAATTACTTGTAAAATCCGGATTTGTTTAGCGATTGACTCAGAAAGATTTAAATCCCAAGAAGGACCCAAGTTTCACATCTCTAAAGAAAGTGAAAAGTTGCTCCCTGTAAGTCGATTTGGATAAAAAAGTCAGCTAAATGACTAAGTGTAAATGTCTCCATAGAAACAACATTCTGATTGCCAGCTCTTCAGGAATTTTTTATAGCTGGATATAATTTGTTCTGATTATTTTTTTTGGCCTTTTCAAGTTTTCTTCTGATGTAGACAGGTGAAGAGTGACAGGAATGTGTGGAGAGAAAGAGAGATGGGGTCGGATTTGAACCCTGGGCCGTTGCAGGAAGGACTGAGCCTTTGTACAGGGGGCAGCTGCTCTACCAACTGAGCTAAATAACGCATAATTTGTAACATAAAATATGAATGAGGAGAGTGATTTTGAGGTACATACAACAGATGCATTTTTTGAATTGATGAAATGATGAAAGTAGAGACAAAAGTACTTTTGTTGTACTTCCCTATTTGGATAGCATATATTTATTGAGATTACCTGTACTGTATTGTTAACATAAACACAAATGTATTCTTCCAATACTAACCATACTTTTTAGCATTTTGGATAATTGTTGAGCACAGTCAGACCAAACATGGATACCGGCAGGTCAGATCATATACATTTACAATCTCAGTTCAAATCAAATCTCAAATCAATCAAATAAACATTACCTTAAAACAGAATGTTATAAAAATTGGGATTGCACTGCTATTTAGATGCTTCAACTTTAACCATGTTTGTGTGTTCCCATTTATTACATGTCTTAAGTGCTCTTCCTTTTGATGTTACTGAGACTGGCAGGGTGAGGTCAAGTTTAGGAACAAAGGTCAGATACAGATAAGAGAGGTGACATTTAGATTAGGGGGCATGTCGAAGAGTAACAGTCTTTGAACTATATATGTAAATTGTCTGTTAACAATTGGCAAAGGTTGAGACAGCACATTTTTAGGGACAAGTTATAAGAACCAACTGTCAGAGCTCCTCAGGGAGCCTTTTTCTCTGTAATTCATTTGGTATGTTGCACTATGAAATGCTCCTCTTGTACAAGAAGAATAAATTCAACTTAAACTTTTGATGCTTTGAATTTCTTAAAAAATTCCTTCAACACAGAAAATATGTACATTTTATGTTAAGGTCAGGCTAATATCCAGCTGTGGACTTGCCCTAATATTTTCATCCCAGCTCTCCCCTACTCTTTTCCAGCAAGAGTTGTCCATTAAGCTCAGTTCAGACCAAAGATTCATGAAAGGAGAAGACGAAAATTGCAACTACTTATAATTACTTTATTTCCAGCTGATGGTTTGCAACTGACTTAATCAGCTGACTTCATTATGGGCTGTTTGGCTGTTGAAACAGGTGACGTGCCTCAGACAGCGGAGTGGAACTGAGACGGCACATTACAGAGCTGCAGCTTTTCCTTTTTAACTGCGCTGTTCAAAAACTCTTTTGTCTTCTTGTGAATCTTTGGCCTGAACTGGCCGTTAGAAACCACAGGTAACACCAACATGTGTCTAACTAACTGAACTTTGAAAGAATTGTACTGTTTGTAGTTGCAAAATCAAAGTAATTTTGGTGGCTGTACCATGACATGCACATTAGAACAGTGTAGCACATTTGGGAAGCTTTTTTCTCTCCTCTCTTCTACCCCTCTATCTCCTGTCCTCTGTCCATTCAAAATTTCCCTTTCTTCTAATCTTCATCTGAATTCCATACCTCTCCTCTTCTTGTTTTTCTTCTGTCAATACTCTTCCACTTTGAGGAATGATGCAATTGCAAAACAAGTACAATGCCTTTACCGTTTTTTTCTTTTCTCTTCTCCTTCCATTGTCAACCCCTCTATTGGTATTTAAGTGGTATCTTTTTTCTTTCTCTGTTTCACCTTTCTTTTGCTCACTCTTTTTCCCTATCCACTGATTGTCTGTCTTTCTTCTCTTGCTGGGCACCAAATAAGAGCTTTTCACAGCACAAATGACAACCACACAGGAGGGGGTTCATTCCATTCGCAAACAATGATCTGTAAAAGCACACTGGATGAGATGTAAAACAAGCACTCTGCAGAGACCGCCTGGGCGGACCTGGAATAGACAATTCAACGCACCACTTACCGACACATTCAGCAAATTTGTACTTAAAAGGGAATATGCACAAGGTGGAGGGACTATAAGTAAAAAACACTATTTACAAAAATGTTCTATATAGCACAAGGAAATTGTTCCATAGGCTTTCATCAAGTTGAATTGTGATGAGACTGCAATAGAGAAAAGAAATGTTGGAGTGCAAATCATATATAGTGTAGTAGGCACAGATGCTCAAGCAGATGGCTCCATCATAAACAAATACTGAATAGAAGAATAACTGCATAACTTCATACTAAAGAAACACAGCAACTAAATATTTATTTTCATAGGTTCAACACACCTGATGATGTATACTCCTCTCAGTCATCTACTATCCCTCCTTGTTAGCTAGTTGTTGAGGTCTGCAGCATCATTATGTTTAAGCTGCATTATAATTTAGCTCTACATTACAGTTATTTGATATACATTGATGCAGCATGGTCATTTTATCAACATCTGCACTGTGAAGTCAACGACTCAAATCAAACAGAAAGCTAGAATTCAACATCATGACAACAATATTTATTTTCAGTGACACTCTGGACCTTTTGTCAGAGTCAAAGCAAAGTCAATTTGACATTCAACTCAGAATTATAAAAATAAAAAGTACTTTCATAATAGTACTAGTAGCAAGTTATTGACTGACTCTGCTGCACTCTTCTGGGCTAAAAATCGGTTTCGGTGTCAATGTTCCTCCGTTTAGCAGACGCCATGGCACACTGACTCATGGTTTGACCTCTATTCTGTCTCTCCTCACTACTTTATATTTTTTTGCCGCTTTTTTGAAGGCCCGCCCTACCCTGCCTGTAATTGGCTGACATTTTTGCCCACACCTTGACCACCTCAATCCTCATGTCTAAACCCAACCCTATGTTGTCTCCAGCCAAATTAAACCTGCCTTCTCTCTAACTGTTTCACTGCTTCACTTTTAACCTATCTAAGTGGGCCATCACCTGGCTGCCAGCCGTGGCTTGGAGGTAAAGCGGGTTGTCCACTAATCAGATAATCAGTGGCTCGATCCCCTCCAGTCTGCATGTTGAAGTGTCCTTAGGCAAGATACTGGACCCCAAACTGCTCCTGAAGGCTGTGCCATCAGTGTGTGAATGTGTATGAATGGTTAGCTCCTCAAACTGATGAGCAGTTGGCACCTTGCATGGCAGCCAATGCCATCAGTGTATGAATGTGTGTGAATGGGTGAATGAGATATGTAGTGTAAAGAGCTTTGAGTGGTCAGAAGACTAGAAAGGAGATAAGTATAGTCCATTCACCATTCCCTCTCATGAGGCCAGATCATATTAAACTGCTTACCTGCACTACTTGTTTCTCATTCTTCCTCTAGTTTCCTGCAGCCTTCACTAAAAACCTGAGCTAATGAATCCCTCCATCTCAGCATCCTTTCTTCTCCCTTTGCTTCGATCCCATCTTCTCTGGCTACATCAGCTCCTCCAACCTTGATACCTTTACATCACATCACAGCTACTGCCTTAAAAAGTCACCTACATCAACAGTTTATTTACTTCTTAGCGTTGGAGAATTCTTCTTTCCTACTTATACAAAGTTTCACACACTGCTTCCACCCACAGCAGTGTGTGAACACCCTGAGTTCATCTCTCCCTAGAGGAAATGGAGGATTCTAGGAATTTCTTGACATCATTCATTGACCCCTTCTAACTACAAGCATGTCTGCCCATGGGAAAAATCCATGTGATTTTCTTACTCGTTTTGAATTTCCTTCTGGCTCACAGACCAAACACCAACTTCTCCCACTACTAGGCCACACCAGCTATACTATCTGTATCGTCCCTCAAAGTCAATCCTTCCTGACACCGCTTTTCCATAGCCACCTCTGTTCTGTCTCTTCACAACTGTGTTTCATGGATGAAGCATGCTTAGAAGAAGAAGCTTAAACTGTGGCACCAGTTCCTCTCATCCTGGAATGGCATCTCCTAATTTGGTGACCACTTGTAAGTATTTATGCACAGTTCTAGTTCTCTTTGACTTAGTTCAGCAAAAAAAAGAGATGTACCCCCAGTCATGTCTCAATTCCTTCCTCCTGTCTTTTCATCCCTGCCTCTGCCTATTTCTTCATCCCTCTACCCTCATCCCTTACTCTTCATACCCCCACTTTTCATCCGTCAACTTAGTCCTTCATCCCTTAACCCTAACCCCCATCCCTCCTACAGTACATGGTGGCTAAACTTCACCCATCATATGTAATCAACCATTCTATAATGATATCATTATTGGCACGGTTAGAATCTAATGTAAAGAAATGCCTAGAAGAGTCACCATTATAAATAACACAACATGTCTTGGTATAATTGTAGAGAATATTTATTTTTACTAATATAATATACAAAGGCTAAATTAAGTCCTGTGTTATGATGACACCAGCACCATCTGCCTCTCTCCTCTTCTGCCCTAGCCTATATGCTTCCACACCAAATGCAGTATGACATTGTAGAGAGTAACCCCTCCTGAGGTTGTCAGCAAGCCACTGCAGCAGTTTCTGCCTTTTCTTGCAAAATTTAAGTAAACTGAACTTCAGCGTCCAAATACACTGGCCTCCATCCTATGGCAATGTCACTGTAGAGAAGAGTGGGATGCTTCTGGAGTTATGGAACTCTCTTCTTTGCTGGATGGTAAAGCTTTACGAAATGCTCTTCCCTAGTCCTCTACATGACCACGTATCTCGGCAGTTCACCTTAACCTACGTGTAGTTTATATTCAGACTGGGAATAGCCGGTGCTTTAGGGTCGTGATAGCATGGCTCCGCTGCAGGTCACAAGAGTATAATACTCAGAGTCTGTGGATGCACAACAAAAGTAAAATGAAAGACTAGAACCTTATACATTTCTGCCTTCTGATAGGGAGCGGTGATGTGTGGGTGTGTGTATTTTACTTTTACTCTTACAGAGTAGTGTGACATGCAGATGTATCAACCTAAGTGCTGTTTCTGTGGCCATGGGACCAGTTCCCTCATACACACACACACACACACACACACACACACTGGTGTACTGACTATGTAAATAGCTTGAATTGGTATGCATTGGAAGGTGAGAAGAGTGTGAAGAACAGAGATTTCCTTGCAAGATTGTGAGTGGAAAGAAAAAGAAGTGCACTTTGCCTCTAAATGAGACCTGTGTGTGAGCATGTGTGTGAGCATGTGTGTGTGGTCTTCAGTGGCTCTTTTCCTCCTTGGAAATGAGCTATTTTCAATAGCGAGATAGCACCGTAGAGGTGTGAAGTGCCATCTCTTTCTATTCAGAGGAAGTTTTCGCTTGTCTGCCTTCTGGATATTCTACCTTCTCTTCATCTCATGCTCTCTCCATTCCCCTCTTGTGTTTCATTCACTTTCTCTCTCCTCTCTACTTTGTTTAACTTACCCTTGTTTTTTTCTCTCTTCCTTGTTTTTGTTTTACACTTTATTTCTCTCTGCACCTTATCTGTCTTTGCATCCCCCTATTTATCAGCCTCTTCTGTTTTTCCTCTTTCCTACCCTATGCCTGTCTTCACTCCATCCCTCTGTCTTTCACTTTCCCTCCTCGACACAACAACACACAGGTTGGATGAGTTAATGATGTGCTTGTGCTTGGATCTGCCTCAACTGGGTATTCACCACAATATTTACCATATTATTATTTATTTACTGGGATGTTTTACATATCGCAGAATCTCCAAATCATCTCCTGTATTTGCATTTTCAGTTTTTTTTCCTCTCTTTTCTTCAGCAGCTGTGCCCTGCTCATAGAAAAGTAAAAATGTGCTGACTTGCTCCACTGCTAAAACTCGGGCAGTAGACGAGGTAAGAATGTCAGCCAAATGACTAAACTGTAAATAGTTAAGGTGCACACGCTTTTTAAAATGTTTTCATTATTAAAGGGGGAACTTTTGACAAACTGGCAAAGCTTCACAGTAACACATACTTGGCTCCAACTTATAACTATGTTGTTTATAATTGTTTGAGGGCAAGTTGTACAGTTTGTACCCATGCATATGTATGCATGTCTTCTTTAGACATGCGTGTATTTGTGCTTACTGAGCTTGAACACTTGCATTTGAATGTGTGCTTTTGTGTTATGTATGCAAAAGGGCTGAACTGAATGACCTTGGTGATAGAAAATGTCATTGAGTGGAAAGAAATTAAAACTGACCAAATCAGTTGCAATGATATTGAATTAGGGCTGGGCGATATATTGATATTTTAATCAATATCAATATATTTTCAAACGCGATATATCACAAGACCATATCGTTAATATCGATGTAGTTTATTTTGCATTAAAGTGACTATACCTTTCTTCTCTTGAGCTGCCAGTTCTCTTTTATTTCTCCTCTCTCTCTGTCCAGGTCTCCCGCTGCTCATTGACGTTGTCAGAGTCTCCAATAACTCTAGAAAAAGTCACTAGATTTGACACTAGTCACTTTATGGGAAAAAACTAAATCGCTATGGTTTGAAAAGTGGCTAAGTTGTCAACACTGGACCACTGATTGGTGTGTAAACAACCGCAGCAGCGGGGTTAGAGGTGGTGCACAGGTCTTGACCTGTGTGTCAGCTGTTGCAGTGCATTGTGGGATTTGCAGTCTGACTGGTGGGAGTGCAATTTACTGGTGGGCCATTTATAATAGATGTGTGAAATTATCCAGCCACAGAATATATATATATATATATATATATATATATATATATATATATATATATATATATATATATATATATATATACATATATACACACACACACACACAGACCCATATTTACATTGTGCGCTTTTTTGTACATACTGCACAGTCTTGTCAAAAACAGTCACCATCTTCACTATATGCCTATATGGCCATAACTCCATGACCGCTTGCTAATGTTCACTAGATTAATGAGCAGTGCAACAGTTTGTCAGACTGCATGATCAGTTCTCTGGCGATCATTGAGTATAGGATGGCTCTGTATTGAGCAGTTGGCCATCTCTAACTGCTCAGCTGCATTTGCTGTTTGATAGACTTATGTTATGGCTCAGCATTGGTTAGGATTTATTAGATATGTTGAAGCACTGACAAACAGCAGCTCTACATTCCATCCAGTGTTCATTTATACCCTATAGCTTGCAACAGATATGTTACACATTGAGAGGAAGAGGAGGACTGGGCCACTGAATTTCCTCTAAGCCAGTAATCCTGGTGAGACTTGGACTGAGGCCGAATGTTCTTAATCCCTGTTGGTGATTAACTATTGTGCAAACTGCACACCTGCTTTGAGTCCCAGCTCAACAAAGACAAAAATGCCCTTTTTCTAATGAAATTGCAGTAAGGCTTCAGTTTAAACTCTCTCTAAAATCTATATTATTCACCCAAAGCTCAGACACAGTTTGGCTTTATAGCTGCAGACTGCAACAATACCAAAGAGATGTCCCCGTGCTTTCTTTTTCTGTCTTCTGTTCTTCAGATGTAATCCAGTGATGGTTAGATGTAGGAAGGCATGTTGGCACTTCAAAGTGATCAGCACAGGACAGATGTATCCATTTTCATTTTTTTCTCAACGACTGAATATCTTTAGAACCTCCGTGTCTGCCACAAAAAGAAAAAAAAAAGATGTTTGCTCAGATTTAACATTTAAAAGCAGATCTGCAGAAAAAAAAAAAAAGAGACGGGGAGCGGGTAGCGAATCAGAGAAATAAATGTTATTTTCTGATTGTTTCACAGCGGTTGCACACTGCTGCACAACCCTGCATTAATCTGCACAACGCCTGATTTGGTGTGATTACAGCGTTAGTGTTGTTAGTCAGCACAGGCCTGAACACAACAGTCAGTTTTAGCTTTAGTTTCTTCCAGGTTTTAGAAATGCTTTTTCCAATTCAGTTCCATTTTATTTATAACGTCAACAACAGAGGTTATCTCATAACTCTTACATACTTAAATCTCTTATGTCAAGTTTATTGCTAACTATGTATGTATGTATGTATGTATATGTCTTCACATATACAAATACATTTAAAATATCACTGTAAATGTTCAATATCTCTACTGCTTTATGAAATATGATTGACAGTTATCTCTTCAATACTTGGAGGAACATACTGTATCTCTGCTATTTCTTTTTTAGGTTCCTATTTTCATTGCTTTTGTTAAGCAGGGTGGAAAATATAGTGTCTGGATGTATGTCATTTGATGCCTAACTTTTGTGGTGAATAGTGAAATGCTGTCATTATGTGGTGTTATGGCCATGGGTAATGATGCACAATAACTGCTCCGGCACTGTTGGAGAATAATGGCTGACTTCACAAAGAATCCATTTCTCCACATGGAGGAATAGTGTTTAGAGAGCCTAATATTTATGATCATCTGTTCTTTAATGGAGTGTACGCTTCAGGAGTTTGTTCTGTTATCGGACATTTTTTCATTGACTGCATGAATACATTTTTTTGGGAAAAGAAAAACTAAAATAATATTTACAGAAAAAAACACATGGTAAAAAAAACAGGGATGTGACTGAAAAAATAATCAACATTAGATAATATCATAAAATGTTGATTTTCCAAAAGATTTAATTTTCTGATGCAGGTTTTTATGATTAAGACAGTATCTTTATGAGCATAAAAAATGGGAGAATGTATACTGCCAACTACAGAACTACTGGTTTGGACAAAAAGAGATTAAAAAGGGGCTGGAGAGGTTGCATATGTTGGGAATTCCAAATGCTTAAAAAGGGGCATCAAATTATGAAGGTGCAATCAATTAGCTTTGGCTGTCAAACTTATCCAAAGATAAGCATAAATAATGACTTTAATTAAATAATTGAAGTACCTCAGGGCACCACCCTTAAAGAAGGGAAATGATAGCTAAATAATTGATCGATTTCAATCTCATGAAATACACTAAACTGTTAATATGGAACTGTGATGAATAATTAAATGAAATGAAATTACAATTAAAATGAGCACATCAACAGTTGGTGGAAAGATTGGAGTTCAGCATAGAAGAGCATTCAACATTAAAGAGAGCAGCATGTGTACACAAACATTTATTAATGAGAATAAAAGCATGGATGAACAATATGGCCTAAACTACATCAACGAATAAAAGTGTGTGTGTGTACTAGAAAGAATGTGCGTGTCCCTCTTATCTATACGTGCATGCGCCTGAAACATGTCTAACAAAGGAGGATGTGAAGCGGGAGGTTTGAACAACCACACCTGAACACAAACTACGGCAGTTGAACAGTGGTTTATCTACCATGTCACTGCAGCTTTAACTGATCATCCAATATGATGGCACGGATCACAACATGAACAGAATAAAAACACATCTATGTAACTAGACCAACCTGAGACCAACTTTTTGGGATACCAGAGTCCCATGTCACGCTCCAGCCACCAACCAGACACTCAGATCGGCCAAACCTCCACAGACAGCCTGAAATGTCTCTGGAGCAGAGACTATCCAGGTAGATTCAGGGACTAAACTCTGATCTATTATTAGAGAAAGAAAGAGAGAGAGAGAGAGCTTTGGTAGAGAGACATAGAGTAACAACACAGAGAGCGAGCGCCGGCCTCAATAAAGCTGTTATTAATCAGAGAAATAAAAACCTATTATCTGATTGTTTCACAGCTTTTACATTCAGCAGGTATAGACACGGCCACAGCAAAACACTTCAGTAACTAAACCTAACCCTACACTGTTTATAGCCACCTAACACCTGTTTAAATAGCAGTCAGCATGCACGCCGAATATCACCGTGACAGAAAAAATGAACAGCAGCATATATATATATATATATATATATATATATATATATATATATATATATATATATTTGAATGGCCACAGTCACCTGGTTAAAGCTACTAATATTAAGGAGTTGAGAGAAAAAGGTGGAAGACCTACAGGCTTTGCATTCAGGGTCCCATTATCAGCCTCGTCCTGGTGCCATATATAATATCTACACTCTTGAACATGAACTCTGCTGGTATTTCAGATGGTGCTGCTCCCTCCTGCCCTGCAGTAACCCATGTTCCCACCATTCACATCACCTGTCCTCCTGTACACCTGTTCCCACTTCCTCATTAAGCCTATGCTGCTCGTCTCCCTCTACACAAGAAACTGCACCTCAGGAAGCCCATCTATGGTCCCCCCCTTAAACTTGCTCAACACTTTCACAGTTTGCACTCACTGTCAGATTAACTTTTGAGACTTTGGTGGCGGAGACTTAATTTACATCCGGTCATGGCCACGCACAGATGCTGCTGTTGCTGGTGAGTCTCGACAGTTTTTTGCCTCTAAATGTGCATTTGACAGAGGCACACTCTGTAAATCATATTGCTTGAGGCCCGTATATGGTGATATACTACACTGCTCAGGTCGGTTGACACAGCTCAGAAATTTTCAAGCATTTCGAACACACATAGCGATACAGAATGCTGACTATATGTTATGGTCTGGTATATGAAGTGCTGACCACATCAAGAAACTTTAATATACATCAAATGATGATTGTCACAGAAGGCTAACTTCCCATTGCTGATCAGAGGTGTTTCCAGAAGAAATTCAAAATGGCTGACTTTGTGTTGGGCAAACAAAATTGAGATATGTTCTTCACGATCACAGCAATGATCCAAATAATTTTCAACATATTCCCAAATCTGGGGTGATTGGGGTCACTATAGAGCCCAGTGACTGTGCTCAAGCCCAGCACTTAGCAGAACTTAGTAGTTAGTAGTTTTCAAGCAAGAAGTTAGAATATTCTGAAGTTGTTGATTGATTCATTAGAGAGATTTCAGCTCTGACACATTTTGGCCTTGGAATGCATTCAGTGAACATTGTAGCTGCACATAGTGATTGTGTGTATATTTTACATATAGAGTTTTTCAAGTCAATTAGTGTTTAAATTTTACTGGTGCGTGCACTTCATGGGAAACTGCTGTAAAATGGGCTACCTCAATAACCTTCACCTCAGTTGAAAATATTTTTTTATTCATTGCCTGAAACCCTCATAAAAAATGTTGCATACATTTAATACTATTAAACATTAAGAAGTCTCCAAACTATGTTAAAATGCTTGATTCATCCGCTTCCACACAGGAGGAAATTTTATATTAATGAAATTTGAAAGATCTATGAAAGAGTCTGAGCTTTTTACAAACATGTGCTATCTAAATTTCATTGCTTACATTAGTGTGTGGCCAAGAGCGCTTCACTTTGTCACACAAGTTTGTTTTTACAGTTTGCATCCCTGTTTGCTGTCAGCCAGAGTCTTAATGACTGTGTGTGTGTGTGTGTGTCTGTGTGTGTGTGTCTGTGTGTGTGTGTGTTCTCCTGTCCGGAGTCCAGAGAATAATCATTAAACTTACATGAAATGAGGTTGCTGCCTCGGCACCTTACTCCGACCTGTCACTCAGCTCCATGTGTGTGTGCTCCTGCATGTGTGCCTCTGTTTTAAAAGGCACGCCACGTATAACAGGATTATCTCGCTCAAATAAACTACATTAGACCGCGTCAAGGCTCTTCAAAACTGTTGTTGGATTACTGAAAGGTATTTGTAATCCGTGTAACTCACAGTAAATGTTTCCTGCATTCAGTGAATTGCACAATGTGATTAAAGCCAGATTCTCTAATCATATTGCCTGAAACCCTCATAAACTCATAAAATACTGAGTCAACTGTAAGTAAGAAAAATAAAAAAAACACACTTTTTTAAAAACATGGTGAAAAATGTTAAATCTGAAAAATGAATGGCAATTATTAAAACTACCAATTGACCAATTAATAAATACATAAAAAACAACAAAAATATGATAAAAAGAGATTAAATATGTACAGGTACTTTATTCCACTTTAGCTTTTAAAAAACAGGAGCAGAGTGCCTCATTGAGTAACTGAAATATTAAAATCTTTATTTTAATTTAAAAAACAACATTTTCTAACAATATGGAAATGATGTTTCACCATTGATCTTGTGATTTGGTTATTATAAAAACAACACATGTCATATTTGAGCCTTTTTAACCATATTTTTGATATCACTGTCAAATGCTTACTAATTTTATAATTAATGAAGAAAATATTTGTGTTCATTTGAAAGTTCTTTTTTTTTTTTTTTTACAAATAGTAAACACTGATTAATACAGTACAACAACAATAATTCTCACACATACAGTATAGGAACAAAACCATGAGGGAATAATAAAATAATAATGTGATAGATGTTTAAATGGATAAATTCATTTTATTGAATTTAGATTTTCAGGACAGTAATACTTAAATGTGCAACCACATGGAGATGATGGAGCAACATTACCTCTCCATTTACACAATGTCAAAAAAAGCAACAGCCAGCCACTTATTATGTTATTGATTGGACAGTCTAGACAGAACCCCTCTGCCGTCTGGCACTGTGTGCTGGAGCTACTCACATCTCTGGAAAACTTCAGGCCAAACTTTTTAGCAATAACAAATACAGGTTTGGCACTTTGTCAGGTAAACTACAACATTCCTAGATCATTTCCAGAACCATCAGTTCTTCATCATTTACATCATAAGTGGTACTGATGCAATGTTTGGAGCAGAGTTTCACTGAAATGCTCTATAGAATGAGTTGTTTCAAGGGCAGAAAATCCGATCTTATCTCACATAATAAAAAGTCTTCCATGACTTTATGAAGAAATGCCAGTTTCAAGTAAATGTTCCCATCAAGAGGCCACCATACTCTACACTATACTATACATGGAGTTAGGAACACGTCAGGTCACTAGACTGTATCCCTAATACTACAATGAGAGACACTGGGCTGTGTCTCAAGTTGGATACAGTACTTCCATTATTAAACTTGTATGTAGGACACTGTGTACATTATGTACTTCCTGTGGAGGGCTGTTTCCTGCACTCAACAACTCAGCAACATTTTACCAATTCTTCTTTGCCAAATTGCAACCAGGCGAAGTATTTGCTTGACTTGACTTGCAAAATATAAATATAAAACAAATATATATATAAATAACTATTTTTGTGGTATTCACTGCAATCGCTTCAGCTCCAGCAGCTTCCTCGGCTGCCATTTTCACTATGCCAGTGGTCCCTGCTGTTATGAATAGCCAAAATGGCGACCACTGATAGTGAGAAGCGTGTTGCATTCAGTGTACAACTCAACTTTCTGACCATTATAAGCACCATCTGGATACTCACAATACACTGACAGTGTGAACACACAAAATAAATGTGTAAGTCTGAAAGTATGTGAACTGAGACACACTTCTTAAACTGCACCGCCTTGTTTTGAGGAAATGATCGTCAGCCTTCAGGACTGAAATCTGGCAAAAAGACCTGATATGATTGAGATGTTTTGCTGGATTCTTTTGTTCATTTGTGTGAGAGAGCAGGACAAAGACTCCTCTGAGTCAATGCGGATCATGTCCTCCTCCTCCGGCCTCCTGCCTGTTTGATATTTGAACAGCAGATTATTTGACAGAGGGACAGTCGGAAAGCTCGGGGGAGAAATAGAGCTGGAGCGAATAGCTGGAACTATTTTTCTATGCACATACCTCCATTACTTGACCTCTCCAGCTCTCTCTCTCTTTCTTCCAACACACACACACACACACACACACACACACACACACACACACACACACACACACACACACACACACACACACACACCCACACTTACATACACATACACACACGTGCAAACACACATCTCCTGTCACTTACTGGTTCCCGCAGTTCATTGCCCGATGACAGTGCTGACAACTTGTTCCGTGCCCCCTACACCTGCATTAGCCATGACAGGTGTGTGTGAGTGTGTATGACTGAGAGAGAGAGCAAGAGATAGAGAGAGAGAGAGAGAGAGAGGAGGACGTATAAAAGGCCAGACCATCTCCCACCCCCCATAATGTGTGTTCAGGGGATGCTCTCTCTTTCTCAATCTCTCTCTTCCTCTCACCTCCACCTCCACACACACACACACACACACACACACACACACACATACACAAACTTGCATGCACTCCATTAGTGTGTATATATATATATGCCATGTATGTTCTAATTGCGTGTCAAGTTCGGTATAGGCCAACTCTCCTGCCACACTGTCCCTCCCTACAGTTCCATTAGCCCTTTCTCCCATCCCACCCAGTCAAATTGTCACCTCGATCCCTCCTACCTTACACACCCCCACCCCTCACCCCGTGTCACTCTATGCTAAATAGTCATCCCTTTGTGGGAGCGTCTCCTCTCAGTGGAAGTTGATAGCGTACATTGGCTTAAGTTGAGTTCAGTTGGGAAGTTGGAAAATCCAGCTGCTTAAACAGCTGTGAGCTGCACTGCAGCTTATTGCTGGAGTTCAGTCAGGGCAACAGTGGCCAGATCGGGTCCTTCTTTCTCACTCGCCCCCTCCACACTGCACAGTGACACAGTACTGTTTGAGAATTCAGCTCCTCTTGGGGAACAGGTGACAGAACATCAGCTTCCTGTGTTCTATAGATACACAGCTCCCCCCTCCTCATGAATTCCACTCCCTGCAGCAAAGTGTTGGTGGACATGAATAGTTAGAGGTTCCTAATGTCTCACAAATCAATTAAAAATAAATTAGAAATCATGCAGCCTGTTTTCTGCCATAAGGGATTCCAAAAGGGTTGTGGTCAGTGTTTGTGTGCAGATATTCTCACCTCTCCTCTGAACCTGTTCACAAGCCAAAACAAGCCACAAGCTAATGATGTTCATTGAATGTCAGGTAAGATGGAGACAGCAAAGATTTAAAACAGTCTAGGACTTTTTCAGAGATAAAGATTGTTCTGTCTGTCCTGCGTGCGGTTGTCATCACTGTTAATGCATCCTGCCTTAGAATGACTGTGTGAGAGAATGAGTTCTTCAAGTATTTATTATTGGAACAGTGTTGCTTCATGCTGCCTGCTAGCCACATCCATCCTGGAAAGCACAGTTGAATCTCCACACTTTTGCTTAAATAAGGTGTTAAGGTGAGGTAACTAATGTAAATCCTGCAGCCTTAAAACTCATCTGCATGTGTCCGGTAAAGCTTCTACTGACTCAGAATCTGATGAAGATCTGAAAATGTAGCAGTCATAAGTCCCACAGTGTGACTGTAAGGCACTGACTCTACATTAAGAAGTCTTACAGGATTTTATTTAAAGACATTTTATGATGTTTGACGTGCAATGCCTCCACCACATCCACTTTGAGCAAATGTACCTAACCTTTATACAGTGATTTGGATGTGAATGTAATGTAGATTAATAATAGAAATTAATATAAATTAAGTGACCCGAAGCACAAGTCTCAGAAATACATAGCATAATTTGCTAGTCTTTGGACATGCATACAAAAATGTGGTGAGGTTAACATAACATAAACATAGGGTGGTGAATTACAAAATACAAATAAATAAATATGTGAGGTTTGTGTGCAGACATTTTCTCTCTGTAGAACAAAACTGAAAAAATACATTTAAATTTAAATCTGAGAAATATTATAATAAATTATAACAAATCTCTGACACCATCAGAAGAAATGTGCTAAATTTCATTTGCAATATTCTTGCAATGAATGAAGTGAGAATCAAAGGATAGCATGAAGTCTAGACTATAACTAAACAAATAATAAATAATAGTGTTAACTATTAGAAAGAAACATCTTCTTTAAGCTCTGATCACATAATTAAAACAAAAGGCTTGTTTTTTTCTTCTCACAAACCAGCTGATCAACAAACTGAAACCTTATTTATTGAACTCTAACTTTAAATTTAAACTCCTATACTTCTGTTTCTTTAGTATTCTTGGCTCATATTTCATCATTTCAATCATCATGTTCCTCTTCACATTGCATCGGACTGTGTGGCTGCTTCACTCAAAACACTGACAGATGAACAGACTGAGCAGCAGGCATTTCAGGCTAACCTTTGTAATCAAACTACAACAGCCAGCCTTCATGTTAATCATCATATACTCAATTATTGCACTTAGAGTAACCTAAGGAGTCATAATGAGTAACGTTATCTTGACTTCACCTGTCTCCCCTGTTTCACTGCACAAATGCCGTGGTAGAGTGCTCTCGACCACTTTAACTCCTGTATGTTTTAGCCCTGTATATTTAACCCCAGTGTACGACTCCAGAAATGTACAGAGGCATGAGCTGAATGGGGAATGACTGAGGCCGCAGCTCCTGGTAAATTTTGAAATCCGTCTCTCTGAGTATTCACCCTCACCATTCGGGTGTATAGAGAGTATGGCAGGTATGTCCAAAGTCTGGCCTGGGGGCCAATCAGGTTCCGCGGACAGACGTCATGCGCCCTCCAGCTTCATTTTTATAATACACTATTTATGGGCTGGATTGTCAGATACTGTGTGGCTGCCAGATTAGACTTTCTTGATTGACATAACAAAGCATTTGAATGCACTAAACATTAACCCCTAAGGACATAACTGCTGCTGTTATATATCCGTAAGTCATGTTTAAAATGAACATGAGGTTCAGATTTGTATCAACTTCATGCACGTTTAACGTATTCCTACAATTTATTCTGTTATCTGACTCCAGATGTGAAAGAAAGGAAGAACTGGTTTTTAGATTTGTTCACACTTGATTGGCTTAGATCTGGAGAGACTGCCATTAAAAAGAAAAAAAAAAGATAATTGTGACAATGAAAACAAAATTGTTCCAGAACATTTGTATGTAACTTTTTATTTTATTTATTTTATTTATTTTATTATCCATTGTTTCATTTTTTAAATGTTAGTACTGGCCCCCGGGCATCTTCATAATGTTTAATATGTTAAACAAGTTTGGACCCCCTGGAGTATGGTCTAGACCTGCTCTATATGGAAAGGTCATGAGATAAAATGGAGCAATATAAATGAAATTGAGCTTAATTGAATTCAGGGAATAGATCTTCTGAGACAAAGTCCAACAATTCTAGTTTCAACAGAGCTTTTTTCATTTATCTACGACTGAACAAGAAATACACTTGTCAGAGTGTTTCAGGGAAGACACAGAACTCCAGATTGCTTGTGACATCATCGGTGTATGCCAGGCTAATTGAAAAGTGTGCCATAAATGCAACGAAAACCATTTTAAGCAGTCAGTGGAGAACTTTTTGTACATTACTATATATTATATAGTTTGACTACAGTGTTTTGAACAGTTTTACACTTGTGTTGTAAAATGGAGCTCCAGTATCATCAGAGTTCTTAGTGTTGAATTATGCAGCTCATCTCAGCCAAGAGGCAACAGAATTTGGATGGTCTTAAGATCGCCATCTACTATTATTGTGTTTTAATTCTGCCATGAATGATGAAAATAAATACAACAAGTGAAAATCTAACAGCCTGTCATTGTCAACGTTAAATGTGGCCCAGTCTGTGTGGCTGTCAGTATTGGCTGTAACATGACTGATCTGGACATGTGCAGGGGGTTTTATGTATCATGGCTCATGCGCTGCTCTCATGTGTTCTTATATGTAATTATTGTGTGTGGATTCGGAGAAGACCTCCTGACAGCTCGTTCACTTTGGCAGCCTCTCTCATCACTTCTGTCGTGCATTAAAGTCACGTATTCTGTCAGTCAGCATGTCTCTGCCAGAATCACATGCAATTTGTGGGGCAGGTTTCTCCTTTATATCACCCTCCCAAAAAAATGTTGGAATAGAATAGATGGCGAAAAACAACCTCTCATAGCAACTTTAACACTAAGTGACAAATTAATTATGAAAGAGATTAGTTATGAAAATAGAAACGGGCTTGCTTGCCCACTAATTGGTGAGCTTTTTATTTTTTCATCGCTATATTTGGCAATAGAGGTGGCCCGGTGCTGAGTCTCACCAGGAAAAGTGAAGAAGATTCCCTCAGAGAAGCCTGTCACTAAGCACTGTCACATTCTCTCTTTCTTTCTCTCACTCTGACTCTCTACTTTTCTTCACTACTGTCTGTCTCTCTTCCTGATGCTGTCCAGAGCCCTGACAGTTTTTTTTTTTTTTTTTTACAACTGATGTATCACCTCCGAAACTGGAGGTCTGATCTGATGATGGAATAAACTCACCTTAACTTTAATACAAGTCTGTATCTCTGTTTGTGTTTGTGGTCAAACCTCAGGGTAAATGCTTCACGCAGTAATTACAGGATGTTAACGAGGCTATGATTTCACATGGTGCAGTGCACAACTTGTGTCTCCCCCTTCTGGCAGTTGGAGTACTTACACAAACACTTAACTTGTGTTTAAGCTAACGCTATAGCTGCTGTCGCTTCGTTAAACTTACCTCCAGCTTCAGCTCTGACAAACCGATCGTTGCTGATTGGACGGCAGGACGGAGGTAAAAACCCTGCATTTCTGCAGAACACAGAAAGTTTTAAGTGGCAATGAGAGAGCGTAATCAGCATTTAGTGAACTTGTTTGGCAGCAGCTCGATTTATCTGGCACGTTCAGCACTCTGGCTTTAAATGCTTTACTGCATTACTGATTACTCTAAGAACCACTGCACATTCATGTGTTTACTTGCTGATATTTGTACAGGCATGATAATGGGTCTACTTAAAGGCAAGAGCATGTACGGGGCACAAACACTGCGTCGGGAGCAATGTTTGGAGGAAGACAGGCCTTATCATCCAGTTCTGATATATTCAGTTCACAAATGCAGAACACAGACCCAGACCAGACAAATGCAGAACACAGACCCAGACCAGACAAATGCAGAACTCAGCTCACTTTATTTCACAAAAATCAGTCAGTGCATTGCAAGACCTCACTTCATAATTAAGATTGTGCTTACTATCAAACTTGCTTGATACTCTATAGGGATAGTAATTATGTAATGTTTTTTTGAATGTGTTCAGCCCTCTGCTTTTAACATTTGAACAGATTTCACTGCTTACAGAATTAGGTACATTTTCAACTATTATCACCAAAAATTCATTCTGCGCCTGTGCTTTGCCATAGTTAATCGATGCATTACAATTCATCATTCTTACTGTTCATTAAGATCCAGTAAAGCAGGTCTGTAGCTGAGAGAGAGAGAGAGCAAGAGAGAGACAGAGGCAGACAGAGAGAGAGGTGAAGAAAAGTGAAGAGTGAGTAAAAGAAAGAGAGAATGTGACAGTGGTTAGTGACAGGCTCCACAGAGATTCTCTGAGCGATTCTTCTTCAGTTTTCTTGGTGAGACTGGGCACGGCACGGCGCGTTTGTGAGCTAGCAGGTGTGCAGGTAGCAGAGCTGAGCAGCTGATAAGGCTTGACTGACAGCCTGGATTTTCATCTGGAATCATCTTGCTGTGTCCTCTTTCTCTTCTCTTCTTTCTGTGTGTGCAGTGGGCAGCTGAACACAAACAAGCTAAAAAAGGAAAAAGAGAGAAAAATGTACGCAAGCCGTGCTGTAGTATAGCTTTTCAAAAAGTTCCCTGAAAAGTTGTAATGTAGTTATACTAATCAGTAGCATTATCCAGCTAATAGCTATGTTACATCTTTAACAGCTAACTGTGATGAAGCAGCACAAAAAGCTGAGAGGCATCACACTCAGTGACTGCTGTTTAGACTAATTAGTTAGGTCATAGTTACTATTTCAACCCAAATAAAAAACACTATCAGATAAAACTTTAGACCGTGTATGCGTGGCAGATTCACAATAATTGATTAACTGACACATTCACATTTTCCTGTATGAAAATTCAAATGTAGTCCATCGTGCTATCACTGCCTGGTTATAAACTTTGCAGCCCGGTGTTTGGAACCTTATCCTCCTATTCTTATTGAAGAGAGAAAAATGAGCAGCAGGTTAGCCTGCTGTCAGACCTGTCACTGTGACACACCTGGCTGCTACACTTATGAGAGGACTCGACTGAGGCCGTCCTGAGCACAGAGCTGGGGAAGCAGGGGCCTGTTTATGCACTCTGCAGACACAATAGGCAGGCAGTGAGTGGGAGGAGGAGGACATCATACTGAATGCAGCGTAAGAAAAGAACTCATTTGAAAGTAGAAATGTAATTATACGCAAAGCAACAGTACGACGCCCTAAGGCTTTGAAGAAGTGCTTAAACTGCCAGTGCCATTATCCACCACTACATGTTTGACTCAGTCATTATGAAGCCAAATTCACATCGGATCAGAAAAATCTGTGGACTTAATGTGATCTAGATATTAATCTCCCACATCAATGTTAGTGGAGGATAAACAGAGTCAGTGTTTACTCACTGATTTGATTCTGTGGTTACATGAACATTTTTGTTTGGCATACGCAGACCATCCTATCAGGTGAGCTTCCCCTCAGCAACACCAGTTATTAACACTGAAACATTTTTCACACATAACATAACATAACATAGTGATCTTTGAACAATTTTTGGTGTTGGTCTCTTTGTGTGTTTGTTTATTTTTCATTAGGAAATTTGTATTTTATGTTATATATGTGTGTGTGTGTGTATATATATATGTGTGTGTGTGTGTGTGTGTTTTATGTTATATCAGGTTTGTATTTTAAGTGACATAAACTGGATGATTTTCATTAGTAATTTAGTGATTTTTAAAAAGATGGTTTTCCTCACCATCAAGTGCTTGCTCATGGTGGAACTGTAAATAATATTATGAAGAGTACAGTGTAGACCTGCTCTGTATGAAAAGTGTCATGAGATAACTTTTGTTAGAATTTAGTGTTACAGAAATAAAACTGAGTTGAATTGATTATTGTGTAATATATTTTTTATTTTCTTTTTTTTTAATCGAGTTTAACCTTGTTGATACTTTATTCTTTTAATTTCGCTCAAACTGTATTTTGACACACAGACCTGTGTCTTTATGCATGTATGTGTACAAATACAGTATGTCTGTCTTTGTGAAGCACTTTGTTTGATTTAATACGGCCTATATAAAATATATATAAAAACCTTTGACTTTCAGCCCAATTCATTAAAAAAAAAATCCCACTTTTGTCTGAGGCCTCTGGACATATTTTCATTTGTCAAATCACCAAATCACTGCTGTCAATATACACGATTGAAAAAAGAATGAGGAAATTACCAACAGTAACAAGACAAGTAAAAAGAATATCCTATTGCCTGTTACTATTAGTGTCAGCTGACCTCTATGTTTGACATGAGGCAGAACCCTTATTATCCATGAATACCAACACAAACATAAAGAGCAGAAGCAGCTGTACTAATAGTTGTGATAACAATTATAATCCATATTTATGGTAATCATGCTACATCTGATTTAGTTTAAAGGGAAGTAGGTGCAAACGCACATGCACACGGACACACATACACACACACACGCAGCTAATTATCAGCACTCGACACAATGTGGAATATATTGGTGTGTTTGGATGCTGAGCAGAGAATAACATTAGCATACTTTACTCAGCTGACATCTTTGAATTGTCAACAGAGTATCCATCTATAACTGATCTTACCTATTCTCACAAACACACACATACACACATGCACAAACACACACACAGGCACACATGAATATATGAAGACAGTATGTTTGCCTACACATTAATAGTCACAGTTCATGTATATATGTACATGTCACTGTCTCTCCCACACACACTCACCCACACAGCATGCTGTCAGTGGCCATCTCCTCCCACATAATGAGTGAGCTTATTATTATTATTATTATTATTATTATTATTATTATATTCACAACATCATCTAAAACTAAGTATGATGAAAATGTAATATGTGTTCAGTATGTATTCTGTGGAGCAACTTATAGCTGTTTAAAACAACACTGTCACATATCATTAATATCAATTTTAAAGAGTCTAAATATTCCAGGAGGATCAAGCTGACGTTTTATTCATTTCAAGAACAATTTGTTGTATGTATGTTTGTGTCAACCATGTGGAAATGGACAAGGACAGGCAGATGACTAAATAAATGGAGATGTATTAATGCCAGCAGTCATTTGTACAATATTGGTGAAGCAGGAGGGCTGGCTGAAGTGAGCTTGGTGATGAGCCTCTACCTCTTAACTTCTTTGTTAACTTTCTGTTTATAGTCAACATTTAAATCATAGGTACGGCATTTGGACTGTATGTGTTGCAGGTCAGATTTATATCATTACATCATTTAGATCATTTATATGACCCAAATCAGGAATGGAAAAAACCCAAAAACTTCAGAACAGGAAGGAAGAATATGGACCACACAAAGGAAAGGTAAAAAAAAACAGTACATTCATTAAAAACTAGTTGTAGAATAAAAATAGGCATTAATACATTTGTTATCAATCTGTCTTTGCATAGACTAAATTACAAATTATTTATTTTTTGATGGTTCAATGGACAGTAAAAGGAGCTATACTAAAACAATATTATAATAATATTAATAATCATATTGCAACAATATATTTAATTTTTAAAAATCGGATTAAAACACATAGACTGTAGTAGAGTTCTTGTCCATTGTGTTGAATGTCATTAAAGACTTGACATTGGCAACCACCAGAAATATTTCTTGACCCCCTCATGTTGAGAATCTCTGGCTTAGAGAGCCACATGCTCCTCCCTGAGCATTTTTCCTTGGTTTTCCTACTTACAAAGGTTTACTTACACTCTTCTTCTTTTAACAAACGCCATTAACAGTATTAACAGTAACACAGTGGGACTGTGAGAGTACAATAAATACTACCCACATTAGATGTGCAGCACACAAGTGAGGTGATGTGCTGTAAGGTAGCTTTTCACAGAAAAAAATATAAAGTACATTAAAATAACTTAATACACTTAATACATAACCTATGCAACCATATGGTTGATAAAATACTATATTCTACTGGCACCTACTGTAAGCCATGCAAAGCTGGAGTTTTTGTGCCTCCGCATCTCGCATGGATCATGGCTACACCTCAAGATTGTGGTTGAGCCTGCTGCCATGATCATGTTTGACACCTACTATATTATTAACATCATCATTAGACAGCCATTAGACCATTTTGGCTTCCTTGCACTGGCTACCTGTTAAATCTAGAATTGAATTTAAAATTCTTCTGCTTATATACAAAGCTCTTCATGGCCAGGCACCATCATATCTAAAAGAACTCATAGTACCTTACTACCCCTCTAGAACACTGCGCTCTCAGAATGCTGGGTTCCTTGTGGTTCCTATAGTTTCCAAAAGTAGACTGGGAGCCAGAGCTTTCAGCTATCAAGCTCCTCTTCTGTGGAACAAACTACTTTTCTGGGTTCGGGAGGCAGACACGGTCACCACCTTCAAGAGTAGACTTAAGACTTTCCTTTTTGATAGAGCTTATAGTTAGTGCTGGCTCAGGTCATCCCTTAGTTACCTATCTTTAACTCAACCGGTCATGGTGGATGACTGCCTACCAATGATTTTGGGTCTGCCCGAGATTTCTGCCTGTTAAAAGGAACCGCCATTGTCACCATGTGCTTGCTCATGGTGGAACTGTTGGTCTCTGTAGATAGTATTGTGTACAGTCTAGACCTGCTCTGCATGAAAAATGCCATGAGATAACTTTTTTAGGGTATGGTGCTATATAAATAAAATTGAATTGAATTGAATCATTAATTAGTATATTTCTATTACAATTAATATAATAATTAATATTCATTCATATTTTTGTCTCTCTCTCTTTCTCGCCTCTCCCCTCCCCCTTTCTGAACTCAATCTGGTTCTGCTCGAAGTTTCTGTCTCTTAAAGGAAGTTTTTCACTTCACTTGCCACAGTCACCAAGTGCTTTTGGTGGGAGTTGTTGGCTGTGAATAATGTTATAAAGAGTTAGGCATAGCAGGTGAAATAGTTTCTTATTTCAGTCAGTGTTTCACAAATAAGACAAATACACTGTGATTCAATTTGTTCCACACCTCTGGATAACTAATTAAATTGCTGGTCTTTCTGGAACTGAAAACTCACACTTTCCCTTATCTCAGTGTTTTCCATGTAAAGTAAGAATAAATATTTGTTCTGAGTTTGTCAGACTAAAGAAGGAAGCTTTATAACCATCCAGCCAAATGTCAATGATTAAAAATATCAACAAGTTTGTGAAATTAAGTGTCTAAATCAGGTAAAAATGAATTCTCGGCCCCAGGACTGTGGGGCCGTGTCTGCTGAATGTGCTGAAGCTAACTTTGAAACACTGAGTGAGATGAGTTCATCTCTGTCTCTCTGTTAGGGGTGCAGGATGCTCAGGGTGGCCTCAGCGTGTCATCGAGCCACCCTTTAAGGACCGCCCACAAAATCCTGGACTGAAAGCTGGTGAAAAACAGTTTGAACCTCTAATTCCACATTTCAGTAATACACTGTTTAAAGTCTTTTCACGTGTTTTCAGCAGCTATTTTCCAACATATTTAATGTGTTTTGAAAGAAATCTCAGAATTGCCTTTACACAGATTTTAAAACTGCTTTATGAAACAGAGAAAGTTAAAGCTCAGGAGTTTCTGGACACATCAGAAGAGAACATCATTGTTTGGCAAGTCGTGTCATGCCTCAGTCAGGTGGACTTAATGCTACATTAAAGAGATGCTCAAACTAGCCTAGAAAGGGCAACAACAGCATGTCATGACAAGAAACGTAAATGTTACACCATTTAGTAGCCATTTAATCATGTGTTTGTAGCTAGGTTGGCCTGATAGCAAAACTTTTTAAACAATTTCCTTGTCTCTGAAAGATTTCCAGTCTTGGTATAAAATCATGAAGGTTGGCGGCACTCTCCCATGGACTGCTTGGTGAAAGATGGTCCCTTTTTGGACTCCCTTTTGAGCTTAGTCCAGGATTATTACTGAATGATGATACATCAGGGATGAACAATAATTGAACTGATAAGTCATCTGTAGTTTGAAACTGACAGGCAGTTGAACAGTCTTATTATGAATCTAAAAGAAGAAAGTATTTTTTTGTACTGCAATTATTAAAGTTACTTTTGCATTATTATGCAGTATTCATTTAATACAAAGAAAAGTTGAATAAACATGGACTTTACTGAAGGTTTAGAAGTGAAGTTCATTCATGTTTGACAGTTGTAAGGCTCAGAAGTTAATATAATTCATATCTGAGTTCATTTACTAAAAATGCATTTACAGTGGTTACATGGTTAACTATTTACATATTTATGTAACACATTTATTATTTACATATCTACATGTTTAAATATTTAGAACTACATCTTTAAGACAGTCAGTGTATTCTGTTCAATCTGCCTCTTTGATTCCCTCACGTTTACCTCAGTCAAAGCTTCTGATTGGTTACTTCAGTCACATGGAAGTGACAATGTTATGACGTGTGGAATCGAGTAAAGTGCTGCTTAAGAAGAAGAAGAAAGTTATCAGTCTCCATCCCACTGTTTCACACTTACAGAGTGATCCAACCACCACACATTGAATCCTTACATTACACTCATAGTCTGCTTTTATCTGTAAAGAAGTAAGAGCAGTGAAAGATTGAGCACAGGAAAAAGCATAAGAGGGCACACTTACTCTTCCACTCTTTTAAAAACAACTTGTCCATCTCTCCTCCACACTCCTGAGACTGTACAATCTCATGGTCTGCACGCTTCTGACCTCTAATTGTGAATCCCACATCACACATGATGTTCAGGTTATCTTCAGCAACTCATCTGGATCCAGGCTGAAAGTGGTTCTGAAGAACTAGAGCCAAAAAAATGCCAAAAAACACTGTCAATGACCTGCCATAGTTGAATTTCCTCCAACAGTGTCATACTGAAAAGAAAACATTTTTACAATGCACTCAGCTACTCAAGACTGTACTACACTGTGGAGCCAGCACAAAATGCCTTCATCTAGATCTATATTATCCACAGAGCTGTGCCTGGTGGAATATAGATGTAAATGTGTAGCTCTGGCTACACTGTATATGCATCACAATGCTTATCTGTAAGTAACAACATTTGTATGGTTCATAATAATATAATAATAATAAAAATGGACTTACCAAATATAGATTAACCACCCAGGTCAGGATGTTTTTTGCTTGTATTTGTACAGTATATGTCACTTCAGCAGCTTTCCGGGGTACAGAAAGGTTCAGTCTGCCTGCTGTCTGGACTAAATCCAAGACGTGTTTGGAGACACAATAAATTGTGTGAGCATGACATTTGTCTTGTTTGTGAGAATGCACAAATGGAAAAAACAAATGAACAAATACAACCACTTAAGTGCAGCCATTCCAGTGAGTACAGGGAAGACATTTTACTGTCCACATGAGAAATGCCTCGCTAATATGACAGACGTATTACCAGTAACGATCCACCAGACAAATGATGCTGCAGCCGATTCAATTTAACATCTACATTAGCCATGTGATGTGATTTAGGGGATGCATGCACACTTATTTTCCACCACATACACACACAGCCACTATCAATACAAATGCATGCCCCTTTTTTTACTCACTTGTGCTGAGTAACACGTGAAGTCCCTGCTTTTTCCCCTCCACTCTTATGTACACACAATTAGAAGTGCGTGCACACATATGCACGCATGCATACACTCGAGCTGTTATAAATGCCATAGAGCTGAGCAGAAAACAGCAGCATAATGATAATAGATGGAGAGAGCCTGAAGATTATTTGACTACCATGCCAATATTAGCTCCTCACCCAGCTAGTATGCTACAAGTGTACCTCACATTAAGCAAGCTAAACACTCAATAATTCTTTTTTAGTAAAACAACATATTAATTTGCATGATAGCTGGCGTGATGGTTTTGCTAATGGATTGAAGAAGGTTTGTTGGTATAGGATCCAATGAGCAGGTAGTAGGACGGCTACATGTCAGCAGTTTGGATACCTCAGGTAAATGGGTGTAAAGGCAAAAAGTGAGGTGCTAGCAACCGTGAAAGGCTGCAAAAGTGCAGTAGCTTATTTGGTGCCGCCCTACTGAGGCAGAGAGAGACATCTAGTAGGACTGCTACACATTGCAGTGTCAGCGGTGCCTTTTCGGGATGAGAGTGAGCTGGTCAAAGAATTGGCTGCTGATTGCTGCCACTTTGCCTGTGAAACCTGAGGGTTGAGTAGTGATTTAAAATTCGAGAAGGGGGTTTCAGTGGGATTGTTAATTTTGTCACTGTGAAAGCAGTCTTTGCAGCAGTGATACTGCTTGAGAAGCTAAGAGTGTTCAGAGGTCATTAGTTAGTTTGGATTTAAGCCATTTCTCACAGCAGATCTGTTTGGTGCACAGCAATCGCACCCATTTAACCATGGGCGAGATTGGTTTGATCGAGCAGGCTTCGTAGACACAGATTGTCCAGAGTGGAGTAGAATGAGTCTATGGCACCATTAACCTTCTGAGAGGAGAATGTGCTGAGTGGAGGTAGAGCAGAGGTGACGATAAGGGGATTGGAGATAAGTTACGGAGCTTGCGGTGAAACATAGCTATTGGTGGAGGAGCAGAGATTTGCTTTGACAGACATTTAATTGGATGAGGCTCATCCATAAACCCTCCCAGTTGGCCTAGTGGATGATAAATGACAACTTAAAATGTAACCATGGCCATAACTGTAATAACATGGTATTTGAATAAGTTATATTTGGTGGAATGCAACAGCAGAGTACATTTCCATTTGTTGGAATGAGTCCCTCCTCCTCGACCAGATGGACAGCTGGGGTGGCTGTGTTCTCTGATTTGATCCAAGTGTCAGTGAGAGCAAAGAGCTCCAGAGAAAGGTGGTTGGTATAAGCCAAGGGTCATGGGTCAGGGACTTTTTCTAGGCAGACACTATCAGGGCCAGACGCTCTCGTAAAATCAAATTAATTAATTGTATCCTAAGTAATATATTATTATTTCACATATCAGTTTGCCTTTGAAATGTTATTTTTTAGCCTTTGTCAGTGTTAACAGACTTATATTACCTGTAGAGTAGCAAGCCACTAGGCGGCAAAAACAGTATTTTAGGCTTCATATTCACCACGCTGTCAACTGCTAACGTGGGGAAGGTGATGCTGCTGGACGAGGCAGCCAATCACAGTGAACTGATTGACATCCAGGCCCCTGGTGACGTGAAGGCTGCTCTCCATGGTGCTGAAAGCTTGAACGCTTTTTGGGTGGGTTGCCCCCAAAAGTATGACACAATGAAGACATTGGCCATGTATGTGCTGACCGTGTTAGGACCAACATCCATCTGTGTGAAGTTCAGTTGTGAAAAATGAACTAGGAGTGCAGGCGCATAAGGCAGGCATAACAGCTGTCAAGCCCAACGTTACAAAAGGTAGTGCTCTATTGTGTGAATGAATGAAGCCCAAGCAAGGGCAGATGTTACAAAAGGTAGTGCTCTATTGTGTGAATGAATGAAGCCCAAGCAAGGGCAGATGTGAAACAATAAAAGTGCAATGCCTTTATCATCATTTTTGATTGGAGGTGGGCTTTGGTACAAGCTACTTTTCAGAGGGTGTTTGTTTCATTTCACTTGTAGAATGTAGAAACACACTTTCTCCTCTTCACTAGGCTATTCCTGAGTCCAGTAATATTCTGAGGACCAGATGGCCGCCAGTTGACGTTCACTGGTATAGGCTGTGATAAAATCGGTTTTGTTATCTACGGATTGACGGATCGACAAGCCCATGGAAATAGAGGCTACAGTGTGTGAGGACTGTGAGGACACTTTTGACAAAAGTGCAATGCATCAGTCAGTCAGCTCAGTCAAGGTTATGTACAACTGCTGCAGCAAGAAATACTCCAAGAAACTTTTAGGAATTAATTTCTCACAGATTTCAGAAAGAAAGCAATACAGATTCAGGGACGCCAAACATCTCATACTGGGCGGTCTTACCACCTCTGTACCAATAAAAAGCTGAATAAATAGATTGGTTTACAAGTGGAGTTGTGTAAATGATGAGACAGATATAACACTCTCCTATAGATGTGATAGTAAATCGCTTCACTTGTCCATGGGATACTGTACCAGATGATTTAATGTGTTCTGTAAATGCCCTTGTAGGCACTAAGCTAAAGTTTATTGTCTGATGACTATTTGTGTTTTTGTGTTCTCTGCCATGGTATATGGGAACATAATGGCATCATGTGTGTGATGGTTTTTTAGAAGCTTTTTAACCTGTTACTGTGTTTCCTGTTTCCCCTTCCCTGTTTGGTGCTGAAGAGAGTACTACCTTCTGAGAATATTAAACGTGTGGTACTGGAAGTTGAGATGAGAAAGTTTCCATCAAAGTTGCGCAATAAATGGAAACATATGCATATGACTGCAGCAACTTGCTACACAAAGTAGTTAACAAATTACTGTTCAGGAAAAAATGTCTTAGTAACACTTATTTGTTCATTTATTTGTTTACTTGTTTTGTCTCCTTCAATACAAACAAATCCTAACCTACTGTCACTTATTACTGTAAGCAAATCAATATAATTTGTAGAATTGTTTTAAAAAAGCAATCTCAAACAAGATGTAGTGCTGTTCTACTTAATATCAGCACACTGTGATGTAGACTTGTGTCCATAACCAAATCCTGTCTGTGCTGATATTCAGTTCAACAGTGCAACCTCTTGTCTGTTTATGTAACCTTCCTCTTGTGTTATCATCCCCGTGTGTTAACGGGTCAGTTTTGACCCGTGTCTTAAATCAGCTTTAAAATACACTTAAAACAATAACCTTTCATCCCATTTTTTGTCATCCCTTGGTTAACTTGTTAGGCTTCCTAACAAGTTGGGTTTAATATTAATAAGAACATGCTTGTGTGTGTGTGTGTGTGTGTGTGTGTGTGTGTGTGTGTGTGTGTGTGTGTGTGTGTGTGTGTGTGTGTGTGTGTGTGTGTGTGTGTGTGTGTGTGTATTTACATGCATGTGTGGCAAAAAGTGACACTTTTTGTGTGTTCTTTGCAGAGATATTTCTTGAATAGCTCAAAACATGTTTTTATGTCAATGACTCTGGTCACAGCAAACCTTGTCATACCAGGGGTCATTTGATGACATTTTCAGCAGCTGCCCTGCCATGGGAATGTTGAGGTACTAAACTTCAAAAGATCCTACTATTTTTGACTTGAATCCTTCAGCAGGAGCAGCCTCAGCACCAGTGACCTCCTCATCAGACTCAAATGTGTCTGTATCTTCTGGCTGGTATTCCACATTGTCCTCTTCCTCAGAAACTTGCTCCTCTGCATCGCTATGCTGATCTGTGTCTTCTGCCTCATTTTTTCCAAAAATGTTATCTAGAACTTGGCTCACTCTAAATCTTCTTTTCATTTTTGCATGCTGCAAATTGGAGATGTGCCCTCTGCAATTCAAATGAGTGTCCTGTGTGACCTCACATGTCTGGATATGCCCGTCTTTGTTTGTTTTGTGTTTTTGCAGCTATACTGGACAAATGAGCATCCCATGAAGCTCACATGATTGGGAGAGGAGGTGGTGTCAGTGTGTTGGCTGACAGTGCACTTATGTTCAGTCATTTTTGTTATTTTCAATTCTAGCTCTAATTATTGCTTTATGATTGTATTTTTATAACCAGGTCGAAACCGACCCTAACACCGCAAAGGACATAATTTCAATTATTTATTTATTTAGTTTTTTTTATTTTGTTGAAATCAAGGTTCCTGACAGTCAAAAAGCCTTAATGCAATAAACTAATTTTAAGTGATTCTTTTATGCATTTAGAAACTAAAACGAGAGGAAGGTTAATTACAAACATGCAGATATGCAGCCTAAAGTGTTTCACAGAGTAAAGAGTAAGAACAGAAATTAACAACAATAGAATTTGGCCATACAATGATATAGTGTTTGAATAAGTAAAAGCCAATAAAAAATATACACATGGGTTAAAACAAAGTTTAAGAACCAGTCCACAGAAAGCAAGGAACAATTCTGTGAGACCTAAATTCAGCAACAATAAAAACAATAAAATATTCAGAGTGAATAAAAATCCATGAAGTGAATAAACATAGAGGATGATCGAGGCTTAAACAGCACCTAAAGTAAGAGCCAGATTAAGAGATCATTTTTAAGGTTGGTTGACAGTGTGTGCTTTGAGTCATTAAAATTAGAATTGAAATTATAAATCTGTCAACATGAATTCATGAGGCAGAAATAATAATAAATTTGATTCTACATGTATGAGACATTTTCACAGCGTTTCTGTTTTTTTATTTTTATTTATTTTCGTAATTCTTAATATTTCTCTGTATTTTTGGTGGTTTGTGGGTATCTCTACTTATTTTAAGGACTCTAATTTCTGCATATATTTTTTTGCGTCTGTATTTTCCCATCAGTTCAGGCTTGAATTGGTCCTCCATCCTCCCATCATGTCAGTCTGACTCCGCTATTCTTAGCCGGTCCGTCTGCCACTGTGGTCCCCCTGGACACTGTGCCTTTAGACAGACAGTTCCCATCTGACAAACCATTCTTACCTCCTATCCAGACAGGACAGATTAAATTGGTCATGGTGGAATTCTGCTGCATTGTGTTTAATTAACACTGGACGTCATTCTATATGAGCTGCTAGGATACATAAACATTGTGAGGTTCCCATTTGGCTCACTGGAGTGATATGTGATGACAAAGTGCAATATGGGAAGTGTCTGAAGGCTTTAACGTGACAGAAACCCAGAGGAAGTTCAGAGAGAGACTTGCGCTCTTCAGTTTACATGAGTCAACCCTAACAAACCAAACTGATTTAGAAATATTCATGAACTTATACGTAACCTACATGCTCAACAAGTGTTAGACAAGATACCTAAGTTACTGTTTGTGGAATCATTTGAACAAGCTCTTCTCTGGGATTCTGTTGGTTTGTAGATTATTCATACCTTAAGTTTCAAAGTGAGAGATGTAAAGATTCATAATTTACAGGACAAAGGTCAGATTCCTATTATTCAATGTGAAGTACACTTATGTTTCAAAGAGCAACCAGTCCATCTTTATCTCTCAGCTGTATTTATTGATCATATACCATATAGGTAATGGAAACCCAGGTTGGTCTGTTTAACAAGGATTAACTGTGCTACATTAAAATATCTTTTATTTATCTTGTAGCAACAAATTCTAAATGTACACCACACACACACACACACACACACACACACACACACACACACACACACACACAGTCAGCAAGAAGTCAGCAAAGCTGTATGGACTGCTGTTTGTGGCACTATCCCAGCTGTGTTGTGTTGGGGCACTAGACGATGAACATGTTTGACCCTTGTACAACTAGTTTCATCCTGATGGCTGTAGTGATTCAACATACAGGTTTAATGTGGAATTAAGTGACAGTGATTTTGGAATCCATCCAGGGCAAGCTTCCCCTGCTTCCATCTGCTCTACCAGGAAGTCCAGAGCAGCCCTGTCAACTTATTGTGACTTGATGTTGAATCATAAATTTATCATGTAAAGAGGATTCATAAAATGTGTAAAAATATTGTCCTGTGAGCCATATTTGTGTAATTCATTATTTTCATTCATTAAAAAAATATACAATGAATAAAAAAGTAGGACTTCCACCACTTTGGAGACAAACACAAGGGCAGGTGTGGCTTTACGCGGTTACCTTTGTGGCATTGACCTACTCCCAGCAAAGGGTACATATGCAGCACTGGTGGATGAAGGGGATGTCCCGGGAGAGTGGAGGTAAATAGTAAGTGGTGAAGGGATGATGCAAACCTCCTTGATCCAGGATGCCTCGCTGCTGACCATGCAACACAACTTGGCACTGAGGTGTGGAACAGCTGGAGGGTCTATTTTCAGACAGACACAGGGAGGGTGGCCTTTCAGCACTTTGTCCTCCAGCAAGTACAGCAGATTTCTGTTTGTATGGGGAGTTTGTGATTGCTTCGTACACATGAGATCCAGGGTCCCTAATAGAGACGTGAGAGAAATGCGATGCTACATTCATTCCATTCTATATGCTTCCTAAACTCCTTCATCAGCCTGTTTTCATCATGTGGTTGGACATGTCTCCTCTCTGATCTCTGCCAGCCTCTGGAGGAGACCAACCACCATCAACGTCAATCTACAGACTGTAGATGTTCTGGATGGAGTATTGGTGCTATTGGGCCATACAAACGTCAAAAAGTTAAAATTATAATATAATCACTGTACTCAATGCCCAATTACACTAAACTGTGTCCAGTGGCAAAATGTGGTCCATTGTTCCTTGTACTTGGAGTGTGACCACAGCAATACAGAGATTAGTTGCTGGAGTTTTATTTGTGCATGAGGAGATATGTAACAATCAACAACTTTTTACAACTCTCCCACATGCCTACAAACCCTTAGCCAAGAACCTGAGCCTTGTTGGCACCACCATCATGAACAAAAAGGAAGAGGGAAAAAAACAGAAGAACCTGAAATCATGAGGCGATGACAAAAAAGCCGCAGGTCACTGCTACAACAAGACCAAGGTTGGAGTGGACATGCTAGACAAGATGTGTGCTGTACTCCAGCTGCTACCTGAACATGGCCAGTTGTGGTGTCTCTTAACATACTGGACCTGGGTGCAGTCAATGAGTGTGTCCTGACAAATATCAACATGCAGGAGTTCATGCTGGAGCTCTGCAAGCAGTTGCACCACAAGCACATCACAAACACCAAATGTGCTGTTGGCCATGTCGAGCATGCCTGAAGAGAAGACAAGCAGTGTGAAGCAAAAATGAACAAATAACAAGACAACAAGTGTGTATGTGTTAGACTGAGGCTTTGCCTCCTCCTCCCCTTTGTGTTGTGTCTGTCTATGCCTGTTTGTGTGTGTTGCTGGGCGTGGCATGTTTTCCTCTTACCTGGATCATCACACCAGAATCCCATCAACCAAACAACCTGCTCAGGATAAAAAGACGGGATCCAGTCCAATAGTCTATTTTGCTTAGGAATGTTCCTGAATGAGTTAAATGATAGTATTTAAAGAATTTACATAGACACCAGGATAAGAGCTTCACTCCTTCCTTTCTTATCTCCTTTAGCAAAGGCAAGGAGATAATGCCATCCCACAATTCCTTGCTAAGCAACAAAAAAAAAAATCAGTGCAACTTTCGGTCATTCACTAGCAGACATTAAAGAAAACATCAGTGTATTTAAACAGCGTGATTCAGACTGCAGCAAAGAGAGAGAGAGAGAGCGTGTGAATATGCTCTGCCACATCCAGCCCAGTCTCGTCACCTTCATGGATTTTGCCACCACCAGACCTGCACCTCCCTGGACAACCCCATCATCAGTGACCCACTTCACTGTGAGGAACCTGCTAAAGCACCTTTCACATAAACTTTTCACTCTACTTAGTTTCTTCTGTCTCATGTCTGACTTTTGATCACTCAAAAGTGGTGCGCAGTGAAAGTCTATGGAATGTGTGCTGATTATTAGTGTGTGTGTGTTGTGTTTTGTTTATCTAGCCAGTTAAAAAATAATCCCATATTATTAAATAATGTTTCAAAGTTTAACAATTATTCTTCATTGCTTTTTGGTTGTTTGATTGTACAGTTAATGTATTTGGCTGTCTGCAGTTGAATGAAGCATTGTAATGTACTGACTGACTGTCAGTACTGATGAATCGGATTCATTTTTGCTCTCTCTCTGTTTTAAACTGGAATTTAACATTTTTCATTTTAATTTGCCAGATTTTTAAAAATAAACTCCAGTGCATAGTTCAAATGAAGTGAGCGCGTGTTTGATTGGGTGCTGTGGATGTAGCAGCTGCTTCTCCCTGTCCTCCCTCAGGTCCTCATCGGCGTGGACAGGTCTCCTGGGCAGGATAAGAAGAGGCAGAGGAGTGCAGGTGGAAGAGAGGGAAGACATGAAACTACACGTCAGTGACCTTTCCTGACCTTGGCTACTTTGTGGAAGGCAGCAGACGACCAAAACAAAGAAGACAGCAGGAAGGAAAGAAAAAAAGAGAAGGCAGAGAGTGAGGAGAGAAAGAAGGATGATGCTGTGAACAGATGTGGAGAAGGAGAAAGAGCAAAAAAAGACAGTGAAAAAGGGGAGAGTGACTTGACAAAGACAATCCCTGGGGTTGTCTGAGCTCTGTTGGTGTGTGTGTGTGTATGTGTGTGTGTAATGAGCATAGTGGGCTGGTGAAGCGCTCACATTGAATCCCTCAAACAGAGAAGAAACAATAGTGTGGCTGCGAAGGGAGGAGAGAGAGAGAGAGAGAGAGAGAGAGAGAGAGAGAGAGAGAGAGAGAGAAAGTCGTTATGGACACAATAACACATACATATGTAGGCAGGCCCATGCACACACACACACACACACACACACACCCCAAGTGAATCAGTGAGCTGAAACTGTCACAGTGAGAGAAGGTTCCAGTGGGTGCCAAGTTGGGTCCCTGTGGATTAGAAAAATGCTGGTGGCATTTGATACACACACACACACACACACACAAACAGCTAAAGGCTCAAACTGTTGTCCATAGCAGGATTCACAAACCCACAGCTGCTACCTCTCTCCCCCCTTGAGTCTGCTTTCTAATTAGTTTGAAGCTTTTGCTCCTGTCTTAGCATGTGCACAAGTTTTAGCTTCTTGAAATTATGTTAACTGAGTTTTTCCATTTCCCATGAAATAAAAAGAATTTACTACTACTACTGCTAATATATTTTTAAATATACTTGCCCATCATATATTTTATGAAACAATAGAAAGACATGTTCACTAGCCTCAGCCTCCAAAGCTGAGACAGTGTCAACATAAACACTGCATTGCAGGACTGCATTCGATTTTGGAGGGATTCTATAATATGAACTGGAACCTCAGTGTATATTTGAAGGCAACCTTCTCTTTCCAGGATCTTCATTCTTAGTATGACGTATGTCTACTGTGTCAGCTGTAGCAACATCCAAAAGTACTTCTTTTTTTTTTGTGATCAAATTTTTATTTTCTTTTAAATGACAACAACCACGACAAAGGCAAACCATACAGACAAACCAGCAGCTAAGGAAAAAACAAGACAGAATATAAGGGAAGAGAAAAAAAAATAAAAATAAATAAATAAAAAAAAACAAAAAAAAAAACACCCAATCCCTGGATCCAGAACTTCACATCCCACGAATTACACCTGCAGCCCACGGAGAGTAGTTAGAAGTGAGTTCCAAGCCTGAATTGCTAAATCTTTTGCTCCGTGGACTCTAGCTGTCGACAGCTCCAAATAGACAATATCCAGGTATGTTAGAACCCATGCCCGAAAAGAGAGCGAGTGCGGGGGTTTCCAACGAGTAGCGACCAGTTTTTTAGCGGCTGTAAGACCTGCCAGCAAGGCCCTTCTCTCGACCAGTGATAAACCCAGCCCTGACAGGTCATTCAGAATGAGCGTGGAAGGTGAACATGGCAATTTGATCTTAAACACCTTAGACAGGTTCATAGCAACCATCTTCCAAAAGCTGGCCACTGGGTCACACTCCCAAAACATGTGAAAATAAGTGCCAACCACTTTGGAAGAACAGAAAGTACACATAGGGTCACTTATAACCTTCATCAGATGCAGCTTCCTAGGAGTTAAATAAACCCTATGTATATAATTATAATGTATTTGCTGATGATCAGGGTTCCTAGATGATATGCTTATGCTACTCCATACCTTATCCCAATCAAACATAGGCTCCAAACCCGGGATATCTTTCCTCCACATCCTGTCCAGCGCCAGAGGACTATAGGAATGCTTTAATAAGAACCAGTAAAGTCTCGATACTAAACCACTTGTGCTTCCCACAGAGCCAAAGATTTTACAATGTGGGTGTGGTGTTAAAGGCCTCTGCAAAGGGACCCCGTTGTCTTTTAAAGTCGATCTAAGTTGCAAGTAAAAGAAAAAGGAAGTGCGAGGCACAGCATGCTTAACACAAATAGTCTGAAAAGCAAGTAAGCCTTCCTCTCCAAAGATGTCATCTAATGTACAAATGTTTCTATTTTCCCAATCAGGAAACCGAATGGGATGACCTCCAATCAGTAATCTATCGTTGTTAAATATTGGAGAGTGTGGGCCCAAAAGTACTTCTTTGTTCCAATAATAGCAGTAAAATGTGCAAAACCTTTTGGAATTTGAGATGGACAACCCAACCCAGCAAAAGCTGTTCTTGCAGTTTGGTTAGTTTTTGTTTGGCCTAGTTTGAGTCAGGTTCAGACTACACAAGATCACAATTGTTCTGTGATGAGTATTCTCCTGTACACAACTGTAATCATTGAGAAGCAAAAGAGCAATTATGCTGTTCATGCAGCTTAGCCAGACAGTCGTCATTTCATTGAACACGTGGCTTTGGATGCCGCTGTTGGTTTGTAGCACCTGCTGCAGCAGCATGTGTTGTTTGCCGCTGAGTAGAAGTGCACATTCATCCATTTTAAGAATGGGAACTGTGAGAACTTTGGGATGTTGTTCATAGCACTGGTTGATAGATGCAATCATTATAAATGAATTAAGCTAATTGATTTTGAATGAATTACTAAAATGTTCTGATGACTCTGTCATTATTAATGCTATGTTTAATGAAGACAGTTTTATTTGGGTCTGACTGTTGTCGGGCTCGATTTAAGTTGGCAAAAGATCATTTTTAAAAAGCCAACATGGACTGTGAACCCAAGCTGTCATCCCCTCAATCTCTACACCCACTGAGCAGAAAGAGTGAAGAAGTGATTTTACGTTCTGTTTTACAGATGGGGTTTTCTTTGAGTGGACAGGTTAAAGCCACACAGTGAGAACAGCATATATATATATATATATATATATATATATATATATATATATTATATATATTATGGCATGTCGTTCAGGAAATTAATCTTTGAATACATTGTATGAAACTTGAATGATTTCAGCCTTCACTGCAGTGCCTGCAGCCATCTTATGTAACGTGTGGATGCTGCAGTAAAAAGTTCGTTGGTCTGTTTGGAATCTCGTAGCAGCAATATTAAACAATGAGGACATGATTAACACACTGGCGAATGTGTGTACGGGCTAAAATCCTCCTGATATCACTGCTCAATACCGTTCTTCTGACGAAGAAGTCCGCTCCCTTTATAATCGTGGCAGACCTCCGACAACAGTCCAGGCAGCTGTTTATCAGACCAACCTCAGCATGCCTTCAACCTCACAGGAATGTCCCACAACAGCCCCTGTGTACAATATAAGAAGGACCCAAGACACAAGATGTAAGAGTAGCTAGGCTTTATTTTAATCTATAAAAGCTCTGAACAGAGTGCATATAATGATATAGATCATATTCTATATGTCATGCAGCTGTGGTGAGGCCTGGTAACAGGGCGTCTCCTTCATAAAAAAGCAAAACTATTAACAGAACACTCTGCTGTGTGTAGAGGTCTGTATGGTTAACTTGATATAGTTTTCAGGTGATTTAATGAAGGTAAAACACAGTGAATAGCCGTGTGTACTGGCGCTGCGCTCTGACGCAGCTCTTCTCCGGGACAGGAGAAGCTGCTGCGGCTACAGGGATTTCGTGAACTGAAAGAGAAGCTCTTCATATATTGTTTAGATACAATAAGAATCACCCACATTCATAGACCAATGCAGGCTGAATATTTAGTTTAGTATTAAACGTATTTAATGATCGGCGACACACACACAGTTTCATTCCATATATTAGTGTTAGTGTCATTCTATGTATTCAAAGATTAATTTACTGAACGGCATGCCATCTTGAGTCTTTATAAATGATATTTTGTAGTCCAGACCTGCTCCATATAGAGAGTGTCATAAGGCATCGTCTGTTATTGAAGTTATTTCATGGCACTTTCATGGCATAGAACTGAGCGTGTCTAGATTGTCCTCATTATAATATTACTTACAGACACCCAAAAATTCAATACTTCTCTTCTGTACATGTTCAGTTCTGATTGTGCAAGTTTTTCCATTCATTCAAAAAGCAGCGACCTGCAGAGAAGAATCAGGATCAATTTCTGGAGACATGTAAGCTGATGTCACACTTTGGTGGCCAATCAGACAGCTAAAACTCCTCCACTGTCAACCTGAAATGTCAGTAAACTGAGTGTGATCCAGGTGGAGTTTAAGTTATCATACTTCATGTGTTCTGGTTTATTTCATCTGCCCAACTTCTACATCTGTGTCTGGCCTGCAGTCCATGCTGCAAAATATTGACACCAAGAAGTTTTTCTTGGTTTGTGCTGTTTTGAGAGAAAATGAGGCAGCAGAGGTTAAGCTACATAGATAATGAATGAGAGAGAAGGAGAAAGCAGGTAAATCAGTTATAGTTTCATCCCCTCGCACCTCGCACAGCCCTGTGGTAAATTGTCACAGCACCAGATTTGGTCCGAGTAAGGCCTTAGCCGATAGACTTGGGAGTTTTCCAGGGTGTTTTTGTAATGGCTGTAACCTGGTGTGACCAGGAACAGGATAGATGGATCAATAGAAGAGTGGCATCTAGTAAAGATTTACTTTCTACACATCCACTTCACAACAAAACTGAACTTCTGCGTTAGTTCACAGCTTTTCTGCTGCAATTAAGTCCAATTTTCAAGAGTTAGCATTTGCTGCTAAATCATTTGGGATAGCTTCAATACAATTAGGCAGCCTAACCTCAAACTTCAAGTTTGTTGTCTGAAAGCAAATCCTCGAGTCTATACAACTATTCACATACCACTCTGTTAATTAAATGAGAGGGCTTCTTTCCATATAAACATCATGTTGGCGATGAGGTAGAAAGAGGAAGAGAGCGCAAACAGGGATGAAAAGAAGAAGACAGTACAACTTCCAAGAAAATGTGGAGTTTGTTTTCCCAGAGGTGATGAAACACTCAGCAGGAAGCAGAGTGGAAAAATGGAAAATAAGCACTTTGCAGTTGTTCATGCAGCCGAAGAACTTCAACCCTCCTGCTTTTAGACAATTACAGTGTGTGTTGCTGTTGCAGTGAATACATATGCAGCCACACACACACACACACCTACAGTACGACGATTCTTGGGTTGAGATTTGAGAAGGAATCATGTTTTTGTTGAAGTGCTCACGTATACAGACTCCATCCACTGACAGCTTGTCAGCTAAGGTTCAGTGGTCATGGAAATTACAGATGTGTGCGAGTGGAGTAATACTGCTGATCAGTCTACAGAGGTTGTGTGTCTCTGGGTGTGTGTGGGAGGGCAAAGGAGTGGGGGGTGAAAGGTCATCCAGTGATAAATCTGCTGCCTGGACCAGATCACTGTGAAGTGATGTTTATTATCAGCATAATCAGTCCACTTCTTTTGCAGAATGTAGACCTCTGCCAATTAATAATTGTGTCTATGCTTTTTGACCATGATCAGTGCAAATTAAATGTACTCAGCCATGTGATCAAATGTTATAATGTACTGTACTTTGCTCACATGTGTGTGCCTTATTTCAAATTCATGGAGGAAGACGATTCCCAAAGCTACACTTCAAACTAAGTTTGTGACCCCCGGCCTGATCGGCACATCAACAGAATCTAAGTCTATAAAATCCATACATTAATATTTATCAACAGAAATAAGCTAAAAGCACTGTGTTCTTTGAGTTTTTATTGTGCTTGTTGCTTTGCTCTTAGATGAAATGTCTGTGCTCTTCACATGTAATATTCACATTTCAGTAGCCAGTCAAACAGCAGCAAAATGCTTTTCATCAGTGCAGTCATACGCTGACCATAGAAAAGCTACAACAGCTAAAAGACATTACAGTTTTTGTCAGTCACTAACAAGCGTTTGTCCAACCAGCTGTCACATTTTCAAAACTCAACAATTAGCACAGCATCGGTCTTTTGTGGCCATACCATTCACACATTTTATGTTGTTTTCACACAATGTGCAGTCAGTGAGCACCAACAAAATTATGGATTGTTTCAGTATTATTTATGAATGTTAACACACAACATCTCACAATAGTAAAAAGAATATTCCAAACCTTAGATACAGTATAAAAACCTCTGCTTCTTCAATGATATCAGTTCAAAAACAATAGATCTCAGCTGATAATACAGTTTTTTCAATCGCTTACCCAGACTTCTATACTTTTGGATTCCTGCCATTAGATACAGTCATTTTTTATCTGGGCTTCTGCTGCTCTTGTGTGTTTCATGGATATTTTGTTCACTGTAAGCAATACTATAAAACTTTTTCTGTTCTGCCATACTGTAAAAGTATTTCTACTGAACCTCCTGTAGTAAACAGTAAAGGAAAAAAAAAGATTTGCTTTTTACCGGAATGCTTTTGAATGTGAACATTCCATGTGGACAAACAGTTCCCAACCAAGAAATTTAGTGTAAAAAACGATGGATTGCATGTTTTGCATGCAAATACCTGTAAAACTGAAACCTAAAAGTCTATGAAGTTTTTGTAATGTCAACAATAGCCAGTATGAAACATGGTGTACTTTGACTGACTGCATGTATCTTGTAAAGGGAAAGGTTATTCTTTGACAGAATAATTTCATTCAGAGTCAGATTTCCAGTGTTTTGGTAAAGTTAGTGTGTGCAGAGAAAGATGTGTTCTATTTTAAAATGAAGAGTTAGTATATATTTAACAAAATCATGTATTTTGGAGAAGAAAATTATTATTATTATTTGGCCAATTGGTTTTGTAGGTGTGAGTCTGTTAAGGGTTTAGAAAAAGTATCTGAAGTATGGGTAAGTGCTTGTTAGTGATCGAAAAAAGCTCAAGTTCAATAAGATGAGATTTGTGTCAGTGTAACTGCCGCACGAGAACAAATGCAAACTTAAAAGCTGGAATAATATGTGCATTGTGTGCCTTTGCCGTGTACAATAAACCATGAAAAATGAAATTAATATAAAGGTATTGACTAATTTAACAAGCGGTAACCACAAAAGTAAATTAAAAACAAGGAAAGGTGGTGTTTACATATTTATATCTATGATGTCAGCATCAGAACTTCTGTTTAGAGTTTGGTTATTTACTTGCTTTTAGTTTTTTCATTTTTCTTCTTTTATTTTGCCTCAAATAGTGTAAGTGAAGTCAAATGCAAGATATTGATTTCTTTCCCTGGTGGCCTTAAATAGTTGTCTCTACATGTATACATTTATGAATGTCCCTAAAAATAAAATTGAGATTTTATTCACAAATAATTGGTTGAAGCATTGTAGACTTTAAAAATGATCACATTCAGTGAAAATGATAAATGCTGGATTACAGCTAATACACACCAAAAAAATAAAATAAATAAAAAGTAAAAATAGATACATATTTTAACAATTACAGATACAGCATGCACATAAAACATCAATAGTTATTAATAAACATGTGTGCACATGTGGGTGCAGTTGTGACAGATTCCAGCCGACGCAGTCTCAGTCTCAGTCTCAGTCTCAGTGGGTTTCCTTCCTCTGCATGCCCACACTGTGTCACCGCTTTATGAGTGTAACTGTTAATGTGCAGGGAGACCTACAGACAGAGTTACACTATGCCAGGTCAATAGTGTTCTTTATTAACAAGGCTCTGTGGTTCAGCCTGTGTGGTTTGCCTCTTATATGATGGATAAAATGCAGTTTGATCACATATTTATTATAGAGGGGTCAATACTGGACCGGTTGCCTGTGGGAGGACTTTATACTGAATTGAACCTTGGTGCAAGCATGAACATACAGAACTGTATGTTGCACTGTATACTGTGGATAAAGTTGCACTCCTTAAGTGGGTGTGAGATTCTATTTGAATCTATTATCGCGAAAACCTGCACAATGAGGTCAGTAAACTATAGCAGACGCTGGAAAGGTCCAGGCATTCTGGGTAAATCTTTGATAGGGTTCATTTTATATTCCAGGACTTCCCAGTGAACACACACATGAGTGGGCAAATAAGGAGATTAGTGAGAGTGGGATGTTCTTGCCTGCTGCAGCTTTGTGATTAAGCTCTGCTAAAGGCCCATTTGGACAGAATTAATGTGTTATCGTGGAGGTAGTGAATCTGGACACAAACAGAGACCAGGACACCAAAAGCTGTAAAAGAGAGATTAGAGAGTAGATAGTGGGCTTGCTTAGCTGGGGTCTTCATGTGGGGAGAGGGATAAGGGCAAAGTGACTGGAAGCAGGCGGGGTGCTTCTGGTTCTGGCTCGGGGAGACTCCCACAGAGGCAAACTGGTATGGTGATCCTGGAAGAACACATTTCACTGGAGTCAAACAAAGTCAAAGTGAGGAGGTCAATTAGCAACAGGAATAATTAGTCATAGCAAAGTAGCACTTAGGTGACCCAACAATCTGCTGACTTTTGAATGAGTTCAAATACTGTAGAGGTTGACATTGGGTGAGAAAAGCAGCTGCAGTTTGCAAAATGATTAGCAGGAGAGAGACCAGGAAGCCACACCCAGCGGCAAACATGGAACAAACATGAGACATGAAGAGGGGGGACTCGTGTGTGACAGAAAAGGCATTTCACACTTGTGATTGTGCTCTCAGACGTGCCAACGTGTCAGAGTATCCACGGCCTAATTTCTAGAGTGTAGTCTCTCAGTGTCAGCTGATCTCATAGTAGTGGCAGTGGTCTGGCTCGGGTTTGTAAAGGAAAGGAGTCCAGTTGAAAAACATTTCAATATAAAAATGATTTCTGATACAAGGAGGAAAGCGTAGTTGAGGAAGCATTACATTTTCTTTCAGACTTGCTGATATAAACAGTTCTTTCCTGATCCATGCACCTGGTTCTATTGCTGAGCTTGGGATATCGGAATCTCCTTGGAATCCTCTTGGTTACTCCTAGGTCAAGATTTAACCACTTTCTAAGCTCTTTGACTTTTGAATTACCAACCTATGGGAAAAAAACACCTATCTCTAGTAAATTATGAACAATCATCTCAAATGTGTTCTATATCATCATAAAGTCTTATATGTGTAAATAATGAACCATTTATCTGATAACAAGACTTTTAGTGTGAATACATTAAATGAAATATTTAGTGGACCATCTCCTGCTTGTTAAAGAAATGCAAATCCTTCTTTCTCAATGAAAATATAGTGTGTCAAGTTGTGTCACAGTCCTCTTCTCTTTCTTTCTTTTGGCTTATTTTTGTCTGTGTTTCTTTCTTAATGTTCTTGTTTCCCTGCAGTGGGTGACAGTGAATATCATTCTGTTCTCCCTCAGCTTAAGGCGCCTCCTCTGGGCTCTCTCTATCCTCCTCTGCTACAAATGTTTCCTCCACATGACCATCATCTCACAGCGTTTTGTCTGACTCTCCATCAGCAATCTGGTTAGGAATTCTCTTGCTTCTCTCCGCGAGAAACTCTGAGGTCCAAAGGGCATACACAAATCTGCTGTTTATTGAATGTGCAACATGCAAAAAATATTCTTTGCCTTGCTTTCTGTCCTCTGCTGAAATGTGCATGCGCTGATTTCAGCCATTTTGTAAAGGCACAAAAAGTGGCTGCCATGGTTACACCGCAACTAATGGGAAACTGGGACTAATGTAATGTAATGTAAATGTAACTGGAAAACCGTGGATGTCCTTTCAGCTTCCAACAAAGTGGAATGCACAGCCTTTGATATCATGGCCGCAGAGCAGTACAGTGAACTGAACCTCAGGATGTTCTCTAGTTTTATTCTGTGAGCCATTTAAGAATAATGTCTTTATTTTGCACCATGTAATTATTCAAAGAATTTGCTTAATACTACTCATTATATATTAGCACTTTGTTCTCATGATTTCATGCAATCTCGTTATTTACTTTTTAGCGGGGGTGTATATGTATGTAGATATGTAAGACATGTACATGAATAAATAAGGCCATATATATGTGGACAACATATATTTTTGTTCATTTTCCTTGATATATTTCCCCATGTTTCACACACACACACACACACACACACACACACACACACACACACACACACACACACACACACACACACACACACACACACACACACACACACACACACACAATTGATGTCTCAGTGAAGCAGGACAGGAGTTATATGTTACCTTAGGCCAATTTTACCAAATGTAAATTGGGATTCACAACATGAGATCATTTCCTCATGTTCATTTTGACATGTCTCTGTCACGGCTGGTAGGAGCAAACAACAAGGGTAGGACCGAACGCAGAGGACAAAGGCAGAGCTGAGGCAGCTCAAAGACTTACAATAACAGATAAAGCTTACAGGACCATGAGGCTGCCATGGTCCAAACCAGAAAGGCAGTCCAAGCCAGGCAAATACAGTACATTCTACAAAGAGCAGGCAGGAATCCAAAGTCCAAATAATCAAGCAGAAGGGGCGCCAAGTATAGATGATGGGATTCCAGGTATGAAAGCAATGGCAAGAAACAATGGAGCACCAATGGACAATCTGGAAAGGAGTAATGGAAAAGGAGGGGTCAACACGAGGACTACCAGCATTCTACCACCCCCTACAGGCACATCAATGGTCTGCGGTCATATGGAACTGCATATCATTTTATACAGTAATTACAGTTCTTGATTTTTGATTCTATATCATGAAGTCTGTTTCATTCAGTTTCAGTCTGTTTCAGTCTAAATGCTTCAGTATGCTCCACCCTTCAGAAAACATCAAAAACACAGATTTAGGAAAAGTCTTGGACTGGAAAGATTATTTTGTTTTATTTTAAAAGAGCTATTTAAACACAGTCTGTCAGACTGTCTTGGTGGTGCTAGTGTTAAGTCCTGCAGGGCTGACGAGGGACAGTGAAACAGGTAAGCAGGTGGGTGGAAAATGTCAGGTGACCTGACCTGAGGGGGACTCAAAAGTCAACTGAAAAATAATGAAGTGAAAATAACTAAGCCGGGAGATTGGCATTTTCCTCTAAGTTCATATGTGACTATGCTGTGGGTGTAGGTGTGGGTCACAGAGAGCAGACCCTTACACAAAAGCAATTACTCAGACACAGATCACAAAAGATGGCAGCATCATGTTTCACAAATGATTGTTTTATTGTTATCGCTTTGACATTGCAAATAGATTTATTTGTGGAAGATGTCAAAAAGATTGGGAACAAATAATCTCACATTAACATTCAGATCTGAAATGGGCCCAGTAATTTTACTGGAAAGAAGAAGAGTTTAGGTCATTCATTTGTTAGTGTGGATGCCTGTCACTTATTTCATCTTCAAAAAGAGTCAGAATTGGCTTACTGTGGACGCAGAATGTTGGTTTGTGTGTATGTGTGTGTGTGTGTGTGTGTGTGTGTGTGTGTGTGTGTGTGTATGTGTGTGTGTGTGTGTGTGTGTCAGCCATTTCAACACAACAGTGTTGATTATGTGAAACTGAAAATGAAATGATTTTTTTTAAATAGTCAAATAAGAGAGCTAATGTCTCCAACAAGGCCTGTGGCCTCTGATTCAGGGTGCCCTAAAAAAGGTTAGCTCCTACAAATAACATCAAGATACATCATAAAAGGCCCTCGATGAATAAAATTGCTATGGCTTGCAAGTGCATACAGTAGAATGCTCAGTGAAGCATTATAGCTTCTGTTATATGACATTATAAATATTAAAATGAATTGTAAGAAAAGAACAAAACATGTTTGGACAAGTTATCCATCACATAGACTAAGAGAAGTCATTTCTGGCAGGTCTTAATTACCTTTTTTAAGTCCTCAGGGTATGTCATAATTACTCATTGAACTGATCATGCATGTCTGTGAACTGCCTCATTAAAAACTATAATACATCATGAATCATAATTTACTGTACTGTATGTTTTAGGTAAAGTGAGATGCTGTCTGTTGCCAGATTCATTCAGTTCATGTATAGACACTGTACATGTCACCTTGTATTGAGTTCTACAAATGTGTACCAGATAAGGTTGTTGTAATATTTAATCCAAAACTCACTAAAATGTCTGATGACTGATGACCTGTGTTGTTGCCACATTATTCCTCCCTGTAAACTCACCCATCATTCGCCGTCACATTCTGTCTAATACAGCAGAAACGTGTCCTAAAAATTCCTCATACACAATTTCCTCTCTCATTTGCACTTTATCCTGCTGATTCTCTTTAAAATAAGGCAATGAAATGCATCCATCACTCGGCTGATAATGAAAGACGACGGAGGCACTGCTTCCGGGATTTTATTTTGTACATTTCGCCGGAAAATGACTCTGAACTGTCATAAAGTGAAATTCTCTGATGGAAGCGTTTCTGTGTGTGTATGTGTGTGTGCGTGTGTGTATGTCTGCCAGCCCCAGTCATCATGAATCATTGGTTTAAATGATCCTAGCATGCTAATTCCTGCTGATTCCTTTCCATGCTGTTATTATAAAAGTCAGCACAACAGTCATTAACAGCAGAAAACAGCTTAAAACTTTACCCATCTGACTCCTGAATGAACCCAGCACAGCACGCCATGAAACATGACCCTGTGTGGGTGAGTGTGTGTGTGTGTGTGTGTGTGAGAGAGAGAGAGAGAGAGAGAGAGAGAGAGAGGAAGAGAGAGAGGGAGTGCGTGTGAGCTTCCTAATCCAGGATTTATTGGCCATTAGTACAGCCTGAAAGTCATTACAGTTCATTTTGCTGCCGGCTTGACGTTTTATTAGGACAAATACAGGCTTTTTGGATATGTGCATGTGTGTATTTGTGTGTATATAAGCGTGTGTGTGTGGTTAAGTGTTTATGAGTATGTTTGCATGTGAGTGTGTGTGAGTGACATTTTATCAGGAAAAATTTCCCCATAGGGATCAAGGGCATGATTTCTGAGAGCAGGAAAAAAGACTAAAAAGCCTCAAGAAAGGAGAGATGGATATATATAGAGAGAAGGATTGATACGAGGTGCAATGGATGGTGATTGTAGAAGGGATGGACAGATGGACAACATAGCTAATAAGCAAATGATGGTGGGAAAGAGAAGGAAAATGCACACGGAGCACATGGAACTGTAAGGAAGTAGAGAGGAAACATGGACGTAATGGATAGATTGATGGTAAGGGAAAGATGGCAATGATGGGTGGAGCTCAACTGATCCTAAAATGTCTGGACTGAAGCTTGCAACATAGCGTGTGAGGGTCACATTTTATAAAGACACATCTTCTGGATCCTTCAGTTCGAAATCAAAGAGGTCTGGTAAGGTAAAACGTGTTCATGCAAAGTTCCAGAGCATGCCAATGTCTAACTTAAACACGCTAACTTCAGTGTTCGTATATAATAAAGTAGGTCAAATAGACTACAATTCAGTTTCACATGATAAAATAATAAGTATTGTAATAAAAAATAAATGTTCTTTTTCATTTGAAATAAAATATAACAGAGAGCTTTTGAAAAATGAGTGCAGAATTTTCAATAAATTAAAGTGAAAAGTTTTTCCTCTTTTTGTTAACCCCACTCTTATAATGAATTATCTTAAAGAGTTCTTTCAGATGAAACCAGTATGTGTGTGTTTAGTACTGTGGACTAATTCAGAGTCTTTGAATTTTACACGTTGTGCTGCCGATCTCCCTCTACTGGATGTAACCTGGGTACTGCAAGTGAATTTCACTATTGGTTGATCTGGTGGCCATGTTTGCTTCCCCCATCCCCACATATAAAAGCAGCATATCCTGATTATGCAACTGTGGCCTGCTACGTATCCATGCTGACAGTCACTGGAGATTTAGCCTAGCTGAGCTGTTGACTTACAGGGTTTGAATCCAACCTATGGCCCTTTGCTACATGTCATTCCCCATCGCTCTCCCCACATTGCTGTCACTCTTCAGCTGTCTCTGTCAAAAAACAGGCTAAGCTACAGTAGTACTGGACTGGACCTTCATTGTCATGGTAACAACAACAAACATGTGGTTAACACACAGTCTACACCAAAGAAACTTGCTTGGGTTAGGAAAAAGTTGTTTTGTTGTGTAATTACCTCATTTCTCCTGAGAAATTCTTGTCTTCTTCAGTCCATCCATCCAGACCTCCTCCTCTCTACACACACTACATCTGCTGACCTCCTCCTTTGTTCCCATCATAATTACTATGGCCACCAGAGGTCACAGGTTGAAGTAAAATTGCATTACATTTTTTCCAGCTGCTAACACACTGAAATGAAATGGATAGCACAAATATATAAAGTGACACACAGGGAGCAAAACCTCATCTCAAATCTCCAAAACTTTAAACACATTTTCTGCTTTAAACACATTCTGCAATTCAAAATATAAAGTCACGTTTGTGATTTCAAAACACTGCCCTTTAAAATGACACTACATGAGCTCATTGGCTACTATATGTGCCACCTGACCAAACAGGTATTATGTAATTGTTTAACACTTCAATCAGGAAGTAAGCAATAAAAGAGCACAGGTGACAATGGAAGACATCGCTGAGAGAGGAGGAGGAAGAGGGAGGGTGAGGGCTAAGACAGGGCTGTCTAATTATTTTTGCTTTACTACTACTACTATACTCTTTATTTATTTATATTTATTTATTTATTTTCTGCACATTTTGTAATTGCAGTTGTATTTTTCTGAGCATATTTTAGTTCACTTCAATGTAAATATATCTGCTGTGCATATGTTGCACTGACTGGTTTGGTGAAAAATAAAAATAAATATTCGCACGTGTGTATCTGTGCATGTGAATAGTGTGAAGAACTCTCTACAGGTTGAACTATGTTAGTATTGGCAAAGCATGCTAAAGATGAGAGTGCTTTTCATTACGCCCAACAGTGTGTAGCTGGTTAGACAAAAATTTGTAATATGAATGAAGTGTGTGCCATCTGGTGCAAAAGTTTGATTTTGGTTGCAGTGCTTCATTTTGCAGGATATATGAGGTATTTTGAGGTTTGGGTGTGTGGTTTGGTGAATTGTGTTCGTATTTTGATAAAACCAGACCAGTTTGCAAAATTGTGTTTCAGCAATTGGAAAAAAACTATAAAGTTTTGGAGATTTGAGATGAGGTTTTGCTCCCTGTGTGTCACTTTAAATATTTCTGCTATCCATGTCATTTCAGTGTGTTAGCAACTGGAAAAAAATGTAAATCAAATATTATTACTATAATTAATTAAAATATTATTATATTTCGCTGCAGTTTTGAGACTAGAGCAAAATATGGTTAGAAACCTGACCTCTTCTGACTGACTTGGTCATTTTACATTTTTAAATTCAAGTATTGTAGTGTTACTAAAAAAATCTATAATATTCAAGAGAGTAATACAACCGTCTAACCAGAATATTATTCTTGTCAGGGTGGAGAAGCTTCTCCAAAACTATTTGGTCCATCAGGGGACACTGACAGCGTTTCCCACAGGCCAACAGAGCAGTATTGATTCAATTTACAAGAAGCATGGAATCAATCAAACTGCATCACATCCATCACAGCAGACTGGAGCCCATCACATTCTGAATAACAGCATTGGACTGTCTTTATACGTCAGTCTAATCCACTCTGTATACAGTAGCTGCAGTTATACAAAGAAACAAATGCTCAGTGTGTGTGTGTGTGTGTTTGTTCAAACTTTTTGAGTTTATGTGTGTGCACCTGCCTGTGTTCTGTTTAATTCATCCATAAATGCTCTACTAACCGAATGTTTGCTATTGGCGCGCGTGTGTGTGTGTGTGTGTGTGTCTGGATGGCATTCTGAATTTTCATTCTTCCATCCCCTCTCTGCATCTAGCTCATCAGTCACTATGCAGGACTCTTGGTCCCATAGTTGTACATTACACTGCAGGAAACACACACACACACACACACGCACACACACACACACACACACACCACACACACACACACACACACACACACACACACACCACTAATAGGATTCACCAATCATCATAAACCTTCTAGCAAAGAAGGCAAAATATGTTTGAGTGTGAGCAGGAGAATGAGAGAGAGATAGTTAGTGGAGAAAATACAATAAATGCACGTCATAATGATGTATATGGGCCTGAAAGGAGAAAAAAAAAACTGGATTCCGCAAAAACAGCAGAGCAGACTGAACCCTCTGATATTCCTGAAAAGCTAAAATTGCACATTAACTAAAAGCCACATGTAGAAGTAGTAAAGCTGAAACAAATGCTCATTGCTAATTATTAGCAGACAGCTGCTGTAAACAGCTCCAGTGAATTCACTTATTTATTTTCAAAACCAAAGAGGCTAATTGGCTGCAAGCCTAAATTGGCCCAAAGTAATTGTCCTAACAAATACATAAAACACCCCCTAATTTGAGGCTGGCATTCTTATTTTCTTGGAATTCAGTGATATCCTATTTTTCCGTAAACAATGTTAAAAACAAATGAGCTTCATTTGGACCTCAGAGGCCTGCAGTGCTCTTTTATCTCCCAATTAGCACAATTAGCAACTTTCTAAACTCATTCTGACAGTCGGCATGCTGACAGATGTTCTAGAAGAATGTTTGAATTTTACATTTAACTAACATTAACATAATATACTAACATATTTACTGAATATGTGTCCATATAATACTTTTATTTCAATGACAACATCAGTGCTAACATTTAGGACGGGATGAAACCATGGTGTTATTTGGAACAATACTTTAAACATGTGCTAGACAAAAGGTCACCAGTTCATGGGGCTATGCAGCTGTTGTTAATCTCACACACACACACACACACACACACACACACACACACACACACACACACACACACACACACATAACTGGAAAACTAGAAATCATTTCTAAATATTAAAATAAGGCTAAAGCTCAAATAAGTGCACCTCTGCTTTAAACAAACAGTAGTCTTCAATATGTCTGCATATTAGAGTGAGTACTTTTTGCTCTTATTTTCAGAACAAACTGTTGTGAGACTGTGCTGCACATAAAAAACATTGATACAGCTACTGGTCCACATTACTGGTCAAACTCAGGATCCTGTAGCACTGATGACTGTTTGATCAATGATCTGATTGGTCTGTGGTGTCTGTTTTTTTCTTTTTTTTAACATGTTTTCTCCTGATACTGCTAACCTGCTTCAGCAGACCATGCAGCAAAAACACAACATGCTCATACACAGACTGCCACTGGACACAAATAGGAGCTCATACAGATGAACGACATATTCGATTTTATTCAATGGATCAAATACATTTAATCTTTGGTATCCAGTTTATATCTGTTTCTATGGAAACAGCATCCGCCATCAGTTTGTATCATGTCTTTTCCACTTTTAATTTAGATTTTTTGTAAAAAAGAAAAAAAGGGAAAAAAACAGGCTTGTTTTCAGTTAATTAAGTATTTCTTTAGAAATATATACTGTATATTTTTCAAATCAAAAGGACTGCTTGTCTTTTTTCAGCAGGATATGAGATTTTCAATAGGAAACAGTGTCAGGCAGTTGCGATTAGAATCTGTTGGAGCAGGTAGTGAGATGGATCTGTGGGAGGGGGTGGAGATGCTTGGACATCTATCAGGGGCTGCAGCTTGGAAAAAAATAGTCCTACACACGTATGATCTACTGTGTGTGAGTGACAGGGCTGCTGCTGCTCCAGAACGCCCACCACGACCACAGTAACTTAAAGTCTAAACGCTTTCTATCCATGTACTGTGAAGGTATCATGTGCAAACACACAAATACATAAAGAAAAAGTAAATCAATCATTCGAACATGCAACAATTAAATGAAAATAGATTAAATATCTTAGTTAGTATTCCCTCTTCCTCCAGAGGGTTAATCATGGTTTCACAGAGCTTCACATCAATATCTTGTAAAGTCATCTGTCAATGCTGAACTGCACTTGACTTTCCTGTCTCCCACAGTGCACTTCTGTCAGGCTGGCTGCTGACTGTGTGTAGTGCTACAGTGGAAAAACTTCCTGTCTTGAGCTCAATGTTTCTCCAGATGAAATGGTTGCATTGGACAGCACTTTGATATTTGAATTTAGATGTGTGAAATTACTGAAACCTTTTCGCTCCTCCATGCTGTGGTTAGTGGAGCTCTTGGTGCCTGCCTAGTTCTCCTGCGTGTATAAACAGAGGAGCAGAGTGGAGCAATTTCTCCACCCTGTTGAAAGCATTCAGTGTTGTCAACTACTCTGAGTTTCTATTTGTCACTCTGGGCTCACGCTGAGAGAAAACATGCTCCGTTTTGCTTCATAACAGGGCTTGAAACCAGTCCATTCTTTACAAAAATGTTAACATTGTACATGAGTGTTCAGCAATTTGCACTTTGTTTGCTATGCAACATAAAAATGCAAATGAAGTCAACGGAAAGACGCGATCAGGTGAACAGACACGGGTTCCCTGAGGACACATCAACCTCAGGTGAAAATGTTTCAACAGGTCACAGCAGGCAGCGGTGCTTAAGCTTGCCACATATGTGCTACATGCTACAATTTTCCACTTACACTTTCACATACATTTAAATTGTATGGGTCTCCAGCAGCCATACATTGTGACCCCATGCTACCTCCTGACTTAACCTGACCAAACAGCCCTGTTAGAATCGAGAGAGAGACTAAATAAGCACATCAAAATCTATGTTGTCGTCATTTTTTTTTTACACATTAAAGGTCCAGTGTGTAGGATTTAGTGGCACCTGGCAGTGCAACAAATGAATACTCTCCCACACCTAACCCTCTCCTTTAAGCATGTAGGAAAAACTATGGATGTGAAACTCGTGTCTAATAGGAAAAGGATATAGATCAGTGTTTTGTCTGTTCTGGGCTACTGTAGAAAAATGTCAGTTCAACATAATATTAATGTTCCTGTTTCTTTTAGATACAAAGATATATTTGAAGAATCCCAGACTTATTTGATTTAAGCTTGTTCTTATCCTATCACTTGAATGGGCCATTTTTCTGTTATTAGGGGAGTTTTCTGCCATAAAATCAGAATCAGAAATACTTTAATAACCATTAAAGGGGAACTGAGTAGTAGTAGTGCACAGAGATTTTACATGTGTGCTTTAATGTGAATAGGCAAATTGAGTCTTGTAGAATAGTTTGACTTCATGTGTTGTGTGTAGTCATGTTTAAGTTGGAATTTGAAAAAATAATTTCCTCCCTCTGGAAAGCTGCATTTTATCAAACATATTGTCAGTCTCTGGTTCCAGTTTATTCTGTATTTGGTATCACCTGGTCACACAGAAATATTCTTAAATCTTACACACTGCACCTTGAAACAACATCAGCAATTTTTAATTTAAAACGTATTGCAAAGGCTTTTTGTCCAGCGTGATACAGTATGAAAACACCCCTGATCACGTTTCATCCTCACGTCATCTGCAAATGAAAATAATATTAAAAGTTGATGTCAACAAATCAACAAACAGCTAACAAACTGTTAAGATCTTTGATTAGTTTGGTCTAAATTTGGTCAGTACTTTCCTGAGCGAGCTCATTCTAAACCACTCAGTGTTATTTGGAGGCGCCATCCACAGAAACTGGTCTCATCTTACGAAATGAGCAGCTTCTGCAACAGTTTGTATATTGTTTGTTTCGAGTGTTTCTGCTCTGCCTCCTTCCTTCCCATCACTGAACAGGTGACAGGGTGGCTCCAGATTGTTTTTAGAACTGAAAACATTAGAGTAGATTAAAAAACACACAGACAATGATGACAATGAAGTGAATTAATAAAGAGTATTTGCTCCACTTTGTCTAAATGTGCTCATTGATTTGAAGGATTTCTGAGTGAGCTCTACTAATTTCAAACAATTACCGCCCGCTGCCAGCTGGGAGCGCCAACCATGCAAACTCCACGCCTCATCTTACTTTCAATAAAGAGAAACAATTGAGGAGTGTGTTTTTCTCCTCCATGGAGCTACGTGCTGTATATATAGGCTGTTGAGGTGCACGAATGTAGGCCCAGCATGTTTATGATTATTTAATGCAGAGGAGTGTCATTTTTCACAACAATGGTATAGAAGAAGAAAAAATAAGTATTTACCAACTTTGCCTATTAGGTGCTCTACTGTGCAAAAGCCCTGTTGAGAGAAAGTGCAGCACAGAGTGAATATATTCTACTTTTATACATTTAATATTTCATAGCTTATATTCCTAACTTTACCAATTAAGATCGCCCTGGGGGAAGTAGGACTCCAGCTCTGGCTCCCTCTCTCTCTCTCTTTCCTCTCTCTCTTTGGCTCTCTTTCTCATTCCCTCCTCTCCTATGGCATAGTGTCAATTAAAATGACATCTGGTGTCACTGTCACTGTCGATGAAATGACATGTTTCTCCTGAAAGCCCTAATAGGATCGCCTCTCCACCACTCAACCCAAATATCTGCTATAATTGTTTCACATTCAGTCATCAGCCCATGTTTGAAACTTTGCCCCTGTTTTTTCACCCCACTCTGTAGACTCTTCTTCTTTTCCGAGGCTTCCTCACCACTTCCTCTGCCACTTTATCCTGATTTTCTTTGCCCTAAAATCATTTTGATTTTAATTCGATGTGTGCCCTTCAGATGTCACAGAAGGTGGCTTCACATCACCGTGAGTGACCGCTGTCCACTGAAGACAATCATCATGTCTACAAAGTGGTCAATACTCACTGATAATACAATCTGTTCACTGCTTAACCAACTCTCACCTTTTACCTGCTCTGTTTGAAAACATCTCTTTACTTTCATTGCTCCATAAAAATAATCAGTCATTTTTTTGTGTAGTAGACACTGAAGAGTAACGACCTCGTAAAACTTTTATAACCTACAGCTTGCTGTGTCGCTTCGTCACTTGATCAGTCGGTCCTCCCTTTGGCAGCAGCAGTCTTCAGCCCAGGAGGCTGAAATTTGTCATGGAGGTCAGAAGTGTTTGTAAGGTGGTGTGTGTGTATGAATGTACGTGTTTGTGCATGTACAGCATATGGTTTTGTGATGTCTTTGTATGTATGAAATACAGGCAGAGGAAATTTAAAGGATTCCACGGGAAGAGTGAAGAAAATGTGTATTTTTAACCTCATTATGTGACACATTTAGTTCATTAATGCCACTTTTGCTGCTGAACAGCGAGTGATGTGTTTTTAATTCAAGCCAGCTGTAACAGCGTTTTGTTTAGATTAAATATTAAATTCCATAGAATAAGAGTTCATGCTCTGCAGTATGTAAAGCAAACAACTTCCAGTTTGCATACAGCCAGGTTTGATGCAGTTGTGTATTATTTGTCATTGAAAATGTGTTCTGTCTTTTTTCGTTATAGTCTGTACTCCATTCACAAAATTCTATTTATGAGCATAAAATATGGAAAGTCCTGAATAACTGTCTGACCTTTCAAGAGTTACAACCAGGACAAAAAGTTGCAGGACCGTCCGCTGTAATCTGAGGACAAAGTGGACAAACAGAATAAACTTTGAAGCTTTCTGTCTGCTAAATCCTTCACAGAAAGTTTACAGGACGTTCCTGCCTCCACAGTTTTCTGGGAGCTTCTTTCCACACAACACAATACAATCGTCCACTGCCTACTTCCTCGTACATCTGCGTGACACTGTCTGCCTGGAGTGATGGCTGCACACCGGGCCCATCTTTCCAGTTCACTTTGGCAAAGTAAACAACACATTTACATTCGTGGCTGTCCATCTTAAACATGGCTTTACCACATTGTTTAGAGTGCCTTCAGCACCTTAGCTTAAAAAGCTCTGAAAACTGCTTTAATTCCCCCATAGTAACATATTATTCCATGGTTCTTAGAAAGTCTAAAGCCTGAAGCACTCTGGTAAAATGTATGTATTCTAAATCAAAGAATCTGACAGTTTCCCAACTTACTGCTCAGACAGTCAAACAACTTTACTTTTAAAATCAGTTAGTCATTCAGTACTAAGGACCTTTCACTGACAGTGTGATAGAGATCGAACATCTTGTTGTTGACTTTTTGGGCTTTTCATTCAGTATGATGGGAGTAAAGTGTCAAACATAATTCAACACCTTGGATGGCAACCATCAAATACAGACGGAGAAATGTTTGAAAAACACACACACACACACATGAACCTGTCTGTATGTCGGTTCATGTATCGGGAAGAAGGAAGGACAAACACTTGAGAGGTAGATGATATTCAGTGTTCAGACCAGGCCAGCGAGCTATGAATTGAAATGAGTTCATGTAGTTTTACTTGTTCGCGTAGATTCCAGCGTTCAGTTGGATGGTTTGTAAAATGTGGCTTTGGTTCTCTGCTTACAGTCACATGCTGAAATTACAGTTAGATATTTTATTTCAGATTGAAGTTTTCGTTATTCATTCATCATCTCATATTACACGATCGAATTTCAGCTACAGGCTGTATATATATATATATATATATATATATATATATATATATATATATATGAAGTGAAGTTATTATAAAATTGTTTGATTTTATACACCTCTGAGCACATTTAGCACTTACTGGACATACAGAAGGTTTTTCACTGAATAAATAATATCATTATCATATAACACACTGTGATTAACCTTTAACAATATATATATATATATATATATATATATATATATATATATATATATATATATATATACACAAATATACAAATCAGCAATAACTAGTTTATTTTCTATCTGATGATGAATAATAATGAACAGTTGATAACAGGGCTGTGATGATACGGTCACATACACATTATCTTTTTTCCCCAGAGCCACCCTACACTGCGTCTGATTGGTTGACAAACTCCTGTTAGACCAAGGCATTATGGGATTGACAGTGGATGGCTAACAACAACAACCAATCTCAACAGAGAAAATGGTGAAATTACAGGAGATGTATGAAGTCCAAAAAGATGGTGATGTTCAAGGCTGAATCACAAAGCTTCTGAAGGATACGATCGCACCGGAGACAACTTTGAACTGAAATGTCATTGGTTATCAGCAGATGCTGAAATATAGTATTACTAATGTAACAATAATGAAATAATTGAACAAATATTATATTTTTTGTTGTTTTCATGATTTGATTTGATTTGTTTTAACACATTCATCTGACACATATTTAGGCGTTAGCTTGAAGCACCAGAGGAAAAGAACGAAGTGCAAACAGCAGCTACCTCCAGACTAAAACACCGACCAACACTCCAATTCCACTTTGCCAGCATGCAACGACCACAAGCATCAACTGAGACAAACACAGATGATAAAGTAAAGTAAACCCTCCTTGTGTCCATCGTCCTTCTGCTACTACCTTCTCCTCTCATCATTTGGTTCCCTTCTGTGAAGTTCTTTTCTCCCATTTTATCCCAGTTTATCTCCTCTGGGGGTGTACACAGAGCAAAAGAGAAGCAGAAATAGGAAGGTAAAGACAGAGAGACAAAAGAAGGTGCTGAATACAGTTGGGCCAGTATCAATATCCTACAGGCGGGCCAGCAACTGTCTCATCCTCAGCAAACACAACCTGTCTGAAACGTGGATTAGATACAGACACACACAGTGTGTGTTTAACTTGTGGCTCCTTGATTGCTTTGTGTTGGCTTGTTCGAACTGATTTCAGTGGTGCTGAGTGAAAGCCTGTTTACTCAGCAGTTGCTTGTAAAAATGTCAAAGAGTGAAGGAAAAATTCAGACTTTCTTTGTTTATGCTCCATGGTGTGAATTGAAGTTACAGAGAGCTCCACTGAACGAAACGGGCTTCACTGTGTGTTCCATGTTTTATCTGTGATCGTACAGGTGATGTGATTTTATGGCCGTGTTTTCTTATCATGACATTCATATGTTCTAAAAGTTATTCTGTGATTGAAAGGGAGATTAGTGTATTGTAACTTAAAATCTTGTGTAATCATGAGATTTTTTTTTTTTTTTTACTATATATTGTATTGCATGTATGTATGTGTGTGTGTGTGTGTGTGTGTATGTATTATATTTTTTTTATCATCAATCTGTATCTTTAACATCAGTATGAAATCATGTAATTATGAAATATGGGTCTCCTTGTAATTATGAACTCTGTATTTTGTGTTGACAGATATTATAGTTGATGATATGAGATCTTGTCTCCTGTCCTCTCTGTTCCTCTTGGTAAACACAGAATGTCTGTGTATGTTTATTTATTTATTTACTTACAGAAATGACAAAAGATTTTAAATGTGCAGCTAGTCACTTAAAAACAGTAAAACTTCATTTAAAACAAGGTCAGAAAGTTAGCTTGATAAAACCATTCATAATTTTGACCAAAATTAAGTTGGCATATAGGTCGAAATATTATTTTTCTCTTGGTTAAATTCACATCATTATAACTATAACTGTCAATAATGCCTTGAGGTAATGTGTCCATCACATCACACTCACACACACATTCACCCATCCCAAACAGTGTGACTTTTTTCTCTGCCCCTGAGGATTTCTGCCAATCATACGGGGAGCAGGCCAAAAGACAATAGAAAATGTGTTACTTTATTTTTATTTATTTTCATTTTTACCAAAAAATAACTGTCCACTACCCCTAAGAATGTGTCAAAGGGATCAAGAAATGTCAACACTGGCGCTGTCTCACATTTAGACAACATTTAGACACACACACACATGCACATGCACTACCACCATGCATTACCACTCACTCATGGATACCTGGTCTTTGGCCAGGGATAGTCTGACAGTTCCCTGGGAATTGACTTTTGGGATCCAGGTGTGTGTGCCTGTCTGTGTGTGTGTGTGTGTGTGTGTGTGTTTGTGTGGACCATTAGGGACCCTTGGGAGGGATGTCAGTTGGTGACAAGGGACTGGTCCATTCCCCAAAGGGGACAGCAGGGAAGGGGTAATAATGGTGGTGATAGGTGAGCTCCATTCTGTATTTTTTCACTGTGTGTGTGTGCGCGCGTGTGGTTGTGTGCCGAGCTTGCCTAAGGGCCTTGGCCTGCCCTCGTGGGAATAATAGGAATCAACTATCACGGTGATGATGATGTTGATAATAGTAATAATGTTCTCCATGATGTTGATGATTGGGAAGCTGAAACAGCAGCAGATGGTGCTTTTCATCTTCTAAATGATAGATTGATGTAGAGGAGGTTATAGAAAATATATGTGTGTTTACATAAATTATCTGTGGCCTCTAAATGGATATTAATTATTAATCTTCCAAATAGCTGAAGTTGATCAAAATAAGAACAAACAAAAAATAATAAATAAACAAACAGAAAAGACATCGGAAAAATGTTAGAAGTGGATCTACAGTCCCAAATAACACATTCATATTCCAGCGTCAACTCTCAGAATGAGAGAAGTGAAAGCTGACCCTGGCTCCTTAAAACAGGTCATCCACCTCGATAAACAAGTCAAGAAGTCAAGAGAGGAGGAAGCGCTGTGGAAGGTGGGCTTCGATAAAATATGTATATTTTATATGAAGAAACATTCCGAATTGTACAGTTGAAATCTGGTACTTTCTCATGATGTGCTGAAATTAGACAGCAGCTTAAATTTCCACGTATGTTTCCCTTGTCTTTTCACTGGGAATCATTCCATAGTTTTGTGAGAGATTTAGATTTGTATAAACTATGCTCAAAGACCAAACATTGAAGCTGGACTGTTACTTGGAGAGAAACCCTTGAACCTGAGTTTGATGATCTAATGCTTATTTCATTCATCATTTTGTGCAGAATGTATTTCACTTTTGAACATAAGATACACCTGTTTATCTGAAATGATGTGAATGTTGAGATAAATACTCACTGACTGGATGAGGTTGGAGTAAAACAGTGAAAAAGTCGATGCTGACTTGAAACAAGACAGAAAAAAATCTATATTAATTTCAACAGTTAAAATGTTGACAAAATGTTTTAGAAAGCAGTTAATGTGTCATAAAAGCTTCAGTGAGAAAGTGCTCTGTGATCCCTCATGATGTCTTAAAATACGCCGACAGCGCCTGCTGTTTTTTGGTGTGTGTGTTCTCACTGTTTGTTTTGACTTGCAGGTGAGTTGTCAGTGCCTGCTGGGAACACCTGGGCCCTCTGTTCCCCGACTGTAAAGATCAAACCATCTTGTGTGTTTCTCACCTCCCCACAGACGCCACATTACTTTGGAGAGTTACTTTCTTTTGTTTTTCATCTTTTGATAAATTCGCTGGCCGTTCTTGCACACATGTACAACATAGAAAGTGATGTGGATGCTACATGCTCATGTTGTCTCCCAGAACAGCTCTTCCTCTTTGTCATGGCCTGAGCCATTTTTTATGTGTGAAGCACAGACGTGTATCAATGATTACAAAATGAATAAATTAACATTTCATGTCAGTTTGGTGCCAGAAAGCTAAAGTGCAAGTATGTGTGTCTGAAAGAAAGATGGAACAATCAGAAACTTTAAGGATTAAAGTAAAGTAAGTTAAAATCCACCATGTAAAGGCAAATTTCTTTCAAAATATATTAAATATGTTGGAAAATAGTTTCGGAAAACATGTAAAAAGACTTTGAATGATATATTAGTGCACTGGCAGCTGGTGAAAAATATTTTAGGTGAGGCTGATTCAGTTTCAGAAACCATCCCATCCTGATATAACTGAACTCAAACTGCAGGGTACCCGTGCTCTGTGAAATAATAAGTAATTATTGATTGAACATATAAAGATTTTGAGGTATTCTTATACAAAAACAAACACTACACAGTCACAAGATTTACATGTAAAACAGAACTTGTAAACAACTGACGTATCAATTTCCAACCGTGTCAAAGAGCTGATCAGCTGTATCAGAGGTGATCAGCTCAAACCTTACATATACAGTAATATTAGCTTGATATCAAGGTCAGGTTGATCTGGGCCCAGGTCTTTCAGTTTGTCTGGCAAAGTTCTCCTCTCAAACAGATGCTGAAGGAGTGATTTTACCGTAGTGTGGATCGGGTCTTGGAGTACCGTTACGAGCGCCATTGTCATGTAGAATAGCACTTGTACTTGTACGTAGCGGCCCTGGCTTGGGGTGACAAAATAATCGCCCTTGCTGGAGTAGATTTGAGGACGCTGATTGGCTAAATTGTTTTTCAAATGTTCATACCTTAAATTAGTGATTGGTTTAACTGCTTCATGGACCCACCTCCTTGGGACGATTTCTCCAGCGCCCCAGAGCAGCTGAGACATGCAGACAAGGGACAGCATGTTGCTGCACACTGGATTTTATATCATATTTTGCACATATTAATGGATGTATTCCATTATTTAAACATACAAATATTGAAAATATGAATGATTTATTTATTTTTAATTTTATTTTTGTGGCTTAGGGAGGGTGGCGCCCTACCGCACTGTGTTGGCCATGCGACCACTGTGTGAGTGAAATGTGGAATCCAGTGGGTGTGGCTTCAGCACATTCAGCGGACATGCTCCCATAGTACTGCTCAATTATCTCCAATTTTGACACCTAATTTCATAAACCTGTCGATATTTTTAATCATTCAAATTTGTCTTTCTTCTTTGATCTGACAAATTCAGAACACATATTTATTCTGTACATTCTCTACTCAGTTATTTTGCTGAAACTGGATCCAATTTTATACACAATATATTTGCTGCTTTTCCCTCTCATGTTCTCCGACAGTTCATCTTTAAACCTCTGTGATTTACACAGTTTATGATGGACACATAACTACTTGCTAAAGTAGCTAACTGGTACTGGCTGGGATATTAAGTCAGTGCTGAAAACTGTAATTCCTTGAGTGTCCACTTGAGGCTGGCTACGGAACATGTCAGTCTCCATAAGTCCCCATGTTCAAATGTCCAACTTCACAGCAGAAATAAATATGTTTACAGCCTGGTACAAAAACAGTTTTGGTCTCTATAGCTAAGATGCTAAGCTAAGTTAGAAGGCAACAGAACTACTGTTAGCTCGGTCAGCTGTGTAGCTAGCCAAACTGACCCAGCCACAGATGTCAGGAGTGAAACGCAGCAGGAACCACCTCCATAGGCTACTGTATTCCCTATTAGGCTGGCCACCGCTGGTTTCAGAGGTTGTGTTTGGTCGTGTTTAATGGAAATTAAATGCTGAATGGACATCATACCGTAGCATAGCTGTAATTCATACTGGTGGAACTGTAATGCACAAAGTAATGCTACCTCTATCTTTTTGATTAGCACCACCCTGAGTCAAATCACGGTCCAAAATATGATCTCAAAAACACTGCTACTTAACACTGGTAACCAATGGACCGTTCCTATTGCCTTGCTCAGTGGTAGCTCAGCATTGGGTTTCAACTGACAACCTTCCCCATCCTGCTTGTCTGACTTCCAGGCTAACAGCATCTGCTTACGGCTGGTTAGGGAGTGAATATCGTCAGGGGACTCTCGCAAATATACTGTACAACAATGCCAAGTCTGTGCGCCTGTATGTGTCTGTGGTCCCAAAGCAGTGATTGATCATTAATATTTTATTTCTTCAGGCTTGGTGGAGCCCCTCAGGAGAAAAACACATTGTTATTATTCACACACATTCACCTATCTCACACACCTACACACACATACGCATATATGAATGCACACACAGACACATGAACACACATGCCCTCAAACACACAACACATACATGAACTGAGAAACACACACACACACACACATAGAGTCCAATTTGTCTCCTTGATGGTTGAGTTGTTTTGGACAAGGAGTCTCAAGGGACACGGATGTGTCCATTCTAGGACCATGTGCTTTGTGGTGTGTGTCGAGTGTGTGTGTATGCGTGCGTGCGAGTGTGTGTGTTCCTGTGTGCATGTGTGTGTGTGCGTGTATCAGCTGGTTACACTGATCATAAAAAAGAATAGTCAAAAAAAGAAAACATACATGTGGCGAGCAAAAAGGTTACAACCCTTGTCTGAGCGTGTGAACGTGTGTATCAGTGTTCAAAATGAAAATCCTCCCAGGTGAATTTGTTTTGAACAAACTGTCCAGAGCAGCTGTTAATTTTCTACACAATATCCACTACAATAACACACTGCTCCTCCAACAGTCCAACAGCATCAATTATGGATGAATTTTACATATTCTTATTTATTTCTTCAGTTTCTTTGCCTATATGGGAAAATGTGGGGGGAAATAAAACTCAAGGACTTTTCCTCTATACTTTTCAGGTATATGTTGGCTGTAGTGACTGTACAGGAAGGAGTGTGCTAATGATAATCCTTTTTTTTTCTTATCCTCCAGCCAAACAAGGACACTTAATCTCAATTTATGCAAAGTTAGGATGTTGTAATATTGATGAATGAGAAAAGTGTTGGTCCCTGGTAAAACTTATTTTTAGCTATGCTACATTTGACTATAAGCACAATATATTGTGAATGTATTGTGAAGACTTCACCAGTCAAGTTCAAATTTTAAAGGATTTCCTTTTAGGAACCGATGCAGAATTGAAAACCATTTATAGTAAATAGATTTAAATTGGCAATAAAATGTATCTTTAAACAAATTATTTCATCAAATATTTCATTTTTTTTCTTGGATGGATTGATCTATAGAGTATTATAAATAAAGTGATAAACACAATGAATTATCACCCACCATTAAATATACAGCCTCAAGAGGTCCTTTTAAATTGTGAATTATGACATTATAATTACAAATTACAATTAAGGAGAGTTATTCTAGATCTCAGTATTTCTGAATACTCAGCTGTAATCAGTAAACTACTGTGAATAGATGGATGCTTTACCTATACACTCTACAATCATATCATATAGAATCACATCATTACTGTAGGTCATTGGCAAATCTCTTTATTTACAAGTGTACAGTGTAATTTTTTTATATACAAGAAATAATTGTCAAAGCCAACAGCCATGTTTAATTTGCGTTTGTATTTTTTTACTTTATTTTATTATATTTTTTTAATCCAGGCTGTCTGAGAGCTCTCCTACGGAAGCACATTCCTGCCACCCTCCAAAAAATAATTTGGCTCAGTATCACGTAATTACGCGAAAGGTTTTATGTTATAACGCAATATTTATCACGTTGTAACGTATATATGAAATTAACACGTTATTTCGTGATGTGGTATTTTCACGTTATAACGTGAAAGTATCACATTATTTCGTGAACCATACTTCGAAAACCATACTTGATATTTTCACGTTACGTGAAAATATCCCATATCATGAAATCACCATATCATGAAATCACCATATCATGAAATAACGTGATAAATGCCTATCACCAAATAACGTGATACTTTCACGTTATAACGTGAAAATACCACATCACGAAATAACGTGATCATTTTATATTACAAAATAATGTGATACTTTCACATTATAGCGTGAAAATACCACATCACGAAATAACGTGATAATTTCCTATTACGAAATGTGATAATTTCATATTACGAAATAACGTAATAACTTCATATCACGAAATAAAGTGATACTTTCACGTTATGACGTGAAAACACCACATCATGAAATAACGTGATAACTTCATATCACGAAATAAAGTGATACTTCCACGTTATAACGTGAAAATACCACATCATGAAATAACGTGATAATTTCATATTACGAAATGTGATGCTTTCACGTTATAGCATGAAAATACCACATCACGAAATAACGTGATAATTTTATATTACAAAATAACGTAATAACTTCATATCACGAAATAAAGTGATACTTTCACGTTATGACGTGAAAACACCACATCATGAAATAACTTCATATCACGAAATAATGTGATATTTTCACGTTATAACGTGAAAATAACACATCACGAAATAACATGATAATTTCACATTACGAAATAATGTGATGCTTTCACGTTATAGCGTGAAAATACCACATCACGTAATAAAGTCATATCACGAAATAAAGTGATACTTTCATGCTATAACGTGAAAATACCACATCACGAAATAACGTGATAACTTCATATCACGAAATAAAGTGATACTTTAATGTTATAATGTGAAAATACCACATCACGAAATAACATGATAATTTCACATTACGAAATAACGTGATACTTTCATGTTATAATGTGAAAATACCACATTGCGAAATAACGTGATAGTTTCATATTACGAAATAATGTGATGCTTTCACGTTATAGCGTGAAAATACCACATCACGAAATAACGTGATAATTTTATATTACAAAATAATGTGATACTTTCACATTATAGCGTGAAAATACCACATCACGAAATAACGTGATAATTTCATATTACGAAATGTGATAATTTCATATTACGAAATAACGTGATAATTTCATATTACATAATAACTTCATGTCACGAAATAAAGTGATATTTTCACGTTATAACGTGAAAATACCACATCACAAAATAACCTGATAATTTCATATTACGAAATAATGTGATGCTTTCACGTTATAGCGTGAAAATACCACATCACGAAATAACGTGATAATTTCATATTACGAAATAATGTGATAATTTCATATTACAAAATAATGTAATGACTTCATATCACGAAATAAAGTGATACTTCCACGTTATAACGTGAAAATACCACATCATGAAATAACGTGATAATTTCATATTACGAAATGTGATGCTTTCACGTTATAGCATGAAAATACCACATCACGAAATAACGTGCTAATTTTATATTACAAAATAACGTAATAACTTCATATCACGAAATAAAGTGATACTTTCACGTTATAACGTGAAAACACCACATTACGAAATTACGTGATAACTTCATATCACGAAATAATGTGATATTTTCACGTTATAGCGTGAAAATACCACATCACGAAATAACGTGATAATTTCATATTACGAAATAATGTGATAATTTCATATTACAAAATAATGTAATGACTTCATATCACGAAATAAAGTGATACTTCCACGTTATAACGTGAAAATACCACATCATGAAATAACGTGATAATTTCATATTACGAAATGTGATGCTTTCACGTTATAGCATGAAAATACCACATCACGAAATAACGTGCTAATTTTATATTACAAAATAACGTAATAACTTCATATCACGAAATAAAGTGATACTTTCACGTTATAACGTGAAAACACCACATTACGAAATTACGTGATAACTTCATATCACGAAATAATGTGATATTTTCACGTTATAACGTGAAAATAACACATCACGAAATAACATGATAATTTCACATTACGAAATAATGTGATGCTTTCACGTTATAGCGTGAAAATACCACATCATGTAATAAAGTCATATCACGAAATAAAGTGATACTTTCATGCTATAACGTGAAAATACCACATCACGAAATAACGTGATAACTTCATATCACGAAATAAAGTGATACTTTAATGTTATAATGTGAAAATACCACATCACAAAATAACATTTTACTCTCATGTTTTTTTTTGTTGCTTTTTTTTTACTGTGACCAGATAGACTCATGTTCACATTGACTGGCACCTACTTTGATATGAGGGGTAGGTGGGGCCCTTGTGTAGTTTGCAGGGGCAAACGCAGCATTGTGCAGTGAGTGTACAGGTCACTTCTTGGCTCTGCATGATAACAGAAGAGCATACATTTACATTTACATACATTTATGTGCCTAATTCAACCCATATGTCTATTGTATTGCAAATGGTTTGAATTGATTAATATTGTGATTTCTTTATCCATCTGAACAAGTCATGTGGTTAGCCAGCGTGCTAGCAGCATAAACACTAACACTGCCCAAGTTCATTGAGCTCAGTTTACAGAACCGCTAGCTGCACGGTTAACTGTGCTAATTACCTAATGGCAGCTACAGTAAGTAGCACTTAATGATTACACAGGTGATATGCTGCCCCCTTTTTGTTTGGAGTATGAATTTGACAGGTGGACAGTCTTTACAACCCCAATTTGCAAAAAAGTTGGGACACTGTGTAAAATGTAAATAAAAACAGAATGCAATGACTTGCACATCTCACAAACCAATATTTTATTCTCTATAGAACATAAACACCGTGTCACATGTTAAAACTGAAACATTTTATCATTTCATGGAAAATATGAGCTCATCTTGAAATTGATGGTAATAACTCAAATCATTTTGAACAGGGGCAACAAAAGGCTGGAAAGGTATGAGGCAGAAAGCCACAGAAGGAGCATTTGACAGTTAATTAGGTCAATTGACAGGCCTGTCACATGACTGGGTATAAAAGGAGCATTTTAGAGAGGCAGAGCCTCACAGATGTAAAGACGGGCAGAGGTTCATCTAAAAAATGTACAATTTCAGAAAACCGTTATTTAATGTAAAATTGCAAAGACTGAAGATCCCACCATCTACAGTGTAAAATATCATCAAACACTCAGAGAATCAGGAGGAGTGTCTGTGTGCAAAGGACAAGGTCAAAGGTCAAAACTGGATGCTCATGATCTTCAGGCTCCCAGACATCACTGGATTAAAAACAGGCATGATTCTGTTCATTTGAAGCATCAAATAATACATTTTAAATATAAATAATTTAATATAAATTTCAAACATTTCCGCACCACGCCAGTGCTTGTTTGTGTACACAGGCTGCCTCCATGTGGTGTTCCTCATCCTGTGTCCTACAGCTGTTTGTCATGTGCTCGTCGTAAACCCAGTCAATGCTCACAGAAATGCAATACGATGCACGTTCTTTCTTTTGTGGAACTCTTCCTGATATAGTGCAGAGACTTTACAGTGTTATTACATTATTTATCACAAAACTCTATATGTATATTTATGTGTAGGTGAGACTTTAACCATCTGATCCACAAAATGTCATTGTGTAAATGTCTTTAAATGCCACTCGTCAACCTTTCTGTAACACCTTACCTCGAAATGACAGAGAGAAAAATTAAAAGACCACTTAGTCCACCACACAAAGCTCAGTTATGCACATTCTCAGTACAGTACACATCATTTTACTGTAAAAGCTTATTTGAGAAGCTAAAGTGTTTTTTTTTATTTGTTCATGTTTTCATTTAATACCATTTGCATCAATAGAAATCCTTTCCTGTATCAAAATAACCTAAAAATGCATAGTAATATAATTTAGCTTTAGACACAGTTTACAGACTTTACATATTGACATCACACTAAATGGTGCATCTGAAACTGTTGAACTACAGCTTCACACAACTACAACTTCAGAAACTACAGATTACAGACTACAGACAGTGGGCAAGTTTTTCCTCACTGGAACCGAGGGTCGAAGGACAGAGGGTGTCACTCCCTGTACAGACTGTAAAGCCCTCTGAGGCAAAATGTGTTTTGTGACTTTGGGCTCTACAAATAAAATTTGATTTGATTTGATTTGATTTGATTGACTCATTCCAAATGAACTTCTCGTAACACAATTTTTGTTCTTACACGGCTGAAAACATTTCTTTCAAACCAGTACACACTCTTCATTCTGTTAAACCACCTTTGGTTGGCATCTGGTAACACAGACAGGGCCTTTTGTTTGAAAAGTCATTTTAAGGAGGAATTCATTTAACACATGTTACGTTGTTTATGTTCAATTGGAATAAAATATGGTTTTATGAAATTTATAAATCATTGCATTCTGTTTTAATTTACATTTTACATAGCAACTCAACTTTTTTGGGGTTGTACATGTTGACCTTCTTGCTGTTTTCTTCAGATCTGTAGCTCAAACAAATGCAAACAAATAGTCCATGGTAAAATAATTATAATTGTCATCTGTATCAGCACAGACATTATAATTCCAAATTGTGATTAAGGAAAGGCATTGTAGATCTGAGTGTTTTAATTCACTCAGCTGTAATCAGTAAATTACTATGAATAGACAGCTTTAGGAAGCATTGTGACTACCAGAATGCATTGTTTTCATAGAAATACACTGTACAGTACAATCATATGATATATACAATCATATCAATACCAAGAAGTTATGCTTGAAAAGTCATTTTAAGGAGGAATGGATGTCATTTCAAGGTCAGACTAATGAGACACCAATGTACATGACCCTGACTTTTGAAAGTCATCAGAAAGTAACTGAAGAGAGGAAGTAAAAAACAGAATGGCAGACAGACTTTGCAGAGAACATACATAATTGGCAAACATGGATATTTACTTCCATATGGGCTCACAGTACAAACTCAATCCTTAAAGTGAAGTGACCTGAGAAGTCAGACTTTCTCACCCTGTTGGAGCAGCCTATTTTAAGTCCATACCTTGCTTCAAAGATGAGTTTACTGTAACTGCTATTGTATTGAGTGCAAACCAGTCTAGGACCAGACTTGTGCAAGTTAGTAGGATTTCTTACCATCTCATTAGACGGTCTGGCACATCACAACAAGGAAAAGGAGCACACGCTCATATACTGTGGTGAACCAGGTGCAAACTAAGAACAAAAGCTGACAAAACTCTTTGTCAGTTGCATGGTTGTTGGTGCCAGACGGGCTGGTCTGAGTATTTCAGAAACTGCTGATCTACTGGGATTTTCACACACAACCATCTCTAGGGTTTACAGAGAATGGTCCGAAAAAGAGAAAATATCCAGTGAGCAACAGTTCTGTGGGTGAAAATACCTTGTTGATGCCAGAGGTCAGAGGAGAATGGCCAGACTGGTTCGAGCTGATAGAAAGGCAACAGTAAGTCAAATAATCACTCGTTACAACCGAGGTATGCAGAAGAGCATCTCTGAACGCACAACACGTCGAACCTTGAGGCAGATGGGCTACAGAAGCAGAAGACCACACCGGGTGCCACTCCTATCAGCTAAGAACAGGAAACTGAGGCTACAATTCACACAGGCTCACCAAAATTGGACAGTAGAAGATTGGAAAAACGTTGCCTGGTCTGATGAGTCTCGATTTCTGCTGCAACATTCAGATGGTATGGTCAGAATTTGGCGTCGACAACATGAAAGCATGGATCCATCCTGCCTTGTATCAATGGTTCAGGCTGCTGGTGGTGGTGTAATGGTGTGGGGGATATTTTCTTGGCACACTTTGGGACCCTTAGTACCAATTCAGCACTGCTGCAACGCCACAGCCTACCTGAGTATTGTTGCTGACCATGTCCATCCCTTTATGACCACAATGTACCCATCCTCTGATGTCTACTTCCAGCAGGATAACGCGCCATGTCATAAAGCTTGAATCATCTCAGACTGGTTTGTTGAACATGACAATGAGTTCACTGTACTCAAATGGCCTCCACAGTCAGCAGATCTCAATCCAATAGAGCACCTTTGGGATGTGGTGGAACGGGAGATTCACATCATGCATGTTCAGCCGATAAATCTGCAGCAACTGCGTGATGCTATCATGTCAATATGGACCAAACTCTCTGAGCAATGTTTCCTGTACCTTGTTGAATCTATGCAACAAAGGATTAAGCCAGTTCTGAAGGCAAAAGGGAGTCCAACCCAGTACTAGCAAGGTGTACCTAATAAAGTGGCCGGTGAGTGTATGTGCGTGTGTCTGTGTATGGAGAGAGAGAGAAAGAGAGGGGAGTCCACATAAATGCTTCACAGAGTTCAAGTAGCAGACACATCTCATCCCCTCTGTTTGGAGGTGACTGTGTGAATCCGGCCTTCATGGTCCAATTGCTGCAAAGAAACCACTACTGAGGGAGACTTTTTCAACAGGACAATGACGCCTCTAGAGAGTGCAAAAGAGTGATGAAGTGCTGCATCAGATGACCAAGCTTCCACAATCACTCGACCGAATTGAGATGGTTTGGGATGAGTTAGACCGCAGAGCGAAGAGAAAGCAGACAACAAGTGCTCAGTGTATACAGGAACTCCTTGGAGACTTCCAAAACCATTTCAGGTGACTGACTCATGAAGCTTAATGCACCTCCTAACAATGCTTCACAAAAACTCCAGCAGGAAATGTTCAGTTTACATCAGCATAACATACCAAACTATAGACATTCAGTTACAAGCTACAAACACACTAAACAGCTAAACACAACATGGCAACATACCAAAACATAAACATAAATAATAGCTTTAATTAATACCTTGAAGCACCATCACTAGAAGAGAAAATGATTGACTTCAGTGACATGAATACATGAAAGTGTTCATTTGGAATTCTGACTAATAATTAAAGTAATAATTACAACCAAAATATCCACATCAACAGCAAGTAGGTTGAGGGCGTGTGTGTTCTGTTTGATATAAAGACACAGTTAGTTTCATACCGTGACCTTGTGTCTGTGTGATTCAATGCATCAATCACAAGAGCAATAAACCTCAGATGGAAACACAGCGGTAACTAAACATACATAACAAAGTTAAGCGGTCTTTTGGTTAGCCATGTTATGCTATACAAAGCTATTTGCCCAGTAAATAACTTGTTCCGTATATAAAGAGATTTGCTGTGTTTTGCTGTTGTTGTGTTTGTGATCCTGTGAGCCGGTCTAGATAAAGATCCAGTGTCTTTGTTATGCATGTCTGCTTGTGCAGGTTCATTATCGGGCCCCACATTAAGTTGTCATCGTGCTACAATCAGCTGAGAGCCTTTGTGCAGGTCAGACCTTCGTGTTGCCTGATCCTTTCTACCGTGGAACAGATAATATGTGTGTCTATGCAAAAAATAAAAAAGGACAGCGAGACATTAGAGAGAGCTTTAATAGCTAAGCTTCCATCACTTCAGTGAAGTAAGTGATGAAATTGCGAACATGATTATGACAAAAACTAGTAAAATAGGTGTATTGTTGAGAGGTGGCGTTATCATATAGTTTCATGGATCTAAACCCAGCCCACACACTGTGGTGGAATATCATTCGTTTCCTATTCTAGTACAATCAAGCACTCAGCTGTATGTTGCTAGTATGAATGAGCCAGCTTCTCCTGCTCCATTATTATGAAATGACAGCACTTATATTGAATTGTAATGTATTGTATTGTGTAATTGCCATCTGTGTAACAATGCAAAAACCCAAGTGGCTTTCTCTCTCTTTGTCAAAACATCTGGGTTTAAATTGATTCTCTTTTTGTGCCATTCACTGTTTCTCAGCTTCCTACTTAGACTGTGTGCGCCTGTCCTCAACGGTGTTAGTCATACAAATCTGTGAGTGTGTGTGCACATCATTGTCAAACTAATTGCTGGGCTCGTATCTGGGCTTGTACTACGGGGAGCCAAGTGACAAATTTGTTTCTTCAGTGTAAAAAATGAAAAGAAAGCCCATTCTTCCACGTCCTGCCTCTGAGGGGCGCTACTCATTGTTCAAACATCTGGCTTCCTATCACCTCAGGAGAGTTCAGCTACTCTGTGCATGTGTGTGAATGGGTGTGTGCATGTGTACGTAAGCAAAACCAAATGAGAAGAGGGAAAAATTGAGAAATAAAAACGGATATGAATGACTGTTTCAATCAGGGAGAGTGGGACTGTGTGTGTGTGTGTGTGTGTGTTTCTTTCTATACTTTTGAATTACAAAGAATTAAGTTTTCTAAAGTTTGGGAACAAAGATCATGTCTTGAACTTATCCCATTTCCATACCTAAGCACAAACGATCCATTCACTTCCTCTGACTGAGTTTTCACGTGACAGACTGGTGCAAATAAAACCAAATGCCATAAACAACAGCTCAGCAGGTCTCTGTCAACCTTTCAGACAACATTTTTTGATGAAGATGGGCAAACTCATCAAGTCTTGGAATCCTCTCAATCAGCTCTGATCCCTTCTCATTAGCTACCTCGCTTGTGCTCAGCAGTCCACATTCCCTGATGCTCTTACAGTAGCTTTCCAACATCATTTGGCCTTCGCCTCTCAGCAACTTCAGGAAAAGACACAGGATCGTTCCGGCGTCCAATCAATGTCACCGGTTCCAGATGCCTTTATCCAACCGTTATTAGGCGCAACAAAGTCACCGTGAACTAAATTCTCCCCACAAAGACTCTGACCCTTTCAAGGCATGATTTGTATGATTTGTAATTTGACATATATTTTTGTGCACTTTCTATAGTTGGAATTTATTCAGGCTGGACTTGCATTGAACATCTTGAAACTCTTTATTTCCTTTATGTCCTGCTTTCATATATAATAGTCAAGTGCCATTCATGAATTTGACAATACGGCATGTGAAGGGAAGTTCTAATAGCATTTTTTTTTTTTTAACTCAAACCATGTCCCTTACTCATGAACATATGTCATTTTGCAGCGGCAGGGCTGTTCTCCTTCATTTTTATAATCTTTCTCCTTTTAATATGCTCCATGTCAGCTCCACTTTCCTCACCTTCTCTCACCTTCACCTGTACTGACCATTCATTTCTCCAAACTGCTCATCCATGTGCACTCCACACACTGATTCAACATAGTGTTAATGTACACATGTCTGTGACCAATGTCTGATGACAGGCAGAGATCATACTATTACGTTAAAGCAGGCAGGGGGCTGACGGTGTACGGTTCTCAGTGACTGTGAAGTCCAGTCAGTATCTGGTGTGTCCACCATTTGCCTCATGCAGTGCGACACATTTCCTTCGTGCTGAGTTGATGAGGTTGTTGATTGTGGCCTGTGGTATGTTGGCCCACTCCTCTTCAATGGCTGTGCAAAGTTGCTGGATATTGGCAGGTATTGTAACAAGCCATACACACCAACCAAAGCATCCCAAACACAACTCAGTGGGTGGCATGTTTGGTAAGTATGCAGGCCATACAAGAACTGGGATGTTCTCAGCTTCCACCAATTGTCTATAGATCATACAACACATGGCCACGAATTATCATGCTGCAACATGAGGTGAGGGTGGCGGCTGAATGGCACAACAATGTGCCTCACAATGCCACAATGTCTCTGCATTCAAATTGCCTTTAATGAATGCACCCTTTTTCAATGTCTGCAACTTGCCTGCCCAAACCATAACCCCACCACCAACAATGGGGCACTCGTTTTAACATTAGCAAACTGTTGGTGTGCTGTCTGCCCTCTGCATCTCCTTCTGCATCAGCACTGGACGCAGCTTGTGGCAGTGAAATAGACATTAAGTCCACTGGCAACACCTCTGGTGAACATTCTGACAGTCAACATACCAAGTGAATGTTTCTTCAAAACTTGTGACATCTGTAATGTATGGTAAAACTCCCTTTATTATGACCCACAAAGGCACACCTGTAAAATAATCATGTTGTTTAACTGAAATCTTGACAAGCCACACCTGTCAGGTTAAATGATCTTTGCAAAGGAGAGGTGTTCACTAACTGAAATTCTGTTCATAAATATGTTAAAAATCCAGAGAAATAAGCCTTTGTTGCAAAAGTCTTTCATATTTTGCTTCAACTCATCACAAATGGGAGTGAACAAAAAGGGTTTGTGTTTACATTTTTGAGTGTATTTCCAGATGTTCCAGAAGTTGCTCTGTGAAGATGGTGCCAGGGTGATATTAGGCTGTTATCATCCTGTATTTGTCGTCACATTGTAGTTTAAATACTTAAAGGCTCAATCATTAACAATGAAAAGATGAAAATATCACTTAATGATGTTGATACAAGACAATTCAAGCTATGAGACTTGATAATTAAGGAATAATTATCAAAACTAAAAGGATTCCTTCAGCAGCTAGGAGTAGTAATCATTGGAGTCCTGTCACCATAGAGGGGTTTCTGATTTGGCTACTGTCATCTGAACTTCATAAGGTCACCTGTAAAACAGAACAGATTCAGTTTTACTTACCAGACAAATATACAATGCATCCGGAAAGTATTCACAGAACTTCACTTTTCTCACATATTCTTATGTTACAGCCTGGTTGGATGGATTAAATTTTCCCCTCATAATTCTACACACAATACCTCATAATAACAAAGTGAAAAAAGTTTGCTGTTTATTAAAAATAAAACATGAAAAAATTACAGGTATAAGTACTTACAACCTTTGCCATGATACTCAAAATTGAGCTCCAATGCATCCTGTTTCCACTGACCATCTCTGACATGTTTCTACACCTTGATTGCAGTCCACCTGATTGGAGCACAAAGCAAGCAATAAAGTCCAAGGCATTGCGTGTACAGCTCTGAGACAGGGTTGTATCGAGGCACAGATTTGGGGAAGGGTACAGAAAAAACATCTGCAGCATTGAAGGTCCCAGTGAGCACACTGGCCTTCATCATCCACAAATGGATGAAGTTTGGAACCACCAGGACTCTTCCTAGCTGCCCAGCCAAACTGAGTGATCAGGGGGAGAAGGTGACCAAGAACAACACCCACCAATCAGGTCTGTATGGTAGAATGGCCAGACAGAAGGCACTCCTCAGTTAAAAGCACATGACAGTCCACCTGGAGGTTGCCAAAAGGCACCTGAAAGACTCTCAGACCATGAGAAAACAAATTCTCTGGTCTGATGAAACAGAGATTTAACTCTTTGGCTTGTGTGCCAAACTCATTTCACAGATTGAGTGTAACCAAAAGCTCATGAATACAGCATAAGGTCCCAGTGGAGAAAGACAGTGACTGTGTTGACTGCAGAGTTGTTTAATAACAGTGTGAGACTATATGAGGCAGAGAACTCCACTGATCGCATGAGTTGCTGATGACACGACCATCCTGGGCCTCGTAATGGACAATGATGAGGTACCGTACAGGGACAAGGTGAAGACATTAACCAGCTAGTAAACAACAACCTCTCTCTGTATGTCAGTAAACTAAAGGGATGATTGTGCACTTCAGGAGGCTCCTCCCCATCCACAGGATGCTGTGGAGGGGGTCAGCAGCTTCAAGTTCCTCGATGTGCCTATTGCTGAGGACCTCACCTGGACACTTCACACAGAAACAGGCATCAGTACTGTACTGTACTTTACTGTGCAATATTTTGGCACACTATTACTCTCAGTCCTCTTCTATGCAACTTCCTATTGATATAGTGCTTTAAATCTATTCATGCTGTGATAACGCTCTTATAATGGTACACACTTGGGGCATACTTGGGGTAGCTCAGTGCACCCGATGTGTCAAGGGTAAAGTCTTTATTCCATCCCCTCTCTCTCTCCCTGGATTTCTTGTCTATCTCTCCAGCTGCCACTATTAAAAATGCAGATAGACAATATAGACTGTCTCATACTTTTACCCCAACTAGGGCTCTCACTGCTGAGCTGACCTGTTTTTCTCATGCAACACATTTCATTGTACTGTTGATCCTGTGTTAAGTGAAAGTGAACATTTAGTTTCTAGTATTGCCTGCTAGCTAGCTAGGTCTCACTGCTAGCTAGCTGATGGATGTTAATCAAAGTTATGCCAAGCAATTTAATTCCTTTTTTTTTCCACATGTAGCTCAGTTGTTACCCACACATAACAGGAAAAGATCAGCGGGAAGGATTAATGGTGGTTGATGTTAACTGACCTCAGAGATTTTTCGGTGGAGTGGTCATGGCATCTTTTCACAAAGTAGGCTTTTTTTTTTTCTTTTGGCACGGTAAGGATCGTAAAATTAAACAAAGTAATCTTACTTACTCTCTTATTTAGGCCTGAAGGCCTACAGTAACTCTTAGGAATAAATCTCATTGAAGAAAAAAAGTCCTATGATGTAGAATGCAGAGAAGATTAGCTACTTTCTCCATACCTAGTGTAATGCCAAAGGCTTCACACAGGTAAATATTTGACCCACAAATCACTGATGGCTAATGCTGGGCTACTTTTTCAAGAGGGTGAGTTCTGATTGGATTCTAGATCCTACTCTGTTTAAGTAAAACCAGAGTGATCAATGGATATAATAATATAAAAACATAATTCAATAATGAATGACCATGAAATCCTATAAGTCGTCAGTAGCTGAGGCTACTGCTTTAGTAACAACAACAATAACAACAATATTTTCCACAGCATCAGGGTCAACTCAATTTTAATTTAACAAAACTCATCCTTTAGTGTCAAATCACAGACATTTTACAAAGAAAGAATCTAGCTGTGAAGATAATGACACAGTCTGGCTATTCTTATATAGCAGAGTAAGTAAAACTGGCATTAGTCTGTCTTTTAGAGGCTAATATTTCCCTAGCCAGATCTCTGTAGAGGCGTTAACAAGGTTTTCTGGATACAGCCCCAGGGCTTACTGCAGGGGAGGCTTTCCAATCAACACGCGGAGAAAATGCTGAGAGCTGCTGTACAGACACTGCAAAATGATAAACATCCTATTATTATCAGCACAACCCTGATGGACATACATGTAAACACAGAAGCCATCAGACACATCACACACACACACACACACACAATTAAGTCCAGTTAATGTCTCAACAATAGAGAGAGAGTGAGAATGTAATTAATGCTGACCTTATTATCTTCTCACAGAATTGCTGCTGTTTAAATACAAAAATACCAAATATGGTCATACATTGAACAGTAACTTGTGCACATCTTAATACATGTTTACATATTCAGTTATTGTTGTGGCCTTGTGTGTAGTGTTTTTCTATCATGTGAACCCAGGTGTGTGGTCGCCGACGCCTGATTGGCTCCCGCTGCCGGAGGCGTGGCCCCCTGATTCAGCTCTTCCTGGAAGCCCAGGATTCTAGGATTGATGAGGCACTTCTCCAGACCCGCCAATCAGAGGGGCCCAATTGCCGGCATTGACCTTGACCTCTAAACTTGAACCACTGAACAGTCAGGGCAGCTGTTTTGTGTTTGAGCTTGCCTCGACTGAGTGATAGCTTGTGTATGTTAACAGTCCACTTGTCCTTTGTTTCCTTAGTACCTCACCTCTTTGTGTTCGAATCAATCTGAACTTTCTTTCAAAACATAATTTTGTTTGTACCAAGAAAACCTGTTTTTACTTACTTGAGCAGGGTCGCAAGTTATACAGCTCAAATTGCACTTGAATGTTGGCCAGCTCACCTGCAGAGCGAGGAAATTTGATTTACCTAGGTGACATATGGATGAGACCAAATAGCAGCATGTTCATTTATCAGCTAAACAGACAGATTTCCCTCAGGATAGAGTGAACACCAAAGCAGAGTGAATATTGGACTTCATGAATGTTGGTCTGTGTCTGTTAAATGTGTGAATAAGTGGCTGTTTGCCCACATGTTTTTCATATCAAAATTATAAATTCATAATATAGTATGCATTTTAGTGTTTACAGCGTGCTGTCCTGCCTCAGAATACAGTGGTAGTCATGAAGTGTGTGAATGTAGCTTTCAGCTCCATCATAAAACAAAAACTCTTTTTTTTGTGGGGTTATTGTTATTGTTATTTGACTTTTTTTGGAACTACATTTGAGTTGACTGCACCTTCCGTTGACAGAAAGTCTGAAGACCTCTGAGGGGAAAAAAAATCACCTGTTTGAGGGAAGAGTGTGAATAAAGAACCAAACGTAAGCCTGGGTGCTTTGATATGTGGAGATATCACCACACCACATTTACCTTGGAAAGATGAGAATATCAGCATGTATTGTAAGTTGTGTCTCACCTTCATCAGAAAACATGTCACATGAAGTGGAACCTCCTCCTATCATGGATAATGGTCAGAATTAGAGGTGAGTCGGTCGTGAACGTATCGTTCTTTTGGAATTAATCTGATATATCTCTCGAGTAATGATTAGCCTCAGTGAGTGATTCCCCCTCACCACAGCCTCAGCTCAGTCAGGACAGGAAACAGAAATGATTAGTTCACAACTCAACTATGCGTCTTCACTGGAACCGAGGGTCTAAGGACAGAGGGTGTCACTCCCTGTACAGATTGCAAAGCCCTCTGAGGCTAAATGTGTTTTGTGACTTTGGGCTATACAAATAAAATTTGATTTGATTGATTGATTGATTGATTGATTGAAGTTTGAGTCTCTCGTTCATTTGCCCAACAGGCCACTCAGCCAAAGGCCTGTGTGACAAACAGTATACAGAGCAGTACGTTCATACGGATCGCTCTTTCATTCAGTGTCACATTTACATCAGCCACAAGAGGGCTATAGCTCTGCACTAGTTATAGTTATATAGTTATAGCTCTGCACTAGTTATAGTTATATAGTTATAGCTCTGCACTAGTTATAGTTATATAGTTATAGCTCTGCACTAGTTAAAATAAACAAAATGACTCAAAAAAAGATTTGTTCAATTTACGGTCCAACAGTAAGTAATCCGAATCAGTAAAAAGACTGACTCAAACTTCCCAATGCTAGTGAGAATATCTCAGCCCCCCCAATGAACAGGCTAAGATCAGTTTTCAGTCAGATGTGTAGTATCACAGCAAAATGAAGAGACTTCATCTGTCTCTTAGTGGATGGGTTGAGGACTGAGGTTGAGAACCACTGCTGCAGAAGATGGAGGTGAAAAATAATAAAACAACTCTGTCATAGAAAATAAAAATAACAGAGAGATCTTTAATCATGGGTTCAGTTTTACACCTACATTTTTGGTTTGTTTACAATGAATAAATGAGGAACTCCATGAACCCCCCCCCCCACACACACACAGAAAAAACCCACCAGGCAGAAATTTGGTATGTACACATTTGGTGTGTGTATTTGTGTGTGTGTGAATTCCTGTATGCCCTATGTGTAAGTCCCTGTGTGTGGCCTGCTTCTTATTCAAAGTGACATTTTAAGCCGTTTAGCTGTCACTCAGCAGCCCAGCGGCACAGTGTTGATGACCACCCCCCCCCCATGGGGGTTTTGGTACGACCCACTGGAGCTTTGCCTATTAATAAGGGTCCTGCCATGTCCAGTGGGTAGGGGGGTTTGACAGGATAAGTGGCTATCCTAGCAGGAGTGACACAGCTGAATAAGTCCAGAGTCTCTGATGTGATGTCTAATAAGATTTTAAAGGGGTAAAAAGAAGCAGTCTAGAGGCAGAAAGCCAGTTAACTGCAAGTCATTTGAAGCTCTTTCTGAAGTTTTCTGCAGTGACAGAGAATCAATCACGCCTCTGAACTTCCTCAGCCCAAGAGTAAAGCTGAACAAGTTTAGTGTGATATCTGGGGAGCTGATGATCAACACTCGTGTTGTCTACTGTGCAGAGACCCGGCAGAGTGAAGGCCATTCAGGGTCTAAGTTGAGGGCACTATTATGTTCAAGAAGGAAACTGAATTCAAACATCAGACAAAAAGTGAGCTCATTTACTAAGTAAATTCTTCCCACATTCTTTTTTAGATTAATTGGATTGATAACATTTCGTTTGTGTGATATACATAACATGAAATCAAACAAAACAAAACAATATCATTATGATTCAATAGGTCACTTCACATTTGGAACTGGAATTGTCCAACCACATTGCTTCATGCCATGAGATGAGCTAAGACATCTATCAAATCACTGTTTGCAATATGGAAGAAGGTTGCAAGTTAAAACAGCTGGAAGTTCTTTAACAGCCTCACACATTTTTACATCATCAAGGATGAATAATGGATGCTTACATCGGTGATCAGTAATGGTAATCAATGACATGGCAATGTGGGGATATGTTAGTCCAAACATCCAAGACACATGGCTGAAGACGTATCAGAGTTAAAACATTCAACAGTTACCTCACTGTCAGCAGCCACTCATCTTATAAGTTAAATAAGCTGTCCAATATCTGCACAACAAGAGAGGACTACTATAACTACTACTGTAGCTATGAATGATGGAACCATCAAAGGTGTTGTATAATGTATAATGCAATATAATAACCTGGACACAGTTGTGCACTACTTAGAAGTTTTAATATGGACACAACTGTACTAGTTTTGTTTGATAAGACTTGTATTCAGTGTTGTTAAACTGGGTGTTTTTCATGTCATCATACAGTATAGTTGTTGATGTCTATGCTCTTTGTACAAAGCAAATTCCCCCGGGGCCAACAGAGGTCTCATTCATGCTGTTCATATATAAATCAAATTGGTTTTGATTTTTGAATAAAATGCAGTCATACGTGCTTTTGCTGTAGCTCTGACAAAACAAATCAGTCTGGAGGATTTAGTGACTGGACAACTTCCCTTTATTACTAATGCCACTCTTGTCATGGTCTATTATAGGCTACAGTAGTGAACAGCAGAGCAGTTCATTACCTCTGCTTCCTGAGATTATGTGTCTCTTAGAAGGACTAATACTTCCTTCTGTGTTTGACGAGGCTGTGTATGTGCTGCTGGCTTGATGGACAGTTGGTTTTTGTGCCTAGTGAGCTGTTTGGATGGCTGTCTGTGTGGCTGGCTGTCTGGGTGAGCAGCCTGCTGGCCCACGGCACAAAACCAGTCTGAGACTTTTATCCTTAAAGAACTTCAGATGTGTCCTGCGTATCAGGACAGATTAAACTCACTGCATACGCTGCAACATACAGCTGCTCTGTATCTCACTGACAGAATCCATTGTCCTCCATAACGTCTTAAGTTTTAACACAGATATGCTCAGCCCTGTGTAACCTAATATATGACAGGCTAGAATCGAAGATTCCCTCACATATATGGTGCCAAAGGGTGAATTCCTCCTAATTCCTACTTGCCTTCTCTTGCAGAAACATAAGATACCTTTTATTTTTGCATAAAATATCAAAATGTAACACTTAAATACCTGAATAATGGAGAGACCCGGACACTGAGAGGAAGGGATGCTTCCAGGAATTCCTTTTTTTTTTTTTTGTATTGTCTGGCTCAAAGTAAGCAGCGACAGAAGCAGCAGGGCTGGATAATTATTTGTTCTGTCTCCATCTCTCCATCTCTGCTTCATCTCACTAAATGAGCTGTCATTTCTTCCTGCTACCACACACACGCACACACACACACACACACACACACACACACACACACACACACACACACACACACACACACACACACACACACACACACACACACACACATTCCAGTTCATTTAGCATGTCTACTTACTCAAAGACTCAAAGACTTTATTTTAGTTTCATGTCAGTACAATATACTATACTTAAAGAACAGTGTGTGTGTGTGTGTGTTTGTGTGTGTGTGTTGGTGCTACAAAGAGTGAGAAGAGAGCAGATAGAGAGGATGCTCTGGGGATTCTTCTATACCTTCAGAAGTGTCATCTTTTCAGCCAACACACAGCCAATTAGCACTGCTCCTGCTAAACATAGACTGACTGGCTGACTGCTTTACTGCCTGGCTGCCTTACAAGAACAGAGTGGGAGGCCTGTTTGTTTTCATGTGCTGGTGTCAGGGTTAGACTCAGGCTTAGACTCGTGACCAGGTTCAGGCAAATCATTGTTTTGATCCATGTGATGCAGTGTGCATAATGCATAAGTCAGCTCAGGATATTTTACAGAAAATCTGCATCACAAACTCACCAGGAGTGTCTCGTAGAGGAATTTTAGTATGCAGCACTTTTAAAACTTGACTTGAATAACAGACTAAAGTCAGGATTTCTAATACGCACTGATGGTTTCTTTTCTTTGACATCCAATGCCAGTGCTATTGATATTATTATTGTCATCATTATTAATACTATTAATACTATTATACTATTACAACTCAACTCAAGCGACACCAGGTTCTTCCCCACATGCAAGCCTCCGCCAGCTTCAGATAAAAGTTTGTATAAAAGAGATGTATTGACCATAAATTATAGAAACATGGATCAAGCTCAGTGTTAATGATGTTTTATTTAGTAGACTAGCAATAAGGTAACACACAAGGTATGAATTATGATCCAATACTATGTATTTTAAACAAGTCAAACCAGACTGGGGTCAAAGTTCACAATGGAGGAACACTACTGCATAGAGAGAGAGAAGAGGAGAGCAGATGAAAGGAAATGAGAGAGTCAGGGCAAACAGTAGAGAGAGGAAGATGAGAGGAAATGAAAAGGCAGTAGTGAAAAAGTGAAGAGGACACTGAGAAGGAATGAGAGAAGAGGCCAGGCGAGGCTGTGCTTCCCTCCTTTCCTGTCAGTGTGAGGTCAGCAGCATCACTGCGATTACTGAAGTCTGTGGACTCAACACTAATATCAGTTGATGAGATTTCGATGGTGATCTGGAAGGATCTGGAAGTGCTGCCAGGAAGATACAACACTACAGTCAGTTACTGGAAATCCCTAAAATAACTGTCGGTTTACACTACTAATCATCTAAGGATTAAATAACAAACTCAAACATTACTATCACAAAGCTTTTATGTGTATCTGAGGGTGGGAGTTGCTCTTGAGCAAGGCACCGAACCCCTAACTGTTCCCAGGATAGCACTATGTGGCACTCCACCATCTCTCCACATTTACATGTCCTGTGTGTGTGTGTGTGTGTGTGTGTGAGTGTATTCAGGCCTATGTGCATAAAAGACTTTTTTGTGATTGTGGATTAATGAAGTAATTATTCTTTTTCTTTTATTATATAGTTTTAGGATTTAAAGTTTCTGATTGAGGTAAATATAGATCTTTGGGTCAGAAATTGAAATCTATTGAATCTAGATGTGTGATGGCACACATCTAGTGTGATTAGGGTGTCTTTAACACAAACCCTTGTGTTATTTAGGATCACGGGTTGGATTAGATTTAGGAAAGTAAGCTGACAGCATCATAAAAACACTGTGTAGTTTTAACACAATATAACAATAATTCCTTTGTGAGAACAAAAATAAAATAAAATAAAATTGCATGTCTCATGAAAAAACTTCAAGGTCAGTAATTGCATCTCTTGTTGTAAGCATTGCCACAAAACTTGGAAAAAATGCCAAATGCTCTTTCTCCAGTTAGTGCTTCATTTGCTTCTGCAGAGACAGACATGATGTTCAACAGGGCACACCGTATTAAAAGGCTCATTCTAAGGACACAAAAACATCATTCTTATTTTGCAGGTGATGATGCACTAATGAGAACATAGTCATGAATATTATATTCCATTTGTGCCATATTCTGTAAAGAGCCTCCTAAATGTGACACACTGAAGCGTTACTGTAGCTGTACTCTGTGCTGTCTAAAATCACATTTACTCCTCTCTGTCGTGCTCTTGTTATCGACGTGTAAACTAACCACACTTCCCCGTGGATTCTCTCCTTTTGTTGAGCCTTCAGTTCTGTGCTATATCGTGTTTTAAGTCCATCACATGCAAAATGTAGAAGACCAGAAGACATGCAACAGCATCAGGAAAGCTGAATTTTTCTTTTTTTTCTCCCAGATTTGTTATAGTGCTCCCCAAATCATAAAATGTCTTATACAGCTTACTGCTGAATGTTTGACGCTAAGCTGTGAACTCCACTGAACTCCAAAATATCTACAGTGAGCTGAGAGAACATTTGGGAACACTGTTAGGCACTACAAAGTCAAACAGTGTATGTGTAAGGGTAAAATACAGGCTTTGACATCTGTGTTAAAACCACAGTAAATATGCTAAACGGTTTCTAGTGTTAGTGTTAGTCTAGTGTACTGTATTACAAATGAACACCATGTGAAATGAACATGAACTATGATCAAATGCTATTCAATGGTTATATGTAGATGAACTGGTTTGATTTTTGATTTTTGCATCAATACAAATACGTTTCAGACTATGTGGATCTGATGATGGATGTCTTTCCCAGTAGTGTAGCTCAGAAATATGGTGGAATGGTGTGTTCGTGATGATTAAAAGAAATAGACTTTGAAGAAATTCAAAGTTCTCATTTTCAATTAATTAATTTCAACAGCATTCATAATTAATTACCTCCTGACTGTGACAACCTGATAATACTATTTACTTTTGAACTGGCTGAGCTCCATCCACTGCCAAAGAGGACTGAATTTAAAATGCCTGTCAGATGTGTCTTCTTTTCTTTCTTTTTTTAGTTTCAGATATGGTCGCAGCTTTTCTATCACTGTTTGGTTAGCTGGAGACGTCTTACATCAGCGTGCCGTCATGTTTTCAAAGCGTGATCAGGAGGACGGTGATGAAACTAGAAAAAAATAAAGAAAAACTACTTGTGTTCCTGTCAAAAATCTCAAAGATTTACCACATGAGAGAAGAGAGAGGCAAGGAGGGCGGGGATAAAAGAGGCCAGATGACTGAGCTTTCCTGTGTGTGTGTGTGAGTGTTTCTCTGTGTGTGTGTGTGCGCGCGCGCATGTATGCACAGAAGTGTGTGTCTGTGGGTGGTTGGTAATGTGGGGGAACTAAATATTCTTGTGGTTATTCTCCCGTAGGGAATAGGCAAGTCTATGAAGTGTGTAAGCTGCTCAGAGTGTGTGTGTCGGTGGTGGTTGTGATTGACAGGCCGTGACGAGGTGCCTCTCATTCCCATCTGCACACTGAGCTTCCGATCCGACAGCGCTCTGGATCAATCAAAAACTTCTGGGATGGGAATGTTGAGGAAGCAGGAAAACACGACTCGCTTCCCTGGTTTAACACAAACCCAGACAGACAGATCGATCCACGAGCCCGTCTCCACTCCTGCTTCAAAACGACACCAGACAACTGCTCAGCGCTGAATCTCAAACAGGCTCTGAGTGAACGGGAACTTTGCTATAACTCAAGTTTACTGCAGTGATACATGTTTAAACGCAAGGGTTAATGTGGCTAATGTGATTCATTATTATCATCGTTTGATTTGTGTAAGTTCATGTCTCCATCACTGAACCTGAATGTACCTTTGGTGCTACAATGATAACAACCCAGCAATTTAGCTTTCCAGTTATGATTATCATTACTTCTTTTCTCTTTATTTACTGTTTGCTGTACACTCATCATACAGTCCATAGCATGCTTTCATGTTTCTGAATTATAATTATTAATTAATGAGAGTATACCTTTATTTTTTGTGCTGAATTGTACCATTTAAAAGTGGAATATCTAATCGGTGTCATGAAGTCCAACTTCAGTGGACTGAAAATAAAAACAAATTCTGCGGTACATGGTAATTTAGTGCATTTATGAAAAGAATAATTATTTTTCCTTATTATCATCTTCCAAGTCCTTTGTAACACACACTTATTCTGTGTTATTCATTTCTTCTAATGAAGAGAAATATAAGTAAGTATATTTTGTAAGCTGTACTTTAAGCTCATTTTAAACCCTAAAAAATACTTTATTCTAAGTCAGAACTTTAAATACATGTACTTTATTTTAAATACTTACAGCACTTTATTAAAGTGATGATAAACATGCAAATCAAGTAACATATATACACTAAAGTGCTTTAAAACGTTAGCTTCTCACCAGTACCCTGTTCAAGTTTTCTCATTTTTGATTGTCACAATTATCAGTTTGTCAGAAGCAGTCAGAGCATTTGGTTCTGTCCAGAAGTGTCCCGACCCGAGCACTTCTGGCCTAACTTCCTTAAAATCTGTCCACAGCAGCCATCATCGTCCAGATGGTCTCTCACCTGTTCACACCTGAGCCTGTGGATCGTTGAATGGAATGATAGGTGCAAATGATGCAGTGGTTCTTCTCTGCAGCCGCTCCTGTCAGACACCTTGTCACTGTCCTCACGCTCATCAGAGTGATGCTTCTCTGATGTCCTCAGACAGCCAGCGTGCTGCTGACAGTTCCCCTCATGTTGTTAATGTCGTTCCTTCTGGACACAACCTGTGTTTGTTCTACACAGCTCTGTCATACAGTTTATAATCATCTTAATCATCATTTCTTTATTGCCAATAAATATGTCTTTTTCATTGCGATTGTGAACTTGAATACAAATGCTTTATTCATGGAAATACATTCATCTGAAATAATACAGAATCATACTATTATAATAGTAATGAGCATGATAATAGTCAGTGTGTTCAAAATAAACACCACTATCAATTTAACCCTTATTAAGTATATTTAACACACTGGTGATATAATAGAATCATGATTTTCACTGCTGTGGTATACTTAAAGTTTGTCAAAGGTCATGCCAGTTAACGTTCTTGGATACATACTCATGTAGGACTTTCTAACCTGTATCATTTAAGTAGAATGTTTTTACAGACAAGCAAGAGTGAAGCATGTTGGATTCTGCCTGTGTCTATTTGGTAAGTTCTTTTCCCTCTAAAGGTAGCTAGCACTTGGTCCAGAAGTCACTAAAAGTCACCAGATGATGTCACACTCTAATATGCATATTGATTGAATCATTTCATTTCCATATAGCTTTGTGGTTGATGTGGGTAATAGATTACTTTAAACCATTAAAACGTACCTTTATCACAATAATCACAATGAAGTGAGAAGGAGACGTTGAAATAATCTATTTAAAATATTCAAACAGCACATTTACATACTGACATCTTCATCCAGAGATCCAGAGTGAGAGAGAAGCATCTCTGCCCCACAATGCTCACCTGCTGCTGCATGTGATGATGGGGGAGAGGGAGAGACCCGGTGCTGTTGGCAGAAGAGCCGTGCAAGCATGCATGAGAATGAATAGCAATATAATATTTGAATATATTTCTCGACTTCCCCCCGATGGTCGCTAAATTTGTTGCTAGTCACTTTATGTAAATAGAGTTGCTGAGAGGTTCTGAAAAGTTACTTAATCTACTGAGAAAGTCGCCAAGTTGGCAACAATGCCTGCATCCTTATGGTTTGTTGAAAACCACTACACATTCAGTGTATGTGATGGCCTGTTAGCAGCTGGTGCAGCTATAGGCTGTAGGCTTAGTGGTAATGAATTACTCTGGACATATCAACACATTGTTTTACTAGTGCCTCTGCTATGCTATTTTAGTTTTATATGGCTAATGTGTGTCCAAAATGACTGCATCAGGGACACGGTAGTTTTAGTTCACTCACACGTGCATGAGCCAGTGTGGGGTGAACTTTGAAAGGACAAAGAGCTGTCGTTATCTGAACGTCCTCCTCCAGCAGACTACACACCATCGTCCCGATATTCACTTTCTTTCCACTGGTTTTAACTCAAAGTCAAAGCTAGCTTTAGCTTTGTAACAGTGTAGAAAAACAACTACAAAAAATTGTTGCTAGGGAACAGGGACACGCGGTGTCTTTATTGTTTTGTGAGTGCAGAACTATAAGGTACTCACGAGTACAAAATAAGATTTCTTGGCTGCACAGGTTAGACGAAATGCAATGTTTTGCTTCCACTTTGAGCTGCTGGCAGCAACATCTGATGGAGGTTTTACCCTTTTTTTCAGTGCTGTGGAGGTGATTAAAGATCAGCGTTCTCTGACCTGACCATCCATTTCAGTAATGCCTCCCATCACTGTAAATCGTCCCTCAGCAAAACACCCAGCAACCTATTCAGGAGTGAAGCATTTGGGATGACCCTGTTGTCAAGGCTCTGCTTGATGTAATATAGAGGAAGAGCAGACTTGGAGCACATGCTGTTTAGACCTTTCTAGGAAAGTATTTGACAGTTACTTCAGTGCTTCTGTGTGACTGCCAATGTAGCCAACATTATGTGAATTTAGCTGCTTCAGTAAACCCCTCTCTTGTGGCACATACTCCCCATAGCTTAAAATAAACACCAAAAATATGATTTGCAGTTGCTAATTAACCCAGCAGGTCAGATGAAAAAGTATTAGCCACAGAAGTGAATGCTGGGATACCACCTGCTGCTTAACAGCAATACGGTCCCAGAAGACTGGGCCCTCCTACAGTGTATTAACTTTCATCAATCTAGCGTAGAAGAGGTTAATGATGAGGGTTAGACGTGCCACACAATGCTCTTAATCTACAAGCTGTTAGTCAGATCAGTCAGTCTTGGCAGGCTGGTGTGGGTGGTAAAATTCTCCAAAATGTCTTTGTGTCACTGACAGCAAACAGAACAGTTTTTCAGTAAGTGGGATTAAGAGAAGTAGAATGTTATTGACAAAACATGGATTAGCAGCTGGGCAGAGCAGGTAACTGACCCTTCTCAGTGTCACTCTGTGGAAATGTGATTTCACTATTGATTTTGTTAATATAAACCTTTAAAGCACAGCAGAAACTGAAGTGGTAACTGCCCAGAGGTGAGTTCAGTCTTTGTCAAGGCCAAAATATAGTTTTAATGGCTTTATTATTTCAGGTTGATTTTAGGGTGCATATCCACAACATACCACAGCTGATCCTGGAACAGGGGTAAATTCCAGAAATACCATATTATTGGCTGGTTTTGGGGACTCTGGGCAAAATGAGTTGGGAGAACTAGTTTGAGTGTAAATGAATATATGCATGAATTAATAATGACATACAGAGCAGCAGTTGAGATTATTTTTTGAGATCTCTCTTACCCCTTGTCCCGCTCTGTTGTAATTTTTCAATATGACCACAAGATGGCAGCATTTAGCTGTATTCTACTAAAGGATCCTGTTGCCGCCTTCATTAGTCAGGGTGCAGCTGGGGGCCACAGGTGTTCTTACTTTGATTCAACATCATCTTTGAAAAGACACTTAGGCATGGACCATTACCATCGGACCATTACCACCGTTGCACCTCTGATAGTATGTGATGGTATTTAACAGCATTTGGCAGACAGAGAAACTTTCTTCAGCTTTCTCCTGTAGATTGAACATTCAAGGCACACAAGTCAAATAAATAATCTCTACTGCAGATACATATTGGTAATTTCACACTATGGGTCTTTGACATTTGACTATTTACCAGCTCATTGGGTCAGAGAAGGCCCTTACATTCCAGTCAAAATCTGTTGGCCACAGTTTTGCACGAGTAGCGATTTTGACATTAAAGTGTCTGGAAGCACTTCAAGCGGTTCAGTCTTTGTCTCCTGGAGCTGCAGTCTTGTTGCTAAGCATTCTAAGCTCCAATACAGCTTCTTGGCTATAGTGCAGTATGTCAAATCTGTCAAGGTGAGCACTGGTCAATGATAACATAGTATTTTGTAACATGACAGCACTTTTTTCTGTCTTCAGTCCAGTGAGGCTTGTTATGGTTCTATTAATGCTAATGTTGTGAAAAACCTCAGGACAAAGGATCATTTAGATTTAATGGATAATTTCATGTTAAGACAACTTGGATCTTATTTTCATAGTTTGGGTCACAGTTTGTTTTCACAAGTCTAGTCTCTGGTTGCTCTCTTACCACAGTATTGACTGAGGTTTGGAAACAAAGTGACATCATTTCAACAGAAGTATGACAGAGCAAGAAACATGACTGATCAGAGGAACAGAGAGGCTGCAAACAAACCAGCAGTTTATCTAAACCAGAGCAGAGATCAAACTCTGAGCCCAAATATATCCCCGACCCCAACCATCTATCTGTGTGAAGCCTCGCAGGCTGTTCACACATTCTTTCCAGGCAGAGCAGAGCAGAGCATGGAAATGACATACAGCTTCATGGCCACCTTTGTGTCTGTATGTGTGACTAAGTCCTAACACTGTCTGAGGGTAGAAATAGTCTAAGTAGACTAGTCTTCTATATTTCTTATAGTACACTGGATGTCAAGCTCCTATCTCGTGGAACCAGCTCCCAGTTCTGGTTCTGGAGGCAGACACCCTCTACACATTTCAGAGCAGGCTTTCGTCTTTGATTACTACTAACTTGTTACTAACTTAACTTCTTGCCATAAGTGTTTCTGCTTTTCCTTCTTGCAGGTTCTTGTGAATCATGGCTACACCTAGATCACCTAGATGCTGTGGTCCTGTGCCTCTACAAAGGCTGTTGATGTTTTTACCATCATTGTTAATGTTATGTCATACTTCCATTAGAATTATAATTGTAGCTAACATAATAATTATTGCTGCTGTGAGTCTTTGTCTCTCCCTCTCTAATTCATCCAGTAAGTTTAGGCACATAATAATGTTAATTACTTTTGAAGGATCTATTTATATAGGATAACACATTTATGTATTTTGTCAGTTTTAATCTTTTATTAAAAGTGCCAAAGTTATATCAGAAAGACTGAGTGATGAACTGGTGGAATCCCCCCTTGCTCTATTGCTCCAGTGCAGTCAAGAACGATGTAGAGAAACAAGAGAGAGTGACTGGCTGTGGCTCAGGGGTAGGGTAGGTCATCCGCTAACCAGCTGATCGGGGTTTGATTCCCGGCTCCTCCAGCCTGCGTGTCCTTGGGCAAGATACTGAAGGCCTTGGTGTGTGAATGTGTGTGAATGGGTGAATGAGATATGTACTGTAAAGCGCTTTGAGTGGTCAGAAGACTAGAAAGGAGATATATTATATAAGTACAGACAATTCACCATTTATTTTTCAAGTATAGACCAGGTGAACAGCGAACTCACATAGTTTTTTGATTGGTGTTCCATGAGAGCAGCATTTGGACTATATGTAAAGAGTTTAGGTTTCTTGCTAAAAGAGCAGAAGAGCAGGTGAAAAGAGCAGCACTGGTTTGCAGCAGGTACCTGAGGAGTGATCTGATACCATAGTTTGAAGCACCTGGGCCCAGTGATGTAAAGGAGGCCGACACCATGGTGGCACACATGTTGTGTTGAGCTCCCCTGCAGTGTCAACTGTGACTGCTCTCCTCTCCTTGGTTCCTAGCCTCTTAAATTCTTGCCTCCAGTCTGTGTCTCCTTTTTTTTTTTTTTTTGTCATGCCCTCAGAGCCGGGTCATGACATAGATTCTGTTCCTGTGCTCATCCAGGACAGCTAGATGCTCTCAGCAGACGCCTTTTCTTGAGACATGTTCTTAGACCTCTATTCATCCATTCATAGTAAATATAGTAGTATATGTAGAGTATGAGTATATATAAGTAATGTGTTTCTACATCGTGTAATTCTACATGTGTGCTTATGCATAGATTCCTTACTTTGCTGGAATCTGGAAAACTGGAAGCTAACTTCAGCATTGTAGTTTCCAGCCTCAATGATGTAACTAACGAGCTGATAAGTTACTACTTTTATTTACCCTCCATGCAGGGTTATGATACATTTTCTAACATTTGCTTTATATGTATACCTATTACAGATTTGAAGAATACCAGAAGAACACAGTGTCACAAATGATCCACAACAGCCTTCAATCTCACAGTTCATGGAGTCCCCTGTAGGCCAGTACAGCATGTCTCATCCTCAGCAGAAAACAATAACCAATGCAATACTGTCTGACTTGGTTATTTACTGCACCATGCCGCTGTCTATTGTAGAAAACAAGCGTTTTCAGCGCCCCCTGACAGTAGTTGATAGTAAGTATGCCCCAGTGTGTCGCAGAACATTGACATCAAAAGCAGAGACCTCATAATTTAATCTCATTGACAGCACTGTTTATATTGTAATGTTTTTACACAGCAAATTCAGAAGAGTTATTTTTGGTGTTAGTGAAATTTGAGCAAGAGTTATTTACACTCTCAAGTCAAATCCAGTTGGCTGGTGTTGATGTCAGTAAATCAATCCTGTAAGTGTGATTGTATAAATATTAACTCTTAAGTTCTTACTCTGAACTCTGATACTCGATTACACTCAAAGTGCACACGTCAGCAGAGGAAGATTTCCCAGCATGCCATGAGCCACTGTGTTACGGACAAAGTTGAAGTGAATTACTCCATATTACTACAGATGTTGTTTGTTTACAGGTGTGAATGTAACTGTTCTAATTCTACAATGTTCTAGTAGCTTAAAGTTGCTGTTATGAAACAAGGTATTCTGCATATCCCCCCTCAGAAGAGCAGTGTCACATGTATTCCATGGCAGGTCCTGAGGCATAGGAGTTGTGATTTAAACAGAACTCATCTCATCGCTTGAGTAGTTGTTGCAACTTCCAGCCTTCTATGAGACTTTGTCCTGGTCTATTACTCTTTGTAAAGCAACATCAACGTTTTTACATTGCAAATGTCAAAATAAATGTTAAAATAATACCAAACATACCATACCAAACCCCTTTATTAACACTCCCTATTACTATTATTATTTTTTAATGTTAAAGGTCTAACGCTTGTGTAGTTAACACATGATCCTCTGAGAGAGTTAATGTCCTACAGTACATAGAAGTGTTGAGGAAACACACTGGTTGTTGGTAATAAGTTTTTTTCTATTATTATTTAACTCCAAAAAGAGTGAAAAATGACGGCAAATTAGTGTTACCAACACTGCAAAATGAGTTAAATTAATACTTGTGGTGTGGACCCATATAGACACTTTAAAAGTGTTGAAATCGCCTCTGATATGCTGATTTTGCTGTGTACATGTTTTGCCAGAAGTGATCCTGCAAGATGCCCTCTCATTGATGAGGAAGAGCAAGAAGACCTTGGACAAGGGGAAGGGCTGTTTGCTGCATAACAAAGAGGCAAAGAAAGGCTGTTGGGGATCACTTCTGTGGCTGGACGGGATCAGGTGTGTCCTGTCAGTGCAAAAATTCAGGTTGTTGAGCAGTATCCAGTCCCATCAACAAAAATGGATCTCTGTCTTGTTGCCTATCAGAGACGTTTTTGTAGGAACTCCTAACAGTTGTGGCAGCCTTCATAGATTTGCTGAAAGGAAAGGAAAAGTTCTTCTACTCCCGTCTGTCAAAAAGCATTTGATCAGGTCAAGACACTCTCCCTGCTCCGCACTTTAACAGACAGTTTACTTTGTGACTTTGTGAATGCCAGCAGCGTCTGTCCTCATGGAAGCTGGAGATTGACAAGCCTGTTAGCTTCTTCTCTAATTCATTTCAACTGAACTACTCAAAAAAGACGCGTTGGAGTTAATTTTATCCTTGAAACATTTTAATATGCATGTTGGTAGTTGGTAGTAAAGTAGCACGCCTAAAGTTGTCTATACTGATTACAATCTGCTGACCTTTCTGAACCTGCTGCAGTGTCCTAACCAGAGGTTGATGAGATGGTTGCTATTTTTTTATACTGCCTCGATGTCTGTTATGTAAAGGAGGCCGACACCATGGTGGCACACATGTTGTGTTGAGCTCCCCTGCAGTGTCAACTGTGACTGCTCTCCTCTCCTTGGTTCCTAGCCTCTTAAATTCTTGCCTCCAGTCTGTGTCTCCTTTTTTTTTTTTTTTTTGTCATGCCCTCAGAGCCGGGTCATGACATAGATTCTGTTCCTGTGCTCATCCAGGACAGCTAGATGCTCTCAGCAGACGCCTTTTCTTGAGACATGTTCTTAGACCTCTATTCATCCATTCATAGTAAATATAGTAGTATATGTAGAGTATGAGTATATATAAGTAATGTGTTTCTACATCGTGTAATTCTACATGTGTGCTTATGCATAGATTCCTTACTTGCTGGAATCTGGAAAAACTGGAAGCTAACTTCAGCATTGTAGTTTCCAGCCTCAATGATGTAACTAACGAGCTGATAAGTTACTACTTTTATTTACCCTCCATGCAGGGTTATGATACATTTTCTAACATTTGCTTTATATGTATACCTATTACAGATTTGAAGAATACCAGAAGAACACAGTGTCACAAATGATCCACAACAGCCTTCAATCTCACAGTTCATGGAGTCCCCTGTAGGCCAGTACAGCATGTCTCATCCTCAGCAGAAAACAATAACCAATGCAATACTGTCTGACTTGGTTATTTACTGCACCATGCCGCTGTCTATTGTAGAAAACAAGCGTTTTCAGCGCCCCCTGACAGTAGTTGATAGTAAGTATGCCCCAGTGTGTCGCAGAACATTGACATCAAAAGCAGAGACCTCATAATTTAATCTCATTGACAGCACTGTTTATATTGTAATGTTTTTACACAGCAAATTCAGAAGAGTTATTTTTGGTGTTAGTGAAATTTGAGCAAGAGTTATTTACACTCTCAAGTCAAATCCAGTTGGCTGGTGTTGATGTCAGTAAATCAATCCTGTAAGTGTGATTGTATAAATATTAACTCTTAAGTTCTTACTCTGAACTCTGATACTCGATTTACACTCAAAGTGCACACGTCAGCAGAGGAAGATTTCCCAGCATGCCATGAGCCACTGTGTTACGGACAAAGTTGAAGTGAATTACTCCATATTACTACAGATGTTGTTTGTTTACAGGTGTGAATGTAACTGTTCTAATTCTACAATGTTCTAGTAGCTTAAAGTTGCTGTTATGAAACAAGGTATTCTGCATATCCCCCCTCAGAAGAGCAGTGTCACATGTATTCCATGGCAGGTCCTGAGGCATAGGAGTTGTGATTTAAACAGAACTCATCTCATCGCTTGAGTAGTTGTTGCAACTTCCAGCCTTCTATGAGACTTTGTCCTGGTCTATTACTCTTTGTAAAGCAACATCAACGTTTTTACATTGCAAATGTCAAAATAAATGTTAAAATAATACCAAACATACCATACCAAACCCCTTTATTAACACTCCCTATTACTATTATTATTTTTTAATGTTAAAGGTCTAACGCTTGTGTAGTTAACACATGATCCTCTGAGAGAGTTAATGTCCTACAGTACATAGAAGTGTTGAGGAAACACACTGGTTGTTGGTAATAAGTTTTTTTCTATTATTATTTAACTCCAAAAAGAGTGAAAAATGACGGCAAATTAGTGTTACCAACACTGCAAAATGAGTTAACTTAATACTTGTGGTGTGGACCCATATAGACACTTTAAAAGTGTTGAAATCGCCTCTGATATGCTGATTTTGCTGTGTACATGTTTTGCCAGAAGTGATCCTGCAAGATGCCCTCTCATTGATGAGGAAGAGCAAGAAGACCTTGGACAAGGGGAAGGGCTGTTTGCTGCATAACAAAGAGGCAAAGAAAGGCTGTTGGGGATCACTTCTGTGGCTGGACGGGATCAGGTGTGTCCTGTCAGTGCAAAAATTCAGGTTGTTGAGCAGTATCCAGTCCCATCAACAAAATGGATCTCTGTCTTGTTGCCTATCAGAGACGTTTTTGTAGGAACTCCTAACAGTTGTGGCAGCCTTCATAGATTGCTGAAAGGAAAGGAAAAGTTCTTCTACTCCCGTCTGTCAAAAAGCATTTGATCAGGTCAAGACACTCTCCCTGCCTCCGCACTTTAACAGACAGTTTACTTTGTGACTTGTGAATGCCAGCAGCGTCTGTCCTCATGGAAGCTGGAGATTGACAAGCCTGTTAGCTTCTTCTCTAATTCATTTCAACTGAACTACTCAAAAAAGACGCGTTGGAGTTAATTTTATCCTTGAAACATTTTAATATGCATGTTGGTAGTTGGTAGTAAAGTAGCACGCCTAAAGTTGTCTATACTGATTACAATCTGCTGACCTTTCTGAACCTGCTGCAGTGTCCTAACCAGAGGTTGATGAGATGGTTGCTATTTTTATACTGCCTCGATGTCTGTTATGTAAAGGAGGCCGACACCATGGTGGCACACATGTTGTGTTGAGCTCCCCTGCAGTGTCAACTGTGACTGCTCTCCTCTCCTTGGTTCCTAGCCTCTTAAATTCTTGCCTCCAGTCTGTGTCCCTTTTTTTTTTTTTTTTTTGTCATGCCCTCAGAGCCGGGTCATGACATAGATTCTGTTCCTGTGCTCATCCAGGACAGCTAGATGCTCTCAGCAGACGCCTTTTCTTGAGACATGTTCTTAGACCTCTATTCATCCATTCATAGTAAATATAGTAGTATATGTAGAGTATGAGTATATATAAGTAATGTGTTTCTACATCGTGTAATTCTACATGTGTGCTTATGCATAGATTCCTTACTTTGCTGAGAGCTGTGAGGCTCGACTACGCACACAGCACTTTAATAAAGTGAATCAAGATGTCAAATATTTGATACGACAACCTCCCTGAACCTGGACATCCCCCTGGACTCCAGCAGATCCCACTGAAAACATTATCCCAACGATGTGAGAGGTGATCTGCCATAAATAAAGGTTCATGTTCATTAAATATTTTATGTCCCGTGTGATTGACTGTTTCATTTCCATGTTTAGAAGTCAGAATGAACAACCTTATATAGAATAATGTGTGTTTTCAGGGATTTAATATTAGCTAGACCAAGTGTCTGCCAGTGCTGGCGGTAGCTGTGTTTTCATAACCAGAGGAGAGGAGTGGTAACTCTGCCGGCTTCTCTGTTTCTGCCTCTCTTTAACTAACACACACACACACACACACACACACACACACACACACACACACACACACAGTGAGTGTTTCAAATATGTTACATAAAAAAAGATATTTTGGATGATAGGTATCCCATCTAACAGGCATGTTCAGGGTAAGTGGAAGGTCAGATGATGGAAACTCATAATGAGCAAACACTCTTGTATAACATAGTATGCATAGTCGATGGTTATTTCAGGCTTTTGCTGCAGGTTAGCAAGTTTTTAACAAATCAGTATGATGATGCATTTTATTGTGTTATATACATACAGTGTATGTATATAATTGTAAACAATTCACTATTTACAATCATTATCTTACTAAATGGTCACCTGATTGTGGTTATCAACTTGGCACCCCAGGCTATGAGAGCATTTACATAAAAGGGGCAGTATTTGCAGCATATGACCAATCACAAACACAGAAACATGGAAGACTGCAGCCCGTCACCCTCTGAACACACTGAATAATACACTGCGGTCTGCAGCATGTGCGTATTCTGTTACATTAATGTGTTGCTTAGATGCAGCTACTCTTGTTGCTCAGCTGATGTATTTAAGTAAATGAAACAATTTCTTTATGGTTGTACTGAAAAAAAAAGAATAAATAAAGAAACACATAAAGGTGTCGCTGAAGCAGGTTTTAGTTTCATTGTCCAGTACCTTCAAGGACAACGCACTGTGAACATTTGTGCATTACCTGGTACTTTTAATTCCTGCACAGCTGCATTGCTCATTTTTATTTTGAAACATATTTTGTATAGACATTTATATTATTTATACTTTTAATACTTGATTTTTTAAAATATTTCTAGACAATGTTTGTTATGCACCAATGACACCAAAACAAATCCCTTGGATGTGAAAATTATATTTGCTAATAAATCTTCTGATCCTGGTCTGTGCCTGGCTCACAGTCAATGTTGGAAAATAATGACACCAAGAAGAAAGAGAGCAAGCACCAGTATCGAGGAAGACGAATTACATCCCATAACTTTTTTCTATTCCTAAATGAGACTTGGCCAAGACCTGTGGAGTGTTCCCTTCAGTAGAGCTCTGCCAATACAGTTCATCTAAACACACCTGGTAGGTTAACAGGCTGTAGTAGGGGTATTGCAGCTGATTTTGAATCACCTCACTTGTATTCCTCTTATTGTCATGGCCCTGACCATGCCTCAGTATTTACCTCTGTCCTTGCGTCTGCTGTTTTTCCCTGTCTGTAGTTGTTTGTGTGTCTGTGCATTTTACCGTTATGTTGTTCTTGTCCTTTTCGCTGGTGAATTGAAAATAATGTGTGTACTTCCATGATTCAAAAGCTGTCCTCTCTGCCATCTTGCCGGTGGTTCAAAAACACTCACTCACTCACACACACACACACACACACACACACACACACACACACACGTAACGTAGGTCAGGAGGGCACAGATGCATCATCACAGCTCTGCGCCTCTGCTGACACATTCGCAGGTGGCACAGTACTGTCTGACAGTACTGTCTGGCTGCAGTCGGGATTTTTCTTTCCTTATCCTGAGAAATTCTTAAAGCAATGGATTACTTTTTTCAAAAACAAGAAGTTACTCTGTACTTAACACATGAAAATAACACGTTACGTTATACGTTACACGTTACACGAAAAAAGTACCCTAACGCGTTACTTTGTAATGTGTTACCCACAACACTGCTTATATGAAGCTGGTTTACTTTTGCACTAAAACATTATGTTTCGGCCTGCATTCCCATTCCAAGAAGCCCACAGCTCTTATGCCTGGCATTCCCACTCTCTTAGCTACCCTTATTTAAATCACAAAATCCGTAAAAAAAATAAAAATAAAATGGTAAAAAGGGTTTTAAAAAAAATAAATAAATAAATAAATATATATATATATAATATATATATATATATATATATATATATATCAAACAGTCAGGGTACTGCTGAATGAAATGGAAGAGAACCTTAATCAGAATCATTGGAAACATTTGCTTGACCCTACTATTTCATGTCAAACTAGCGGCTGTGAAAAGGTCTGTTTGGTCTGATAATTATCTCACTGTAGTTGACCAGTTTTATCAGACCATTCCACCTAAATAGCAAACGTACAGCAAAGAATGTTGTTATTGTCTTTGACCAATATATAAACTTTCACCTTCATGTTGCAAAGCTTGTCCACTCCTGTCTTCTTCTGTTAAGAAATACATCAAAAATCAGATGTTTCTTGTCTTGTACAGATGTTAAAATGACTGTATTCTCTCTACATGGGTCTCAGTCAAGCTGCTCTAAATCCTTTACAGTTGGTTCAAAGTGCAGCTGTTGGGCTATTAACCAGAATTCCACATTTACCCTGTTCGTGCAGCTCTCCAGTGGCTTTCCTATAATTCAGAATCAATTACAAGATCCTCCAGATTACATACTGTATAAGGCACTGCATGACTTTATCCCCACTTACATTTCTCATTCTACTTCCCCAACCACACCAGGTGGAGCTGAGGTGGACTGAAGAAGACAGCACCCACCTGTCAATCAAAGCCATCACAATCTTAATTCTAAATAAATTTTATTTGACCAGGTGAGCTCTATAAACATTAACCCTCAGTAGAGTTGTCATGAATGAATTAATGAAGTGCTAGAAGAGTATTAGGCGCAATCTGCTTCACGTGGTTTAGCAACAGCTTGCGTCAAAAATAGAAGTGCTACGGAAAGATAGTGCTGCGGAGCGGAGAGTTGCTGCTGGGACGCTGCTGAGTCATTGATTAGAGTGGCAGTGATCAGCTCCGGTGACCGCGGCGCAGTGGTTCCGCAGTGCTTACGTCCCCTGTGTGAATAGGGCTTTACACAGCAATCACACACATACACACACACACACACGCAGACAAAACAGGTGTTTTTAATATTCTGCTTTCATTCACAATTATTCACAGCTATTAGACAGGTTGAATATTATTGACCCACAGGAGACACACACTCATGAGTTGAATCCAGATGTAGAATGTTGATTCACTCTAAACTCTAACCACTGTGTGTCTGTGTGTGCGTGTGTGTGTAATGTGAAAATTTGACAATTTTTATGCAAAATAATCATTCATTCTTTCCTCTCCAGTATTGACCATCACAAGACAAACAGTGGGAGCCACACTAATGGGATATTTCAGGTGCTATAAACAGCTTATTAAGATAGATTATGAGTCTTACAGCATGCTGAGCCCAATTCTTTTTTCAGACTTTTATTAAAAGAAGAATAAAACCATCTATTTATTTAAGCTATGGAGTGTGCAGAGCGGTGGATATGGCTGAGCCCAGTCAGCTACCAAACAACTTGACTTAAAGTAAATTATATTACATATAATTCAATTTAGTTCAATTTTATTCATATAGTGGCAAATTATAAATTATCTGATAACATTTACCATATAGAGCAGGTATAGGCTAGACTCAACAATTTCCACAATGAGCAAGCACTTGGTGACAGTGGCGAGGAAAAACTTCCTATAAAAGGCGGAAACCTGGAGCAGAACCAAGCTCATTGGTGGATGGCCATCTACCATGGCTGGATGAGTCTAGACAGAGAGCTCTCAGTAATAATGATTACTACAACTAAAATTATAATCAAAACATGACTGAGTATAATATAATAATAATTATTAGTAATTAGTGTTTGAAGTAGGCTTCAAGCAGGACCAATTCAGCTGACCCTTAAGAACCTGCAAGAAAGCAACAAAAGTCCAGGAAAGAAGCTAAGTTCATAACATGTATTAATGTTGCAGATGAGGTTCATGTGCAGATTTAAATTGTATCATATGTAAAAAAGCAAAGCAAAAGCAGTGTTAGATTTGGCACCTGATTCTGGTTTGAAGCATCCAGTCTATGAGTCCAACAGAATGCAGTAACAAAAATACCCACCTAGAGTTTAGGTAGTTAGTCTGCAAGTGATCTGCGAAGTAGACTTCTATAAAAATAGCTAGAATAGCTAAACATTTCCATTCTAGCTTCCAGCCAAGTAAAGTAAAAGCTGGAGGAAGCTTACCCAAGTGTGCCTTAGTTGCCTGTATCTGCAGTTCCCCGAATCAGATGGTGCATGCAAAGTTAGCATGAAGAGACTGGTCACATATGGGAATAAGATCCAGAATTGAAATATGTTTCTCTGCACTAAAGTGTTACATAGACAAAGCCACCAGTTGATGTCGTCATCCCTCCTGCTGGCAGTAATTCACTCTAAGTGGCTGCCTGTTCTGATTTTAATGCCAATGTCTGACTTATGGAACTTATTAAGAGCCGTCTGTCTGCCAGAGGCAAACGTAAGCACAGTTGTCAAATGAATTTGTATTGAATCTTTATCATATCTACTGTGTAGAAACAATTTAATGGAATTAGCTTGTCTGTTTTCAGCACCACATCTGTCCATGTTAGCTCACTGAAAAATGTGCTGCATTTTTTACAGTTTACAGTTTATTATCCTGAAGTCAGATACTGTATGGAGGATTGGTTTTACTGTGAGCTTAAACAATTAAAGCCAATCAAACCACTTATAATTTAATAATAACTGTAGCTGTGAACATTCATCCACATTCTAATGCAGCAAGCACATTATGTCCTCTCAAACACACATTCTATTGTGTTATCTGAGCAGCTAACACACCCAGTACGCCCATTTCCCTCCTATATGCTCACACACTCTCTCTCTCTCTCTCTCTCTCTCTCTCTCTCTGTCTGTCTACCTCTCACATAGACACACACTCGCACACACACACACACAGGTCATAAGTCAAAAAGGGTTTGAATGGCAGGAAGGGAGTGGGATTGTTAATATTGGACTTTACAGTAATATATGGTGTGAACTGCTTTCTGTGCCACCAAGCTCTATCGTCACATCTCTCTCTCTCTCTCTCTCTCTCTCACACACACACACACACCCTCCACTCCCTCTCACTCACACACACACAATCACATGTCGTGTGTGCCAACATCTTATCTTCTCATCAGCAGATCTGGGTAGCTCCGTTACTTTCCCTCCCTATTATGGAAGGACTTGAGGTGTGTTTATATCCCACCTTTACTTCCTGGCAACTAAAACAAAAATAAAAAAGGAACTTGACGTATAAAACAGGGAAAAAATGATAATAGTCATATCAAACTGGAACAAAAATAAAAATAAATAAACAGGTGACCTGACCATCACCTTGTCCTTAATAGAAATGTTTTGTATCTGTTGTTTGGACTAACAAGAGAGTTCAGAACCCATATGCAAGCACTTGGTGAGAGTGGCAAGAAGAAACATCCTTTAGAAGATAGAAAGCTTGAACAGAGGCCGGATCATGGTGATATCTCCCACAACAAGTGAGAGTGAGCGCAGTGGTCTAGAGGGGTAGTAAGGTACTATGAGTTCTTTTAGATATGATGGTGCCAGGCCATGAAGAGCTTTGTATGTAAGGAGAATAATTTTAAATTCTATTCTAGATTTAACAGGTAGCCAGTGCAAGGAAGCCAAAATGGGAGAGATCTGATCTTGGTTCCTGTCAGAACACGTGCAGCAGTTTTCTGAATAGTCCTAAGAGACTTATTGGAGTGCCCCCTCTCTCCAGTTCCTACCAGATCAAGGGCGTTTCTCCCTTCCCTTAAAAAAACTCCTGCTCTTCTACTACCAGCAACTGGAAATGATAAAACAACCCCCCTGGAGAACTGTCACTTGACTCTATGTAAGCAGTACTTTACAAGTACTACTTGTTGCTACACTAACATGTCCTTGTCACACTGTACCTTGATTTCTTCCCTTCTTATAAGTCTCTTTGGATAAAAGTATTAGCTAAATGACTAAATGTAAATGTTAATATAAGACAATGCACCAGCACAATGTCAGTTACTTTCTCTTTTAAATAGCTACAGTGTGTTTTCCTGACCTTCGTACATCCTGTGCATGCTAACCAGTCCTGAACATACAAACCTCTCTGCATTCACTCACATTAAAGAAAAAGAACACATGGTTTAAATATGTTTATTGTTGATGATAAATTGATAATGGTGGTTCATGTATTATGATGTGCCATATGCCAGTAAAAACACATGGTTCATGCAGCAATGAAATTCTTACTTTGTCTGACTCCCTTAACATAACAGCAAATATCAACAATAAAATGTGCAACACAAATATTGAAAAATAGGGTTAGGTTCGAATATAAAATATTTGATATAATAATTAAATATAACTTAAAGTGTCAGAAGTTCTTCCCTGCTGTATCTTACTGAGATACACAATAACACAAATAAAGTGTTGGGAGAGCGGAGCAAACACATCAACCATGGTGGGCGCCATGTTTGATTAAGCTTCTTTAAAGCTTCTTTAAACTCTTGTGGCCTCTTTCTAGGATGTACACAGGGTGAGGCATGGACATACACTGTAAACCCAGATTTTGATTCAACTCAAAGACACTGAGTTCATATTACTTAAATGTGTCTAATTTATTGACATTACTTGATAATTCTGATTAAGCTGATTTTTTTCATGTCCTTTCTTGTGTTTTTAAGTCAGTAATCAGTAGTTTTTACTCAAACAAACTGAGTTTGTATTACCTAAACATGTGTCATTTATTTACATTAATAATGGCCTGTCTTATTGTAATTATGTATTTGAGCTCAAACAACTCAATATCATCAAGTTTTGCCAAAAGCAACCGCAAAAAATCTAGTTTATACCAGTTCCGGTATACCAGTTACAGAGTGGCATTGATGACTCTGAGCCAGACACCTGACGCAGCTACCTATCGTTAGCGCGACCACAGACCACGGACCAGCGAACGTCCCGGTAAGTTGGCGCAGAGCGCAGCTGCCTTGTTAAAGCGGATTCTATTGTGTGACACCGAGCACGAGTACATGGAGTCCGCCCGGGCATAGAAATTGAGTTTTGCGCCGACGTGTCCGGCGACCGTCCGCTTTGGGTACACTTCGAGTCTGCCACGGTGTCCGGGTACGGTACTCGGTCACACAATAGACTGCTCGACAGGCAGTCTTCACGTCTACATGCTTTTAATGTCACACCGAGCTTATATGTCCGCTCGACTCTGAAACTATTTTACTGTGTTGCTTTCAGACAGCTATAGTTGAGCTGAGACGGTGAAGCAGCTAGCTAGCAGCTAAAACTGCAAACATCCTGGTAAGTTGGTGCACACTAGCTCACATTATTAGTTAGCTAATTAGCTTTAATTTTTTGATTTATTTTGATTTATTCTTTGTTAGTTAGCTGTTTGTCCCACTCTTATATGTCATGCCTCTTCAAGGTTTTGTTATTTAGCTAATGTTAGCTTGTTGGCTATTGTGTTCAAGCCAATTTCATTTTATTTTTTTTCCGAAGCTTTACACTGTTCGCTAACTGTAATTTTTCCTTAGTTAATGCAACTTCAGTTAGCCGAAGATGGAGTGGAAGTGTAAATATTGTGGTTTTATTAGTGGGAAGAGGGCACAGCTATTTAAACACTACTGGTTAAAACATGGAAGTTACAAAAGGACAGTACCACCTTGTTTGTATCAGGACTGTTTGTGCACACTCAAGTCCCTAAACAGCCTTAAAGTGCACAGTTTGGGCCGTAGTTTGGGGACCCCTGCTATAGAGGGTGTTTGTAGCAATATGTTGTCATGTTAATGTGATCATGCCCTGTTCCTTTTTCTCAGGACGTTGATGATGAGGGAGGTTCATACAGGGATGTGCCAGTGGGGATCCTCTGCCATGAACAGGAAAACATGAAGAACACGTTAGATTTTTTTCATCAGGTACTTCTGAACTTAGGTAAGACAGATCTGAAACCTAAACTTCAAACACTCAAGATTTAGCTTGCAATGTAAGATCCAGCATCTCCTCTTCCCAATTTGTCAAATGTGAGTTGTTTTTTTAAGTGAAGAGAGAAAGGGTAAGGAGAGAAGGGCATTCTAAAAAAGTTACATGGGGGTATGGGCTTTAGATGGGTATCTACTGTCAGTTTTATTTTTTCACTCTTATTCTGTCTCACACATGCTTTTTTATCCAGAGAAATATTTTGTTAATGATCAAGTTCACAATTGCCAAGAAGGTGGGGAAGAGAAAAAGGGAGGTAGAGGTGGAGGGGAGTATGGGCTCTCCATACAGGTATCTGCTCTTATTTTTTTTCACCCTCCTGTTCTCTCTTCTTTTATTCTCACACACTTTTTTGTTTTTCCATGGACACATTTGTTATTTGTAAATGTGATTGGAGGTAAAGAGGAAGAGATTTTTTTTTCTTTTCATGCCATCACTGAGGAAACTGCACACTAGAAGCCTATTAGGCCATGGCTTTGTTTCTTTTGTTGCTGAAAAAAAAACTTGTTCAATAAAAAAAATTTGGATCAGTGTAATTGTGCAGTTGTATGTATTTTACACAGCTCTATTGATTGAAAGACATATTTTGAGTTTCAGGTAGTGGAGTAATGAGTTAAATAAATGGTTAGGGAATAATTGTTTAAGTTACTGTAACTTGGTTACAGTACATTCAACTTAAGTGTTCTATTCCATTCCATTATGGCCTCAAGTACATTGAACCTAGTCCACTTCACTTATTCAACTAATGCTTCATTACTTCAAAAATTTAAGGCAACGAGTTACCTTGCTTTTTTTGAGTATATTCTACTTATCCGGGTTTACAGTGTTTACACAGGTCATAAGATCTTTTATGATGTCTTATAGGCTGAAATTGGTTCCCCCAAAATGAACCCATTGCCCCCCTTTAAAATTACAAAGTCACAGTGAGTAGTATGTAGCTTTGCAGGTAGTGGTTCTGGTTTTATTTGTACATGTTTGATGATTTATGTATGGCCCAACACTGTGCTCTGAGGAGCACCAACAAAAATTAATTCATCCCTATTGAACTGTGGAGGCCTAAACCTCTCTAACCTGGGCAAATAAAACCAAAGCCTTCTGCTAAGCTACACACCATGTGGGTGTGTATAGTTTAGGCAAACTGGCCGTTATTGATGATAATTTTGGTCTGAGGGCCATGAGATCATCTGTTTTGTTTTCATGTTTTGACATTGTACTGGGATGTGGGCAGACATTTCAGGAGTGGATAAACTTTAACATGCAATCAAACTGATATTTGATAAATTATGCTCAGCTCCAGGAAAGGCTTATTGGAAACAGCAGCCTGACATCAGTGTATCTCTCTGGTAACAAACACTATGTGCACCTTGGGAAAACAATCAGTTCTGATCTCTAGAACCCAGATTAGACAAAGCTCAGGATTTCAAAATACTTTTTAAGGGAAATGACATCTCTTTTAAAACATCTGTCAATCACTTGGGCTGTACACTTGACAGCAATGCAGGTGCAGGTGTGGCCCTGGGAGTGAGCACCAGAACTCATTTTTTGGCTGGAAGAGTCAGTGTTCCTGGATGGGGAAGTCAGACACTTGTGGCATCTAACTTAATCTAATGCCACTTCATTTACTTTAGCACATCCTAGTGCTGTAATTGTAACTTCAGGTTTCCCAAGATAATTGATCAGAGTGGTCTTGGTCCTGGTCTACAATTGCTGGTCTACAACTAACTCCCTTTAGCGAGACACGTCTAAATTTGGTCAGGTTCAAGAAGATTACAGACGAAAGACAAAGCTGAGTTCATTTAATGACCTGTTTTAGTGTAATAAGTCTGTACTCTAGTCTGTTGTCAGTGTAATGACTGTTAATATGCAATAATGGTATCTCCAGACGCAAATACACATAGGCACACACACACACATATATATTACTAAATATAGTCCTAGATGCCTTGTTCATAGAAACTAACAAATGTCATATTCTGACATTTGAGGCTCCTCTGGAATCTCATTTTTATCTAATTGATGTGTATGTGTATGTATGTGTGTGTTTGATTAAACAGAAACTTGATCTGAATTTATTTTGACTAACTTTGCCGGTGAGACACAACAATACAGACAAAGGCAAAGATACATTAAAACACACACGCACACAGAGGTTAGAGGTGATAGTGGCTCAACAACTAACATTCTACATCTGGAGTGGATTATAAAGTATCTCGGCCTCTGGATACACACACACACACACACACTAACCTCTGCACTGCTGCATTTGGAGCAAGAATGTGAATACACAGTGAATGATTGGCAGGCTTGACTGATCTGTCTCTGAAGGCTGTGTGTGTGTGTGTGTGTGTGTGTGTGTGTGTGTGTGTGTGTGTGTGTGTGTGTGTTGTGTGTGTGTGTGAGTACGTGAGTCAGAGAGTGCAGGAGTTAGTTGATGGCTTCTGTAAAACCTGCATAATGAAACATAATCAGTTTGAGTGATGATGATTTATGTCCTTCATCCATGCTGTTACATTATCATTTCATAACATTGCATAATATTCCCAACAAGGAACCAATGCATTTTTAAATCCAATTTGTGCATCATGTAAGATTTCATCAGATGTAAGATGCCTTATTATTATTCTTATTATATCTTAATTCTTATATTGTTTTTACATCCTTTGTTCTTCTCATATGCAGTGTCTGGCTAGGACTGCTGAGTCATCAATGTATTACAAAAAGAAAACAGGCATTTCTGTACTGTACTGTTACACCTGTTTCCATCTCATTTAATTTCTTTGATGAAGTGGTCACTTGGCACATGCAGTCTATCCTTTGAAATCACCCTCAACCTTGCAAGGCCAACATGGAGTCTAACAGTGGAGCTCCACTGGACATGCCTCTGTCACGTTGCGGCCACAAGTGGCTTTACACCCCACTGGGAGCATTTCAGAAGTATTTTGCCCATCAGACTTTGTTAACTTGTTCAGATTCTGTCATGTTTTTCTTGGTTTTTGTGCTTCTACCATGAGAACTGACTGCATTCTCTATGCCATTTAACTGACTGACCTCCTGTCAGCTCGAGCTGTACAGATGATACAGATTAGCATGGGTGAATTTCTATAGAACTCACCTGCTGAAATAATATTAAGGCTTAAAGTTATGCAGAATTAACAGCATGGCCGCTTGGATTGACAAGTAGATGCCGTTACAGATGGCAGCAACCAGAGCCACACACACAGCCACACAGGTTCAGAACAATTTACGCTCTCCATTCTTCTCACTTTCTGCAGAGCAGTGTGCAGTTACACTTAATTAAAAATATTTTTACTTTGAAAATATTCATAATATTCATGTTTGTGTATAATCACTATACTATATTTACAGACACCATGTTGAACCTCTACAGCAGCCCAGAAGAGACAAACATTTGGTGGTCACCATAGTTTGTCCTTCACACTAAGAAAGATGGGGTGGGGCGAGAGGTTTGCAATCAGTAACACCTTTTCTGATGACACTATATACTACACACTATTAGCACACTTAGCACTGTTGCTTCAAAGTGGGAGTGTTCAGGTTCAAACCTGCTGGATGTCTGCAGCCCAACATACATCTTGTATCCAGACAAAAGAACTTATTTTTAGTCTGGCTGCAGGGTGAACTGTGGGTTCTTTGATGGAGATCTTTTTACTTGTTATAAAAAAAAAAACTTGGCTTATCTTGCTTATTTTAAGCATTACTCCCTTTATTTCATTGCCTTTTTTGTCTTTTCATTGTGAGCTGACTTGTATCAACCCAGCTGACAGGGTCTGACATTCAGTGATTTATCAGGTTTAACTGCTGGGTTCTGCATCCTGCTCAATAAAGAAACATCTGAAGGCTGAAAACATCTTTGTTCAATTTAAAGGCTTATGGATGTTTTCATATTTGCATGACGTTAACCTTCATTTGTACTCTGCTGTCCGTGTAGCCGCAGGGAGGACGACTCATTGCTGGAGAATGTCCAGGAAGGAAATGAGGAGGAAACAATAATATGGTTAGTTTTTTGATAACATGTCTTTATGACTCAACAGTCCAGGATCCTCTGAATGCGAGAACTCTGCAGTGATTTGAACAGTTACTGTAGTTTAGAATGTTTTCTGTTATATTTCTGTCTATCAGATAGATAGATAGATAGATAGATAGATAGATAGATAGATAGATAGATAGATAGATAGATAGATAGATTCTTATTAGAATACCCTGTTGACATCATCATACATTGCATCAAGTTGACTTTAGCATACAGATCAATAACATGGAAGTGAAAAGAAAGAACACCAAAGTGTGGTTACAAACTGCTGTCAGTTCTAATTCAGACTGACAAACGTGTAACGGTGCACCATTAATTAACTGTTTTCCAGAGAGAGAAAGCACAGGAATAAAATGATTATTTCTGACCACTGAATTGATCATTTTCTGATCAATGAATTGCTGTCTTGTGGCATGGGAAATGACATAAACAAGACACAAGAAAGTAATGCTTATCAGTAAGGCTTGGGGATTGGGGTGGGGGATGATTGTGGAGATGAGATGATGGCTCTTATCTAAGTGGTGACCTCTGTGGCTGGGCAGTAAAGCCTATGTGGAACTGCTAAAAACTGCATTTCCTCAAACGGCCACTTGAAGCTGGCTACATAACGTTTCCATAAATGCCCATATTGAAATGTCCAAATTCACAGCAGAAATAAAGATGTTACAGCCTGGTACAGATTTCTTGTTTGAGTGCCCAGGCGTCATTCGGTTGGTCGCAGGTCTGCCAATAATCCATATTATAATCCAGGGGAGGCGGAAGAAGCAGGACTGTCAACATGGCGGCTAGGGCCACATATTCTGAGCTTCAAAGTGGCTCTTCAAAAACCTGTTGGTGACACCATGCAAATGTTCTCGTCTTTACACCATCAGTGGTCCCATCATGCCACAGCTATCATTTTTTAATTAAATAAAGTTCTCTTTAATATTTTCTATTTTCACCTCTGACATGTAAAAACTATTCATGATGAGTTTCATAAATAAGGATGGACTGAAGAAAAGAAGAACCTGAGTGTTTCTAAAAGTACAAAAATGGAGTCATCACGCAGATTTACCTTTCGCATTTACCGTCAAATTCAACCACAATATAGTATGCACCAGAACAGACAGACTAAGTTTACAGCATACAATGTCCAGTATACTTTATTTTACACATATACTATACATGATATAAAAAAATGATCACAGTGTGTTTTCATAGAAAAAGATTGAAATTGCAATAAACAGAGGTTTAAAAATAACATTTAATAAATTATATAATCAATATCTGACAGAAGAATACCGAGACATAATTAATACAAAATATTTTAAAACAAATTATTTAGACAATACTTTTAAAACCTTGAATGTGGACTCTCTCTCTCTCTCTCCCTCCCCGTCTCTCTCTTTCAGTCCTTCCTTCTATTTCTGGGCTCTAATAAGCCACTCTCCCATAAAACGTCTTCATAGTCCAATCAGTGCATGTCCCATCTTAAAATCACCAGAGATTCCCATATCTGCACTCCAATCACTAAGGTTTCCCCACGTTCATCAGGGTCCGCACACTTGAGGATAGCCGATGAGAATACTAATGAGCAGCAGGTCTACGGGGGATGGATGATAAATTCTACTTGTTAAGTTTGTTATCTGTTCATTAGCATCTTGTTGGCACGTGATTATTCAGTGGTTAGTCGAGCCGTCTCCAGTGGGATGGTACACAGCGACACACTTCCTCACTGAAGGAGAATCCTGGTTCACACCTTCGCCTCCTTACCTCACAGGGAGGTCTGAGACAACTGCAAAGAAAGATGAAAAACAGGATTTACCTTCAAAACTAATAACACAACAGCACAATGTCAGATGAATCAAAAACAATGTATTGGTTTGGCAGAACTGGGAATTAAAAGGACCGATTGTATTAAAAATGAGGACTATGGGTATAGTGGTGTGCAAGGATTTTTCCTTAGTCGGCATGGAGCCTACAGCTTTCAGCAATATAATAATCGCTATGATTTTTACATATAAGAGACTATTTTGAAGGGTTTTCTTTTGACCCTGTTGAGAAAGCAGAAGTGGGACAACAATGTGAAGTATGTACCAAGGGTGATGCTGACGGAATAAAAAAAAATGTTAAGGATTCATGCCCCTGGGAGGATGATTGCACTCAGGGCGTTTCTTGGCATTAGACTAAAATTGCTAAATCACAAATCTTCAAATCATCAAATATCTTTCAGTGATGAAACACTGACCATCAAATTGGTCCTACTACTGGAAAGCTTGCGCAATGTTGAAAATAGAAAGGGATTATCCTCTGGAGAGCATGAATGTGTACAGCAAGATTTACTTGAGCTGATATTACTAACTATTTGAGATGAAAAGTCTACGGTGTACATTAAATTCATTCTGAGGGGAACATGAATATTTGTACTAAATTTCTTTTAGTTAGTAGCATAGCAAAGACATTTCAACGAAACCACAAATGGTAACCTTAAGGTGGTACTAAAGGCCTTTAATGATTCCAACCTCTAACCGACTTTTCTCCCTGCTATGATCAGAAAGAAGGTTCCAGATACACCAGACTGGAACTAAGCGGCTCAGGAAGAGCTTCTACCCTCAGACCATTAGGCCTGGACTAAGGCCTGTCAAAGAATTGTGGTGGTTTGTGATGCTAGCCCTTTTCTTTACATTTCCATAATAAATTATAGCTAGTGCTAGTGAGAATGAAGGCGATTATCCATCTGACATGGTGGCAATGTCCATAGTTTGGACATTCATTGGAGAGATATTGTAACACTGATTCCAAAGTACTGTTCAGATCTGTGTGAATGAAAACTTGTATTCTAATTTGCTCACTCATCATCTACATGCATGGAAGCTCAATGTGGTCCACTGTTTCCAAAGACGCTGCAGGTTTTTAGTTTGCTATACAAAGACGAACACTAACTACTGCATAATGTTTTCTAAAGGTCAAAGATTACAACAAAGGTTTAGATTTCATAGCAATAAAGACTACAGCGTTCAGAACTTCTATGTGATTTAAAGCCCACGCATTACTACTTTTACGCTACTACTTACTGTTATTGGGCATCATGAGAAAATGATATCATTAGTTTTGGCCTTCACAAGCTCATATCTGATTAACCTCAGCCCAGAGTCAAGGCCTGACATTCCAATAGAATCCTCTTTTACGTAGCACAAACGCACTTCATTAAAGCAACAAAGATTTTGGGAGTGGCGTAAAATTGCTTCTGCATTTCTGGCTGCACAGGGTGTCACTTAGTGGATGACAGAATATTTAGTCATGGTTACTTAAAGAGACCTATGAACCCATGATGAAATACATAGAAGAGTTCAAATAAGACACACACACACACACTCTTTCAAACACACATTTTCACAGTCACATACACAGAAGTGCCAGATCCCAGACACTAGATTCCTATTGCTATGTTATACTCATAAATCACCCTCTAACAAGGTCACAAAAGGTCAATACTGGACGGGATAGATGGATGTGTGTGTATGTGTGTGTGCTTCCTCCTGTGCAGGGAGAGGAAATGGTTAAGTGACAGCTCCGAGAAGTCATTAGCACATTGTGGTCTTGTATTACACACCAGGTTCACTGCAATAACCCAATAAGCATCTACCACTGTCGGAGCAATGCTTTCTTCTGGCTAAACGCATTATTGTGTGTTCAGTTAGAACACTGGTCACAGTGTGTGTTAGAGCGGGGCTCCATGATGATGCAACTGCAGAAACATAAGAGCTGCCAAAGGCTTTGCCATAGTAACTCTAATATAGAAACTATACTAACTTGTCTTATTAATGTGGGTACCTGGTAAATAAATTCGTTAATAATTCTATGCCATCACATTGACTTCAAATTTCACTTGACAATATAATGTTAGAAGTACAGCTGTGTAGAAAAGGGAACCATCACTGTATGGGAAAACTGTAGTTGTAAATATTCTCTATATGACCTTGAAAAAACCTTGTTCCATCAATGTCTGCTATAATATTCCCATTCAATTTATCGTGACCACACCATAGGCATATTCTGGACTATATTAATCCTTAAATCTACAGAGATAATGGACCCTGCCTCTTATCTCTTACCCTAGCATTACATGCTGGGTTAGAAAAACGATGGATGGATGGATGGATGGATGGATGGTTAGTTGGGTGAACAAATGGGTGGATCAGGGCTCTATATTAACACCCTCCAAATGTGGGTGAAAATTAATTTTGGCGTGTATTAAAAAAGAACTCACTAGCCAGCTTGGCCGGTGATTAATGAAGCACTTTACCAAGTCCCTCCAGTTTTTCGCGATTTTGCGATCACATGGATTACCGCGTAATCAGCAATATGCCGCATATTTTCGCAAGGCTGCATATTTCCTGCTATGCTGCATAATTATTGCAAAATAAGCAAACATGCCGCCCCTTCCCCACAACATGTATGTGTTTTCCACCATAGATCACATTAACTGCTCTGCCATAGACGTGTCTTCCACACCACCTGGTGGCATGCGCAGCCATTTTCACACACCGCACAGTCTGCCCAGGGGATTCAGGTACAGCCACATGGTGCGGGAGGATCCCCTCGCAGGACCTCTCCCCGTCACCAGCCGCCCCCCGCCGGGCACATTTTCTCCACGGCAGTGTGCCGCGACTGGCACACCAGGACCGGCCCACATCAAAGGCGTCAAAAGAGGTGCATTGTACATATGGGTGACTGCTAACCATTTGGATTGTTTGTTTCAGTTAATTGTGTCGCCTCACTCAGTACTGGGGTACAGTACTAATGTTGTGGGGTCAACTTCGAGCCTGAATAGTATGTAAGGGTTAATGAGTAATGAAATGTTAGGATAATGTTTGTATGTTCTTAAATTTCATTTTAATTTAACCCATAAGAACCCAGGCCCATTTATCCTTAAAGGAAAATGATGTGGCTTATACCACAGACCAAGTGGACCACATAGAACACATTTCTAAAGTTTTTTTCAGAATAACACTTTATTCCCAAAGATCTGTGTTGTCACACTGGACTTAATAAGGAGCATAAAGCTTCATACAGAAGAGTCAATGTGCTTGTTACACTGATGTCACCATGGGTTCTATTGGGTTAATTATTATAATTGGGCACTGTATACATTCCCAACTTCATTGTAAGATTTATTTAAACCTTTAGTTAATAGAATGATCAAATGAATTCAGTGGCTCTCGTAGTCTTTTTTGCATGGGAAAAAATGTGGCTTATGGAAATTCTGATTGGCTGGTAACTGCAGAAACTTACCAGTCACATTGTCAAGTTAATTTAGAGCCCTGATATGTGTGTGTGTGTGTCCCTCCATTTTTTCACAATTTTGCAATTGTGTGGATTACTGTGTAATCAGCAATATAGCATATAGCACAGGGAAGGAATTTCACGAGGGCCACGAGGGCCATGGCCCTTGTGCCCTTGAAAAAAATATCTGTCCTAAGGCCACGGTGGCCTTGATGCCCCGCCCGCATTGCCCCCGTTCGTTATGCGGTTTTCTAGCGTGCCTCTTTCCTGTTAACACAGTTTTGACACCCGCGTCTTTTGAGAAAAAAAGCGTGTTTTGATGACATTCGTCAACATTGGCGGGTTTGATTCGAGCCCGGCATGAACCGCTCGGACGGGCTGCATCCCAGTGAATGACACTTCATCAAACGCACCCCCACTCTCTTGTGTCCGCGTCCGCGAGGCTGTGACGTTGGGTCTGAGACTGACGTGAAGAGAGGAAAAATCACCGGGACTGAGGTCAGATAGTGTGTTAAATTAGTGAACGAATAAGAGGAATTTCAACATATAAGTTAATTAACGTTAAACTGCGTGTACAGTAACGTTATATCACTACAACGGTGACCCAGTTTTAACGTGCCTGTAACATTAACCTCAACAAACGCTTGCTAGCTTGCTGTCCAGTTTTTCCTCTGTCGAGCTGCTGGTTCCAGTCGTAACGTGTCATTTTTATGGATTTATGATCTTGGTGTTGCTGCTTGGGTAAGTTACAGCTGGTTGATGTGTGCTGGCTTTACATAATCTGTTTGCAATAGTGACGTTCAGTAGAAAAGGAAGGAAAGTTGGACAAAGGATGTAATGATGTTACATAGGTTGGAGTGATTGTAATTCAGTTTATCAAAAGTATGAAGAACTAATTATTTACTTTTTTTAAGTATTGCAGAGCCAACATGTGACAACAACATGTGATGCTGATGGGTTTGGAGGCCTTAATGCAAAAGTGCAGAAAACGACCTAAATCTGAGTGGCTGCTTGACAGCAACAGCAGACAAATGGAGTCAATGTTTTTTAAATGGACTCACTGTTAACGTGACAGATATATAATATTTCAGATCTCTGGACATGAGAGTGCTATTTTAAAAATTAAAAAGTCAAATGTTTTCTTTATTGTCTATTTAGTTTATTTTATCTCCTCCATAATTTTGATTGAGATTGAGAAATCGGTCTGGGCTCTTACGGGTTAATTAAACAGTACTGTTTACAGTCAAACATTTTGATGCACTGTAGGTTTGATCAATCAAGCCTACGGGTGGAGATTGGTTTGATAAGTTTTACAGTTTTTGAAGTGAGTGATGGACTTCATAGTTTCCTGTGTACTTCAGACCAGTTCAGTTGCTTTTATTGTCACCTAAGGGAAACTTGGCTTGCAGACAAGTTAAAAAACATATAATCGTGAGCCTGCATATTTCCTACTATGTCGCATTATTGCAAAATAACCAACATAAAGATATGTTCACACCATATACTTCACTCTTGCATTGTTCTTGTAGTCATGGTCTTCTGACATTATGATCAATGCTTTTATGATGCAGTAACTTCTAAATCCCTCCACTCCCTACATCCCTACGTCCGCCAAGAAATACACTTCACTATCTCACAAGGTCAAAGTGAAAAATAGCTCTCTTCAGCTGTAATTTAACCAACAATATTACTTTTTTTTCACTAAGAGGAATGAAACGGCAGAGAAAACCATTTGGAAATTCTTGGACACATGTTCTGTCAAACATCGAGTGAAGATTGAGACTAGTTTACTTTAAAGCTTAAAGCAAATTACAACTTACATTTGGTAGCTGCCTGGCAACAAGACTATTCACCTGTGTATCTATCATTCCGTGTACTGTCTCTGTTTTTACTGTGTATGATGGAGCAAGCATTTGACCAAAGCTAAACCAAATGTAGCATTTTTAATCAGTAAATATGATTAAATGGTGGAAATGACCCCCCTCCATCACTCCTTACCTGCATGTGGCTTGATGAAACCTCCTTCCTTTGAGGAAGCACTTATTGGGCGACTCATTACACTCGCATGAACACTTTGTTTTATTGAGGGGCTGGTGCCTTGGACATGTCTTGCTGCACATGCACTGACAGGTCTCCTTATTGAAGATGTAGTTCAGTGGACAGGATGGAACAGGCGGGATGTTGCAAATGCACTGGCAGGTGTTATGGTCCAAGTGTCGGTTAGGGCCACAGTCTTGAGTTTGATCCCGACACACACACTGACAGGTTTCCATGTCCAGCTCCTTATCTGGGCCACACAGATCTGCTGATAATATGTCTGTAGAGACGGATGAAGAGACACACAGGAGAGGTTTGTCTTAAATGACTGCGGAGTGTACAGCACTACTATCAACTCTTCACTTTTCAGATCAGAGTTCCACAGCACCAGTAAAAATGTCCTCAGATGCAGGAAATCTGTGTCGTGAACTTCTGTAAATTGAGACAAATTACTTTTTTGCAATTCATCTAAAATATGTGAAGTTCTTGTTTACTTGTAAGTTGATAGTAATTGATAGAATGTTTGGTCACACAGAATGTTTGATACCCAGAATGTTCAGTAATAAGGAATTTTCAGAAACAGAATTATAGACAAGGGAGTTGAGCTGAACAGGTTTCAATCAACAATCACATTTGCAGTATATATTCAGTATATGTTGTACTAAGCCTGTTAAGAGAGAGAAATACAGAGGAAACTCATGTTCCATTCCAGTGGCATCATTAGGCCTATTTTAATGAGGCCGAAGCCCCCCTAAATAGTTTGGTGTTATTTTATTAAAAACATTTTCTTTCACAAAAAAATGCCAACAAATTCAACATAAAGCGTCCAGCATATCAGTTTAAATAAACAATCATATGACCTGTCATTAAGGACTTAAATGTGATAATAAATCTGCCAGTTTCCCTTCACTTCGTGGTGTACGGTACAGAGAGCCCCTCTGGTGTGTTGTTATCCATTCCACTTGTTCAGAACACAGAACCACATTACTGAAAATCCACTCCACGTTTCCCCTGCAACCTTGCTTCCGGCTCAGTACCCGCAGAGCCGTATAGAACACGTTAGGAGAAGAACACGAAGGATGGTTATAAAAAAGTTTTTCAGGACAGTGAGTATTCATCACTGCTGCTTAGCTAGCTGGTTAGTCTATATCAGTGCTTCTCAAATAGTCCCCTGGGGGGGCGCAAGGCTCCGTCAAGGGGGGCGCGTTTGACCTCGGGGAACATGCTTTTTTTTTTTTTTTTTTTACTGTCCTAGAATAAAGTGCAATTGCACTTCCACTACATTAGGGGGCAGTGGCGCTCTCAGTGGCAGAGTGCGCGCAGGGAGCATTCGCTCGGTGGTGTAGGAGTTTTGTTTGCACTGAGCATGCGCACTAAAACAAGGGTGCCCAATACGTCAATCGCGAGCTACCGGTCGATCGCAGAGGCGCCCACCGCCGCAGCCGGCAGTATGGTGGGCCATCCACCCCGCTCCCGTGCGCCAGTATGTTGGGCTGTCCACCGCGCCCGCCGGTACACTTCTGTAAAAAAACACACACAAATGGAATAAAACGCCGTTTTATATATCCCAGCATGCACCGCGCACTACTTCTTCTACTGGGGAAATGGAGTTAGCGGCTGCCCAGACCTGTTGCGGCTCAGTATTGATTCATATATAAGGCGCACCGGATTATAAGGCGCATGGCAAGATTTTGAAAAAAATTACGATTTTTAGGTGCGCCTTATAGTGCGGAAAATATTTATATTTATAGTGACGGGGGGGGGGGTTTATTCTTCCTAGGGGGGGCATGACAGAAAATAATTGAGAAACACTGGTCTATATGCACTGTGAACGTCCTGGTTGTTCATAGAGTTCAGTGTGTGCTCTCTACCATTTGTCTTTGGGGTGACTTCCTTCTGGAGCATCAGCTGTTTGTCACTTTACGCATGGATGCACACTGTGAAACAGAGCTGAGCCCATTCACATATGATTATCATCAGTGGATAATAATTAGGATAATAATTACACTAATAATAATCACTCCACCACCCCTATTGGCCTGTAGGAGTCAGGGCAGAGGAGCACAGCGAGTGAGAGGGGAGAGACCTCTACTGAAAGGTCAGTCTGAAGGATTTGACAGAATAGAGTTTGTGACTAATAAACTCCTAAACCTAATAATAACCTAATCGAAACATTGCAGTAAATGTTATCTATTATTGAAAACAGAACTACTATTAAACTGTGTGCATGACAGTTGTTTGACGACACTGATAAACTATGAGATTGAGACATTCCTGAAATGGACAAGTGGTTGTTCTTTCTTTCCTCTGGGATAACACAGATGGTTCTCTTTCAATACTGGCAAATCATCCTTTAGCTGAGAAAAACAAGAGGAGGCGAGAGAGAGAGAGAGAGAGAGAGAGAGAGCAACAGAAGGTCTGGCAAATGTATGTTCAGACTGTTCCACACACACACGTGCATGTGTGTTTGTGTGTCTACAGATAAACAAACACACATAACACAGACACACATTACTGACGACTAAATGCAAGCTGTGTCTACTCCAAGCATGTGTTTACTCAGACTTTAGCAACCTAAATCAGTGTAACAAGCCTCAGAGGAACCTTATTTACATTATTTATATTGTGCTGTCATAGCATCTGATCTTGAGGCCTACCCTCAAGACAATAACTTGAAGATGTGCCCAAAGTCTAGTTGCTTCTCCTCCTCCTACTACTACAATGTAGAAACAAAATGACACAATTCAAGGATTCAAATTATTTGCATCATTTTGATTGATTCTTTGAGGGAACACATTATGTTACTGATGGAGACAATTAAATATTATTCATTTACAAGGAGCAAATACTTTATCTGATGGAACGGACTGTTGAGTTGTTCATTGCTGTTCATAGTTATTTCAAGGAAATAAAGGAGACTCAAAATATATATAATTACCGTAGAAGCAACAAATTCATGACTTAGGGAATTTATTTGGAAACCTATTTAGAGACTCAAACACAATGTGATGTGTAATCCACAGACCTTCCCAAGAAGAATTTGTAAAGGCTGGTTGAAGAATTCCCCAAAATGTTGATGATGATAAGTTTGTGGATTATAGTGATACTGAAAGATCTGAATGGCATATTATATTGATAGAATAGTTTGAACAACCACAATCTAAAATAATGCCGTAAACAAGGCTATAATTTCGCAGGATCACATGGAACTGATGCATTGTGGGTTAGCTGACAGTCTTGTTTTTGAGTGAGTGTGACAGCCACTGGCAAAGGTCAGTTTTCTGCAAACACACATACATGAACAAACAAAAACTAGTCACTGCTGGAGTGGGAAATGTTATGGAACAAATTTGTGGTTAGTTCACCCCAAATTGCTCCCAGGGCCCAGGATTTCAAAACTGATCTGGCAGGATTATCCTGGTCGGATTGGATTAAATCTAGATCTGATCTGAAAACTGGGTATTTCAACACAGATTCAGATAATCCTGATCCTGAAGATCAGAATCCTTATGTGGTAATCCAATCCTCCCTTGAATCCAGGTAAAAGGCTGGATTTGGGTATTTCAAAAGTTAAGGCGGATACCTGGATCAACTTGATACCAAAATCTCAGAGGTGGATTTAGATTGGCAAAGTCTCAGCTCCACTTCTCCCAGATATGGGCTCATGGCTGCACATTGAAGCACTTTCAATTTTTCATTTTTCTGTAATGTAATTTTAGAACATGCATCAATGTATTTCACTTTTTGTGTATTTTGCTATGAATGACCATAATTATGTTCAGTGAGAGCCTTCTATATATGGCAGAAATTAGATTAAATGTTTCTAATTGTGTCACTGACCAAGCTACATACCATGAAAGTAATGCAGTTACAATTTCAAGCAGTTTCAAGCACTTTATTCAAAATCCAATAACTCAATCTTAAATGTACAATTAAAGCGTTTCCAAGGATTTCCAGGGGTTGTCCTTAACAGCTGAGTGGTCCATGGCTGTGAGTGGACTCTGAAAGCAGAAGACAGAGAAGGTGTATGAGTATATCTTTGTTTATGACATCATCAGCAGCATTACTGTAGCATCCCGACACTTCTGAATGAACCGTATAGTTAATACTCGTTCCTGTAATGTTACCAAAGTACTGCAGCAGCCTGGTCTGTACACATGGAGCCTATGACGTAATGCTAATAAACTCTGAACAGGTTGGTGGTTAACGTATGATGTACGTCAGATTAGTTCCCTTTAAGTTAAACCATAGACAGCTAAATTCATCAACAAATCATCAGCATTAGCTACCTCGCTAGCCCACTAGCTGCTTAGCACAGATGTCAATGGAGCCAAGTTAGCTACCGTTAGCACGGCCACGGCTCACTTAGAGATGTCTAGAAGTTGTTTTACATGACATGTTGGTTGCCGTTTGTATGGTTCTAAAACCGCTACACATTAGACAACGATAAACTTACACTTTTGACGTGAAGTCGTGCTCCCGCTGCTCCTTTCGTGAGGTAGTCCGCCATGTTTCAATCCAGAGGAGGAGACAGAAGATTTGGAAATCCATATCCGGCCAGGTCAGGATCACATTGATCCACCCTGCCAGTGTTTTCAAATACTCAGATAAAGTCAACAGGATCACCTTGATCCATGACTGAGAAAAGGAGGATTTCATTATCCGGATTACAAGTTTTGAAATACTGGGCCCTGGATATTATATGGAGGCCATGTTTGAAAAAAAAACTGCCATTATTGTTTTTGTGTTCATTGTTTCTGATGGAAAACAGTTTGTAGAAAAACCTTTACCCTACCAAGAGATACAGTTATAATTCTTTTGAACCAAACTATATCAAAACTGTCTGGATAGGGGACTAGATGGCTGCTTCTTTGGATGCCTTTAGGTCTCCTATAGTATGGTCTCCTAGAATGGACATGTTGCTGTTGAGGTTTTCATGTCAGCTTTGTTAATCGCCAATTAATGGCACCTCAGATCAGAGATTACATAAATCCTTTTCAAGTAGCAAACACACTGAATCAGACCTCCATGGCCAAATTTCTGTAGAGATACCACAACTTAGGACTACAGAACAACAACTAAGAACAACAACAACAAAAACAGAACTGCATGAGCCAAGAAACACAAAGAATGGATCCACACAATGTGTCTCACAAAGCCGCGTCTTTGTGAGACACAGAGACCAGGAAGGATGGTATCTGCATGTGTGGTTCCCACTGTCAAGCATGGAGGAGGAGGGGTGATGGTGTCGAGGTGCTTTGATGCTGATATGTTAGTGATTTATTCAAAATTAAAGGGACAGGCCACTAGAACACCACAGCATTCTGCACTGACATGTGTGACCAAGAAGAAGAGTGATGGAGTGCTGCTTCCGAGCTAAACCCAACTGAGATGGTTTGGGAAGAGTTGTTCCTCATGGCCATGCCATCGGTGTGTGAGTGTATTTGTCATCTTGGTATCATGGTGAGCTGCATCATGGTATGAATTACACGGTACGGAGAGATCAGAGGACTCCAGTGCATAAGCAGACACTGAAAATGTTACTGTAGCTCTCACTGACATTCAGATGAAGAGGAGATAGTCTCTGGCCTACACAGACGGCCCAGTTCCATGTATGAACTGTTGAAGGTCAAAGTTTTTAATTTCTTACAATATCTCCCACAGTCTGTATTCACTTTCTGGCTGAACTTGGCTTTCTGACGTAGGTTTTGTAACAAAATGATCATCCGTCTTCATTTGTACTGCCTATTTAAACACCATCCTGTCCGCTCACTCTGTATGTCAAGGTCATTTTACCCTTCTCAGACCTATCAACACATGTTTTTGGGGAGTGCTTTACAGTATATATATTACAGTCTGTCCTACTGGACTCGTGCCATGATTTGTCAAGCTTACTTGCCAATTTTTATTTTTTTGTCATGAGAAGTGCTTGTGTAACACAGCAGATTGACGAAGACAGCTGTCCTGAATATACTGCACAGCATCTTCCAACTGAGAAAATGTATGCAAATGTGCATCTTCTTCAAATGCTTAACACACAAAAACAAGTAAACTGAGGCAAGAGTGGAAGGGAAACTGTTGGGTGGGTCCCAAATTGTGTGATGCAGCAATGGGGTGCTTTGAGGAAGGCAAAATGTGTAAAATGTATTTTTGATCAATTTAATGTTATGTTATTTGAAAGATATTTAAATTTCACAATTTAAATGGTATTTTTTGTTGTTTGTTTTAACATATATTAAATTCAACATATGTGAACCATACCTTACCAGTTATGCCACAACCTATGACGCAACATGTTCTACAAAGACTTGACACGGTAAACTGGTACATCTTTACTGTCAACACTGCTTAACTGACTAATGAAACATACAGATAGAGATTCCTTCCATGACAGTAAAATAATATTCTACTTTGAATTTTATTTTGTTAACCAGGCTAATGTTAGCTAACTAGAATAGCACAGTTAGCTTCCCTCTAGTGATGGCCATTGAACTAATACAGAATACAAGTGTGTGACATGGATGTAAAAATACAAGGCCTATATTTGTTCATAAAATAAAAAATAGAAATGATTGGTTAAAAGCTACCTGTAATATTAAATGATAAAATACATTTGTTTTAAAGATATAGCAAAGATACACACACACACACACATCAGTCATTTTTGCCCGGGCAACATGTTAAGGAATATTGATTTGAAAACATGCATGTATAAAAATACTGAGCAGACCCAGTTGACATGTACAGTAACCTTCAAAGTTTATCTTCCTCTGGGGAGTCTGACCTTATACAGCTAATTTCAAATGACTCATGTTTTTTGAGAAAGACGTCATTTCCTTACAGCCATTCTATTTTTACCCAATTAGACGCTTTTGTTTCTAAATGTGGTTTAAAAATTAAATTCAACACTGCAAAATACTTCCTGCCATCTTTCACAGATCATTTGTTTTGTAATACTTGGTGTGTTTTTGTATCTGTGGAATCTGCTGCTCTGGGGTCTCCACATTCTTCTGTTTCTCATTTGTTTACACTGAGACCAGAGTGTTATCATAGCCAAACACACACACACACACACACACACACACTGAGGAACACACAAACAAACACGCATACACACTCTCAACAAAGACGTTGCAGTCATAAATAGCCCTAAGAGAACTCATGAACATTCTCCTGTCAAGGTGGACCGTAGAGGAAGACGGCTTTACTAACAGTGTGTGTTTGCCTCAGTCTCTGGTATGTGTGTGCTCACACTGATCAGTCAGCTTTATTACCAGCTACTGTGTTTATTTGGACTACTCTTTATGGGCTGATCTGCTTCAGAACATTTTAGAATCTGACCCTAAACCTGTCTGCTTAGGTTGGCTCATACAATTGTTCCAAGCTGGTCTCACCAAACTTTTTACTACACAAGCTGTCATTTGCTCATTGGATAGCACAATCAATGCAAAACTATATATCAGCATCGGAATAAGCTTGTAATATTTAAATACTTATGGGCCAGTATACAGAGTGCCTTGATATCATGTATCTTGTAGCTAAATCCACAAGGCCAGTCTAACTCTGCTGTCAATGTGGCGTGATCCACTGTGACAGAAATAAAGAAGGAAAGACTCACAGGACGGAAAGAAACACCCTGCTTACAGCAGTCCATGGCTGTAATACAGCACCCTCAGAAACACTCACAGAACAGACAGTGTTTCATCTGATGTAAAATTAGTATTTGCCCACGAGTCCTGCATACTAATTTTGAATCATCACCAACTGTTTCTTGCTTATCAGGAAATATAAACCTCTAAAATACAATGAAAAAAACAAAACAATGAGGTCATTTTATTTTTTTGGGTCATTTTATGTAACTGTGGATCTGCATCATGGAGCAACGATAACTGCATCTGTATTGAAGTGAATCAAATCATTGGTCGTGGATCATTGTGAACACACTGAGTGGCATCTACTGGACTGTGTTAACTGCCACTTCCAGGCCAAAATAGCAGTACTGTGTATAGAGGTCCACACCGCATTTCCCAATGTGGTGGTGAGTTAGAGGAATGCTGCTTAACTGATAAGGCACTTTGTTAGATGAATAAAGCTGTCAAATATGTGCTACAATGATGTTGAGGAAGGATGCTACAGAAGGTCTAACAGCTTCCAATACACAGCCTACACTGGGCGGCTGTGGCTAGGAGGTACACAAGATCACTTCCTTGCTGTCAGACCTTCTGTATGCCTATCAGCAGCTCTAACTGTTGATTTTCTTCCTCTTTCCTATTTTTAAAAGCTTGTGCAGAAAAAAAGCAAATCGTTTTCTCTACAATGTTTTCTGAAAAAATGACCATAGAATATAAATCTGTGTGAGCATGTGCAAACACTCACCAAGGGGGGGCCTTTGAGGGGGCAGTGGTGGAGGAGGGGGGTTGTGGTGCATATTGACGGTCGGGCTGGCACACCGACAGTGCCTGCTGCTCCAAGTCTGACCTTGAGGACATGTTCTGTTTGCTATTGGACACCTTCAACAGAGAGAGAGAAGGTTCCGTGACTGAAAAATCATACATCCATCATTTACACTGTAATTTATCAGTTTCACATCCATCAGATCCACAAATAGCAGATTAGTGACAAATGATTGAAGCAAGCAGCCACAGTTGCACTTGTATAGAGCTACATGTGCGAGCAGCATCCATGGAGCATCTGAGTTCAGTTACATACAGTGACACATTTTGTGTAAAGCAACAATCTGTTGTCCAGAAAAGGCTGACCTCAGAACGATAACGTGGACGTGTCAGGTCAGAAGGTATAGAACTGAGAAGGGAGCAGTACATCATACTCTTTCTTGAAGTCATAACTCAAATCTGAACGCACAGACATGACTTGTGACATTGGCAGCCCCCATCTCTGATATCTCTCACCTTATATTTCACATCCACCTCATCATTTCAATCGCAGCTATCTCCTGAAAACTGTACGGCACCACACACTCTTCTTCAGTTCATGTGTGGGAGGAGTATGCATGTACACATCATTCACACACCTGGCCCCTGGTGTAGATGGTAGGGCGACACCGAGCAGATTCATGTGGCATATCCTGAGAGACCTAAATGTTTCACAGTGGTACTGTTAATGTTTTTAAGTCACTCTTTGTCCAGGTAAATGTGACAACTCTTTTGCTTTTGCTGAAGCATCTCATCTGGTATCTCGTATTGGCATAGTCTCTTACTATCAAACACTAGGAGCTGCAGCCTCAGTCCACTACAATGACCAGAATCTCTGCAGATACAAACTTGCATTTTTTAAAACTTGTTTGAACCTTTTGTATCTTCGTCTTGTGCCAAATTGTCAATCAGATGAAACTTGCAATGGCCAATTTTTTGACCACTGGGGGCAGTATAAATCAGTTGTGAACACAACACTGACATTAACTTTTAAGTTGATACACTAACCAGTGTTATGAATACCATTAAACAATCTAACTCCTCCATGCAAGTGTCACTAGCACTGCCATGCCAAGTATCAACACCAAATCTGAACATAATTGGCCAATACCCTGTTCATTTTTGCAGACTGAGCTACACAGGATCTTCTTAGGGAATCTTTTCTTACTGACAGTAAGTTGAACTGTGTTTTACTGCCTTAATTTGTTACTGTTGAATCGGTGTTGGTGTTTGTCACAGATTTAACGCATATGTACTACCTGACACTATTAATCTACAAACTAGCAGAAAAACACTGATTTCGAGCCGGTGTTAAGTTCCAGATTAATTACAGATAAATGTGGCGGCAAAGATCCAAATTGTCCATGTTCCTCCAACAAATCCAGTCTAAATACAGTAAACTCCAGTATCCACGCAGCCAGAGAAGGCATCATCTTTTTCTATTTATTTATTTTTTTGTTTTGTTGTGCCTCAGACAGAAACGGGGTACTTAATTGGTTCAAGAAATGGGATTCCTCATCTGTGTGTGTGGATGTTCACATCTTTAACCCACTCCCTATGATAAGCCAGTTCAAAGATTGCAAACAAATAAACTTGATCAAAGTAAGATTTCTTGGGTCGCTTCAGTCCGATGGGCAGGAGGGAGAGGAAAGATTATTTTGGAAGAGAAAAATATCTCTCTCTATCTCTGGGATTTCTACTGCCTCATGTCACTATGAACCAGAAACATTTACTCACCTAACTGGTAGGTAGGTGAGTAAACGGTAAATGCCTTCGTTTATATAGCACCTTTATACAAAATGTTCACTCAAAGTGATCTTATTGATTAAATTATTTTGGTTTTTTGATTTTGATTAAATTCATTCTGCTTCTTTTTTCCATGATATCTGCTACACTATCACTTTCTACTATTTGCCTTGTTCTAGTCTAACTAATCTGTCTTACCTGGTACTGATCTGTCTATCCATTTATAGCTATATAGCTATTATCCATTTTTATCCATGTCAGTGGTCTGATGCGTTCAGTGGTCAGTTGTTCAGTCCACTTTGGTTCAGGCTGAAATATCATGATAAATATTTGATTTTTCATAACTTTGTTGATTCAGAGTGATGTTTTTTTCATAAATGGCTCCATTAATGACTCCATTAATCCTGACTGAGCGGCTCACTTATTTGTGAAACATCATACTGTCTCTGCCAGTGCTGCAAGTAAATAGGTATGACTGAACAAACCAAAAAAGTATTAAAGACAATAGATGATCAAAAACAAGTGTAACTGATATTACAATGGATAGAGAAACCTACACAGAATCCCAAGGTTCAGACATTTTAATGGAACATGCTCGCCTGTACTGCAATAGGTTAGTAAAGAGTTAATGTAGGTGACTGGTAAGCACTAATTGCTTAGCATGAATCAAAATAACAGGAAATAACTCATCGAATGGATTTTGAAATGAAGGCTATAGAAGACGGCAACATTCCACTTTGCACTTGTTGTGAGGAATTATTAATGATCCAAAAATGTGTGATTGCATGCTACACACACACACACACACACACACACACACACACACACACACACACACACACACACACACAAAATGCAATAGATGGTAATCAGCACATATTTCTGACAGGTCAACTTTAGTCATTCAGGAAGAAATGAGCAGCATGACATATCAGCTGATGTGTCATTTACATTGTGAATGTGAGTGGCTCCCTGTGTGATGATTCAAAGATCCCTCAGATATTCATGGTCCCTAAAGACAGATTCTCAGTACCGTAAAAAGTTGGTGGTTTCATCATAGCTTTAGTAATCATTCCTTCTTCACTTATGATGATGTCTTTAGTCACCGTGTCAGATGTTGAGCTCCGGAACACAGCATCACCTCTAAATAAGGTCGACTGTCTAAAGGAAAAATAAAGCCCTAATATGGCTAAAGATAGAATCATGTTCTCTCTGCATATGGCCAAAGAGCATCTTTATTGTCTGTGGTGCAAACAAAAGACAATTCATTTGATTTAATAATCAAATAATTAATAAATCTCAGGTTTAAAATAAAACTTTTTTTTAACAGGAAGTTAAAAAGACCCCCTGCCATAACCCAAATTATTTTCATACAGCTCTGTACAGCCACAGCTGCTAACACAAAAGTCTTTCTACACTGTTACCTCCTAAGTCACGATATATTGCTGTTCTTAATTAATATCCAAAAGTACTGATTATCAATCTTAATGAAAACAAACTCCAGTCTGATGTTAAAATTACTCCGGAAACCAGACACCTTGTTTGGACTTCCACAAACTGCCAAGAAAATTATACTTGTCTGAAAATGCATATAAAGACACACACACACACAACACACACACACACAGTCAATTATAATGCAATGTGAAAATGTTCTGGCTGAAACGTTGACTTGCACTCGGAGACAGACAGCAGGAGGTGTGTTCGCAGACAGACAAATTGTTTGAAGCTGTGAAAGAGTCTGGCGATGAAAAGAGACACAGTGTGGTTTCAATTAGAGCTGCAGTGGCACGGACAGACAGACAGACACACTGACTGGGGGCTGAGAGGAAAAGTGAAAGAAAAAGATGGAGTGGACAGGACAAAGAGATATTTGGGAAAGGGCTGCTGTGTTTCTCTCACTTCATCTAATGTGAAACATACGTGTGCTTCATGCTTGGGTGTGTGTGCGTGTGTGTGTGTGTGTGTGTGTGTGTGTGTGTGTGTGGGTGTGTTCTTACGTGTTTGATGATTTGTAGGTGTGAAAATCTCTACAATGCATTTTCTTTTCCAGCCATAATCTGACATATTGTGTTTAACACCACTACTATGTGAGTGTGTGTGTGTGTGTGTGTGTGTGTGTGTCTGTGTGTGTGTGTGTGTTATGTCAAATACCAGGTTGTCACAAGTGGTCTTGCTCACCCACACACTTCATGGTATCGAAGCCTATTAACATCAATGAAGGCGGTTTGTGAGCCGACAACAGCATGGTAGAAAAACTGAACCAGACAGTGTGAGGAGAAACAAACTGCAATAATTAGGAAGTGAATACAAACGATTTCCATGTCATTAACAAAACATCAGTCATATTATAGCAGATCATCATATTACATCATATCCTGCAGGTACATTCCAATGATATGTCACACACACACACACACACACACAAAGACACACAGCCTTCATTGACTAACTCTTCATCTTTTCTTTGGTTTAGATTTATGGCGCACACAGTACGTAAGCGCACATTCCATATTGAACAGGTCATTACTCCCCAGTAATGTACCTCATTCAGACACACGCACATCTTCCAGGAACAATTGAATTTCTGTCCATTGTTCATCAGAATGCTCATTCACCTGGTCTGAAAAAGGAACGGGGCTGAAAACAGTGGAGATTCTTCTCTTTCTAAAGGTACAATGATCCAGTCCATGTTAAACTATAAGAACATACCGTGTATACCGCGTGAGATGAATTAAACACATCAGTATGTTTGAGGTCATTTAGAAACAGTGCTTAGATATTTGCTCACCAGAGAACACTGAGTTTATTTTCACACTGTAAATGTCCTGCTTACTACATATGCTACAAACAAATGGAAGAGATTTATCTAAACTATGATGATGTTGTTTATGTCCCCCTGCTTCTCTGCTGGAGGGATGTAAGTGGCCCGCGCACACAGCAGAGAGCAGAGTGCTCCCGCTGGAGCTGACTAGAGGCTGTCTCAGGGCTGGAGAGCCAGTGTTAGGGGCATTGGGTCAGGCTTAGAGAGCTGGCTGGGTCCACTGGAGCATGCTGGAGGCTGGTTAGAGGATTTGCGTTAGACTCAAGGGGGCTTAGAACTGACCCTGGGCATTGAGAGCCTGCTGGAGCTTTGTCATTGATTCAGCGTACTGCTAAATGCAATAATGTAATACTGTAATATTTGGATGGTACTTGAGTTTTAACTATTTAGAGCCACTGTATAGAATGGTGATGTAATTATGCATATTTTAAATTATTGTGATGATAGAAATCTGTTGAGCAATGAGTGCAGTCTATGTGCTGCTTTCAGGCTATTTTCAAATTCTAAACATACATGAAGGTACTTATGGAGGTTCTGGAGCTGGCCTCATACAGCCCCTCAAGGCCCTCATTCAGGAAAGTATCAGGTGTTCCGGCAACTGGTGGTGTGGGAGTGTCGCTGTTATCTACTATTGTCAGTGCACCTCAATGCAGTTTTCCCACCCACATTAACCAAGGACAGTGAAGAAGAAGACAAGGACTCCCCAAGGACTGCCCCAGAGCTTTTCCTTCATTTCCTAGATTTTGGGATAAGTGTAGATTGAAACCACTTTACACTCAGCCCTACCTTCTCCAGTATATGTTGAAGTTTAAAGGTCATTGAAAGCAGAAGGACTTCATCATTAGACACTCTCCACTCCTGAGTTACACCTACAGATTCTATCCAGCAGACATGAGCAGAGTCCAACCACTGAGAAGACTTTTGAACTAAAAGTGATGTGAGGCCAACTGTAATGACAGCTAGACTTATTTTTCAATTAATGGACTAAAACATTGAAGCCAAATGTAATATATTTGAAAGCAACACTCATTCTAAATATGCATGTTTATATTAAAGGTATCTGAGCTGTCTGCTTTAATCCGTGTTTTGGTAAATGATTAAACATCTCTCTGCTTTCAAAGAACACAGGCCAAAGAAAACATCAGGAACCACTTCCTCGTGAGATCCTGCCTGTCAGAGAGCGTTACAGAGAGGTCATAAATCACAGCATGCTTCATGTCCATACGCACACAGGTACACATTTCACGACTCTGTGATGTTAATCAAGAGATAATCTGTGTGTGTGTTTCCTGAAGTTACACACACAGCAGAGGAAGCGACATCTGTAACAATAGACTCCAACTTACTGTGTGTGTTTGTGTGTATTGCCAATGGGAACTAAGCTCTGCGGAGACAAAGCCAACAGGACCGTCTGCAGGTGCGTGTGGGTGTGTGTGTGTATGCGAGTGTGTGGGTGTGTGTGAGTGATGCAGTGAGTGTGAGTGCTTACTCAGGCAGGGCTCTCCTGATGATGCTGTGAACTTGTTTGTAGACGTCCAGTTTGGACAGACAGCTGCACTGGGTGTGGTTGGCCACACTGATCGTCACCGGCTTGGTGCCTTGGGTGATCGGTACTGTGATCTCAAACAGCTGCAGAAAGAGCAAAAGAGAGAAGAGGTGAATCAATGATGTACAAAAAGCACAGTGCACTGTGTAAATAACACTGAAGTCCAACACGTGGTGATTGGTTTGCCTTCAGTTATAAGCTAATGCATTTTCATGTTACGATAATGTGTATAGTGCCAAACTAGGAAGAAAGTGTTGTCTTGCACAAAGACTGAACTGTCCACTGGAAAAAAAGAAATGTCACAGAATCAACACAAGTAGTTTCTGATGACAGCTGCAGTACAGAGGTACTGGACATTGTTGCCAAGTGCTATGAGATTGGCTGCTAACTTTTACTATCAAAATAAAACTTGATGACTTGCATAATCCCTTTAGCTCCACAGTGGTAGTATCTCATTTCATCTGTTGCAGAAAGACCCCTATTCTACCTCACCAGACTTTAGATTCAGTATGCATTTACATGGAAGGTGATCAGCCTCAGTGCAACATAGGTGAGACCCAGATCAGTCATTTGCAGTTGAAGAGTTCTTTCTCGTCACAGCAATGATCGGTTTGTACAAGTGAGGACAAAATGATTTCTGCTCTGCTCTGAAATACCCACACTAAGCTATTCAGCCATACATGACCCAATGTCTCAATACTTAATTTGAAAAATGGTTGAGGAATTTGCACTGGGCCAAGCCAATGTGGAAGTTTCACTGCAGTTCCTTAAATGGCTACTTGTGGCTGTCCAGAATGAGTCAAACTTCATAAGTCCCTAAAATGTCCAACAGCAGAAATGTTTACAGCCTGGTACAAACACACTGCTTTGACAGGTCAGTGGCCTGCATCCAGCCTGCTTCAGCTCCACCCATGCTCCATCTCTTGGAGCATGGATGGAGCTGATCCCATTTGGATTGGGTCACATTTTTTGATTATCTGGGACCTGGTGGAGATGGTGACGACCAGTGCCACCACACTGAGCTTCACAACAACTCTTCAGAAAGCTAAGATTTATGTCACAGAGTCTGTTAAATGCAGTCCATGGTAACGACCCACACATCGGCTACACTGGCTGGCTGGTTTAAAACTCATTAATTGAGAAAACATCAAATCAAGCTGACACACTGTATATACGTACACAGCCACAAACTGATATGACTTTTTTTCACAGAGGAACACTCAACAACCCATTGTGTTTTTGTCAGCCTGATGAATAAGTCAAGTCAAACTGAAGTTATACAGCCCAAAATCTCACAAAACTCACAAAAGCCACTATTTCACACACTCTTTTAGCAAGGACCCTTCACCAAGGGCCCCTTCACTTGGAGTTCAACCTGCAGCTTTAATCAGTGGGAAGCACATTTGAGACTGAAAACAATACGCGAGAATGTGAAGGATTGCCACTTGAAGAACAATAAGAGTAAAAAGGAGCTGAGCTTTAGTTTTCACGTGGTACTGCTCGAGATACTTACACAAGTCTGTTGTACAGAATAGAACAGAAACCGTGAGAGCCACTCCATCCATTCAATCACTTGAACAGCATGAATAGAAACTAATTAGTCTCAATGACTCCTATTCACAAACCCTAAATAGTTTAAACTGTCTCTCTCCCTCTTATCCTAATTGGGATATCATTAAAGCTGACCTCAGTCTTTTTGACCTGGTAAGTGCTCATCAAGGTTACAGAACACATACACATGAAGAGAGCTCTGAGATCACAGAGACCACCACTGGGTTGAAAAGTTCACCTGCACAGATTTCCTAAATCTGTGGTGATGTTTTGGCTTGTAAAATTGTTCTTCTTGGCTTCTTGTTGCTGACTATAATCAAAGGCCTCCATACTACTCAAGTATCTTTTAACAAAAAAGCAAATCCCCAGACAAACTTTGAGAAAGGATTGAGAAACTGAAGCTTGTGGGGATATTATGAAACATATGATTCTTGTGGAGACAGTATGTTGCAGCAACAAAATGATAGCATACTGCGTGACACAAGAGTAAAGGGTCGATTACTAAACCTACAAGTCACCATCATGGCACCTCTTTTAGTTTAGTGTTGTATTTGCTGAATACATTTGACTGCACTGCTGTGAAATAACACCTCATATTGGGCTGCGACTGAACTTGAAATTTTGATTGAAGGCACCAACAAAAACTCCACTGTATCATGCATTCACTTCATATACATTTTATCTATATAGTCAAAGTATCAAGGTAGCAAAGTATCATTACAATATAGAATGCACAACAATGCACAACAGTTGTAAGTGATATATATTAGCTACAACTGTTTACAAAGTATGTATCGTATGTTCAATGTCAAGTTCCATGTCATTTATCTATGGTGATGGTGGAGGATGGAAGTCTAGACAAAGAGACTGAGCAGGGTGAAACACACAGTGGCTGAGGTGGATCTTGTCTTTTAGTATCCTTTGAGCTCTGCACATGCACCTCAAAAAGTTCTTAAGAATACAGCTGTTCCTGAGCTGTATTGGAGACACGAGTTGGCCATGACAGGTTGTGTTCCTGATTCCCAGGCTCCACCGTTGTCAAAACGGGTGTGCGTTTTTGCCTCCTTTTCCCTAAAAACAATGATCAGCTCTTTGCTTTTGCTCATGTTTTGAGGCAGTTGGCCGACCATGAGCTGGGTCCAGCTTGATGTTGTGGCACTGTGGACAAGTGCTCATGGTGGGAACTGTTGAGTCTCTAAATAATAAGTCTAGACCTGCTCTGTGTCATGAGATAATCTCTGTTAGGACTTTGTGCTACATTAATAAAACTGAACTGAACTGATGTTAAGCATGATGTTAATTTATGGTTTATCATGATTTTACAGTAAGCGTATTGTGCCAGTTTCAAGTGCCAACTAAGTATGCGACTCTGTGCTTCCAATACAGCAGTTACCCACCCAAAACTCTATAAGGTCTGTGTCTGTCTCTGACCAACTATTTTTCTAAAAGTAAACAGAGGTTATTCATACAAATCTGATAAAAAATTACATTGACCACTGCAACAGTGCAAAATAAGAGAATTAAGTCCAAACATCAGCTCTCTGTCTTCTCTCTGGCTGAGCACACAATCCTGTGGAGTGGAGGAGGTGTTACTGCCAATCTGAACTGTCTGGGGTCTGTTTGAGAGGAAGTCCAATATCACGTTGCAGAGTCTGGTACTCAAGCCCAGAATGCTACGTTTGCCAATCAGTTTCATGGGGGAGATCATGTTGAATGCTGAGCAGAATGAAAATCAACAACATTCCGATGGAGGTGTTGTTATTTTCAGTGTATGTGACTGAGTGGAGATTTAAATAAATTCTAAATAAACAGTGCTGACTCTACAGACACATCGGTGATTACATTCATAAAACTTCCTATTTTTCTCTACAAACACAAACAAAAACATTAAAAGTGACTCATATCCAAATAATACCAAAAAACAAATGACAGTTTGATCTGGTAACTTTTCCATTCTCTAAAGCATTATGGCTATCCTGAGAGCCTGTATGTTCATGTTAACACACCAACAGCATTCATCTGGAGAATAAAAAAATAGTAATAAATGACTAAATTACACAGAAAGGGAATGTAAAACATATCAAATAAGAAGTTTAACAAAAAAGGTCAAGTGTCATAGTTCAGCGGTGGGAAAAGTTTTAGGAGTGTTCAGAAGGCTTTACGTAGTGTTAAAAAATGGTTTGTGAAATAAGGTTTACAAACTGAATCTCTCTTCTGTTACACAAAATGTGAGGACTTGATTTTTTATCTTATATGATCTTACATTCAGTCTTTTACATGTTTTAGATTATTGGTCAGTGCTTGGAAGGAGTCTCTGGAGCCCAAGTCAAAAATATTACTAAATATTACAAAATTAGTACTTTATTGAACAATACTTCTAATAAAATAAAAAATATAACAAGGAATCTGCCAAAGACAATAGTGACAAAGCACTGGTGGCCTACCCATGAACTAACTAAAGCCTAACCTAGCTGAGCTAATTTCAAAACATGCTAGACATGTTGAAAGGGCAAAGCCTGATGATAAATGGTGATTTTCACTTCAGCGGTCTATGCTCTAAACTTTATACAATCTACTGTGGAGAAAAGAAGAATATCCCTAATATAGCATATGCAAGCTGTTAAACACAGCAAACAAGAACAAAACTATAAGACATTATGCACAGTACAGAATAGTGAGAGAGGGAATAAACCAGCGTGGTGAAGAGAAAGTTGAACACAAACATCTGCAGAGTGAACACCATGAGCGCAGGTTTTCGAGAACCGCCAGACGGCCGCTTAAAGATACTTACAGTCAGTCAAATAGTAAAATACACAGTTTAGCACAACTTCTATTACCTGCTAAGTGTCGAAACCTCTTAACTCCTGCCAGCTGCTTCGGGCTCTGCCAAAGCAAATCAGCACAGTGAAACTTCAAGGATGACGAAACCAACCACAAAGTGCTGTTAGAAAGAGCCACATTTGACTCTTCACCTTTCCATACGTCTATTTTGAGTTTTTAAGTTATTTGCAATCACTTTCAAAAAGAATTCATTGAACTGTAAATTGTCTATCTAGTCTGCCATAATTTGAATGATTTACTATGTAGCCTATGTAAATTTCCAAACTCTGGCCAGAGGTCTGATACTGCAGCCAAAAACAGCAGTTAGGAAAAACTAGCAGAGCGAAAGAATGTCTTGTGAAACCTCAAAACGTCTGTAGCTCAGCACCCACAGGCCCCGCTGCCAGGAGAAAGCTTCTCATCTTCAGCCTCGGCCTCCTCACTTACTGACTTCACACCTCACGGGTGGCGTGCTTCATAAAGTTTCTTGATTTAAACGCTGTCGTTGTTGCTTCAATGTTCAGTGAAACACCATCTAAATGTGATCTCTCTCTCTCTCCATCCACACAGTCAAAAGACAAAACTGTGAAACATAGTTAACATGTTAGTCACACTACTCTACACAGGTTTTCTAGTGTTCACATGAAACCTTTGGGTCTAATAGCCAGTGGGCCTATTTACCCTAACAAATGATACAATAAGGCCATATTCAGGTCACAGTACACTTCCTGCTCTGATTGAAATCAGCTTTAACAGATCATCTAACAAAAGGGCTATCAGGCCGGACTGCCACTGCCAGTTCATCAAGTTAACACTTGGGAAATGAAGAAAGCAGCTGAGCTGAAACAATGCGCTATCAGCATCAGCCAGTCCATTAACAACAGCTCCATGGAAATGAGCCAACGAGCTGAAGGAATTTACCCTCTGCTTCATGGTGCAGCTGATTGGTGACTGAGTTTGTATTTAGACTGGCTGCATGTCATTTAAAGTCACAATGTCATTTTTATCACTTGCAAGGTCAAGGTGTTTGAACATCAGTTATCACCATAGACAGTATAAAACATGGCAGGATATCCATGACGTCACCCACAGGTTTCCAGAAGAGCTGTTGTGAGGTGAAGTTCAGTGTGGTCGGCGGCTCACAACTACTGCAAAAATGGGCGAAGAGGTGGAGCATGGATGGAGTTGAGACTGACTGAATGAAGCCTGGTTGCTACCTGTAACAACGCCCACCTGTCAATCAAAGCATCCACACTGTTAATTCTGCTTAACTTTAAGCCTTAATATAATGTGAACAGGTGAGCTGTATATAAATTCACTGTCAGCACAGTTGTCATGAACGGGGAAATTAGCTATAGAGACCAAAACCAGACTGCACAAACATTCAACAACCAGCACTTCATAATGTACACTTGTATAATCCAGTGTGATCCGACACAACAAATCTGCCATAAATTCTACTTTTATGAAGCTGATGCTGTTTCAGTTTTGCTGATGCTGTCAGAGAGGTATCTGTTTAACTATAATGTTTACTGTTGAGGTTGCAGTATTTTGCAGTAGTGTTAAACTGGACTGCATTATATTGAAAGGTGTTTTTTTTATGCTTCGGTCTACATACATAGGGGCCAAAATATTACACCCACTATAACCTCAATTTTTCCCAACTTTTGGAATTAAGAACGTGTGACAGAACCAATGATATCATTCAGCTGCTATTAAATATGGCAGCAGGAATGATGTCTGTGCTTCATCTACATCAGTCCGTGACATCACACTGCTGTGTGCAGGTTGGTGCAAGTGTGGTGCAATTACATTCACACTCACACACACACACTGTGTAATACGTCTTCATCATGTGCATAGCTGTGTTTGAAAGGATTCTCTGTAATGCCATCGAGACATTTCCTCATTTTGTAATGTTTTGTACTCTGCTCCTCGTCCAGCTGCAGGAAGACGTCATACTGGGTGATCTTCTTCACAAAATGTTTACAGAACACATGTGCTCTGACATCTACAACATTGGAGATTCTGTGAAAGACTGCGCCGGGTCAACCACAAGAAGCAGCACTTACTGTACACCGGAACAAACATTGCATCGCATCCAAGACATCAGCACCAAACAAAGTTTTTAAGACTTCATGAGCTTCTGTTGGAGCTTCATGTTCTAGTGACAGTTTTCATTACAGCGGTATTAAATGATGAAGAAAATCTTTGTTTATGTGTCATGGATGGCAGGTCTCTCAGCTGCTTGCTCATTGCTCACGAAAGAAGACAAATTCCATTCATTTCTTTCATATGTGTACACAGTGCAGACAGTTAATCCAAGCAGAATCCAAGCCCACGTGTCCACAGCTTCATATTATTCTCATGGCAGGAATGTATCAAAACAACCTTTGGATTTTTGTCTATTCTAAAAACATGATTTTTTTATTACACACTGTGTTCAAATCCTCCATCCATCCAGAGATCCTCCATCCAAATCTGTTTTTATCAGGTAATGTTAAGTTGCATTTCTTCTTGTGTTTACATCTGAGTAAGATGACCCGACGCAAAAGCATTTTAACTGGGAGTCAAGCCAACAACACTTTGACTAGACAGCCTCTCGTATTGGTGTGCTCTTACATTTTGCTTCTGTTTTCAGTGTGCACTCACTTCTTTTGTCACCAGTATTTGATTCAGTAAATCACATGAGCCTCCACATTCAACATGTGGTCCACATAATGCTTCCCTTTTAACTATTCCTGGCCACTCTGGATGTCTCTCTAACAGGACGGGGGTAATGAAATACATAGGTGCCTTCGTGTTCTATAGTAGCGTAGAAAACATATGTTATAACAAAGAATACATGAGAAAGTCTTCATTTTCACACAAAAGTAACAATATATTATGCATGTGATCTCTGCACACTGCACTAGCACCAGCATCAGGTCAGAATTTCATTTTCTTCAATATTTTTGTTTAGGAGAAATTACAGCAAAACTAATAACATTCCCATCAGTCCCAGCTGCTATACAATTTTTGGGTCATGATTATGCTCATACATATTCAGACCATTTTGCCTTTTGTCCTGTACAGGTGTAAACTTCAGCCACAAAAGGAATTATCTGCTGGCGACCACAAATGTCCACAGAAAATCTTTTCTTTGTCTGTCAAGAGTAGTACCATCTTAGATTTCGTTAAAATAAGTTAGCTTGCTTTGTGCGTGACGTGTGTGAGTGAAATGTTCCCAGTAATGGTCTATTTGTTATATGGCCACAGTATTAAAATCTCAAAATTAACTTATAATTGATTTATTATTTTACAGTGACACATAAAACAACTTTGAGGGCCAGTTTAAACAAGCTCAGTCCAATCATTTTTCAGCAATGATTTACGGTCCCACACTAAACAGGGCAACCTCAGGAAGAGCCCCTAACTGAGAGAGAAAACAAGCTGTAAAACTCGATCTGACCACACACACAAATACACACAGTATTCCTCCAGTCAGACCACATAACAAGCCAATTAAAGAGCCCTGCATGCTAGTAACTCTTTCTCTTTAACCACAATTGTACTCTGGAGACCAGTAGACACACTGTGGTACTCCAGAGCTCCTGCGTCTGCTCATACATGTGAACACTTTGCATACAGCTGAGATGTTTCTGTTCCACCCACCTCAGTGTGCTGTGCTTATATGACCTTAAGTAAGCATGCTAGCTAGAGAAACCATGTAAGTGAGCATCTGTGTTGGAGTAGATTGAAGGACAAGCAGCCAGAGAACCTCACAAAGTCATAGTCAGTTCAGGGGCTGATTTTAACTTCTAGGGGACACTTTGTGTTAGATTCAGTTGTAATCCTTATCCTGTATGGGTATTATGTACTTTGATCTATATTTGAGCACATAATAAGAACAGCAGAAGAAAAAAGAATGTGCTTACAGTTTTGCTGAGGTAACCAGTGGAGATATTCCTGCATTGTTTGTCTTCAGAGTGGCAGCATCCTCCACATCTGTAGACGGACACACATGGTGGTTTATAGAAGATGTTGGTGGGAGCCCCGAACTCCCTGCCCACGTCGACACACACTTCCCTGGGCATGCACTGAGTCTTCCTCCACTCTGACTCTATACCTGCAAACACCACAGCCATACAACAGGAGGACACACATACAGCATATGATATATACATTTGTATGTTGCAAACGTTTCAGATTTCATCATTCCAGTGCATGACTTCGGTCATATCACTATCAAACTGTCAGCCATGATGGTCATAACATAATAGACAACTCATATCATTTATTTATTTACATATACATTTTTTGTGCCCAGACCTTTTTTTCTTTCCATACTTTTCACATAAATGGCACCCCAAAGTTCTACAAAACATAGCTTCAGACAGTCTTGAACACTAGAATTGATGTGGTGCTATATGTTTTTTATCTTACTGAATCCTATCTGTGCATTCAGATGATCCTCTGAAACATTGTGTATATATCTCTGTGGCTGTAAATATTGGCTATTTATGTGAAAATGATCAAAAGTCCTTTTTTGCTTCACTGCTAACACAGGATTTTTATTCACATTGTATCAACATCCACAACATGTACTTCTCATTCCTACAGATTCCTACATGGGGACGTAGGTATATCCCCCACACCATTACACCACCACCAGCAGCCTGAACCGTTGAAAAAAGGCAGGATGGATCCATGCTTTCATGTTGTCAACACCAAATTCTGACCCTACCATCTGAATGTCGCAGCAGAAATCGAGACTCATCAGAACAGGCAACGTTTTTCCAATCTGCTACTGTCCAATTTGCCTGTGTGAATTGTAGCCTCAGTTTCCTGTTCTTAGCTGACAGGAGTGGCACCCGGTGTGGTCTTCTGCTCCTGTAGCCCATCTGCCTCAAGATTCGACGTGTTGTGCGCTCAGAGATTCTCTTCTGCATACCTCGGTTGTAACGAGTGGTTATTTGACTTACTGTTGCCTTTCTATCAGCTCGAAGCAGTCTGGCCATTCTCCTCTGACCTCTGGCATCAACAAGGCATTTGCGCCCACAGAACTGCCGCTCACTGGATATTTTCTCTTTTTCGGACCATTCTCTGTAAACCCTAGAGATGGTTGTGTGTGAAAATCCCAGTAGATCAGCAGTTTCTGAAATACTCAGACTAGCCCGTCTGGCACCAACAACCATGCCACGTTCAAAGTCACTTTAAGCCTTCATACAGCTTCTTATAAATGTGTTAAAAGTCATGCCAGTGGTTACGTTTGCCCATCATGTTAAGGATATCAGGATATTATGGACCTATCACATGAAGGGAAAGGGAAACATCTTTATTGTTGTAATTAAGTGAGTTATAGTTCATAACTAAAGGTGGCTCAGGGTTAATCAAATGGCAAAGCAAATGAGTAAACTCTGTTACAAGGCCATAAAGATTATGCTTGATGGTCAATAGATGCAGATGTTAAGTATAGTATTCAAACATCACATACTGTGAGTACTTACTGGACTAGTACTTTTATTTCAAAACAGGAGCACTGATTATCGGAGATAACTGCATCCATATTTTACAAATCAGGCACACACAGGCTCTCTCTCACACACACAGGCTGAACTTGATGTGAATAAACAAGATAATGTGATGCATATGGTTTTCTGAGTTTGAGGAAAAAGAGTTGCAGCTGCTTAAAGCAAATTTCACCTCCCATGTCATTATAGCCTGGGGCTCTAACTGGTGCGGACATCAACATTTTTCGACAACAAAGCAGACTTTAACATGCCAAAGACCACTCTTCGTTGCTTCTCTGAAGGGCCATCAAAAAGACAAGAACAGCCCAGGTGGAGTTCTGGAAGAATTAATAATTAATCACACGAAATTAAATGTACAAACATACTTTTCAGGACATCCAAGTTGAGGTAGGCAGCAGCAAATGTTGGCTCTTCTGTATCAGCCAGTGGCCTCAGTCTGCGAGGCTGAGGGTGCTGAGAGGACTTGGAGGATGAAGAGGCAGCAGCAGAAAGTTTTGATCTGCATTTCAGAGCAGCCCAGTATGAAGGATAGATGAGACTCATCAATTCATCAATACTGGAGGCTGAACGCAACTTCTGTTCCATGTCTGGCTTTGGTGATGTGTCCTGAAAGAAAAAAGAGACAGCTTCATTGAGAATACTGCTGTAGATTATCAATCAACTGTTGACCCATGTGCCCGAGAAACACACTTGAGGAACACATCACAAAGTCTTTGCTCAGCACACGAGCAAATACTGTATAGTAGTTTCCATCGTGCCTATGAAACCTTAAGTCAGACTTAAGTCAAGGTTACAACAAACAAATGTAAATATATATTATCTGTATTGATCTGTCATTTCTGTATTGATCTCAAGTGTTTCTACTGAAAAAGAATATAGCAGTGGAGTGTTGGAGCAACTAAAGACATCTGGAACAGCTGTGGATTTTATCCCACTCCATCCATCCAAATATTCATCACGGGTTGTGGTTGGGCTGGAGTCTATCCTAGCTGACTCGGGGCGAGAGGCAAGACAAGTCACCAGTCATCACAGGGCACATAGAGACAACAACCATTCACACTCACATTCACACCTACAACAATTTAGAGTCACCAATGAACCTGTTAAGGTCATGTCTTTGGACTGTGGGAGGAAGCTGGAGAACCCAGAGAACCCACATGACAAGGTGAGGTTCAAACCAAGAACATTCTTACTGTGAGGCGACAGCCCTAACACTGCAACAAGTCCCACATCAAGCCTTAAATGAAGACTAACAAGTCCTGAGTCCCCAAGTCCCAGGTCAAGTCTGAACTTAATATGAACACGTTCAAAATCCATCCAAAAAAGTCCAAAACAAGCCACAATCATTCCAAACAAAAGAACAGAATAATAACTGTAAAGAAATAACAGCAATAATAACAGCAATAATGTGCGGGTGTTTCCTGTTGTTGAATGCTTTGATGTCATTTCATTTCATTTCAAGCTTGGGGGAACGTTAGTGGAGCAGGATCAGGAGTGTGTTCGTTTCACAGTTCAAGTGCTGTGATTCACATCACATTGGCTGTTGATCACCGAGGCTACACACATAAAACCGACAGCCAACACTGTGATTTCTTTCTGCCAGAAACGTGTCAGAACTGCGGGGGAGAAAGGATTACAGTGTGCGCTGCTTCAAGACATTCAGTGTTGTTGTGGAGAAATTTCTGAAGTCAGTGGTCAATGGTGAGGTCAGGAAGGAAGAAAGTGTTCAGGAGCGTGTATTGCAGGGAGAATATCTTTACCTATACAGGTGTTATTGTCAGCATATTCTAGTCTGCAGACACAGGAACGCGACTGGAATTTCAACGGCAAGCTATCTATTATGTCTAGGAAGGCAGCAATAGGTCTCTTCGACCCTGGCCCCCACAGTTGAGATAGACTGGCACCTACTCAACCAAAGCCAAACAACTAATACTGCCGAGGACCTCAAGGCCCACACGTGACCTTGTGTAACTTAAGGATAAAAAATTCTGGATGCTTTGACAAGTGTGACAGAGCTTTGTCCCCCTGATGGTTGCTGATGGTACTCTGTTTAGGTGAATTACCAACACTTTAATATGCTACATATGTGTTTATCTGTTCCCCCTGGGTGGTTAGCTCAAAAGATTACCACTTATAGATTACCACCACTTCAGTGTTAATAAGTTGCATTTTCTAAACACTATAGACACACAGGCATATAGACATTCATTACTGACACATCACCAGCGATTGATTGTTCACAGTTTGCTCTAAACTGTTTGAAATGTGACATTCTGGTCATTGAGTTAAAGAGCTGGTCAATTTAAATAATCAAAACAGACATTCTGACTCTCTAACTGTGAGAAGTGTGATAAGTTCATTTCTTCATACAGGCTGCCGCCTATGCCTCAAGTACTACAAAGATCTCTATCACTATGGGCCTAAATACATTAGCAGACAGTTTGCTGTGTGTGTTCTCTTTTAGTGAAGTCTGCATTGTTTCACTTGAAACAACAAGACTGAAATGAAATGATCTGTATCCTGCTCTGAGAGAAAAATGATTTATATGTTGAGATGAGAAAAAGCTGCTTGTTTTTTTGGCTTAAATCAACAAGATACAAAACAAAGTTTCAAGTTCAGTGATGTACAGGCTAGTTACATCGCCAGCTCTGCTGCTGTAGTCTCCCCTGTGCTTTCAGACCACAGTCTGAAGACTGAGGAAGTTCACACCACTCACACTTACTGTTACACAAGCGTTGTTAAAATAATGTCACTGTCTTTTAAATGTCCTTGATAGTCCCAAAATATCCCAAAAATGTGTGTGCCTACAGACAATTGGACAATTTTAAAGATTTTTCACTTACATAACATTGCAAAAATCAGACGCATCGTGTCCCAAGCAGATGCAGAAAAACTAGTCCATGCATTTGTCACTTCTAGGCTCGACTACTGTAACTCTTTGTTATCAGGCTGCCCCAATAAATCGCTTAGGACTTTGCAGCTAATTCAGAATGCTGCTGCACGTGTTCTGACAGGAACCAAGATCAGAGATCACATCTCTGGCTTCCTTACACTGGCTACCTGTTAAATCTAGAATAGAATTTAAAATTCTTCTCCTTACGTACAAAGCTCTTCATGGCCAGGCACCATCATATCTAAAAGAACTCATAGTACCTTACTGAGACAGAGCTTTCAGCTATCAAGCTCTTTTTCTGTGGAGGATTTACTGTATTATTGATGTTGCGTCTCTTTGTCTCTCTCTATATATATTTCCTTCCCCTCTGACTGGGACTGAAAAATGACTTCTTCTTTGTTGTATTAGACAGGAATTACCGAAATGAGATTACTTGACAGTTCAGAATTTCAGTTGACTCCATTGGGCACACACTCCCCTGCCCTGGGGACATGTATACCAGAATATACCAGTAGGGGAAGAACGACAGGGGTCAATGTTTTATAGTCAGCAGCAGCATCAGTTCTAATCAAAGTCTTTTCAGGTTCATTTACTTTATTTGGGATATCTGAGGTAGTCCTCCAGCTGCTCTGCACTCTTCCTGATGAACAGTGAAGTAAACTGCTGCCAACTGTAGCTGCTGTTAGCTAATGTTAACTCAGTTTGTTAGCCAGGCTGCTTGGACTGTGAGGTCAGCAGACATTTCAGACAGGCATTTTTGCCCTTGGAGTTGTAAGTATTATTATCTGGCTGATGTCTTGAGTTGTATTTGCTTCTTGTAGGGCTGTTTTGATAAATGCATGTGTGCTTGGCTTAAAAGATGGGGGGACAAGAGTGCCATGAATCTTGGGTGAAACACAGCACAAGGAACTATTGTCCAAAAAACTGACTGCTGGAGGGAGATTACAAAGCATCTTAAGTCAGGGGTACTGCCCTCAAACCAATGCCAAAGAAAGTAGTAGAGATATTAAACTTCAGTACAGGGATGATGTTGTAGGAAGCAGAGGAGGCCCAGCACCGGTGAAGTAGGAGGAAAAGCTTTTTGAGGTTCTACACTGGCTCTGATTTGTTGGTGTCTGGGCTCATCAAGTTGGAATCCATTTCCTTCCTTCAATTCAACTGAACCATGATGCATTGCTGTACTGCACCCATAAATGAATCTTTCTCCGCCTCTTGTCAGAATGATTTTGACGCAGGAATAGCTGCATTTCCCTCACATGCCTTACCATTTTCCATACCTGGGTCGGCCAGCAACCACTATTAACTACATCCCCATTATGTAGCAACTAAATCCATCAATGCAGCCTTCAACACAATACCATATGACTTTGATTTATCATATGAATAAAGACACCACAAGGTGTTGGGCGCCCTGCTGTTGTACCCATGAAAGTACTCCTTTGAATAGCACAAAGATGTAACCAGCAATAGACTTGCAGTCGACCATGACCAGCCATTTCCTCCTCCTTCCATCGAGTCCATGTGGTTCCTTCTTCAGAACAGAGCAAGTTTTTATGCTCTGTCTTTTCAGTCAGATCGTGTGGTGAATAATTAGACTTAACTTGGTGACGGCTGTTCTTCCCTTTTGTTTCTGTCTCTCTCTGTTGTGTGTGTTGCTGGGCGTGGCCTCCACCTGCCCGATCGCCTGCCTGATCAGCTCACCTTCTATCATCTAGCGTCTATTCCTGTCATCTGCCAGACAGACACATCAACCCATTTTCATATATAAAGCATATGCATCTCATTTCTCATTACTGAAATATGAATATTATCATGTAAGTAAAGTGGCAGTCTAGGGAGGTGTGCACATGCTCAGCAAAATTTCAATACATGCTTAATGTCACCACACCTGGAAAACAGGTGCCTTTTTCAGCACATCCACCAAACAGTGACTTGTCTCTCTGCAGTCTGTGGTCATTTCAGTACCATCACTCCACATTTTTCAAAAATTAAAAAATTCAAGACCCAAGAAGAAGAAATTCAATGTTTGTCCTGAGTTTGATCATATGCTGAGATTTTAATTCACTTAATTGAATTTGCTCATTTATTAAATGTTGGAATGGCCACTATGACACAAACATTCATGAAATACATATTTACTGTTCACTTAGAGAGTCTGTGTAAATGACTGAGTCATTATGTCACACAGGACGTTTACAAGCTGCATTACTATACAGTGTTTAGACTTGGCTCACAATTCATCGAATTCTTCTCTTTTTGGCAGATGTATGGCTATGTATGTGAATGTTATCTCACTTCCTGTCCTTCAGTTCTATTAGATATATGCCAACATCCACACTGACATGAACAATATGACTGCGAGCAAGGGCGCACACACACACACACACACCGGCTGATTGGCCTTTGTCTTAGAGGCCAGTCAAACAGACAGAGTGAAGCAGTCCATTGTGTTTTACAGCCTGTGTTAGTCTGTTTACAGCTGCTGCAGAGATAACACACACAACACTGTGTTTCCTATTAGAAACAATGTGTTTATTTATGTGTTTTACATGCATATGCATGTTTTGTGTTTTGCTTCTGTGAGCAGATACATGTATATGTCCTGTCTGGGCTTCCTCTGTCTCTTCACATGCGTGTCTTTCCTCTGATTCTGTGTGTTTCTGCTCGCCTGCTTGGACTGGTGTTTTCTCACACACACACATAAACACACACTCACACGGTCCCTTCACGTGGGAAAAAACTATTTCTCTTCCGTCACATCGGCTCAAAGAAGCTGAAACAAACAATTGAGAATACAGCAGCTCAAAATAGGACCTTGCTGTCAGCTGACAGGAGTGACCAAATTCACCATTTCAGTCCTTCCTGCCACTCATGTTTCCTTGATGTTTCAAGGTTTATACGTTTGAAACTGTTTTGGACCATCAACACTTCTAAGGCAGAATAGTTGGACATGTTTGGCAGCTTATTAGAGCCACCCTATGGATGCTTTTACATGCTTTTGCCTCTCGACTTCAAACTGTGCACGTGTGAAATTGGTGCTGTTTTGTAAGACATGGTGAAAGTTTTTAGATCCATGTCCAAATGTAGAGGCAGTCATTCGTAGATCAGATCAGTAAACCATGAAAATCTCCCTTCAAGAGCCCTTTCAGTCATCCATCACAGAAAACAACTCTCAACATTTATTTCTGTGTTATGTTACAGCCGTTTGGTGTTTGAACAGTAACCAAGGAGCTTTTTCAAAACCGCTATGAAAAGTAATATTCATCTGCAAGTTAAGCATAGTTCACTAAGTTGACATAAAACCTAATCATGGCAAACGATGAAACAGGAAATGAAAAGCATGAAGTAAAACAGCATGTTGTTATGTTCAAACCTTAAACCTAAAGGCTCCTGATGATGATATACAACATGTATCTACAGTAAATTCACATTTTTTTCTTGTATTTACATAGACCAGTTAATAAATAAATAATATTCTGCTGCATGAACTGTTCGTGGACAAAAGGGAAAACTTTGTCTTGTTTTTAGTTTTGCATGAACATGCTTTGATGGACACACGTGCTCTGTGCTTTGTGTTGCATGTTCACTAAACAGTGTTTACAGAACATGCATGTGTGCAAACTGTTTGGAGACACTTTGACATTCTGTTGCCACATTATTTCAGTTTGAAATGAATTCATTAATTCAAGTCTAGTGTGCCATAAAATGAACCTGTCACAGTCTGCTCCCCTTTCACCTGCCTCTCAGTAATTTTCCATTCCCTCTCCACTCACCTGCCAGCCACGCCCCCCTCATCAGACCTACTCCCCTCACCTGCTTGACTCACCTGCTTCCCATCACCAATCAAGCTAGGATTTAAGCTCTCCCAGCTCACTCACTCTCTGCCAGATTGTTCTCTATGCTCACGCAAGACTTTCCAGCACTCTTCTCCGGACTGATCTCCTGCTGCCGACTCTGCCTGCCTTGGACTAACCTGTTTGCTGTACTCCCGGTAACCGACCTTGCCTTCCGTCTTCGACCACGAGTTTCTGATCCCTCTGGATTCTGCCAGCTGGTGTCGGCCCAGCTACTGGTGGCTTTCTCCTGGTACGTCTGCCTCAACTCCTGCCTACCTGCTTACTGGACTGGTGTTCCCAGCCTAAGCCCCTGGACTTTGCCTGTGCCCAGAGAGACTGTTTCCTGCGTGTGCTGCATTTGGGTTCTAATTACACCCTGTTACAGAACCAGAACAGACCATTATGGTCTTAATCACAATTATTAGTATGACAATAAAGACTGCCTCTCTGGGATTTCACTCAGTACAGAAAGCGATTATCTTGGCTTAGATTTGATCAGCATTCAGCTAGAACATACATATATAGACGACAGTCATCGTGTATTTAACAAGGCAGTACCAAGAAAAAGAGAAGCATGAAGGAGAAAAAAACATTCTGAACCATTTGGATCTTCAGTCTTACTGCAAAATCTTTCAATGTTTTGAATGAAAAATAAAATAAAATAAAAAAAACTTCATCTTAAACCTTTGTTTGTGTGTTTTCACACTAATGTACAAATTATAGTGTAAACCACAAAGTGAGGTGGACCATATATGGACCAGTGGACCATATTATTAGTATGTTTATTATTGATATGATATCAATGCAGTATTTTTTTTATTTATTTATTTTTTCTTCAATTCAATAAACTTTATTTGTCCCCGAGGGGCAATTAACGGCACATAGAGTAGCGAAATACAAAATACCTAAGACAGCAAGACCAAGCATTACCTACCAGATAAATACACAATAAATAACACGTATGTACGATAAAAGATGTGCAGTGTGAATGGTATTTACAAATTATAAATATAAAATAAATAATATTAAAACTGTATGGTGTTTTTTTTTTTTTTTTTTTTAATAAGTTCAGCGGTTCGATCCCCTCCAGTCTGCATGTTGAAGTGTCCAGATGAGCAGGTGGCACCTTGCATGGCAGCCAATGCCATCAGTGTATGAATGTGTGTGAATGGGTGAATGAGATGTGTACTGTAAAGAGCATTGAGTGGTCACAGGCCTGGTACAAAAAACAGTTTTGGTCTCTATAGCTACTTTCTCTATTCATGAGAACTGTACTGAGGATTAAGAGATTGAACGCTTTGACTGACATGTGTTTGCCATTACAGGTGTTTTGTTTGAGTAACCAGGCTTCATTTATTTTTGGATTAGTGGAAGGTGACAACAGCCAGAGGCACAACACTGACCTTCAACAACCATTCAGAAACCTGTGGGTGGCATCTCAAACCTGTGGGACACATCCATGTTTCTCGACTGACACCAAACCATACATGCAAACTCTGAGAGGGTTTGATGAAATCCAACAAAATGGGTTAGGTAGATTTAGACCAATATGATGAATCTGCAGATGACAAACTGGAAAAAACAGACAGCGACAGGCTTGATACAAATGTGAACACGTGCCAGATGAAAAGTGAGACAGCTGTACAAGTCAGACAGCTAAGGTGATATTTGTGATTATGAGACTCGCCAAAGCTTGAAACCAGAGAAGGACATTGCTACGTACTGCATTATGTCAGCAGCTGACACTCATCCAGCCTGCCTGGTGATGATCAGTGTATGAAGTTTGTCTGTGCTATGTCTGTAAGGATATGGGAAAAGATCCCGGATTCACATCCCAGTTTAGTCTCTGCTGAACTGTCTAGCTGTGTAAAATGAAAGAGATAATGTACATCAGTGCAAGTTTACAGTATTTACCGTTGAGTCTCTGTAATTAATATTATAAAGACCACAACAAATCTGCTCAATAGGAAAAGTCTCATTACATAACTTCTGCTATGATTTGGTGATATGTAAACACAATTGAACTAAAGATATTGAAAATATTAAATATTCCAACACATAATAAAGTCTAAATGGACTCAAAACCTAAGTCCTGCAGACACTACAGCTACCAGCTAAATACAAGAATTTCAAGATTGATTAGGTCTTTTGTGTAATTTTGTGTAATGGTGGAAAGAAGCTGACATTGTCTCACCCTATGAATCAGATCCTGACTGTGGACCCCACCTGGACAGATTCCATATACAAAACATTTCTTAAAAATGAGACATTTTTTGTTACAAAATTGACAACTACAACAAACACCATTTTCCAAAGAGGAAGCAGAGCCAGTGAAACATTGCTCGAGGAGAACCCTGAACAGATGGTGAAACACTCAGCAGATGTGGAAAAGAGCTGTCAGATATTCAAACACACAGCACATCAAAGAAAGGAAGTCCAATGTCCTCCTTAAAGGTACAGTGTGAAAGATTTGGGGGGGGGCACAATATATACTATATTATGCACTGGCTTGTCCTAAAGATACAGAGAATAATTTATTAAATAGTTAGCTGTTAGGCCCCCGAGAGCACATGTCAAACTGAACTGAAGGCCCATGGGCTGAACCTGACTGTGCATTTTATTAGAGCTGGCAAAGAATATACATTTCACAATACACAAGACAAACTGTTCATAAACTACGTCTCCCAGAATGCATCTTGATTATGTTATCTGCACTAAATACTAAAGGCATCTAGCTCCATAAAAGGAAAACACAGCTGGTCTCAAAAAATGTAACTGGTGGCGATAGTTGTGATAGCGATAGTCAAACGTAGTTCTGTAAAAAGTACTGTGAATTACCTTGAAATCATTTTTAAACCTGAGCTGTTAAATTCAATTTTACTTAAATGCTCATCAATCAAAATGAAGCCGTGATAGGGGCAGCGTTTAGCTCAGTCGATAGAGCAGCAGTATGCGAAGTCTCGCTGCAGTGGCCCAAGTGTGCGGCCCTTTCCCGTCCCCATCTCTTGCCCCACATTTCCTGTCACTCTTCAGCTGTCTCTATCCAATAAAGCAAAAATGCCAAAAAAATAATATTAAAAAAAATCAAAATGAAGCCGTCATAAATCTCTGTGCCACAAGAATATTCTGCCACTAGGGGGTGCCACAAGCGCAAAAAGTTTGCAATAAAGTTTGTTCATGTTGTACGGACAGCCAGACACAAGTATGTAATAGTCTTGATTGTTTTTTAAATTCCACACCTGAATATTTGTTCATTCAACTTCTTCCACATTTTTAAACATAGAAACTTCAGTTAGCTACTGAATATTCAGCTGAGTTCAGACATTTCTGCTTACTTTACTCAGTCATACATCTGATACTTCCAGAAATATTAACATTCTCCAGCGGTTGTTTTGTACTAAAAGGAATGGAATCTACTATTTTTCATACATCTTCTACTTATCTACTCTTTTACACTACAAATCAAAACTCTATTCAAATTTTTAAATGTTAAAAATTTGTTTTTCTTATTATGTAAACTCAGTTGTGCAATCGCTGACCCCTGATTGGCCCCAGCTGAAGAGGTGTGGCTGCAACATATTTGTCCTGTCCTGTCCGACCCAATCTGGAGAAGCTTTAAACTTGAATCACCTAACTGTCAGGGCGGCTTGTGATTATTGTGTTGATCCCGCCTTGTTGGTATGCGAAATTAGATTGTTTGCTAAAATGTTTCAGTGACATATACGGCTAATACATCATGTTTACAGCAAAAAGAAGCAAACAATGTATCTTTAGAGTTGCTTACAGCTGCTCATGAAGTGACACTGTCACTTTTTTACCTTCTGAATCTCATATCAGTTGCATGTCCTTATCTGGATGCTAAAAAACATCATTGCTGTAGCTCCGTGTCCATGGATTCAAACTGGTGACCTTATATTTAAAAAGACAGGCCACCACTTTAGGATGTGTTCATGTCTAAGTGACACACACACAACCTTTTAAGACGTGTTTTAATCTTTATGGTCTGAGAGATATAGCTACAGCTGATTATATATTGAAGGGATGTTCTTGGGTTGATACTGCTGAGTCATTGTTCTGGACAGTTTCTTTAAATGTGCACATTTTCAACTCGCACCAGAAAAACAGAAAAGGTCCATAGCCTCTCAGACACAGATTCACAGTAAAGTTTGATGCACATGCATATACAGTATATGCGTTAAACTGAGGGTTATGTGTGTGTGTGTGTGTGTGTGTGTGTGTGTGGGGGGGGGGGGGTGTTTGTGCTGCGAAAGCATGAAGTCAGTAACCATCGCTTTTCTTTGCCAAACAAACCACTCGCCTGGTGGTCTCACCAAGAGTCAGTAGTTTGTGTTTTCCTTATCTTTCTGTGTGTGTGTGTGCCTTTGTGCATGTGTGTGTTTGTGTGTGTGTGTGTCTGCATGCATGTGCATGTGTGTGTGTGTTGTTAAGATTAAAAACTCATCACGGCTATGTGTTTGTTTAACAGTCAAGTGTTTGATCGTGTGTCTGCCCTGACACACACACACACACACACGGTTTACTCTGTAAATGTGTAACCACAGCATGCTATGTCGAACATCAACAAACGCTGATGTCATTCACTGCTGCATGAAGTGTTTACAGCATGAAACAGCTTCAGACCCAAAATGTCTGACAACAGTAAACAGTTGGTGACTCACATGGACACAAGCCATCGGTCTGAAGTGATTCTGGAGGCGGGAAATGTCTCCTCCCTCACATAACAAGAAAGCTGATGGGTGGATTTCTAAGAAATTTCTGTGATCCACTGATATTCATTGATCTGACCATTATTGTACCACCATCTTACATCTAACAGCCAAACACCAACATGGTCACCAACAGCAGACACAGCAGCCGCTAATATTACCGACTAGTCCAACAGTCAGTCCAGCTCTGCGTCTGTCTTTCAGCCTTTCATTTCACCAAGCTCTCACCAACCACTAACAGTCAGTCCCAGGTTTAGGCAGGGTTGTGCAGCAGTGAGTGGTGTGGGGGGCTGCCATTGATTGACCGGCTTTATTGAGGCCAGCGCTCACTCACTGACTATTATTCACTGTCTATGTCTTTCAACCAAAGCCCTCCATCTCTCTCTCTCTGGAACCATCTGACACAAATCATATTAAACTTCTTCCCATCACTATCTTGCAGCATAAATTGTGAGCCAAACTCAGATTTAGAAACTGGGTGATGAAATGAAATTTAAAAAAAGCCAGAACACAACAGGTGGAGCATCAGAGTTTAGATTACCTCAGTTTCAGAGACACTTCAGGCTATGGAGGGTTTGCCTGATCCGAGTGTATGATTGTGTGTGTGACTTCAGGCTGATGAGCTGAGTTACACGGCTTGTCCAGCTTTTTGTCCTTTTCATAATCCCAATCCTCTGTTTCACTAAAACATGGAACCAGGCCAGTTGTGCCCACCGCTGGATTATGAGTTGACAATAGGCCTGCATGTTTTGGAGATGCATCACCTTCTTCAGTAGCAACAATTCAGTGGTCATGAAATCCATACGATGTAAACAGGAACTTCAAATAATTCAATAATACCTTGAATGGTATCAATTTGCCAAAATCTAAAAAGATATAGGCTAAAAGTTGTGGTATAAATTCTCCATGGTTACATTATCCTTCCCGATCACACCACACAAACTATTACTAGAACTTGGAACATGATTCAGTTCTAAAATGGACCCGTGCAGCACTCTAGATAGGAGAGAGACTGTGAAAGACGTCAGTGTCAAATGCATCCCCACATAGGCACAGATGTTCACACATGTGCCTCCACACACACACTTACATACACACACACAGGTTTAAGTAGAAGAACAAAGATAACAGAGATAATTTATGAATCCCTCAACGGGGAAATTCTTTTTTCACTCAGTTTATTTTACATGCACACATACAAGGAGAGAGACATGTGGAGAGAGATGGTGGAGTGATGGGCAGCCCCCCTGAGGAGCGCCCTACGAGCAGTTGGGGCGGCCTTGCTCAAGGGCACCTCGGCAGTGCCCAGGAGGTGAACTAGCACCTCTCCAGCTACCAGTCCAACTTCCATGCTGGACTTGAACCGGCCACCCTCCGGTTCCCAAGCCACTATGGACTGACCTACTGCCGTATAGAGGCTTACACTATATACACACACAGACGCATTCACACACATTTACAGTGTGCCATGGCAACGCTGTCAGTTTTAATCATGCTTCATTTTTAAATGCCTCGTGATTCAAACTATTTTTGTGTTGCAGAATGTGAGTGTTAAACCAGCTGTTCACACACGCACAAAGAGAGAGAGAAACATCTGCAACTCCTTACAGAAATAGAAAAAAAAAAAAAAACATATACCAATGCCAATGTATGACATGGCAGGGAGCAAGGTGTAGTAAAAACAACCAGAGAGACAACTGAGAGTTAAAGACATTAGACAGATGATCAGATCACAGCAATTTACAGTTACCGTAGCACCAAATAATGACTTCTAGCAATTATGTGAATAAGAAGAAAGAGTGTAAATAAAGGTTCACGTGCCCCGAGTGCAGGGATTCTACTCCACTCTGAAAGCTAACACACAAACTGCTACAAAAAGCCGCTGCAGGCTCTAAGTATTCTACTGAAAATGCTGGCAAAGCATGTCAGTCAAAACACCTGTCGCTGTGCTATTGGATGAGGTAAAAAAAAATAGAATAGAATAGATATTTTTGTTGTTTTTTTAAAAAGTTTTTTTACATGCATTTTTACCCAAAATACAACCCCACACAGGCTCAGACATGCAAATGTGGAGTTAGATGGTGGATGATCGACAGCCATAAAGAGCGGCACCTTGACAGCAGTTGGGGGGACTGGTGCCTTGCTCAAGGGCACCTCTGCGATGTCCAGGAGGTGAACTGGCACCCCTACAGACACCAGTCCAGTCTCTTGCATGGTAATCAGGCATAAGTGAGGTGAGACTTTTTTCTAGATTAGAATGTTCCTAAATATAGAAATAGTTTCTTTGATATTCTCCCTCCATTTGAAGATGTTTTTGTAGATGAATTTCATTTTCTTTAATTCAGATTTATGATGTATGCAAATGAGTGTTATGGTATTATTTGCATATTTGCATAAGTCATGTGATTTGCAAATGACATCATCCAGCACATTTTAGCTACTTTTGGAACCAGTGCTAGCTACTTTCACTGGAGTTCATTGGAGGAGTTGGCAACCCAAACAGTCATGCAGAGAGAGATGAAGAAGAAACTAGAATCTAGTTTTCCTCTTCCAGGCAAAGATCCAGAAGTTCTGAACGATTGATAAGTAAATGAACTAACAATTAACAGCATACATAATCTGACTGTATAGGAGATGAGGGATGAACCTCACATTCATGGTTCAGTACAAAAATGCATCCTACTGTAAGTTTAGCCAAAGCTAATGAGGGTTCATTATTTGGACAAATGAAGCAGATACTGAAATTCTAAAGTCAGCTAAAGTTGTGTTATTTTAGTATGAAATTCACTTTTTGTAGTTTACAGATCCAACTATGAATGCAGTATTATGCACTAACCCCAAAACAAAAAGAAGAAGCAGAATGGTGTATTGAAGACAGACTGAAAGACTGAGAGACTGAAAGACTGCTGAAACCTCAAACCAGATTCATTTAAACTTTGGAGTGATTGACACTGACCATCGAGACCACTTTTCTAAAGCTCTGTGCTCTTGTTGTGTGATTATACTCATGTGGAGGATGGACTGAGGAGCCTGTCAGCCTGAGGAAGAAGCTACTCTGTAGTCTGGTGCTATGGCAGTGGATACTTCTGTAGTGCTTGCCAGATGGCAGTGGGGTGGACTGGCTGACCCCAGCCTGTATTGTCTGGTATTTACTATTTAATATGTTTTAGGCTCTGCATAGACACGTCTCCTCACAGATATCACTGAAGCCTTGTAGACATGTACCAGTCCAGTCCCAGGCTGTGCACAACCCATGCCACTTTGTAATGTTTCCAGTCAGGATGCTTTCTATTACTCTTCTGTAAAAAGTCAAGAATTTTGCCTTATGTTTCTTTAAGAACACAACTGAGATGAGATGATGATGGCAGGTTCTCTGTGATGCTGAACAAACAAAAGATAAAATAACTGGTAATAAATTCTCTGAGCAGATGAAATCTCACCATTAAAGATTCAACATCAGGGAAACACTACACATTAACTTTGGCTATGTTTGTGCAACTATTTCGATGGTGACCAATGAGGCCCTGCTTGGTAATATTTCAGATTTTGTATTTAATATATTTATTATTTTGTATATTTTTCATTTATTTTTGTTATCTTACTTGTCAGTGAAGAGGTTCGCCGGAAACGTGGGGAGATCAGCATGCTATACAATAGTCCTGGAGAAAGTAACGGTAACTGTAGAAGTAGTGTCTTGATATAAATCAGCCATCCATTATCTCTAACTGCTGAAACCACACATTCTTATGGGCTGTAAATCCAATACATCCAATACTGGTTCCTGTTGCTGCAGACTTATTGTATGTCCACGTTATATTGAACACACTCTTATCCATTTACTTTTGGTTTCTTCGGTCAATCCAAATTCACCGATTCACCCTTCACTACCATCCACTTTGTTACGCCTTTATTTCTGACTCATCGTATTTCTCAGCTAACATCATAGAACTTAACCCATGAACCCATGGTGACACCAGTGTAACAAGCACAATGAATGTCCCAGACTCTTCTGTATGAAGCTTTATGCCCCTTATTAACCCCAGTGTGACAACACAGATCTTTGGGAATAAAAAGTGTTATTCTGAAAAAAACTTTAGAAATGTGGTCCACTTGGTCTGTGGTATAACCCACATGATTTTCCTTTAAGGATAAATGGGTCTGGGTTCTTATGGGTTAAAATGTCACTATGGACTGTACTTATATAGCGCCTTCCTAGTCTTCGGACCACTCAAAGCGCTTTTACACTACATATCTCATTCACCCATTCACACACTGATGGCACTGGCTGCCATGCAAGTACTCATCAGTTCGAGGAATTAATCATTCATATGCATTCACACACCGATGGCACAGTCTTCGGGAGCAATTGGTTCAGTATCTTGCCCAAGGACACTTCGACATGCAGACTGGAGGAGCCGGGGATCAAACCACCAATCATCTGATTAGTGTACGACCCGCGCTACCTCTGAGCCACAGCCGCCCCGGAACCATAAAACTAAACCACAACTATAAATCTGGCCAGCTTACATTCGTCTTTACTTCAAATTCTAACCAGTACTGAATCATTTTGAGACACTCCATCTGAGCCCCTACAAATTACTCTTCTACATGTACTCTCCTTGTCCAGTATGTCTCCTGTCTCCTAGCTGTCAGCCCTTAGCCTCCATAAACAAACAAAGTATTATAAATCATAGATGCTTGTTCCCAAGTGGATCACAGCTACCTTCATTCAGACATCAAATTATCAGATCCACTCCATCTTAAGTAACTGGAGGCTTTTGGGTGTCCATCGTGCCCAGGTGCAATGTCTCTCCACCAAAGCTTCCCCACAATGCAGCAACAGATCGTATATACTGTACAGTAGGAAGAGTTCACACTTCACTCACTATCTTTCATTTGGTTAATAAATCTAAATCTTAATAAATTTAAATGTATCTTGTTGAAAGTGGTGGTTAGAACTGTTGCCTCACAGCAAGAAGGCTCCTGGTTTGAACTGGTTCGTACTGTGGCTTCCTCCCACAGTCCAAAGACATGGACCTTAATAGATTAATTGGTGACTCCAAATTGCTCGTAGGTGTGAATGTGAGTGTGACTGGTTATTTGTTTCTATGTGCCCTGTGATGAGGAGACTTGTCCAGGGTGTTACAGTTGCAGATAATGGATGTGTGTATATTCTTGATGTTGTGGTCTTTTCTAATGAACTGGAGCTTTTTAGCAGGGTTTCAGGAGCAGGACCACACCTCAACCATGCCGCTTCTAACAATCCTATAAATACCCTCCTAAACCCTTTAATCCTCTTTCTCTCCCAGCCACCCCACTTCTTTCTCCTATTTCTCCCTCTACTTACTACTTTCCAAAGTGTTCTGAGGGGGGGCCCTCCACGTGAGATGGCAGAATTCCCACTGAAGCTTCCCCACAACTCAACAACAGACTGAAGAAGTTCAAGCTTCACTTACAACCTTTCATTTTGTTCATTTAAACATGTCTTTTTTTATGTTGTGATCCTTGCTAGTGAAATCAGTTACCATTCAGTAAACCGTTTTACTAAATATATTTATTATTATCTTGTATCATTATTGCTGCTGTGCATCTCTCTCTCTCTTCTCTCTCTCTCTCTGACCTGCATTCTGTTCGAGGTTTCTGCCTCTTAAAGGAGTTTTTCCTCACCATGGCTACCAAGTGCTTGCTGATGGTGGGAATTGTTGGGTCTCTGTAAATAATATTATAAAGAGTCCAGTCTAGACCTGCTCTATATGGAAAGTATCATGAGACGACTTCTGTTATGATCTGGCACTGTATAAATTAAACTGAATTGAAAATGTAAACAGAATATTAAGGGGTTCACAGAGCTGTAGACAGTGCTGTTTTCAACAAATTGCTAAACTACATTTTTTAGCAGCCTCTTGGCCCCTCAGCTGTGACAGTCTCCCTTCATTATGCATTCTATCCTCATTGACACTCTGTCACCCTCCATTCACTCCCATTCACAGCTACCCCAACCTCCCATTCAGGCCCACACCGTCTAAACACAGTGTGTCAACTGCTGAGGTCTTCAGGTCACTCTTTGGAGGGTCCAACACCAACCGGTTAACCGTCAGATGTCAAAACACACTGAATGAGCCCTCACATCGTTTGAGTTCAAAGAGCACCAAGAGTGAAAGAGCCCTGTATTAATACCAGTCAGCCAAAATGAGCCCCAGAGGACTGAATCATACAGATATTTTAAGTGTAAAACATATAAAGACAATGCATTTACACTTTGGTCCATTCGCTGAAGACTCAATATAATCTTTAAAGAATATTTATTCTACTTCCTATGTATAACAGATCTGGATAAATAAAACATTCCCTACATGCATGCTTTTAAGCTAGATAAGGAAATCAGTGGGTTGTTCAGTGTCTGTGGCTCGCTTTGACTGCCTACTCTGCTGATGTTAATGCTAATGCAAGATTTGGCTGTGTCAAAGGGGATCCATACATGAACTTTTGTCTTGTGTCACCTGTGTCTGTATTTACCAATATGGCCCTGAAGCAAATATAAATGGTCACATGCAGTCCTTCATTGCTATGTTTATGACTTTATTCTCCAAACAGGTGAATGCTATCTTGTTGAAAGATATGCAGTGAGTAATGGACACTGTTGTGAGACTGATAGTGTGTCTGAAGAAAGTTGAAATGAAATCAATCGACTGGACTGCTGTGGCAGCGAGACCTGCTATAGTACCAATCATCTGTTATACCCAACTGTCCAGCATGGATAAACATATAGAAGATGATGTACAGTCTAGTTGGGACAACAAGGCTTCAATGAGAAGTTTTTATTTTCTGACTAACATATGATCCATCCTAGAGTCTTTGCTGTTTTTGTTGGCAGATATAATTACTTCACTGTCTTCCTTTAGCCTCCTGCGTTTCCTTTATCTCAGTCGAAACTATTACCATCACTGTTTCCCAATATACACTCACCGGCCACCTTAGTAGGCACACCTAATGTTCAACTGATCGTTAACGCAAATTTCTACTCAGCCAATCACATGGCAGCAACTCAATGCATTTAGGCATGTAAACATGGTCAAGACTATCTGCTGCAGTTCAAACCAAGCATCAGAATGGCGAAGAAAGGTGATTTAAGTGACTTTGAACGTGGCATGGTTGTTGGTGCCAGACGGGCTGGTCTTTCAGAAACTGCTGATTTACTGGGATTTTCACACACAACCATCTCTAGGGTTTACAGAGAATGGTCCAAAAAAGAGAAAATATCCAGTGAGCGACAGTTCTGTGGGCGAAAATGCCTTGTTGATGCCAGAGGTCAGAGGAGAATAGCCAGACTGGTTCGAGCTGATAGGAAGGCAACAGTAACTCAAATAACCACTCGTTACATCAGCAGCATCTCTGAATGCACAACACGTCGAACCTTGAGCCAGATGGGCTACAGCACCAGAAGACCACACCGGGTGCCACTCCTATCAGCTAAGAACAGGAAACTGAGGCTACAATTCGCACAGGCTCACCAAAATTGGACAGTAGCAGATTGGAAAAACTTTGCCTGGTCTGATGAGTCTCGATTTCTGCTGCGACATTTAGATGGTATGGTCAGAATTTGGCGTCTACAACATGAAAGCATGGATCCATCCTGCCTTGTATCAATGGTTCAGGCTGCTGGTGGTGGTGTAATGGTGTGGGGGATATTTTCTTGGCACACTGGGACCACACCACATGAGTATTGTTGCTGACCATGTCCATCCCTTTATGACCACAGTGTACCCATCTTCTGATGTCTACTTCCAGCAGGATAACGCGCCATGTCATAAAGCTTGAATCATCTCAGACTGGTTTGTTGAACATGACAAAGTTCACTGTACTCAAATGGCCTCCACAGTCAGCAGATCTCAGTCCAATAGAGCACCTTTGGGATGTGGTGGAACAGGAGATTCGCATCATGGATGTGCAGCCGATAAATCTGCAGCAACTGTGTGAAGCTATAATGTCGATATGGACCAAACTCTCTGAGGAATGTTTCCAGTACCTTGTTGAATCTATGCAACGAAGGATTAAGGCAGTTCTGAAGGCAAAAGGGGGTCCAACCCGGTACTAGCAAGGTGTACCTAATAAAGTGTGTAAAGTGTAAAGTGTATAACAAATTAGGTGCTGTGTTTCACTTTGGTTGTTTTTGGTTTAGAAGGAAGGAAGACAGATATGGATATCAATCAAGATTAAATGAAAGATGACTGACAGTCAGGTGTAGAGTACAGTGTGTGTAAGCTTCTAAAACAGCACTTCAATCATCTGACCGTAAAACTGTATTGAAGACGCTAATGTTGATTCAACTAATAAGACAGTCCCACACACAACCAAAAAATACCAAATGGAAAAAAATGATGCCAAGATGGAGGAAGGCAAATAAACAAATATTAAGAGTAAAAACAGTAGGAAATTCTGTCTCTACTTGTTACTGGGTTAGGAGAAGAATCACACATACACTTATGAGCAATGAACAGATACACAATATGACAATCACAGTCTGCACAAAGAGAAAAAATCCCATCTAAATGGGACATATGTGTATTGTTACAGAAAAAGTATGTGTACCATCAGGAAATTACGTAGCACCGTGCCTTATAGTAGATGCACACTGCAGAACAATGCAGATTCTCACTCATCTAAGTCATAGTATCTGATGAAGGTTATCATAGGAAGTTGGACTGTGGACTGGCAGAAGTCCTGTTGCCTACAAGCACCTTCAAAAAAAAATATACAAGAATAGTAAATTCATAGTATCTTTAACAAACATGATACTCAGGCACTGAGGACAAAGTAATATATAAATAAATATATAAAATATTGAGAGCCATTATAAAAGATGACAACATTAAAAAAAGAAAAAGAAATAATAGTTCCAAAGTTGAGTGGTCCTGATGGCAAAAGCACAGCTACCCTTCAGATTTAAGCCTTAAGCCTTAGCTGGATCCCACCTGAGGATCTCAGACTGCTCATGAGGGGTCAACATCTCTACTGTAGCCTGGAGCCATATGAGACCCCTATGTGGAAATCAGTTACCTCAATCAATTACCTGCTAGCCACCCTGACATACAGACCTCAGTCCTACTATGTATATACTATATCAACATTACATTACATTGAAGGGGCAGCTGTGGCTTGGTGGTAGTGTGAGTCGTCCACTAATCAGATGATCGGTGGTTCGATCCCTAGCTCCTTTAGTTTGTGTGTCTTTGAACTCCAAATTGCTGCTGAAGGCTGTGCCATCAGTGTGTGAATGAGATATGTAGTGTAAAAGTGCTTTGAGTGGTCAGAAGACTAGAAAGGTGTTATATTTACCATTGATGAAGTGACTCTCAGGCCTACAGTTCATCCAGGGCTACAACCCCCACCAATACTCACGCCTCCCTGAACTACAATGTCTCCTTCTATGATGAGCTCTGATGAACAGTTTCTTTGCACACTTTAACAGGTAGGATCCCAGGTAGGACAGGTAGGATCCAATCAAGGCTGTGCTCCCTGCAGACCACCAGTCCCTGGTGTGCGTGCTGCACTAAGTATGATTAATGTATGTATGCATGTAACACTGCTCAGACTGACGCATTCTTGGACACATGCTCAGGTCCTTTGCTGGGCAGCTGCTTAAGGTCCTGTCACTGCCCCATTGTACCAGTGCCTAAACTCCACTGCAGTGAGCTTTGATGACCTCCAACCTGCTGCACTCACTCTTACTGTCACAAAGTGCTGGTCCGAGCACATCTCAAAACCTGCCCACCACCCACACTGGACCCCCTCAAATTCTCTTACTCCCAGAACAGAACAGGAGCACAGAGGACGCATCCTTGGAGGTCCACAGCACATTTTTCATTCATAATTTGTCATAATCTGTCAAGTACAGCATTAGTTGTCATTCTATCTGTTGATATCTATTCTATCTATTTGTTACTACTAGAAAAGGTTTGTTTAAAGTTGGTGAATAGTGAACAACTGACCAAAACTGAAAAAAGTGGAGAGGCAGGCAAGAAATCACAGACTATTCCTTTTAATGTGAATTCAAACGTCAGTGAACTCCTCATAACTATGTTTCATGAATAAATATGACAGAAACCAAACAGCTGCTCAACTAAAGCACACTCATCTTACTATCTGGAGAAATATTTTACATTTTTTGAGAGATATTTATAGTTAACAAGAATGACATATTTAAACACTCAGGACAAGCAGCGAGACTGAACTAGACTGTCCACTGAGAAATGACATAAAATTCCTTCAAAATGATTGCTAATTACACACCACATTCTTCTGCAGACTCCAGAGGGTTGTGAAATATGGGCAGACAGAGAGAGACATGGGGAGAGAGGGAGTGAGGCAGTTAAGTAGAGAATAAATAGAAACTGAGAGATTGAGTGATTACGTGGTGACGAGGTCCGGATGAAAGCTAAAGAAAGATAATGAGAGCATCGATGGTCTATTCTTAATCATCTTCAAAATGATGATGGAAGAGTTATGGAGTCACAGAGTGAGAGAGAGACATTTAGACAGAGAGAGATGCTGTCATTGTGTACTGAGTATTTCAGCATATCCATCCATCTATTTCAGAGTTCAGGGTCAACTACAGATAACATGACCGTTAGCGAGGTACAGTGCTCTGCTAGACACCATCACACTTAAACCAATGCTGAATTTCAAAGATAACAGTAGAATTTGCCTTGGGAGGTTTTTAATGCTAGCTTGACCAGAGATCAAGATTTCAAGATTTCCTCGAGGGAAAACTCAAAAGTAAATATTCAGCCCTGAAACATGACTCACACTGTTTCTATGGCAAATCTCAAAAACATGAACAAGTGTCTGTAAGTGAAACAAGAGCCAAGAGATGGTTTGAAAAGAGCTCAGCACGAAATCCATCCTATATCTGTAACGCACCATAACAGCACGTGCAAGACTTCCTTTAAAGTTCCACTTCCACTTCTGCTATATTTCACTTTCATGAGTCTAAGTGTCACTGTCAAGGTATGTCTGCAAGTGTATAGCTTGTTGAATTACCCATCCACCCATCCATCTTCTTCTGCTTATATATGAATTACCATCATATATAATGAATCTGAATTTACTAAATATGCTAAAGGGGAAACATGCTGCAGCTTATATTTAGTGGCAACATTTGATCCAATGCAGGTTTGTGAATTTAACTTTTGCTACCAGGGCAAACAGAGGTTGGGGTGAATGGTAAGGTGTACAAAACACATGAAGGTCATGGTTTGTGTTCTGTCAACTTCAAGTCACCATTGGGTTTTTCAATGTTTAACCAAGCACAGTCTTTTCCAGACCTCTAGCATATGATTTGAGTTGCCTTAACATAACCATAAATGAAAGCAAATAGACCATGAAAATAAGTGAAAAACATTGATAGTCATTTTGAAGACACTCTACCCCCAAGTCTGTCCTCAACCCCCTCCTCCTCCATAATATACAAGCGAGGCAGAAAGGAGGAAGCCACCATGTTTTATAGAGGTGACAACAACACAGATGCTGTATATAAATATTGTCTATTCCAAATATAGAATCTATTGTTTGGATAGCTGTAGTTTTGTCCACAGTGCCAAATACAGGTACAAGGTGCTGCAGTGTGGACACCTCATAGGTAGGTGGTGCATGGACAAGGGCATCATGCATGCTAAGGTCATTAGAAGACAGTGTTAATATAAGTAACTATTAACTACTATAACTTTCAAAATGCTGTTCTCGATTGAATGAGATTCAAACTTGAGGGAAAAGGCCCACATCACACTCAAAAAACTGCACTGAGAACGGCATAGGTGGCCAATAATAACAATGACCAAATTAACATTTAAGTACTTTATTGTGTTCGTCTGAACTTTTTGGCATTCGCTGTATTGCCATGTGTGGTAAAATCCCTTCCATCTGGTACTTAAGGCTGGAGCATCTGTAAAGTAGTACTATGACCCCCTAACTCTGTTATGTTGAAATACTATTTGGTGTCTGTAGGTTGATAGGTCTTACCCCAAAGCATTGAAGTAAAAACATGTTCTGGAGCAGATCCCGCAGGTCATAAGGAAAGTTAGATGTGGAAAGCCAATAAAAACATGGAGGAGAGGGAAAAAAGAAAGAGGAACCACTAGGAGAGTCATGAAGACAAATGGTACTGAACAAGGTTCATTGGAGAGGGTGACTGGGGATTTTTCCTCCATAAGAAGCCAAATGTAGTAAGTCAATTGAGTAAAGGAGGGTCTAGACTGAACTATGTCCAGCTTTGTAGTTGTATGTATGTTGTATGTATGTTGTCAGTATGTATGTTTATGTGTTACAATCCTTGTCACAGCTTGAACATACCTAATGTACTTTGGAGCTTTTGGGAGCAATTTGGGGTTCAGTGTCTTGTCAATGACACTTTGACATGCAGACTGAAGGGTCTCAGTATCGAACCGGCAATCACCTAGTAAAGTATTAAACCCGCTGGAATCTGTACTTTTGGTCTGATGACTCCAAATTTGAGATTTTTGATTCCAACCATGTGAGATGCAGAAGAGATCGGGTGGCATCTGTGTGTGTGGCTACAACAGTGAAGCATGGAGGAGGAGGTGTAATGGTGTGGCGGTGCTTTACTGTTGACACTGTTGGCAATTTATTCAAAATTTAGGAGTGGGCTACTGAGGTCTGGTAAACTCACCTCTTTCTAATTCCACATCCCCATTTATTTTCCATTTTCAATGAAATTTGGATTTATAGCACAGTGAAGATATTTAGGCTGCATTAAAATGGCTAAGCAAGCATCAGATTCTGTCTTATATCAGTCTTTGTCTTTGTATGAGACATTTTCTGCAGCTGAATTAAACAGACTTAACCACCCATCTTGAGCACGAGTAAGAAATTCAAGTGTGGAAACCAGATTAAATACTTATTTCAAAACATCATTCTTACCTACTGCATCATCAGTAAAAATCTACATCTGTTCTTTTTAATCCTGAGACACCTTAGACGGCCCAATGAGGTTTTCACCTGACAGCAGAGATGAGTTGGTATCAGATGGTTAAATTCCACACAATAACAGCAAGGGCTTTAAAAGTGGAGGACAGGAGCTGAGGGAAAAAACTCATCATTCCAATTAAGAGTCTACTGTGATCAAATGGCTGCATGTTACTGCTTAGCACTTATCCCCCCCTCTCTCTCTCGCTCTCACTCTCTCTCTCTCACACACACACACACACACACACACACACACACACACACACACACACACACACACACACACACACTTGACCCCCGTGACACCTGCCTTCATTGGCTCTTTTCTCTGGCTAATTTGAAAACACTCCTTCCTAATCCTCCCCCCTGCTCTCTCTCAATGCTTCCCTTCCTCTCATCCAGTTTCTTTGGTAGCTTGGCTCAATTCAAATCTGCTGTGCTGGCATCACATTAAAGAAAAGTATATTTCAATGGTGTATCAATCCAACTCTTATTATAAAACTTGACAATTGGATAATAAGCATTTCACAAAAGCCTTTAAATATCAGTGCGGCCTCCTGTGTGTAAAAACAATGAACGGCTAGTTCATAATGAGATAGACAAAGTCAGTGTTTATGTATCTCTCTGTGTCCATGACCTCTGAGATCCTGAGGCTCAGCAGAGATCGCTCAGGCTAAACCTTTAATGATATCCTGTGCACCAGAACAGATGATTACAATCAGTTATGAAAATACAATCAAAGAGATCTGGCTCTGGCTTCTCATTCGGAGTGCTGACTGTTACTAACATGCCTTTTGTTTTTGCTCGTCCAAAGCCACACACACACACACACACACACACACACACACACACACACACACACACACACACACCAGGGGAATAAAACTTTCAAAGTGGTATGAGATAAAACTGAGCAAGAGGCAGAAAGTAGAAGCACTCGGCGGTGGGTGGCACTCTTTTTTTCTGGCCATGTTTGAACAGTTTATATATATATATATATATATATATATATATATATATATATATATATATATATATATATATATATCATAATTTTATATATAGAACCCTGCTCATTGTGGACAGTCATCTGCTACGACATGCATATTTTGTTTGCTGGCCACGTGGGTAAATAAAGTACACTTGTGCCGGTTTTCTGGTCATATTGTATTCCTATATTATATTCCCAGGATACATGGACATATGTCAAAAATCAAATGGATATAGGCCTGTTTTCTGGGGTTAGGATGCATGTTCAGAATTAGGCATGCTGATTTTAAAATTTCATCCCACGTCCCAACAACCTGTGTATAAAGTTTACACACTGTTGTTTGGATAGCTTTAGTCAAATTATAGGGCTAATCCAGCAGCTTCATAATGCTCTGTTATAACGTTTGAGGACACAAGATGTTTAAAAAAATCAGTCAAAACTGAAACAGAAAAGAAATCCCAGCCAGTCTCTCCCAGTGGCCTCTATGACAGAGGACCCGCTCCTACTGTAGATATACTGTAAAAGGCTAATTTTTAAGTAATCTTATTTTCAGGTGATTATACATGCATGAAAACATAGTCATGAATATTATATTCCATGTCAGTCTTATTCTAAACATAAAGACCCCAAATCTTACACACTCCACCTTTAAGTTCCCAAAACACTGTATCCTACAATTCCCATAATGCAACTTGAGAGTTTGTCTCACTTCTCCCCAATCCCACACTTTGAGTGTGTACTGTTGAACATGGAACAGGATGAGTCGTGGTCTCATGACAACTTGATGTGTAACATAGGTAGAGTGTCCCTTTAATAAATGATCACTGAATCATTTTATTTTGAAAGAATCCACAGCGTGTGGTCTGTTTAGAACAGGTTCATGTGTGTAATGTTAATGTTTTTAAATCCTTCATTTGGACTTGGATGACTGTGTTATAATTCTAGGTGTGCATATGAATTCATAGGATGCATGGCACCTCAGCAGGTGGTGTATTTACTCTCCACCACACATTCACTGGCTGTCCTCAGATTCACCCCCGTGTTTGTTTCTAATCGATTTTTAGCTGCAGAATCCCTCAAACACGTTCGGGTGCTGAAAATCAGATGATCTTCTTTACTGCAATGAGAGGAGAGGATGAGACATCCACTGCACCTCCTGCACCCACACCTTGACTGTGGGGTCATCTCAAGATCTGTGGCAGTCCACTGACACACACATCCACGAATCCACAGAGTCGCACAGTGCTCCAATACTGAAACAACAGTCAGGTACTCAGCGGGTCACGTTATGGTTCCGACCATCTCCAAACACGCATAACGGAGCCAGGTGAGCACGAGGAGCCTCTTACTGACAGAATCAGGTGAACTATCACAGCGCGTGGCTCGCTGCCTCTGCAGCCAGGTTGACTTCAGACAAGTTGGGCTTATTTTGTTCTCAAACTTACCGGCTCGTCCATCTGCTCCTGCTCGTAGTAATCATAGTAGTCGCTGTGGCTGAAGTCGCTGGCGAGGTTGGTGTAGAGCAGATATGCCAATAACAGAGATATTCCCAGAAGGTGCATGTTTAGAAACTTCTCAATGATTATGATCCAACAGATTTAAACCCCCCTCCTCTCCTGACTGTGCGCTCCCCTCTCCTTCTGCCGCTGATAACACTCTTTCATCTGCTCTCTCTCTCTCTCTCTCTCTCTCTCTCTCTCTCTCTCTCTCTCCTTTGTCTCTCTGTCAGGATCCAGTACTTATTCCGCGGAGGGAGCGCACAGCAGCAGCAGCATGTGTATGGACCCTGCTGTGTGAATGAAAGCCAGCTCATATGGAAACAGATAAATCCGGTTGCTCCGTTGCGTCAATTAAGGCGCAAAATGACAGGAAAACGGACGGTCTGCCTTCAAAATAAAAGCTTCAACTGGCCTTCAACTTTTTTTAAGGAAGAGATTCAAAGTGGCGGCATCGATATTTTCTACTGACCTCTGTCGACAACTGACGACAACTGCATCACAGACCAAATCACATCAACATTTTCATTACACGTCCTCTTATCTAAATATCACAAATGAATGAATTATTGCATGGGCTATTATCAGGGGTCATGAAGTTCAAACTAATAATCAAGTAATAATCAAGTAATCTAATTAAGACAGCCACTCACTGTTTTTTTTTTTTACTTTTATTTCCAAATATACAGAGAGAGGAGAAATAAGGCAGACATGGAGGAAGTTTTTTTTCTTTTTTTCCTGTCACAGTATTTGCATTCATTCATCCAGTAAGAGAATGATCATCATATACTTTTATGTACAGAACTGCTGCATTATGTTGACATCAGATCATTTAAAGCTTAGTGCTTAGTGAGCTTAGTGACCACAAACAAACCATGTCTTTTCAGGACACTTCAGTTCTGTCATAGTATGTATGTATAGCAATGTATTTATACCTTCATTATATATAACATACCATTTATACCTTTTCCAACAGTCCATATATGCTGAGCACTTGTTGGCTGCTTTTCTTTCACACTGCAGCCCATCTCATCCCAAACCATCTCTGCTGTGTTTACATCAGGTGATTGTGGAGGTCATGTCATGTGATGCAGAACTCCATCACTCTCCTTCTTGGTTAAATATCCCTTACATAGACTGGAGGTGTGTTTTAGGTCATTGTCCTGGTGAAAAACAAATCATGGTCCTCCCATTTATAAAGGTTATCATCCTCTGTATATACAAATATGAGTTAAATACAGCACATGTATAAGAATGCAATGATGACTCACTGTAGTGTGTTACTTTTGGCATTTTGGCAAACCCTCAGTGCTGCTGCAGCAACAAGCTAAACCTCAACAACCAAACATATGCAAGTTTTTTTAGATTGCCATTTGTCATTTGAGCGACACTCACTCATTCATATGGGGTGCTGCACACGGTGCATTACACTGCAGAATGGCTGTTTGGGTCAGAAAATTGCAAAATCAGACTTAACTCTAGGATAGTACATAACTGTGTTTCCCCTTATTGTTCAAACACACGTGATTTCACCCATAGACTGGATAAAAACATGGAAGAAGTCTTGTCACACCCACAGGTTTCTGAAGAGATATATGAAGCTTGCCTCCAAAATGGGCAAAGACATGGGTGTGGATGCAGCTGGGCCGAGCTGACATTCTAACTTTAAGCCTTAATATCATGTGAACAGGTGAGTTGTATATAAATTCACCCTCAGTACAGTTGTCATGAACGGGGGAATTAGCTATAGAGACCAAAACTGTTTTTTGTACCAGGCTGTAAACATGTTTATTTCTGCTGTGAACATTGGACATTTGAACATGAGGACTTGAGCAGCTTTCTCTGATCTGGGAGCGTGCTGACTGCTGTCTAGTGCAGGTAATACACTTACTGTGGATACAACTCCTCTCCAAAAACTGAACTGTTCCTTTAATCATATCGTATATTAGTCCACTGCTTGCTGTTTATATAGACTGGTTTCCCAAATGATTTTATGTCCTTGAATATCTATACCTACCCGTATTGCCTAACGTTAGTGCTGTTACAACAATCAATACAAGTTCTTATCTCACACATCACACACAAACTTTATTTCCAAGAAGTCAGACAATGTTTTAGTCCTGTTTTTGTGAAATTGAAATAAATACCAGTCCTTTTATTTCATTAGTTCACCTCATGATGTTTTTGAGTGTGCATTTTGAGGCCATTTCACATTTTCCTTCAGCTGATTACATTTTCCTCTCAGTGGACAAAGTCAGAAGAGATTTTCCGGAGATTTTTCTGTGCCGTGTTCCTGATGGGTAGAAGTGTCGAGGTGAGCCCAGTCCACAGTGTGAGCAGGTTCAGCTGAAATAACTAGACATGCAGCAGAGAGAGATGGAGAGGCAGCGTTATTGAAGCTTGGGCATTAGCCCGAACACACACATACACACACACACACACACACACACACACACACACACACTAGTGAAGTGGAAAGGTTGAACTATGCAGGGGGTCATTCTCCATCTCCAAGTTTAGCCAAGACTCTGTTATACTGAGGAATGAGTGTGTGTGTGTGTGTGTGTGTGTGTGTGTGTGTGTGTGTGTGTGTGTGTGTGTGTGTCTGAGGGGCCACTCTGCAGATATTTAAGGGATATGAAATGCTTTAGCGTGGCCGGCATTCCAAAGTATTACAAGACACAGGCACACACACACACACACACACACACAGCCTGAATGAAGGACTCTTTCCCTTCAGTTTGGATTAAATTTAGCAGAAACAATAGTGAGCTGGGGTCATTCAGACATTCAGAGGAAAGGACATATTTTGTGCATTAAGGGAAGTAAAACATGCACATTTGTATGCAGTCTTTGTTTATATTACCCTATGGCTGCTAAATATCAGAAAAGTGTGTACATTTGGGGGGCAATAGACCAGTTGACTGGGGACAAGCTGTGTTCACAACTGGGAAAAAGATGATTTGGGGGGCAGTATTTGCGGTTATGGTTAGGTCAGTAGTGGTTGTAGTTAGGGCTGGGGTAATCTCCAGGAAATTAATTTAAGTTAAAAAAAATCTAACCCTAAAAATGATCTAAGTACACTCATGTGTGTGTCCCATGCTCCTCAACTAGAGATTACTATTTAGTTTTGCAATGTTTTGATTGGTCTGTGCCTCACAGGTCAAGGGTCAATCCAAGGATTGCAGAAAAGGCCCAGTGTTTGGGGATCACTCATTGCCATGACAAGAATAATTAGTGTAGCTAGCAGTAACTGGAATCAGAAATATAGACATAACCACAAGGGAGCCACTCCATGTTCAGCTCATAGTGAGATTATCCACCAACTGATAGGTGTTACTAAACACATAGTGTAAACTTAATGATTATACTGAACTCAGATTTAAAGACCTGAGACTTGATTTTGCTTTTGGTGATACTATATGACATGTTATTGTATTGTGTGTTAAGATCTGTACTGTATCAGGACATTTTGTCTGAAAACATCTGATCATGGGTCTTTACATTCATACTTGGTGTTAATAAGCATTCTTATTACCTCAGCTGGTGTTCTGGTGAACAATCATGGCATGTCCCAGTCAAGTAAAACAGCACTACTGTATAAGTTCTGCTTTTACTTTGCAGAGGGAGAGTTTGTCTGGTAGGTCCACAGCAGGTCCACAGTATACAGGACACACCACTGAAACAGTAACAGACATCTGTTACTGATTCATGACCATTAATAAAAATACATGTTCTACTAAGAACAAAGTCATATCTAATTTTAACAATGAGAAATGGTTTTGAAAGAGTTTTTCAAAATTCCTTTTCAACATGGCAACATTGAATTTGGACAATAATTTGTTAAGATCCTGGATCACCACCTGTTGAAATAACTTTGGCCATTTGTAGGTCAGACGGTCTGGTGCTAGTTAGCAAAGCTCAATGTTAAAGGACTCAATAATAGGCGTCATGCCTTCTTTGTTTACAGAGGTGCACATGACCCACGGGCAGACCAAAATTACTAAAAGATGGAAAAGAAATACAAACAAATGGATTCATTTTTGTATCAACTACCTTTTTGGCAAGAGATGCACAAACACTTGAAAAGAAATCATTGAACTTACACACTATCAAAAGCATCAGGGAAAGTAGAACTTCCATCTGGGTTGATGGAAAGTGTGAGGAGCCCAGTTTGCCTTTGTCGTAACTGATGAATAATTTTGCACGTAACCTTGATGTTGCTTTACTGGTCATTAAAGCTACATTTGGCAAGAGTTGGCAATGAAATGTATTTTCTGTAATGTCTGCTTTGATTCCATTTTTCAATCGAGCAGAAAACATTTGCGAAAAATGAAATGAAAGCCGAGCTTGATAATTCAAAGGAAACATTCTTTACATTTTGATTTATTGCTTCAGTTGAAATTTCTACATAAGTATCATAACTTTCTACTGTCTGAGGAGTTTGGCCTGGCTTTATCTGTCTAAGGTCTCTGGCCTAAAACCACCAAATCAACTATGAACCTTTTAAACTGACATGGACAAGAACTTGACATCTCCTTTTCCATGACAAATGCGATCACTGCTGATATACATTCTTTGATCCAACATTCCAGAGCAGTTACTAAATGGACCCTGTGTGATTGACCTGGTCTCCTTTAGATCAACATATTTCACACACTGTTTGGATTGTATTTAACTACTGTACAATTTTAAATAATAGCTGCTAGCCAATCAGAAAATATCATTTCCATGGTCACATTATGAATGATAATAAAGCTCCGTCAAGCTTGTTTTGTTTGTTTTGTTTTGTTTTTCAGAAGGGTTATTCCGCTTAAACATCCAGCCACTGAATACACAGGTGAGGACACAGTGAGTAGTGTAATGTGTAAAGTGTACTTGTACATAGGCTACATGGAGCAGGACACCAGTTGAGAATATTTGAACTAAATTCACAATTCACTTGTGTGTTTTCTCTAATTCCAGCTCATGCTTCATTTGGGCTGACACACTTGTGTCCAGAGGAGAACGCTATAGGTCAATGGACATAGAGAGGCTTTTTTAGCAGCACCTCATAGTGTGTCACTGATCTGACTCATGGAACAGATATGTCTTCATTTCATCAAGTCCACATCCATTAGACATGTGAGCGTCACCTCCGGATCCTTGTATTTTCTTGATGTTTTTTAAAGCTCTGTGCTGCTGACAGACAGCTGGTTCAGGGGACAGAGACGGCTGAGGACGGTGTCCATCGAATGGAGAGAATGCTTTATCTTCACAGCACTGAGCACTGAAGCAATTCATATTTGTCATATTTGTGTGTACTTAGCCACCCATTCCAACTGTGGGAATTTTTATTCTACCGGAACTGAACAACAATGGGCATGCCAGTAAAGGTGTGTGTGTGTGTGTGTGTGTGTGTGTGTGTGTGTGTGTGTGTGTGTGTGTGTGTGAGTGTGTGAGCTATGTGAAAAATGCAGGAAATGAAAAAGACTCTTAGCCTGATATATGTTGTACTTGTATGTTTAAAGATGTGAATGGCTCAAGTGCAGAAGTCATTGCAAAACCCATCCCCTCATCCATCCATCCATCCACCCATCCATCCATCCCCTCATCCATCCATCCATCCATCCATCCATCCATCCATCCATCCATCCATCCATCCATCTCCTCATCCATCCATCCACCCCCTCATCCATCCATGCATCATCTATTCTTTCATCCATCCATCCACTCATCCATCCATCCATCCATCCATGCATCCATCCTTTCATCCATCCATACATACATACATCCATATCTGCTTTTACTGTGTAGGGCTGAGTCCAAATAGTAATAATAATAGTACACATTGAAATATCTAAAAGACTATCTTCTGTCAAAGTGCAACATACAGGACACAATATCACAAACACCTATGAAATGCAAACCATTACATCACCTCAGGAGATGCTAATAATGAGGAGTTTACAAAGCTCATTTTTCACACTGGTCATTTTTGAGATGGCAGCTGGTGATGTTTGGATTGCATGTGGCATGAGCTGCTTGTTATTTATTTTCTCTGAACTTTATGAAGGAAATATAGGCAATAATAGATTGTTGAGGTTCATGTTATTGTGTCAGTTTCTGCAGATGTCATAGACATACAAATGCATAATTACTCTTTGTGGCAGGTAGCTCCACCGCTGAGCTGGATTCCGCTCAAGATTTCTGCATCTATAAGGATGATTTTTTTGGCTACTGTCACCAAGAGCTTGCTTATGGTCATAATCAGCTGTTGTGAAGTAGGAGGTCACATTGCAGGTCCCATCGGTTTATTTACAGGTGGATAGGATGTTGCTTTTAACATGATTCTGCACCTTTCACACAAGAATATCTGTCTTCTTTCATGAAATTCTGAAGTGTTCTGTCCATCACTGAAGTCTGCCATACTCTGATCCATTTACAAATGCATTCACCATCATATAAAAGCACAGAAGCTTCTATGGAACCCTGTGAACACAGCCAGACTGTTTGTGAGCAGTGCTCTGACTTGCTGCTATTTTAGTGACCATTTCTCTCAGTCATTTCCTGTATGGGCGATATTTCCTACCAGTGACCAAACACAAGAATACATCTGTGGTGAGGAGGGAACATGTACAGCAGGTTAGTGAAGTAAAGACTGTCGACATCTGAAAGACAACCTATAGGAATAGTCAGTGTGCAGATATAATATTATTACATATTATAATACACAGGATGATATGCTCTCTCTCTCTCACCCACACACACCCACACACACACACACACACAGTGGCTGCTGGAGGGAAAGCATGTAAGTGGAAAGATAAGCCTCCTTTGTTAGCTGGTTGACACTTAGAGACCATTAATTAGACCGGGCCCACAGAAACAGGTCAATGACCTGACTAATGACTGATGTGTGTTTGGATCAGAGTATGTGTGTTTTCAGTGCTGCAGATCGGTTTCTCTCTGAATAACTCTTTTTTAGTTTCTTCTGATACAAATGCTGGAATTAGTAACAGAGTCTGTTTTTAATGCAACATTTTGAAGTCTCCTCGCAGGCAGGCGTCCCAGCTGTTGTTATTTTCAGTTTTTCTATGACAAAAATCTACAGATTGTACTCACAGTTTCACACACTTGCCTCCATGGATTAAGACAGGGACGACTCACGAAACTCAATCTGAAACTTTTGTAAAAGACACTACCCAAAGCAGCTTCCTCTGAGGCTGTGAAGCCAGCACAGTAGTTCTTTAAAACAAAAGAAACTTTAACTTTCTCTTGATTTAATGTAATGATCTGTCAGATGATCCCAGGTGATGGTGAACTAGCCTTCAGTATGTTGCTGTAGGAAGTTCAGCTCGTGTTTGTTCCCTCTGCCTGCATCTCTTCAGCTCTCGGTTACGTAAACAACAAATCCTTGACTCAACGTTGACCTCTTGGTTGGGCAATTAATTGTGCGCACACACACACACACAAAAAAAAATCCAGAGCACATCCAAACTCTAATAGCTCAGACCCCCCACAAACAGCGGGTCAAGGTTGTGCACTGAGAGCTAATCTGTGTATGTGTGTGTGTGCATGTGTGTGTGTTCATCCCTCTGTGCGTCAGTGTTTATGTGTGTTCCCTAATTGGAATGCTATGCTTTTGGTCGTGCAATCACAGACGTCTGAGGAATTTGAGCTGATATGAAAATAATTGCTTCACTTTGGCTCGGTCAAACGTCGTAAGGAGCAGTGTGTTTGCACAGAGTCAGACATGTAACACAATATGCTCCAATGTTTACCCTCTAACTTGTTATAACCTGTTCACAGGATGTTTTTACCTCACTGCACTTCAATGTACAGCCAAAGTTCTCACTTTGTGTTAGCCAGCGTGTAGAGAATGCTTTACCATGGCAGGAAATTAGCTTGTGTATTTGGCTAACATAACATGCAAATCCCTGATTAGCTCTTTAACATAAACTTCCTTCACTGACGGATCAACACAGGAACACTAGACAGAGTGGTGGAGGGGAGTTAACAAGAAAACTGAAAACTGGTCTAATGTGTATAAATGAACTTCAGACTCGTCATGCAAAGAGAAAGACAGATATCAACAACATCCAGAAACTCTGCAGACTTCTCTGGAACGAGCTCTTCTGAGCCTGACGGGCAGGAAGCAGAACAGTGTTCCGTTCTGAAGAGTCTACATTTCAAGTTCGGGTTAGTGCACATGGCATGATGGGTAACCTGCACACTTGAGAAGAACCCTATTTCATCAAGACAATGCCAAACCACGCTGTGGCATGGCCCTGTAGTCAAAGCGAGCAGGGCCTGCCAGCAGTCCAGACCTGCCTCCCATTAAAAATAGGTGGTACATTATGGAGCACAAAATATGACGGTCTGAATTATTGTATAAATATTTATTGTATAAAAGTTACTTATTTCTTATTCTTATGATTTTATCAACAAATCTCATAAAAAACACCAAAACCAACAATGAATGTATTGTGCTAGTAATGCTTGTGCATCAAGTCCTGATATGCTGTATATCATGGACAGGAAACAAGACTTCAGTGGTTATTGCCTCCTTTTTATGTTTTATGCAGAAAATATTTCAAATGTAACGTTGTCCTGGTGTTTTTTTGTTTTGTTTTCCCTATTTGTGTTAAATGGAGCTTTATGTACATGCAGAGAATTAGAGAGCTAGCTATTATTAACTTTATTGTGCAAATGAAAAATCAGCAATCAGAGAGGCAGAGTGTATGTAACATTAAAGTATAAAAAAGATGTAGTGTGCATTGAAACTGTAGCGATGCTACTCTCGTCCTTTTATGGTCTTTTAGTGAGTGTTTTTTCCTTTAAAGCTCAAAACAGCTGTAACTTGTCACTCACATGAGGAAATGTGGAAGTGACACACCAACAACAGGGCAAAGAATCCAAGAATCTGAGGAATCTCTGACATATGGATGTGTCACAGCGGAGATGCAGTAAACGTATTCTGTTTGTCATGTGTGACACAATGAGTGACATTGGGACCATTAAAAAGAAGAATAGTCTCTGACAAACAATACCTGCTGTGTGTGTGTGTGTGTGTGTGTGTGTGTGTGAGAGAGAGAGAGAGAGAGAGAGAGAGAGAGAGAGAGAGAGGGAGTGTGTGTGTGTGTGTGTGTGTGTGTGTGTGTGTGTGTTTGAGAGAGAGAAAATGCCAGAAAAACACCTGCTGCCTTTATGACCAGCAAACACATCCTGTGGCCCCTCAGAGACGCAAGTTCAATTCCTCCTGTGTACTGTCGAAACACAAACAGACTCAGGCTCAAAGCATTCTACGTCAAATCGAGACATGTTTTCAGCCATGTGAAAAAATTCAAAATCACGTTAGGTGTGTGCTATATTTAAATCACCCCAGCTGGCTTCTTTAAAGCTGAAGTTTGAAATCTCTGCCTGAATCAAACATTTCTCCATCTCTCCATCACTAATCAAGTTTCATGAGCACAGTTAGAAAGTTCGAACATCGATCGGTAAACCGCCTCCCAGCCTCTCAGCCTCTCAGCCATCATCATATCTATGACGTGAGTGTGGAGGCTCCAACACCGCCATCTTGTCAGTGCTGCCTCCATCTCCCAGCTAATGGTGAGAGATGGTCAAAGACATGACTCAAACAAGTCACTTTTGACAGCACCCTCCTCTCAGTCAAGCAGCCATGCACTTTATTCTACATAACGTTAAGCCTTAATATCATGTATATTCATAAATATTCATATTATAAATTCACCCTCAGTACAGTTGTCATGAACGGGGAAATTAGCTATAGAGACCAAAACAGTTTTTTGTACCAGGCTGTAAACATGTTTATTTCTGCTGTGGATTTGGACATTTGAACATGGGGGGCTGTTCAGCCTTGAGTGAAAGAACTACAGTTTTTGGCACTTCTGCGCTGGCTTCACTTCACAGCCACAGAGGCTGCTGCTTGGTACTGACAGGAGAATTAACCTAGAACCTTCTTGCTGTGAGTCGACAGTGCAAACCGCTGAGCCACGTGCTGCAAACTAAACCGACGTAAAGCTGTTTCCACTCTGTGTAAGCCGGATGAAAATAGTTTTATTTCCTCACCACGACATTAAAAGGAGCACAAAGCCATGCAGGCAGCTCTGTGAGCTGTTCAGCTGCAGGATGCTTCATCAGGACGGCTTGTCAGAGGTCAAACAGCATATTCTTATTTTTAAAAAACACTGAATACTAGAGGCCAATAACAGACTATATGCATCACAATGAGGGAACAATCACACCAGGCAATAAATACTTGAAGTTATTTGATCTATGTAAGATGATAATGTCTCTCTCTTAAATCTGTCTCCTTTTTTACAGCAGTTTTGACACCAGCCCACATAAATGCCTTTTGGGTAGCTGATGTCATATGTGTGTCCTCTACATGGCAAAAAAAAGTTAAATTACAATATTTCTGTAGAGTAAGTAAAATATCAGTCTGGTGTTTGTGGTTCTGTTTTATTCACGTTGTCCCATCGCGTCCTCCTCCTCTGCCCAACCAGAGCATTATCATCAACATTTTTCTAGAAACTCAGTCAAAAGTTTCCTGCATATTGCTGTACACTGAATTACTAACGATGATAACGTGCTTAGTCAGTGCCTAATGTTTAGCATCATCACCATCTTATAGCATAGCAGTACACTAACATATTCTCATTAGCAGCAAACACAACAGACAGTTGAGCCTGCAGGTATTACCAAATTATGGGCCAAAAGGAAATGTTGATAGTTTTAAAAGTTCAATAATGACAAAAAACATTTGAGGTGAGAGTCGCAGTAACCTGAGTCATGATTCATGGATGGTTTGATGGAGATCTGAGTTTGGTGAGCCTGGTCCCTTTAGCTTGACTCATTTGTGTCAAGTCATATCCACAAATACAGATAAGGTCTGTCAACTTGCTGCTGTGTACCCACAGTATCATGGCTGAATCTCCTGCTCTCCACAGAAGAAAAAGAATAGAACCTTGACATTTGTCATTGCTCTTTTAGTCCCTTGAGTCAGTTGAATGGTTTTCAAGGTTTTCTTTGTGTGTGCATGTTAGGAATTTCTCAGCTATGATGTCTGCTTTCTATTTTGCCTCATGAAACAATGGGAATCAGTATTAAAGGCTTTTATACAATGTTATCATAGGAAATATCATAGGATACAGAGGGTAGCCATATTTGGGTTCTACTTCCCATCAACGCGAATGCCCACACCAATAAAATTCTCCTGAAGCATTCTGATAAGATGAGTCACACACACCACCAACAGTAGCATATTTCTTGGCTGCTGTGGTGCATGAAAATATGAATCCCACTGTAGTTCGCTTACAATAATTCTCTGTGCTGACGTAAGATTGGTCACTTGTACCATTTGTGTCATACTGTCTTCGAAAGCAACACTGATCGGTGCAAAGCGGCCCTTCTTTTGAGGCTCTTGAGAAGTGTTGTTTGATGTGTGAACCTGCTTTGAACCAAAGCAGTGGCACTGAACTGCTGCCAGTTGATTAGCCCAGTAACAATATGGCCATTCAGGAGCCAGCATCAGCTGATTTAATATGCTGTAATATTTATTTGATCCCGCAGCAAGGTGAAAAAAACGGGGTGGTCGTTTTCGTTGGCATTTTTGACACTAAGCAGGAAAGTGGATTTGGAGGTTAAGCTGTTCAGAAAAAGAAATGAGTATGATTAGAAATGTCATTTCCGTGCACACACTGAACATTTTACAACAGAGGGTAGAGATTCTGCCAAGGGAAGGTCATGAAAGGACATTTTGAAAACCGAGATGTTTAAACAGCAGTCAACCGCAGTTTGGCTGTTCTAAAGTCAAACCACACAAAAACAAAAGATTTTAACACATTTCTTGGGTTGTGAGATTTACTGAACCACACAGAAATGCACACGCACAGTCCACATCCCAAATCCATTAACACAGTGTTGATTTCCCTCCAACTCCTGCCTTCACCTCGGAGCTGATCACCACTGACTTGTAGAATGATTTATGATTTTTACAGTGTTTTGAAAAGGGTTCAACTATTGGTCATTTAAATTCGGTGATGAAGAATAATAACATATTCAAATTTAATAACATCAATCATTTTAACACAGAACCACCTAAATAACAAAATTGGCCTTTTTCAGGCATCTGAGTCAAAGCAGCTATGCTTCACATCAAATAGTTGTATTTTATGAAAAGATACGAACCTTTATCACTCCACATAACCCAATTCATTGATTAATTATGCAGGATTGTGCTGCCACTGACTGGTCATATTTGATGAAGTGAAATTCTACCTTTCTCATTTAAAGTACAGTATATGGAACAGCACATGATACAAATCCTATTTCACATAAAAAATAGAATAAAATAAATTTAAAAAACAAAACACAATGCCAAAACACCAAGAATTTGGGGTTATGATGCCCAGTGTGTCTAAATTTTGGGGGCTCTATTTACAGAATATGGCAGAAATATAATACATTATGCATAACTCATATATTTTGATTTTGAAACAGCTAAAGGGCGTTGTTCTAAAATAACTGTGAATCACGGCACAGTATGGTTTATTGCTTTTATAAAACAGTTACTACCGGCAAAGTTTCATGAAATAAATTAACAGTAAAAATAATATAAAAATATAAAAATTAATTTATTGATAACGAATAATCATCTTTCCTCTAAGCAATGCAATTCAGCAGCATTAGCAGAATGTAACGCACAGACACAGCGCTTAATGTTGTGGGATGGTGAAGAGCAGAAAAATGATTAGTTTGTGTTTCATCAGCTATATATATATATATTTTTTAATTGTTCAATATCTACTGCCCTCTTGTACAACACTGCTTTATTAATTGAACTCTGAAATGTCCTACTTGCTTACAAGTGCAATAAAGCTCATCAGAACTTCAATCTGTCTGCTGCATTCCCCAAAAGGGAGGTTCTGAAATGTAGAACTTTTGCATATCCAATTTTAACAATCCATCCAGCTAGAAGAGGCCAAATTAACGAGAAAATAAGTCTGTGCTGCAATAAACCAACAATTACTGATGCTGATAAAAATAAATTACTCACACTACAAAACAAACTGAATGATTACTGAGGAAATTAAAGGGGCACTCGTCTGATCTGAATAAATATGAAAGCAATGAGGAAGGAGAGAGACTCTCTGACAATGACTCTTCCTATTCTGTTTAGAGTCATTTATAGTCTTCTAATTTCTCTTCTTCAGTTCAATCAATTTGATCTCGCGGCTAATTTCATGAATATTTTTGAAAATATATCTTTATCAAGGGGTATTTTGTTTTACACCAACTGAGGTATAAAACAAGGCTGCCCAATTTTCACCAGAACTCTTCTTTGTAATGGAAATTCAACAGCTATATAAAAAAATAGCTAAAAAGATGAGCATTTTAGTGTTTCTGAGAACCAAAAAATTTGTAGTTCAGCTGACAGGCAACAGAAATTTGTTTTTGAAAAACATTAAGCAGGGTTGAGAGAGTATTCAGGTTGATTCATTTTCCAAAGCGTCTGCTTTACAGCTGAAAAAATGTGAATTATTGGCTATACATGACTGCCATCTTGTGGCAGTCTATATAATTGAAACTATGGTCAAATACTTTGCTGGGCATATTACAAAACCTACTAAATTAAGTAGCCACCTTTGATTATATATACCATATTATTACCATTTACTAACCAAGCGAGACATGAAGGTCGGTCAATAGATAGAATTTCATCATCAGGTGTGGTCTGAAAATCCATCAAACACTTTGATGAAACTGGTTCTGTTCCAGGAAAAGAAGGCCAACGTTTACCTGTGCTGCAGAGGAGAACGTTCTACAGCTATCAGCCGTTACCAACACCTCAGATTAGAGCCACAGAGTTCCTGTAGTAGACACATGTCAACATCAACTGTTCAGAGTGAATCAGTGTGAATCAGGCCTTTGTGGTTCACACTTCATGGTCCAAATTTGAGACGTTTGTGTACGTGACACAAAGTACTTCCAAGATCTACTCTTCCTCATTGCCTCTCTTCTTACACTTGAATCTCAAGACTTCAGAAAGTCGGTCACCCTCAGTGTTGTTAAAATGTCCTTCTCAGACAGATCGCCATACACTCCATTAATCACTCCTTTCAGTCGCTGTCTCTCCCTAGACACAAAACTCAAACATCACCACCAACTTCCCCACCTCCTTACTTTTGTCATGTTGTTTTCAGCAGCCCATTTGAGAACTGGCCTGAAAACCTCCACCAGCCTCTGACTCTCTGGGGGATTGAATGCTCTAAATCCTCCATCTCCCCGTTTCTGACCTCTGACCTCTCTAAACAGCACAACATATTCTTCAGAACTGCCAGAATTTTTCTCCCACAAGACTAGACAAAGATGACACTAAAGGAAAGGAGGAAACAACAGGAAACATAATGCAGCATCTGGTCTCTAATCATGATATTATTGGCCAATTTATCTAAATTGTTCAGAATTTATAGAGTGAATTGAATTTGTATTATAATGGTGGAAACAGTGACTCCAGACCACTTGAGTCCATGTCATAATGAGATGAGGACTCATCTTTGCATCATCCAGTCTTTAAAAATAAACTGAGATAGTCAACTCAAATTCAAAATTAAAATATATATGCATCATTTTGCTGATGAAATGTTTGTCAATGAAAGGTATGTCATTAAAACCACCAATCCAACCTGGCTGTCCTGAACACACTCCAGCTCTGCATCAACTCCAAAGCTGGGAGTCATGTAAGAGTTGTGTAATAAACTAGATTTGTAATTTTGTTTGTTGGCTTTTTATTTTTATTTCATTATCGTTTTTGTGTGTATGCTTTTGGTGATATGTGCAGTACCTTACGCATTGAGTGGTGGCTGTTATATGTTTCATTGTGTAGGCCTAAAAACCTTTTTTAAAGTTACCGTGTGCTTCATGTACGAGTCTCTGAACTCCAGCCTGTGGGGAAGGGCACGCAGAATCCTCCTTGGTTTTGGGAAGACCATGATCTCTATATGAGAATATGATTTTTAATATATTCTTTTAAATCTTACGAAGAATTTAGACTGCGCAACAGTCTCGCGCGCACCCGGAAAAACATAACCCCACGTGCTGTAAAAAACAGACATGAGGTTTAGCGGCGTCAAGCTCACACAGAGGAACTATTACCACCGGAACTTAATGACGTTACCTTCTACTTTAACCGAGTTTATTAAAAAATAAAAAACAATTAATAACTAAAAAGTACAAGTATAAAATAAAAGTATGTGTATTTTTTATATATTTTCCCGGGCTTTATTTCTCAGTGTACTTCTCATAGTAATATTTGTGAATTTAACTCGTTTAACCGATTTTATTTTGATGTTGATACCGGAAGTAATTTTGGTCACAGCGGTAAACTTTACTGGTTAGTAGTTTGGTGCGGTTGTTCTCCAGCGGCACGGAACCAGCAGACACGAACAAACAGACAGACAGACAGACAGACAGACAGGTAAAAATGTAAGAGGAACTGTAAACACAGAGGTTCTGTTCCGACATGTTGTCTGTGGAGTTACTCGTGACGCCGCTTGCGGCTGTTTGGAACTTCAGCTCGAGGCGGTTAGCTCTGGCTAGCTCGTTAGCTTGCCGACTGACAGTGTGTGTGTGCGCGTGTGCCTGTTTTCTATTATTATTATTATCAAGATTTATTTTGAACAAACGACAACAAATATGAACTGCAGTGGTGACTTAACAGTAAAACTGATAAAACTGTGTTTGCGTCATGGCGTATAGCAGAGTGTGAACTGAAGTGAACTGAAAGTTTCCTCAGCTGTTCTCAGATAAGCTGACCGGAAACAAGATGTGTTTTCACGACTACAGCCCAGTGTCTATGTCATGAAGGGTTCATGAAGGTGCACTGAGGCTGTGCTGCGTGCTGTGTTATCAGCCTGCAACTGACACACCGTGTACATTTCAGATGGATGAGAAACTATCAGAGGAGAATGGACAGACACCACCAGCACTCAAGGAAGAGGAAGAGGAGATGGACGTTACCTTGACAACACAGCTAGAACATCTGATTGTGGCCCCTGATGGTGCAGATGTGCCATCACATCCACAAACGCATCACGAGGAAGCAGACGTAAAAACAGAGTGTACGGGAGCGACGCTTTCTGTAGACGCTGTGTGTAAGACCGAAGACTGTGATGACGACGACGACGATGATTCAGAGGATTCAGACAGGTATTACACACAGCAATGTGCTGGTCCGCAGCACACCTCTATTTGATGGCAGTACATTTCTAAATAATGAGAATGACACTGATTGTCTCCCTCAGCGACAGCTCTTCCTCTTCTTCCTCATCCTCCTCTTCCTCCTCTTCTCCCTCTCCCCCTTTGTTTGGGGACGACGATGACGACGAGGGTTTCAGCCAGCCGGCCCCCATCAAAACCAGAGATGAAGTCCTGCTCGAGGTCAGTCTGCCATTGTTTGCGTGATGGTTTTTACAGCGTGTTCGCGGATTCAGCCGGTGTACAAGAACCCTGTCGAAGCTGAAGTCATGACTTTAATCAAGAACTATCAGAGCAAACAATAGTATTTACTGAGAGGTTGCTTAATGAACTCCGGCCTCCTACAGTCCAGCCAAAGCATCAGTGTAACACTTTGGATACTGTATACGTCCTGATGAGAGATGAGCGGTACCTTGCATGGTAGCCTCCACCATCAGTGTGTGAATGTGTGTCTATCAGTGTGTGTGTGCCTGTGTCCATTTACCAAGTAAGAGTCTAAGAGCAGCTTCCAGTACTTTCTGAACTCGATGCTTCAGTGAAGTAATGCAGATTGATACATGATAACGTGACCGGTGAGGCAGCCTCACTGTCTGGTGGGGCATCTTTCTCTTACTGTATGCTGTGTTGCACTGAATCATCCACCAGAGCTGTGTAGCAGAGTTAAAAGTCAAAGCGAATCACATCTAGCAGGTTATATTTGAAAAACACGAATGTTGTGTCAGGATTGGACCATGGTGGTCTCATTTTGAAGGTCTAAGTGCATGTTTTGTTTGTTGTAGGAGTTGCCTGCAGTGGAGGAGCTGTGTGTGTCGCTACCAGCAGATGCAGAACTGCAGCCTGTAGGAACAGTCTCCAGCATCATACAGCAACTCGGTAAAACTGCACACACACTGAGGTTAAGGTCACACTTGAGTGTTTTCTAGAGAACCGCATATCACTCTCAGTCGAGTCTTTGAATGAATATTTTCTCAGCTCTGTCTTTAACCCCTCTCTGTTTCTGCAGTGGTCATCCAGTCCCTGAAAGACATGCCCGCCCTGAATGATGAGAGCATCATCTTTAGAGCTGATAGGCTGGCTTTGGGCAAGGTGAGGGGCTGGCCTATATCTAGCTTCACCGCTGTCTACAAGTATTCTATGTTCTTTCTTTGTTTGTGTCTTGTTGGTTTTGTCGGCACCTCAGCCTTTCTACCACAGTCAGAGATGACGAGTATCACCACCGCATGTGTTTGCTCCGTCATTTCACTCAAATGGACCAATCATGTGTCACCTACTTCAGTCGAGAGGAACAGCTTGTTTTAACAAAGAGCTCTGAAGTACAGTGAAAAAACAACAACTTCAAATAAGACAAGAGGATGATGAGAGGACTTCATTTCATTTGCTCAAAATGATCTGCTTTGAATACCAATAACCAAATCAATGTTCTCATCTGTGTGTGAAATAGACATAGGTGTGTATTAGAACTAAACATAAACTGTTGCCACTGTGCCTTCATCATTCTTTTTGTGTGTGGATGAAAAAGTGATTTTCTGCATCACTGAGAAAAGCACTATGTGTTGTGCTGCTGTCATTTCACAGCTCTTTATGGTGACATTACTCTGCTACAGCTCAATAAGTTTCCATAAATAATGTCTTACCTCAGCTGAGAATCACTCATCAGGAAAAGAGTTCATTCAATTTAGTGTTATTTATGTAGTACAAAAACCAGAACTACAGTTTTCTCATGGCACTCCATCTAGTCTGTACTCTATAATAATATTTACAGGCCTCATGACACAAGCTTTATGTTGATCATGTGACAGTAACTTTGTTTTCTCTCTGCAGTCCAGCGCTGTGTTAATGCTGTGTGTTTCACATGCTTCATGTGTTTCAGGTGTTTGAGGTGTTTGGCCCGGTCACCAGTCCTCTCTATATTTTGCGTTTTAACTCCGTAGACCAGATAAACAACAAGGGGCTGACAGAGGGACTGACAGTTTACTACGCACCGGCCATCAAGGAGTACACAGGATACATCCTCACACAACAGCTCAAACTGTAAGCACACACACAGTGCACATTAATTATAGACGAAATCTATCAAATCTACACATATTATTTGCTTGAGAATAGTTCCTTTGTATGATCAAAGTTTGTTTCTGACCAAACTGAACTAATATTCTGAAAATACTTTTCCTTCAGTTTAAAGGGTTCTGATGCATCCTGGAAAAATGACCAAGAACCACCAGCGGAGGTGAGCACGCAGACAGCTGTAGCATGTTGAAACAGCACTGTATCATCAGTTAAATGACACGTCTGTGTGACGTCACAGCCACAATGCTGTTTTGGTCTGTTCTCCACACATCTTCATATCCCATCAGAAGCACTGCAGAAGTGGTTTGTCCACCAGACTTTATTAACTTGCTCAGATTTGGTCATTTCTTCTTCATCTATGATCTTTTATCATGAGTAAGTAGACAACGTAGTTAAATCCCCTTGGTCTGTTTTTATAACCTGGAGTGTTTTATTTTGAAAACTTCCTGTCAGCTTGATCTGCCCTGTGCTTCTTGACACAGCTCGTTGCAGCATCTCTCAAACATATAATGTGTATTATGTGATGCTTCTGAAATGCACCACAGCGCTTCTGGTGGACTCATAAACACTGAGCAGAACGCAGTGCACGGTGGGATTTAGGGCTAATTGGTGACATGCCTTGATTTTATGACCATTCAGTGTTCATGTAAACTGCTTTCCTGTTGATTGATGATTGAAATGAGTAAATCTGAAGAAATGATGGTCATTTTATTTTATAAACTTGTCATGGAGAGTTTCCACCATGCTCCAAAGTAATGCTGTTTTTTTCTTCACTCTGTCTGTCTCCTCTCTCTGAAGGCTTTAGATTACAGTGATGATGAAAAAGAGCAGGAAGCTAAGAGGAAAATGAAAAACAAGAAGAAGAGGGACAACAACACTTCAGGTATTTACCATCTGAAAGTTTCCAGTAGAATATGACACACTTTCACACATCTTTCTCACACATTTTTTTCTTGCTCTGTTTCATCTGTTTCTTTTTTCCCCTCCAGATAATCCTGCCGACATTACCCAGAACACCTTGCAGCAGCAGCAGCATGATGTCAGGGCTTTCTCACCGAGGCATGCAGGGCCTCCATTCAGGCACCAGAACCCGAGGAACAAACATGTTCCCTTCAAACACGCACACACTCCGCCCAGACACACACACCCTCCACCTAGACACACACATCTTCCTCCCATGTACCTCCCCCCACCCTGCCCTTACCCTCCTCACCCTTTCCCCCCACCAAACTTCCCTCTCTACCCTCCTCCTCCTTCCTCTTTCTTCAATCCATCTTTCTCTTCTTCTCTCTGGCCACCAAACTCCGTCCCCTTCTCTGACTTCCCTCCTCCTCCTCCACCTCCTCCTCCTCCCCCTCCACCTCCTCCTCAGTGATGCATTGCATTACTGTATGTAGACAGATCATCATGTGTATGAACCACTGGCTCTGCGTGTTAGCAGATTTAATTAGACTGTACAATCAATGATTTATTAAAAAGATATTTAGTCAGTATAGCTGATGGAGCGATGTGCTGGGACCAACTACATACTCTGTCACTCTGATGTTTTTATTTTAAAATATATTAGTTTATTATTTTTCAAACGGTTTTACATCTGTTCATCTCCTGAAGGAAAGTAGTCCTTAATTAAACTATTTTTTTATTTGGCATATTCCAAGTAAAGGTGACCATTTTCTTAGACACTGTTAAGATGACCCGCACCTCGTTCACACACGTGGACTGAAACACAACAGAAGGAAGGCTGCCATTCATTAAACGACTGATCATCTTTTTAATGAGCTAACTGGACGTGTGTGAGGAAAACTGATGTATAGAAACACGTCGTCCAGGAAACGGCGTACTTCCTGCGCACCAGTATTGTGTAAATGATGTGTGTGTGTGAGACGATGAAGCCTTCCAGTTGAAGTGTGTATGTTTGAATCTTACGGATACCGGATCACATGCCTGATTCTGGTAAGGAGATATTTTGGGAGAGCTAGATGATTTACTCTACATTTGTGTTTTTAATAAAAACTTGACTCTAATTCTGTGCATTCAAAGCACATCACAACATAACATCTATTAGCATTAGTGTATCCAATGAAATCACTTCATTGTACACAGGGAGCAACATGTCATTCAGTCTCCTGTAAACCTGTGTATAAACGTGATGCTCAGTACGCACACAGTGGACGTACTAACTCAGTGCTCCTCGTGTTCATTTGGTTTTGGGTTAAAGGGTAAGCTTAAGTCGTTTCAACCTGGGCACTACGTTTATGTGCCACAACCATTTGAAAGTGGGTCAGTATTTAGTGGGAGCGCAGCAGACGACAAAAATGATGCCAGCCGACAACATAAAGTACACAGTAGGTTCTTTACAGTGTTTGTTTTGGAATGTCTGATGACATTCTGGAAAGGAGCCCACAGAGACACACCTGTTCTTGTTTAACCCAGAACTGCTGCTGTATCGCTCTGTTCAAAGCCACCAGACTCCATTGACAAAAACGCAACACAAAGTTGGTTAGTTGTTACAATTATAATTGTTATATGTAACTAATTAAAGCACCAAAATCACATAAACTAACCAGTCAAGGGAACAATGTCATTGTTCTTCTGATAACAAAAGAGTGTCAGTGGCATAACCTTTAATAAAAGTACTTCTATAGTGTGGAATCGGCCTGTCAGGGTTGGCTGCTGCCTCCGCTGGCTGCTGCGCTGTCATTCAACACTGGACCAAATTCAAAACCTGCCGTCCCTGTTAGGCACAGTCAAAAAAGATGGCAGAATTGGGTCCAAGTTACTGTCTAATGTTGATCATGTCAAAATGTGTTGTGTCGTTATGGGTGTTTGCAAATGAATTTCAGATGTAGATGTTATTACATGTTGTAGTTACTGAATGAATACAAAGCGAACCTGAAGCAGAACAAATATTTAATGTCTGAATAATACACGCACCTGTCTGTGATGATCTGTGCACTGTTATATTTACAGTTATACTTACTGCAAACACTCGGCTTCATTCTTTAAAGATATCCCAGCATGCTCTGGTCCTTGTTGCCTTCATACAGTCATGTCTGTGAAGAATAGAGAAGCAATATGGCTGAGCTCCAACGAGCACACTGTCACATGAGTGATATTGTATATCTACTGTATTTCTTTGTATCACAGCGTGTCAAATGTCAACATATTCTCCAGTGTCTCAAATAAATGTCTTTGTAAGATGTACAGACAGTATTTTAGCCACACTTCTCTTGTGCAACGTGTATTTGTCACACTGTTGTGTAAAGCTGCCGCTGTGCTCACTTCATTTCACAAGCTTTTCTCAACATCACGTTGAGTGACGCTGGAGTCTGGCACAAGACAAAGCAACAAACAAATTAGTGAACATTTAACCTCATTTCTTCAGCTGACATTGATGGGTTTCAGGACTGAAATAAAAATGTCATTTGAATTTTGCAGAAATAAACTGAAAATGGGAAACACTTTAAATGATTTTAGTTTAATACAGTCATCAATTCATAAACGGAAGCTAGAAGGTCAAACTTCTTACAGCATGTATTCCTGAATGAAACCATTCTGTAAAGACTTTTAAAGACGCCTAACCAAACCAAACACTGAACAAATTTTTTGTTAAAGAGAATGAAACCATGGGGCGGCACTTAGCTCAGTCGGTACAGCGGCCGCCCCATATGTAGGGGCTCGCTGCGGCCATCCCGGGCTCGAGTCCCAACCTGTGGCCCTTTCCCACATGTCATTCCCCATCTCTCTCTCGCCACATTTCCTGTTGCTGTTCAGTTGTCTCTGTCAGTAAAGCTTGGGGAAAAAAGTCAAAAAATAATCTTTAAAAAAAAAAAACAGCTTTAAAATGCAGACAGCTGATGTGTGTCACATTTTAGATGTTGTGGTAACAGCATTAAAAAACAGGAGAAGGTCACTGTGAAACTGTCACGTCATCATCAATTTATATTGTATGTTTAGGATGAAACGTTTGACGTATGGAACTTCCTCTACATAAGAAAGGAGGGCAGAGACAAACAGGAAAACATGTAAGTGTTGAGGCGCTGCACAACATCAGACATAAAACACACCTTCTCACTTTGGTGGCTTCAAAATGGCTGTGTTCTTTCGTCCAAGTGACTCTGGTGTCAACATTGAAGTTGGTGAGTATCAGGAATTCCCCAGACCTGAACCCGAGGATGCTCCAACAGAGACTCCAAAACCAAGTAAGTCATCATCAGGGACATAATTATTATATAAGTGCTGCTGTGTTTTGGTTGGATATGATATGGATATCAACATTCTAATTGCCTTATTAAAATAGAAGTGTGTGTGTGTGTGTGTGTGTACAGAGTTAAGACTCATCAGTGTGGTTCTTCTGAGCTTTGGCCTGCTGTGTGTCCTTCAAGGGATCCTGAACATCTCTCTGAGACTTGCTCGGACTGTGCCCACTGATAAAGGTAGACCAACTCTGCAGCACCTTCAGCCATGTGCAGCTCTTTAGCGTCCCACTGCAGCCCACTGCACACACACTCAGTGAGTGACTAGCTGGTGAACATATTGGAACATTTAGCCGCTGAAAAAACATATCCAGTTGTGGCAGATAGCCACCAACCATGAGCTGGTCAGGTTCTGTTTGAGGTTTCTGCCTCTTAAAGGAAGTTTTTCTTGTCACCAAGTGTCCATGGTGGACATTGATGGGCCTCTATAAATGACATTATAACATGTACGTTATATAAAAATCAGCATAACAGGGTGATTTATTATTACTGTAAATATGCAGTATTTTTAAGTGTATTGTAACTGTAGTTAGGGGTATGTAATCCAGGGATATTAACATATTACAGTATTACAGGGGTAAATCTCTAAATCGCATGTTGCTGCCTTGTGCAAATAAAATCTGTCTACAGTAGCAGTGTGAACAGAAGTATTAACATTGTATATAACTAAATTTAAAAAAATTAATGAGGCTTCCAGCGGAGATTGGTACAGAGTACCACTGTGACACAGTGTCATGATGAAACTGAACGGGCCATTACGCACAAATGCCAAAATAAAATCCCTGAGTCAACACTTTTTCACTGTTGTCATCAGTGTTGATGCATCATCGGAACTGTCATTGAATCGACATTGCTCAACATTGAAATATAACATTGATTATTCATCAGTTTTGCGCCCTGAAATCATTTTAATTTAATGATGAAAAAAAAACAGACAGACATAAAATCAATGTAAGTTCAACTTAAAATCAATCTCTGTTTTACCATTGAACCAACATTGAAATAATATATATTAAACCAATCCCCAGATAGCAGACCAACATTGAATTAATGCTGCCATGCTATCTGGGTCAGTTTTTTCCAGAAATTGTGTACAAATCTTTTTATAGTTTTATTAAAGTGTGTATATTTTCCTAACTTCCATAAATACACCCTTTAAAACCCTTTATCAGCAGGTCTGATTGAGCTCAGCCCCATATGTTACCTACAGGAATTTCTAAAGTTTTGTACGCTGTGTTCACATCCAGCTTCCTGTTCTTTGTTGCTTCATGAAACTGTTCTGTCTACATGTTCTGTATTGTGACATGCAGTCTGTGTTGCTGTGTCATGGTGAGACAGAGATAAGTGTGTGTCCTGAGGGCTGGATCATGTTCGGCTCCAGCTGTTACTACATTTCCTCACAGAGGAGGAGCTGGGACGACAGCCGGCGGGACTGCATACAGAGAGAGGCTGACCTGGTCATCATCACTAGCAGACAGGAACAGGTACCTTTGGAAGCCGTCTTCTGTGTATCCTTAAAGAAAATCTGTCATTCCTACATTTAAAGAAACAGCAGGATATTTAAATAGACCTGTGATGGATGTTGCTTTATGACAGAACTTCCTCACTGGATTCACAGCAGCAGCATGGGTTGGTATGACTGACAGGGAGCGGGAAGGAGACTGGGTCTGGGTGGACGGAACACCACTGGACGAAGACATGTGAGATATTCATAAACACACTGACATTTTATACTGGAGAAATAAATGTGTTGTTTATTTATAATGTCAGTTTTTATTTGTGGATTCTGTAGCTGTAACACACTTTCAGCCACTTGGCCGCTTGTATCCTCGATCATTCTTTCAGTCATTACCCAAAGCTCATGACCATAGGTGAGGGTTGGGACGTAGATGGGCTGGAAAAATCGAGAGCTTCGCTTCCAGCATTTCATCATATGAATCAATTCATTTGTTTTTTATTTGCATTTTATGATAGTAACTCCCTGTTGGAAAATCATATTTCAGATTTGTGTGATCAAGTTGAAATGCTCTGAAACATCCATATGTTTCCTGTAAAGCCAAATATTATCATAACAGCATTACATTCAAAAAAATAATACTGATAAAAGTAAAAAAGAGAAAAAATCGGCTCGGGCACCAGCTTGAAATGACACACTGTCAACAACAACCAATATATGACAGTTGCTGACTGTGTCTGTGGATACTGGGTGACTGTCCTCATAATGTGTCCCTCTTATTGATAGCCAGTGGTTTGTTCTGTCTGCAGGCTGGAGTGGGCCACTGGGCAGCCCGATGGGGCGTATGGAGGAGAAGACTGTGCTGACCTTCGTACTATGAAAAATTTCATTGGCTTGAACGACTTCAACTGTAGCAGCAGAATGCAGTGGATCTGTGAGAAAACATTACTGTAGCCTGACCTGTGTGGATCTGCTTGCTGCTCCTGTACCCTGTGATGTAACTATAAAACAAAACAGAATGTCAGAACCACAGTGAGCAGCAGAAAAGCTTTGTTGAGCCGTGAGGACATTTCAAAAGCTGATTACACACTCCAGACACGGACCTCCAGATCCAAGTCTGGAACATTATGATGGGACTGTCTGCTTCACAAAATCTGCATTCATAATTAATTAACATCGTGTTATTAATAAAACAATTTAAAAAATGCTTTTGGTAGTTGTGTCCGTAATAAGATCTAAAATAAACAGTCTTGAGTGATATCATGCATGATTTGTGTCAACAACTGTCCAACTGTCAGAGGAAATATTAGGATTGTTTTTCAAAGTAAAGTGATATTTTGTTTGAGGTCCACCATGCAAATGTTCCACAGAGTGGCGCTATAATCACATATTGAAGAGTAGGTTTGATTCAAATCACTCCTCCATTGTGATAGTGAGTTTTTGCTGAGTGGGACTTCCTGATGTGGTCATTCAAAAATGATACAGAAATGACTGACACCTTTATGAGAGGAGAGGAAACAAAAGGAAAGGACACATCATCTTTATCATCATACTTTATGCATACATGACAGCGTGAACAGTTAATGTATTCACGATCTCATTCTTTCGGTCACTACCCAAAGCTCGTGACCATAGGTGAGAGTATGAATGTAGATTGACTGGTGAATCGAGAGCTTCGCCTTTCGGCTCAGCTCCCTCCTCACCACGACGGATCGGCGCAGAGTCCACATCACTGCAGAAGACAGACATTCCCAGCAAATCCGCACAGAACGTTTGGGCCTGCCAGGTCTGACCGCCATCCTCCCCCACCATCGGAGCCAACTCACCAACTCATTGACAGCTCCACCCCTCTCTTCACCTGAGTGTCCAAAACACATGGCTGCAAGTTCGACGACACAACCACAAAGTCGATCATCAAACTGCGGCCAAGGGTGTCCTGGTGCCAAGTGCACATATGGACACCATTATGTTTGAACATGGTGTTCGTTATGGACAATCCATGGCGAGCACAAAAGTCCAATAACAGAATACCACTTGGGTTCAGGTCAGGGGGCCGTTCCTCCCAATCACGCCACTCCAGGTCTCACTGTCGTTGGCCATGTGAGCATTGAAGTCCCCCAGGAGGTCGAGGGAGTCCCCATAGGGAGCGCCCTCCAGTACCCCCTCCAAGGACTCCAAAAAGGGTGGGTACTCTGAATTGCCATTCGATGCATAGGCACAGACAACAGTCAGGATCCGTACCCCTACCCGAAGGCGAAGGGAGGCTACCCTCTCGTCCACCAGGGTGAATCCCAATGTACAGGTGCCAAGCCGGGGGGAAACAAGCATTCCCACCCCTGCTCTGCGCCTCTCACCAGGGGCAACTCCAGAGTGGTAGAGCATCCAGCCTCTCTTGAGGAAACTGGTTCTGGAGCCCAAGCTGTGCATCGAAGTGAGCCCGACTAAATATAGCCAGTACCTCTCAAACTCGGGCACCAGCTCAGGCTCCTTCCCCGCCAGAGGGGTGACGTTCCACATCCCTAGAGCCAGCTTCTGCACCTGGGGGTCAGACTGCCAGGGTCCCCGCCTCCGACTGCCGCCCAACTCTCTTTGCATCCGCCCCCTGTGACCCCTCCCTTTTTTCTGTCATCACTTGGTTACCTTGATAGGCTTACTTATCCATGAAAATGTTGGATTTAATATTTTTCGTGTGGGTCTCTGGGCCTTTTTTAAAATCAGTGTACCTCTCGATTTCAATTTTAAAAAAAGAAGAAAATTAACCTCAATCATATAAATAAATAAAAGGTTGTTGTGTTATCTGAATATTATTGAGGGGAATACATCTCTGAAATTAATTTGCTTGATTTAATTTTTCATTTTAAAATTAATAACTATGTAACTTATGGTGTTTTGGGTCAGTTTCGACCCATATATATTTTCTTCAAGAAAATGCAAAAATATATTGTCAGCAATAGAACACTAATATAAATACATACATCAAATTTTATTTGTATAGCCCAAAGTCACAAAACACATTTTGCCTCAGAGGGCTTTACAGTCTGACACAGAACAGGTCATAACACAAAATATTGATTTGCAAGTTCAAAAAAACAACAACCAATCGAATAAATCAAAGCAATAGAAATCAATTACTGCTTCCAAAACTATTAGAAAGCTAAATCAGAGTAAAAGTCTCTGCGTGCAAGAACATGCTTGTGTGTGTGTGTGTGTGTGTGTGTGTGTGTGTGTGTGTGTGTGTGTGTGTGTGTATTTAGATGCATGTGTGGCAAAAAGTGACACTTTTTGTGTGTTCTTTGCAGAGATATTTCTTGAATAGCTCAAAACATGTTTTTATGTCAATGACTCTGGTCACAGCAAACCTTGTCATACCAGGGGTCATTTGATGACATTTTCAGCAGCTGCCCTGCCATAGGAATGTTGAGTTACTAGATCCTACTATTTTTGACTTGAATCCTTCAGCAGGAGCAGCCTCAGCACCAGTGACCTCATCAGACTCAGATGTGTCTGTGTCTTCTGGCTGGTAATCCTCTTCCTCAGAAACTTGCTCCTCTGCATCGCTATGCTGATCTGTGTCTTCTGCCTCATTTTTCCAAAAATGTTATCTAGAACTTGGCTGACTCTAAATCTTCTTTTCATTTTCCATGCTGCAAATTGGAGATGTGCCCTCTGCAATTCAAATGAGTGTCCTGTGTGACCTCACATGGATATGCCCGTCTTTGGTTGTTTTGTGTTTTTACAGCTATACTGGACAAATGAGCATCCCATGAAGCTCACATGATTGGGAGAGGAGGTGGTGTCAGTGTGTTGGCTGACAGTCAACTTAGACAAATGATTTCAATCATTTGTCTAAGTGATTCTTTTATACATTTAAAAACTAAAACGGGTCGGTGCCGACCCTAACACAAGAGGAAAGTTAAAAGCACAAAGACAGACTACAAATACAAGGTTAAAATTACTTCAATATAAATGGCTAATCAGAATGTATATAAGTCCTGTCAGGCTTCATCATATGTCTGCTAATATTCCTGATGTTTGCCCTAAATTAAAAAGGAACCCTATTTCACTGTCTATGGGAATGTCTAAAGAGTTAAAATTGTTGCAAGGATGTTATTAAATGTTTGTCTGACAAACATGTCTGACAATTGCACGGTGTTGGAAGAGTATGGAAGCACCATAATTACGGATGTGGATTAAGAAACTCTTGCATTGTATCGGTCTGTCTCTAACTTACATTGCTGAGGGCAAGTGGAAAGACTTTGTCAATCTCTGGAAACCATACAGGAATATCATTAAGGGTGGAAATGTGGGCTTCACCTGAAAGAAAACTGTAAACGATATTAGGAAATTCATTTGTTATTTCATTTGTATCCTACCTTACATTGGTGCAAGGGGTGAGTGCATGTATGTGTGAATATACCTGTGTAATGTAAGTACGTGTAGTCTCAAAATGTATCCTGTATGTGCTAATAATGGGGCGGCTGTGGCTTGGAGGTAGAGCTGGTGGTCCAACAATCAGATGATCAGAGGTTCGATTCCATGCATGGCAGCCTGGCATGTAAATGAGATATGTAAAGCGCTTTGAGTGCTCGGTACACTAGAAAGGCGCTATATACCGCCCTCTACCACCCGCCTGAACCAATACATATAAATCACTGAGATGCGACCCCACCAGCAGATACAAAAAGAAAACCATAGTGCCTCCTGAATCTCCTGGATGTAGCCACCATCCTGGCTATACTGGTTGGCAAGACTCTTCATCACATCCAGAACTCCATGGATTTTGTGAATGAGGTTTAAGGACTGAAACTGTAGCAGATACTACAGGACAACAGTCTACATACCAGGACCAACCTCAAGCCGGTCCAGTTTTGTCTCAACACCACCGACTTCAATACAACAGAGGGAGCTGGAACCATGTGCAACCAAGACCATTTTTAAACAACCACTAAGCTTTTTTCATTTTTTCACAGATGAATGACTTTTGTGTCTCTGGACGCCTAATTGGACACACAGTGACACACTTATGGACACAGATGGAATTTCATGGTGCTCAGGGTTTTGCATTTTTTGCCTGGACAGAAATGGAAGCATCATCACTCACATCAATCAGCACCTGTCACACTGTGATTCCCTCTAGACACACAGGCCAGCTTACAGTTACATTTACATAATATGATTTACATCACATATCACTTACACACACACACACACACAAATATATATATATGTATATATGTATATGTAGAGAGAGAGAGAGAGAGAGGTATATATAGAGAGGTGAGGTAAGATTTGTGATCGATTATTGGATTATTCTTCAGCCTTGATAGAGGAAAATAAGAACAACCCCAGGTTTCTCTTCAGCACTGTAGCCAGGCTAACAGAGAACCACAGCTCTACTGAGCCATCTATTCTTTTAGGTCTAACTAGTAATAACTTTATGAGCTTCTTTAATGATAAAGGTATAACTATTAGAGACAAAATTCATCACCTCTTGCCCTCAACAGGCACCAATTTATCTTCAGACACAGGAGCTGTCTACCTGTCTTTTAGACTCTATCCCAACCAGGCTGTTCAGAGAAGTTTTACCTGGATTACTGGATCTTTCTGGATTGTTCCACACTGTTCTGTGCTTGGACCAATTCTTTTCTCCCTATATATGCTTCCTTCAGGCAGACCTTTAGTGATGATTCCCAATTAAAATTATCAGGTTTGATGAAACCAATCAGTTAACTAAACTTCAAACACGCCATCAGGACATAAAAAATTGGATGGCCTGCAATTTTCTGATGCTAAATTCAGACAAAACTGAAGTTCTTGTAATTGGACCCAAACACCTCAGAAACTCCGGAGACTTGCCTACCTTAGACAGGATCACCCTGGCCTCCAGCTCCACCGTAAAGAATCTTGGATTTGTCCTTTAACGTCCACATAAAACAAATTTCAAGGACTTTTTAAAACTTTTTTTTCACCTACATTACATCACAAAAGTCATGAGCATCCAGTCTCAAGTGGATACAGGAAAATGAATCCATGCATTTGTTTTTTCGAGGCTGGATTATTGTAACTCTTGTTATCCAGGTTGCTCCAATAAGTCTCTTCATCCTCTGCAGTTGATCCACAAAGCTGCTCCACATGTACTGACAGGAACCAAGATCAATTCAGAATAAAGTTTTAAATCTGTGATTTTAGGTTGAAGACATTTTTTTATAAAGTTCACAGTAATGGCTGGCTTAGCTGAGGTGAAATGCAGCTGACTTTATTATATTGTTACCATTGCTCATTCTGACTAACTAGCAATGTTCCCTCCGTCCCCTCTCACATTACTCCTCTGTGACTTTCCTCTTTCTTGTTACGTGTTGCTCTATCTTCTTACATCATTCCAGACCGTCTTCAATCTCACCGTGCCTTACACTTGACCATTCCATCTCTGAATCAGCAGTCTGCTGTAACTGGAGACTCTGAAGCTGTGACTTGTGACCCAGTAATTCTTACCATCCCGTAAAAGAGGACTAACCCTGGATGCTGCCCTCAACTGACTGACAGAAATGAAATCTTATAAATAGATAAATACAGGTTAAACTATATATAAATTTAAATAGAGTATAGTCAGTGTGTTGTACATGTTATACTGTAATTCAAAAGCAAATCCATATGATGCAGATTTAACCAGTTTGATTTATATACTGAAACAAGTCATTAAAGTGCTTTTAATCTAGATGGTTGTCACATGGGGGTGAATTATTTCTACAAGTGTGTTTTCCTGTTTTGGAGCATAATAAAAAAATCCATAAGCCGGTTCAGTTGTTTCAGCGTGTCTATGTTGCAGGGAGGAGGGGGTAATGTTGGAAGGGTGAATGCCAGGGAGGGAGAAGGTGAAAAGAGAGGGAGCAAAGTCAGCCACTTTGAGTATGTACTGTGCTGGCTGCACATGGAGCAGAGTTCAATGCACCAAGATTCAGTTTAACTTTTGGTGTGATTTTGTAGATGGTGGAGGCAGGGAGATTCTGGACTACTCCTCTCTTTCACTCCTTCGTCTTCCTTGTGTCATCCTTCATTTTAAATTATAATCACTGGATCTTTGAGAGGTCATCCAGGGTTCTCAGAGTGGTCTGGAGATGCAGACGATCAACAAGAAGAAGCGAGCTCAGAGGATCAGCACTCACCTCAAAAAAGCAGCTCATCAGTGAGTAATAGGGTTTGGTAAGAGGGTCGAGTCTTGTACAGTTCAGTTTAGGAAAATAAAGTCAAATATAAAATAGAGTAACCTCATGTATTGTCTAATCTGTAATCTTACTATATGATGAAAAGGAAAGGAATGTAGGAATAGTTTTATTGTTGATAAAGAAGATGTACTTTTATTTACCATTTATTTATCATTTTTTGGAGACGATTTGGAAGTTAACAAATGACTGACAAGTTTAATGCAATGCTAATTTTGGAGTATGTTATAAGTTATACTAATGCTCATTGTGTTCACCTTCTAACTCACTTCTGCATCCATGAAATTTCTATATGCACTTTAAGCATTCTACTCACTCAGCTAATATTTTTGAATCATTAGTGATGTTTTGAAAGACAGAATTTACAAACTTTAAATTGGATTGATGAATTTGATTCAAAGCGATGTATCAAGAGATATAGAGATACGTTGCAGCTTCTTTGTGTGTCGCTGGTTAACTCTCACTGATGAAACTAAAAATGTTTGTTTTTGTTTTGTTTTATTGGTCAGTAGTTGTGCTATAATCATGGTAATGCACTCTGAGCTGTTTCTATATAGTTACACTACACAGCTAGGTCTGTGAGCACTAATTCTTTGGCTTAGTCTTGTTTTGTGACCTTTGTATTGTACGTTTAATTCAGACAAAAAAGAAAACAGAGGTATTATTGACAGTTTCCTCCATTATGAACTATGGTACAACCATCCCTCAGAGGTCATATTAAAAGCAGCAGGTCAGCAACAAACTTACATATCATGTTTATGTCCACCACTTAACCATAAAATAGAATCAATATCCTGATCTTTACTATTACTGATTTACTGGCGTTAGTCTTTTATACTCAGTTAGGTGAATGTGCACTGCGTGTACTCGCGGGGTGGCACATAGTCACAGTCACTTTACTTGTAGCAAATGAAGTGTTTTCTGCTGTATCATTTTCAGAGACAAATCATTTTTCATTTGGTGTAGACAGCTGCAATCGTGAAGCCAAATCCCATGAGCCTCTGCTTGTCAGCATTAACATTCTCTCTCACAGACACACACACACATAGACTCGCACTTATGATGATCAGCAACAGTTGAAAACATTTATCACTTAAAGAAGCTATGATGCTAATGTCACCCCAAATTTCAACTTAGTATTTACTGATGATCATTGTTGGCTGAACACAAACTGTATCAACATTCCTGTGCACAAACTCGCAGTGTCTTATATTAATGGTCAGCACATAAAACTGTTATATTCACTACATGTTATACAGAACTAAAAGCAACAGTCTCATTTAAGGTTTTTCTCTTGGTCTGGGTTGCTTTAACTGTGCAATGCCACACCACACTGACATGCATTATCACTACATCCTCACTGCTGTACCACACACATGCACACATGCACACAGCCTGTGATGGTCTTTGTGTCCTACCTGAATTGTTGCCCTCATTTACACCTGGTATTAATTTCATAATGATTTTACATTTACATTCTGGTAATAAAGTGCATTGCATTGAATATGTAAATGATTTGGCTGGGGCTGTCAGTAAACATGGCATTTCCAATATTCCCAAATCACTTTTCATGATGAAACGCTTGCTGTCTATCACGACTACTAGAGAGAGGCAGAGTTAGGTGACCTCTCATCTTGCGGGGTAGATATATTCATTTACTTTATTGTATTTATTTTATTTTACTTTATTTTATTTCGCATGAATCTTTATGCTTATGTGCACCTGCTTAGATTACGATGTGAGCCTGACAACCGCCAAATGTGGTCTGGCTGATCTGATTCCAATCCAGTTTGGCTCTGCATGCATTTACACCTGATGTTAACATGTGTTTCCTCTTATCCACATCATGTGTCCATATGCAGTGTCTGAACCTGGTTTCAGTGTGTGTTCCTGTCTGCTTTCAGCTCTGTCAGTTGTACTTACTTACTGCTGATGCAAACTGAGCCTTTCCTTCTGCTTCACATTCAAAGCTTTCCACTGTTGAATGTGAAAGATGCTTTTATTTTAAGAAATGCAATGTGTTTGTTAGCAAGTAAGCAGAGCTTCATTAGCAGCACTATTCTTTAATAATAAAGGAAAAACACTGCACCACAGTGAAAGAGTTATAAATGCGCTTTCATTAAGCCTTCTCTAACCCCCACAAAAATGGCTGCCAAATATATGTGTGCATATATATATATACAGTATGTCCACTTTACTTACTATTTATTAATTTACTACTTGTTTCTTTTATTAAAAAAATAACACCATGATCAATAGCTTAATAGATCAATAATTAATAGATAAAAAGTACAAATCTCTACAAATCTCTTCTCACCCACTTCCGTCCCAACACCCCTCTGGTATATTTCAGACATGTGGGAAGTACTACATGCGATCTCACACCTTTCCCTGGCTCCCTGTCTAGTCTTGCATGCTTCCTACTTCATCACTGCCATCATTTCTATTCTTGGATGTGGCATGTGTTTCATCTTTTAGCCTAGTTCTATTAGGACAGATGAAGAAGGCATGACATATTGGTTAATGGGCAATACAAGTATAAAACCCCTTTCAGACATGCACTTCTTTACATCAATGTGACGGCAACTGACTGCCAAATATAAATATAAATATAAAACATACATATAACTTCCATTTGTATGTTGCTGTATTCACTGCATCCCCTAGCTCCAGCACCTATGTAACCAAAATGGCGACCACTGAGGACAAGAGGTGTCCAGTGTTCAGCACAACTTTTTGACCATCATGAGTGCTGCATCCAGGTACTGCGCAGTATGCACAGTATGCAGACTCTTGATAGAACTTACAGTGTGAATGCACTCAACAGACTCAAAAGTAGTAAGTGTAAGTCTGAAAGTATGTGAACTGAGACACAGCATAATCAGTCTTGTATCTGTAGTGCTTGGCTCTGGCTCAGGATACAGCGGGTCGTCTACTAATCAGATGATCGGCGGTTTGATCCCCGGCTCCTCCAGTCTGCATGTCCAAGTGTCCTTGGGCAAGATAATGAACCCCAAATTGCTCCTGATGATCACAAACCATTGGTGAATGTGTATGAATGGTTAGAATGGCTAAAACTAATGAGCAGTTTGTACCTTGCATAGCAGCAATGCCATCAGTGTATGAATATGGGTGAATGAGGTATGTAGTGTTGTAGTGTAAAAGTGACTAGAAAGGAACTATATAAGTACAGCCCATGTCACTTTGACGTAAAAGTCATAATGCTAACATATTGATAGGGACTAGGATTAATGAGTGTGCTCTTTAGACAGCAACACATGTTTAATGTCTCTGTCTCTGCATATTTACCAATTACTTACTTCTACTCGTTTGATGAACTGGCAACCTGTCCAGAGTGTACCCTGCCTCTCACCATAAGTGAGCTGGAATAGGCTCCAGCCCCCAGTGATCCCGTGGCAACCAATAATGTAATAAAGTCCAGTAATGTAATACTTGCCAATAACACAATAATTTGGGCCATTTTAAATGTAATAATGGCAATAACATAATAACATGCCAATGACGTAATAAGTTTTTATGTTATTGGCATAGCATATTAAAAAAATGTTATCCGATTAGGATAGGACTGCATTTCTTGGAAATGAAAGATTATTTTGCAGTTTTTCTGCAGTTTGCTCATCAAAAATAGATATAGTGGATGGCATAGTCGTCATATTCATTCAGCTAGGGTACCTACTATTCAGCAGTCTTTATTTAGACTATTGTTTATTTGCTTGGCTATGTAAATTCATAATTCCATGTATGGAGGAATATTATTTCATTCATTACTGTGGAGCGTATAACTTAGTGGAACATGCTAGAATTCACGGAGAAAACAGTGGTCATGTGACCTACATGTGTTTGCTCAGTGTTAGATGAAAAAGTCAGTTTAGTTATTACTAAGTTATTACATTACATATTACATCTTGTTGGAAGTTTAGAGCATGAGTAAACTCAAGCTGATGTATTCCCCTGCAGCAGAGACATCATAGATGATGGTGTAATCCATCATGCAGTGATACACATACACGTTTGCGTTTGTCAGTTGTGTCACCTACTGATCGTCAGCAGTCAAGTATTTACCTGATACCTGTCAGTTGACAATTCATTTGCCCTGACTGAGTAATCCATCCATCCGTTTCCTGTAACTGTTTATCAGGGTCGTTGGGTGCTGGAGTCTATCCCAGCTGAGGGTGAGAGGTGAGAGAACACACACTGGAAAGATGTCATCACAGTGCTGCCACATAGAGACAAACAACCACCAATTTGAATCATTACACTTTGGACTTTGAGGAACCCGGGGGGCCTGCAGACATGGGGAGAACATGCAAACTCCACACAGCCGGGGTTTAAATCAGGAACCTTCTTACTGTTTTCTGTACTGAGCAGGTCACCATGCCGACTGACCAAGTAATATTTATTTATTATTTTATTTTTTACAGCATTTTCATCAACTTACAGTGAACATTTTAGGCCCATCTTAAAAATAGTGAAGCAGTTCAGATTGTTTTACAACTAAAAAGCTCTTGATGAAATGCTGGAAGTGTGCTGTTCCCAAACCACAGTAAAGTAAGAGCCTTTTATCTGTTTGTATTATTCCTCTCTACAATAAATGAATCTGTTGCTGCTGAGGATCTGCTGAGGATTTAAACTTTCCTCTATCTGTTCTGTTACCATTGCATTTCTCTTGAAAAATTCAAGCATCTTTCCTGTCATGATTTCCAGTTTCAGTGTGATCTCCAGCCAGCTCGGGGTAAGTGACACAGTTCACCTTAGTTCAACTTTGTATTTCAAAATGGTGTTTTGAGCAGCTGTCATGCCAGGAGCAAACATTGAGATTTATAAGACCATAAGATAACTATTAATGGAAAAATTCCTGAACCTATTAGTCTGGAACTTGATCCTGTGGATGGGAGTGGATCATATGGCTGAATGATTCCTAAACAGCAGTATGAGCAAATAAACAATTCTGAAATAAGCAGCATCCTTGCAGGTAAACGACGTAGTGTGCAGTGCTTTTTTTGTAGAAATGGAAGACACACATTAGATCAAGTGTCTGAAATAAAGTGCAAAATATCTCTTCCTCCTCTTGGCGGCCCACCAGCTGGTGGCAGCAGCTAGGCAACTGCCTAATTCACCGATGTCTAAAAACGGCTCAGTGACTATGACATGTGTGTGCATGAGTCATGTGCCTGGTCAGGGACATACTATACATGCAGCATTATTACACAGTCTAACTAACAGCAAACTCTAAGGTTTAATGTTTTTTTAGTGTGCCCAGGCATGGGCACCTTTGACAGGCATTGTTGAACCCTGCTTCTTGTTACTGTCTCATGTTAAAATATTCATAGATTGCAGAAGAGTGAATGTGGTATTTCCAGTCCACGAGAGGAGAGGGGTCCCCGTGACCCTGCAGCTACAAATCATTGACAGCTTTACGATGAGCAGCCGCTCGGGTTAGTCCTGCTCAGACTTTCTTGGATGTCGGTCATGAGACAGAGAATATAGCAGGCCTCTCACCTGACACACACAGGGGGGTTGGGAGAGAGACTGTGTTAACATTACTTTTACTGTGAATGAACACACTGATGGTTATCCTGGGACGCAGGACAAACCTCAGAAAAATACTTATTAGATTATGAGACAGTAAGTGTGATCAGTGGGTGATACAGTCTGTGAGTGACTGTGAGGGCTGCTACATGCATCCATGTCTGGGCCTCACTGATTACTCGTACAAAAGCACAACTTTAAAACTTTTTTCTAACTTCCTTGCAGACTTCAAATGTGTTCTGAATCATGGATTTGGGTTTACCACTCCCTTCTATGTGTTCTAGGGTGTTTTGAGACATCCATGCTGGGGATTCCATGGCTTCTAGCATGTTTTAAGCTTAAATTTATAAACCCTGAAATCCAATCTCCCACTCCTTTCTGACTTTGAAATCGGGGGCACTGCATTCAACAATTTCTGTAACTTTTCTCAAGCCCTCCTTTTTCATTCTTTATTATTTATTACTGATAGTTTACTATGTACAACTAAGTGCATTAATGTTTGAGAAGAGGCTGTCTGCTGTTATCCTCATTTGTACATTTCGTCCCATCTTTCCCATGTCTATGACACTAGGCTTTTCACGCTTTGAGTGGAGTTAACCAACAATCCATTTAAAGTAGCTCATTTCAAACATATCCCACACTTTAGAGTTTCCAAAGAGAATCTATAACACTGAACAACTTCACCTTCTCCTAAGTCCTTCTCCTAAGTTGCTTCAGTGTAGGATACATGCTTGGATAATTTGAGCTGCTGAGCAGGGAGCAGTTTGATTTGTAGTTATACATGTTATATATGTAGCTTGAATTTCATGTAATTCACTGTGACAGCATGATAAAATTCTCTGGATTGCTCTTTCTTGCTCTTTACCCATCATCTAAATCTAATCCTGAACTTACCAGAAAATCAGTTTTCAAATCTAAAATTAACTTCAAACCAAACCAAACCAAACCATACTTAACTAAAAACCTACTAAACTTTTTGAACATTGAGGACTGGCAAAAGACAGTGTCATAAAACCTGAGCTGGCGCCCACCGTAATGACGAATGAGACGCACACACACACGCCAGCTTCCTAACGCCTCCTCTAAATTTGCTGTTTAGATGACCCTGTGGCCTTGGCGCATTGGAGAAGTGCCAGCAGTAGTCCATAAATCTTAAAGACACAATTAGACAACATATGCAGGGGTCCAACACAATTTGACCTTCAAAGGTGAACAAATCTGAAGTATTTTAATGGTCATTATTTTAGCATCTAAGTTATGGTTATGATAGACTCTTAAAATAGTCTAGACTGACATAGGACACCATCAAACCAACAACTGATGAAAACTAAAATACAGTGTCAGGATCAATGTTCAGCATCAAGGTTACATTAATGAAGTTGTAACTGAAGAATCGCCCATTGAAATCATTTGGCTGCCAATGAAGTTTGGGGAATGCAGATCTGTTAGTGTCTGTACACGCTCTTTGACCATGTCATATATTATAGAGTAAGTATGCCTGATTTTGATTGGTTAGGGTTAAATGAAACATGTCAAAATGTCAAAATGCTTCAGCATGGTTTTCTAATATCTTTCATTTTGTTTGAATGAGAAAAACAAAGATAGTTACCAATAAGGTAACCATGTATGCAGTATGTCAGAGACAACATTTAAATTCAAACAGATCTTACATTATTTCAGTGAGTTACATCAGACTTTTGCAAGATTGCATAAACTACAATTCACCTGATTATAACATCGGACATGCACTAAAACGGAGGTTTCAGTCTATTGTTTAAATGTGTTTGAGCCATGAAGCACATCAGTTGATCAGAATGGCAGACACAATATCCGAATTACAGAACTGAGTCAACACATGTGGTTGAGATTTAAAGCAACTGTAACTGAACTGTACAGGAAATAAAGGGGTGCATTAGTGTCTTTCAGTTTAATGGACCAATAACCAAAGCTTCTCTGAAATCCATAACTTGATAGCTAAAATACACTTAAAAATGGCATCTATTTTCCCCGAGTCATCCAAACGCAGCAATGTAATGTCATCAGCATAGCTATGCAAATGTCTGAAATGTATGTATGAAATTGACAGCATGTAAAGGTTAAAAGGTATTAAGGGGTTATAATTGAACCCAGGGGAACGTCAGAATAAATATTATAGCTTTTCAAAGAACATTCATCCATTCTTACAAAAGAATCTATTGTTGGTATAAGATTTTGACCAAGTAGAAATAATTCCAGAAAGGCCAATCAGAGTGAATTCTGAAAGGATCTGCTGTATCACAGCCTTCAATTACACAGTTACAGTTTTTTATGTTTGGCAACCTTGCTTTCCTGAATACAAACATAGAGTTAACAGAACAGAGATACAGAGCAGCTGTATCTCTGTTCTGTTAACTCTGTCCTTACAGTGACCTTAAGACATATTTGACCCTGTGTAACCCCATATGTGACATGCTACAATAAAATATTCCCTCACATTAAGGGGCGTGTTAGCAGGTGGCAGTTTATGTGTGCATAGTGATCTAAGATTATCAAAGTTCCCACCATCAGTTCGTTATGTCTGGCACTGATAACAACAAAGAATTTTGAATAAGAGCTTGGGGAGTCACTATTCTTAGACTTACTGCTGGGGGAGCTAGTTCATATGGGGTCATTCAAGTGAGCGTATGAGTTGGAGGACTTGTTGTCAAAAATGTGAGGACGTGGATGATGATCCCGGCCATTCAGCTGCATGTTGATTGCTCATGTGGTGCATGGTGTAGGTAATGTGAAAAAGAATTACCAGTACATGGATACCACCATGCTTAAAAGAGTCATAGTGCTCCCATATAAGATTAGAACTGTCAATAAAAACAGCATGTAGCCCTGCAAACAGTGAAGAGCCACATGAGCCTGTGATAAAGGCCCTCACTCTGGATTCTTTTAAAGTTTTAGACTGATGCTGGAGAACATCAGTCTTACCCACAGAGACCACTAGTGTTCACCAAGAAATATATGATAGCAATATTAGTCTCTTTTAGCAAGAACGTTTAGAATTCCTCCAATTTTAAAGTTAGTCTGGAAAAATAAAGTACTTGAATATAGACATGTATGGTACAAATTGCTTGATGTTAGGTAGAAGACTAAATTAATTTGCTTCTAATCGTTTTACTGGGCCTCCACCCCCAGTTGCCTGTGTAAAATATATAGTAGATAAATTAATAATAATAATACATATATTGATAATAAAAAATATGTGAGAAGATCTAATTTCCCTATTTAAGTCACTTTCCACCAATCAAATCATCAAATCAGTCATTTTATTTGTATAGTCCAAAGTCACAAAACACATTTTGCCTCTGAGGGTAAAATATCCTTGAGCAGTCTGGTTGGGATGGGGTCTAAGAGACAGCTTAGATGAAGAAATTATTGAAGTTATTTGATGAAGGTCGATGGGAGAAAAACAGTAACCAGTAACACTGAAAACATGTTGCTGGCTCCCACACTATGGTCATGAATCATGGCACATATATTTATACTTCACCACTTTCCATTTCTTCCTCATAGTCCTCCACCTCCATGTGCATCCACCATTCCTTTGCCTCCAGAGAGAGACCTGACCTGTATTAGGTCTTCCCTGAGAGTGTGTTGATCCACTATCCACTATCCAAGCCAACACTTGATCTACACTATCTAATTAAGTCATTCACATGACTAGAAACTAGTATCAAGTTGAGTGGGAACATGAGGGCTAATCCACAGCATGAGGTCCATTCTGAACACGACAGTGTCAATGTCAGTGGTTTAAGTTTGGAGCCCAAATTCAACACCCCCACCCCCACCCACGCCCCGTCACTGCAAATGAGCTTGAAAAATTGACTTAAATATTACAGACTGAGCTCCACTATTTTTCTTCCTTAAAGGAATTAAATCAGAAACATATTAACTGCATATGTAAGCACTCTGTACAGCTCAGATTACAGCACTGCTGCAATTGTCTTTGCCTGTGTGTGTGTATGTGTGTGTGTGTGTGTGTGTGTGTGTGTGTGTGTGTGTCTGTGACTGTGTCTGTGTGTCTGTGACTGTGTCTGTAGACTGTGACTGTGTCTGTGTGCAGTGAGTAGAAAACAGAGATTTATTTATGTGCTGAAGTAATAACTGCATGTCATTTGGGACTTGAGTTCCTGTCTGTCCATGTCTCTGGCACATACACACCCACACACACACACGCACAGTCAGAGTGAGAATGCAGTGGCTAGTTGCTAATAAAGTTCAACCCTTGACATTCAGGTTTAAAGAGGCCAACAGTATAAACTCACTGCATAACTCACTCATTGCATAAACAGATGACCACATTACAGTCAGCTGGTCAGTTCTTTCCATCTCCTCTTTCTTTCTTATATAATGTGCATTAAATACCTAGAGAATTATGTTGGTATATTTTGTTTTTGTCTAATTGAAAATATCATTAGTTATTTAATTGAAATAGCTGAGAATCTGGTCATACCATAAGGGGCTCAGCAAAATTCATCTGTATTTCTTCACTGGGATTGTGCAAACTATGGTATATGACTGGCAAGCTTACCATGTAACATGCCAGTCACATACCAGCACTAGCCAACCAGAGTAGCCAATAACAGGTCGATAACAGAGTTCAGACATTGTCTCACTATGCCTCTTTTGTGAGACACTTCATACACTGGCACAGTAGCACGTGCAAAAGTTGACAGTGATAGCCAATATAATAGCTTCAGCTATTTTGGACTCTAGCTCTACAGCTCAATAACATGGATATATTACAGTAATAAAACTGGATTCAGCTGACATGCTGAGTATGTAACAGAGTGAAGCTGCAAGGAACTGTTTTTGTAGAGATTATAATTATTGTTGTTGTTGTTTCTAAACACATTTTAAGGCCATTTCCACCTGCCTGTCACCAGTTGCCTTACAGCAAAGTAACCAATCATAGCAGCTCTAGCTAATCCAATCTTGTGCCAACTTATCCTGAACACTAAAACTCTGAATTGATTAGAGGTTTGTCCAATCACAAACAAGAAGTATCACATCCTTTCCATAATCTAAAATGTCTTGTGAAATGTTGTGTTTTTCTACAGGGCCACGATAGTTTTTTCAACAAAGACAATGTAATCGTATCAAGTTCGTAGGACCATTGAATAATGAGAGAAATGTGAATTCTGAATAATTACTATCTTACCACAGTTACCTAAATAACTGAATCCCAATACTGAAGCCCTGGTGGAATCATGACATGATCTATTCCTCAGTATGATCTGAACCAACCGAGAAGCATACAGAATATTACTTCATGTTGCATGTGCATGTTGTCTCTGTCACGTGCCCAGACTGTTGCTTGATCATCACATGCCCGTTCATGCACTGTATTTTCTGCCCTTTCTCCATTCTAGTTATTAAAGTTTTCTCTGAATATCTAGCAGAGTCAAGTCATCCCCTCTCTTGGCTCAAGACATACCCATCACAAAAACCCAAATCAACCATGGATTTATTAAGAGCCATAATGCAGCTGTATCCCATGCATAGTTGTCCAAACACTAAAAAGAGATCCTTGCCCTTGTAAATGTAATTTGTGCTGTTTTTGTCCAGTGGTCAGAGATTTGTCAAGATGACTGCTTTATTTTGAAATGTTCGAGGCGGAAGTGCATTTAGTTGTTCATGGCGGCGGAACACAGGCTGCGCTCTTTAATACGAATGACAACGGGCTGAAAACGGATCAGAGACGCTCCTGTAACAACAGAGACTGTCGTCGGCTCGTTGTGAAAGGTATTTTTTGAATGTGTGGACTTCGAAATGTTATTAGGGTCCATCAAATGTGACGGAACTGTTGGTGTTTTCCTCCAGCTAACGTTAGCTAGCTAGAGAGTGAAAACACCCAAAATGGCTGCTATGTGGAGACTACGCAGGGTGTCCCTGAACTCCGTCTTTATATTATGATTATCTATAAACTGAGGGTTGTTTCTTTCGTAATATGAGCTGTGGGTGCATTTTATTTAGTGCGTTTAAAGTCAGGTGTTTTTAGTGTCGTCGCAGCCGTCTCTGCAGGCCAGTGTTCCACAGTGATACACTTTAACCCTTAGATGCACGAGTGACTGGACCCTACACCAGGGGTCGGCAAACACCTTCCATAAGTGGGTCAAAAATGACCCGTGTTAGAATCAGTGTGTCTTTATATCACTTTTGTCATTTTGTTTAAGAATAATCTTTTGTGTTATATTTTGGGCCACGCAAGAATGACTTCATGAATGAAATCTTTTTAGTTTTCACTTTAACATTTTGAAAATTAGATATTGCAAGAAAACGACCTCACCGGGTTATTTTTTGACCCACTTATGCGTCCAGGCTTAAGGCACCATGCAGGAGCTCTGCTGCCATGAATACAACATTCATGGAGTGAGCTGTATTACAGCAGTGTAGCACGGCGGTGTAGCTGACTGCCTGTCAGGCTGGAACATCCCTCAAAGCAAACATTCACTTCCAAGCCTTCTCTTCTCTGATGCTGTCTCTGTGGAGACACTTTGTCTGTTTCTGGGATTTAATATTTTAATAGAACAGGTGTCAGTCATTGTGTCATATGTTGCATCAAACACAGTTGTGTCGATCTGCTGTATGCTGAGCGCTGAGCTCAAGTTCACACACAGTGCTGTGAATCTTCCTGCAGGATGGATGCTGCAGTAGGTTAGCACTCAGAGGCACAGACACTCGTGTTGGTGTTGTTGCTTTGTCTGCTCGTCTTCTTTTGTTGGACCTTTCTGTTTGGGTCATTTTCCAGACAGATAATATTTTCTAGTTCTAACCAAACTGCAGTGACTCTTAGAAGAACGGACCTTTTTATAAACATGTTACTGTTCTTTCATCATGTCATCAACGTTTCCCTTTGTATTTCATTGATTTGTTATTATATCAACCTGCATGATATGCTTTCTTCAGTTAAATGTTGCATTGTTCCACTTTGACTTCAAGCATTTGCCTTATTAACCTCCTTAACCAATACCTGTTGAAATTATTGGGCATTGTGCAAGAAATCATCTTGGTCCCGTGTCCGGTTTACAGTTCTACCCAGCATGCACGCTCACCCTTTTTCCTAAAAAAAACTAACGTTTGGTCAGAAGCTGCTCGACTTGGTCTGTCAAAGGAACCGTGCCCCTCAAAGAAGATTGAATGTGCACTAGAGTTGTCACGATACCAAAATGAGTAACAACAATACTATACCACTTACAATTACAATTATCGCAATACTGTGGCCTTTTTTAATTATTATTATTTTTATGAACTGCAATGTATTTGTACAAGTTAGAAATACTTATTAATTACTTAGAATGTTGTTTGGTGCATGATAAACATAATGCTGGTAAAGTAAGAATTAGACTGAAACAAATATGCGAGTGCCACTGATGACGACGTGGCGGCAGACTCGCCGCTCGGGCCTGGTGCTTCTACCATGGTGAGTGTGCTGTCTCGTGTTTGTGACTGTTAGCTGTGCGTGCATCTGGGCGAGACAGAGCTTTAGCTTGTTGTTTGTTTTGAAGCACATTTCTATCAAAGAGGAGCTTCGTTCTTGCCAATAGAAACACATGAACAGCCAATCAGCTAACAGACAGGCAGACCCAGTGTGCAGAAACAGCCTATCATATCCCCGAACGTCACCAGTAAGAGGCAAACAGCCAATCATTCAGCAGCTGTGTAGTTCGTTTGCAGTAGTTGCCATGTGGGTCTCTTTACAACGGAGTAGCATGTAGTGAGAAGCCAGGAGGAGAGCAGAACTGGCACCGCTACTATAGTAATCCACCGTAGTACCGTCGTGTAGAATTTCTTGTATAGTAGGAGCCGCTACGATTTGGCACCGCGGGGTACTGTGGGTATCGTGCAGCTCTAATGTGCACACTAACATTTATCGGTCTCTGCACGCATTTACAACTGTATTCTATGCCAGATACTGTATGACATGATAGAGACTTGTAGACTAAAGGCAGCTGTAGATCTTCTTGAAGGAAAAATAATCATCCATTCAGGTAAAAGATATAGAAAGAAACCAGAGAGCTAATTGTTTAAATGACATGGACTTTTGTCATGTCTGATAACAGCGTGTGTCCATATGTTTATTTCATTTTATTATTTGTGTTTTATTGGCCTATCAGGGATGGGCATTGAGAACCAATTTCATAATCAAGATTTTAAAGGAACCATTAAGAATTTTTTTTTTTTAATTTCAATTCTGTTCATCTGTTCCGGACAAATCTGAGCTTCCGTTATGATTTGGCACTTGGAATTTTTTTAAGGATTTGACATTCTGACAGTCTGAAAGTGATGACGCGTGTCTCCTGTTCATCACATGGTTCACTCGGTTCAGCAGCCCACAAGAGACAGTTTGTTTGTTTGAATATTTGATGACAGCCCAAATGACAATAGGTGCAGATGGACTGCCAGGTCCCGGAAGATACAGGGCAGGTATTTGCAGTGAAGTAAATTTGGATTGCAACAGCAGAATTGAAATCAAAGTTTCTTAATGATTCCTTTGACATCGGAATGCCCCAAACATACCTGCAGGAAACATTTAGGGAAAAACTGCATTGTTTGGCTTGTTGTACGTTGTACGATAGCAAATTGGAAGCATTATTACATTTTTTTATTTTTCTATCTGTGTGTGTGTGTGTGTGTGTGTGTGTGTGTGTGTGTGTGTGTGTGTGTGTGTGTGTGTGTGTGTGTGTGTGTGTGTGTGTGTCTGTCCTCGTAGGTTACATTTGCTTTGCTTTGGGTTTTTTTGCTTTTCATTGAATCAGTGTTATTATAATGTTGCTTTGCTTTCCTGTCCTGAAAGAAAAGTAAGGTGGCCACACTTGAGGACGAAGGAAGGAAGTTCTTGAGGATGACAACATTTCTTAATAACAGTATTTAAAGGGAAAAACAACAAACCAAATGAGGACTGTGCCAACTTATTATATAAAAGTGCAGGGGCAAAAGGACTTCATCTGAAATCTCCTGTTGTAATGACAAAACAAAGCTTGTTCATCTGTATATTTCTGCTTTCCACCTCACAGCCTCGCTGTGCACACAGACAGTAATTCGCACCTTGCTCCTTCCCTTCGCTTGGAGCCAAGTGCAACATTCTCCGTCGCCAACTGCACCAGAGGGACCCATTTCATATTTGGATCCGTAGCTGTGACAGCTCTTCGATTGGCACAGATCGAGATTCAGACGCAGATTGCTCTCCAGCAGCTTGCCACTCTAGCAACCATAACTGTTGGCAACCAGGGTCACAGCAACGGGTTTGCAGCAGCAACTTTACCGCCTCACCTGGCTCTCCTGAGTCTTCTCAGTAGACAGCAGGTGTCAGCCAGCAAAACTTACAGAACACAACCGTGTCTCTCTGCTGCCATGTACCACCATCACTCCCAACAACAGGGCTCGCAGCCCTTCGCGAATGGGCCCAGGCCGCCTCCTCATCAGCCGCCTCCAAATCAACATCAGAATCGCCCTGGTTCAGATATGTTATCGCAGGTGATGGGTTACCAGTTTCCTCGTCCCACCCAGCTCCCTGATGAACTAGAGTCTGCCCTGGCTATCCGTGGTGCAAGGGACATGGATCACCGCCTCATTGACCACATGAACCGACCAAACCAGCACCAGAACCAAAACTCAGGCTCTGGGATGAGTCAACATGGAAGCTACAGCTCTAACCCAATACCACTCAACTCTGATCAGCCTGTGCACCAGCAAGGAGTAGACTGGTCAAGTTATCAACCTCCAACTAAACTGTTTGCTACTCCTCCACCTAGTGCTAGCCACCAGCCCCAACGACACCAGGGGCCTCAGCAGCAGCAGCAGGCAGCAGCAGCAGCCCCAGAGCAGCCACACTGGAACAAACATGACAAGCTGGACCGCTCCTGTAAGTGACTCACCGTCTCCCCAAGCCCGGCACCCCCATGCTGGTGGCGTGGATGGTCAGGGTTTGTACACACCAGAGAGTGCGGGTAGTATCTTGGCTAGCTTTGGACTTTCAAATGAGGACTTAGAAGTGCTGAGTCACTACCCTGATGATCAGCTAACCCCAGACACTTTACCATTCATACTCCGTGACATCCAAATCAACAAGTCGGGCACCCAGAAAACTGTGGCTCCCAATTCATCGTCGTTCTCACGCGTCGTCCATGACCTGCCGCTGCCGCCTACCCGTTCTTCACCATTGGCACGCTCAAACTCCCCAGAACTACCCAGCCTTCTTACTGTTACACAGACAGCAGGTAAAGTCATTGACTATGGTCATGCCAGTCGGGCAAAGGATGACAGTAATACGAGAGAAACTTTCAAAAGGGAGCAGCTCTCCAGTGAAAGGACAGTTAAAATGTTCCCATCTTCGTCATCATCTTCATTGGCTCCAAAAGCAGATAAAGCTGAAAGGCGGCAGGTTCGTTTGGAACACACCGAATCAACCAAGCATGGAGACCAGGACTATCGCAGGACAATTTGCAAGAGCAGTCGCTCACCTGGGAGAGAATTTCCACCATCATCCAAATCTCGTAACCTCGACCGAGACTACAGGCGTGACGGACCCAAGCCTAGACCCTCGTCTGAAACCAGGAGTGAGGCTTCCTCGAGACGATCTCTCTCCTCTTCGTGTGGCTCAAAATCGCACAGCAACAGCAAGAAGTTACCTACCCCGACCATGATAAGTGATTTCTCAGCTGTGTCTCCAAAGGTGTATCCCCACACCTGCTCCTTGTGCCACATACAGTGTGATCAGGAAAAGGTGAGTGCCAAACATGCCCACGTAGCAATGTCTGAAAGGAATAACGTCACATGTTCAAATGTAGTCTGCAGCCTTTCTTCACCAGGCAGTTGTCAAGATGAGTCACTCTGATGTCATTCAAATAGTTTCAACAGCATTTCACATTGTGATAACTTGGCTGGCCACCATCATGGTTCAAAACTATAGTCTGCGTCGAAGTGCCTTCAGATGCAGCACTGCTCAGTACTGGTAAGACTCCAGCTTTCATTGTTCCCCACGGGACGTGCTACGTACTCATGCTACCACAGCTCCACCTTCTTCAAAAAAAATTCAGAGGTTCTGACTTCAAGAAGTGACTCACATGGCAGAGAGCAGAAAAACTAGGTTTGAAAATTTGAGAGTCAAAAGGCAACTGTGTGGTGAAGCAAAATAAGAGTTTCATTTGTACAGCTGTGGCTAAGCCCCTCTTCTCTGCTAACTTTGGCTGGTAAAGTCTATTAGTAGTATAAACGATGAACTGTCAAACTAATTTTTCATATAATTTGAAAATAGTTTTTTCTTCAAATCTATTCATGTTGTTCACATAACTGCAAAACAGATATGCAGAGAAGGAAAAAAGAGCTTAAGCTCATTAGTTGAAACAAACCAAACTTACAAAAAAAAATTTATTCAGCACCCACATGACAATGTGAAGCACCAGTACCTGTCTGAAGTTCCTAGGAAATGTTCAATGTAGAGTATTAATCAAGCAGATATTGTGTATATCATGATTCAGGTATTATCAGTACATGTAAGGGTTAAAAATTCCAACAGCTTTAAAATAGCTTCAGCTGTTTCATCTAATTACTGATGTTCAGTGTGTAGAGTGAATACATCAAATTGGCAGTGAGCTGGTATTTCATGATGCTGAAGAATTCAGGACATCCACTATAAAGGACAGGTTCATTTAAATGTTGAACATAAATACAAAACAGAATATTTACAAATGTATTTATTGATAGATGAAATGTCTCTGAGATACATTCATCAACAATGATTACCTGACCTTAAACGATTTTAAAGTTTTATTTTAAGGACAGTTCCTGATGGTTTCCACTATTTTTCTTAATTCGACAGTAAATACTGTTGAATAAACCCTTTGTTCTCTGAGAAAATGGAATACTCTGGTTTCTCATGTTCTGTAATGGTGTTGAGTGTCGATAAGAATAACTATATTTTATTTGAGTCAGAACACCAATTACTTAGAGCTGTGTGTGATTGTCCTCATTCTCAAGTATGCCGAGGTTGGACTTTTTGAAGATCTGGATTATTTGGACAAAAGCATTTTGGTTCAGTTCTTTTTCTCAGATTCATAATGGTCTGTTAAGATTACCACAAATTAACAAAACTGATGTTAATGAAGCCTCATGCATAAATATGATTCTTAATCATCAAGTCAACTGCATGTCATGATGTAGCAGAATGTAAAGGTCTATGCCAGAATCACTGCAACATTGGAGAAGGTTTTTAGGTTTCCAGTTACAAACTGGTTTATCTGAATTATGGTCAACTTGTTGTACACAGGAATTTGTTTTCTTTTATTTTGAAGTAAATTATCATTATGTCATGAGCTGTGAAGGGCTTCTACATAGCATAGGCAAAACAGATTGCTGGATGAGCTGATGATGAGCTGAGTGTAATACATGATCCGTCCTCTTCAAACATTGGGACATAACTAGGTTAAAAACTTTTTATTATTATTATTTATTTGTTTCTGCCAGTGATGTGTTAATAGTGAAGATTACTAGTTACATTGAAGGCGATGGAAGCATCGTATTGTCCTCCTGTTAGTGGCTGAAACATAATTTGAACATGGACATGGAATCAAAGTACTGGGTCACTTTCAGTTCAGGATTTTCAGTGACCAGTGAACAAACATCCACGTGAACTCTTGTCTCTGACTGTAGATAAATGAAGTGTGGCATTGTTTAACTGCACACATGTGAAATGTAATTCTACCTTAGTTTGACTTATTCCTGTTCATTTTTGATCGTGACATCTTCCTTTCCCAATTTGTCATTTCTCTTCAGGACTGGGTTGACCATATTAACACTGTCAACCACACCGCTGCCTGCAGAGACCTGCGTAACAAGTGAGGGCATTTTTTACATGCTACCAAAGCTGTGCATCTCCAGTGTAGCTCCAGTGTTGTGTCACAGATACTTCATTAGACAGTCTGCATTTGTATAAAGTTGTATAAAAGTAGCTTTTGTTGAAACAAACCACACAGAAATGTTTGTGGTATTCCACTGAAGTTGTGTAATCCATTAGCTATGTCCATAGTGGCTGCTGAGCTAACATTAGCTAACAGCAGCTAGTGCTGGCAGCAGTTTGTTCCACTGTCCATCAGGAAACTCTGTAAATCACATAGAGTTGAGGCGAGCAGCCAGAAGATCTCAAGGATCTTGCAAGTATTGTACCTGGAGAACAAAGTTCCATAGTGTAAGAACAGTTGAATGGGGCTCACAGTGGAATGAACAGTGGAATAAAAAATTGATTAACCTAAAAAGTGCAAAGAACATCAAACTAAAGTTTGTCTGAAGATGTTGAATGAATTTCTAACAGGTATGTGTCTGGTTGTGTCTCTTAAGGTATCCTGACTGGAAACCAAATCTACCAAGGTCAGCTGGACTTTAGTTCTTATGTTTGCAATAATAATATGTTTCTAGCTGTGAGCAGCAGCCAGTGTAAACTCCGGGCAGCCATGTTCTTTCCATTGTAGTCTCTCAGGTTATGTTTTATTGATAAATGTTGTCTTTGATCCAGTCGGAGTGGACGGTATGGCAGCCGGGCTCTGTGGGAACCCAAGGATCACTCCCCATCCCATTCCGTGTCTCGCTCCCTCTCTCACTCTCCTCCACCGAGTCCTCCTCACAGCAAACACAGATTGGGCTCCCATCCTCACAGTCGGCATGGGAGGCCTCACCATCACCCTCACCACCCACACTATACAGGTACACCACAAGCTGGAGAGTACAAAGTGGCCACATGTGGAACTCACTAAAGGATACCAATGATGTGTATAATGTGACATAAATGACTATGAACATTTTTCAATATTCGGAATGAACAGAGAGATGACCAGAGCTGATTTGCAAAAGTGGTCATGGACTGTTTATCTCTTATTGGAAACACCAGATGTCAAAATTGCAGCACTGTCTGAACATAATAAATATATTATTATTATCATATTGAATACAAAGATCAAACAGGCACCTGTAGAACATATCATTAGTTCATTACCAACAAAACAAGAACATGACTGGCACAAATACTAATAAAAGCAATAACTTCTAAAAAAGTAATGAATACATTTTTACTATTAATACGTCTAAAGGAATTCAAAAGGCCGGCCCACAGAACAAGATCTTAGAAATCTTAGAATGTTATTTACAGGATTTCATTAAGTTTACAATGAATTCCATTCCTCTTCATTACAGAGCTGTATAGCAGAGTGTGCTGGCTCATTCAATGATTTCCTGCTTCTCCACAGAATGTTTGGTTTGTACACCACCTGGCATTCTGGAGAGTATTACTATATAAAGACGTCTGTGAATGCTTGTAGCTCACACATGTCTGTGGAGGTCTGTGTCAGCAAACTGAGCATTAAGCTATCAGGGTGTAGTTAATTATGTAGTTACACATAAAAACAAACCTATAAGCCTTTATTCCATTTGATAAATCCAAGTATACTTGAAGAGGTGACACATAGAGGCTTCAAATAACTGATGCTTTGCTGGCTTTATTATTTCAACTGCATGGTTTTCATATAATTGACCAAACTGAAATATTCTCTTTGTTAATATTTCTTTGCACCACACTCTCGTTCATGGTGTGTCAACAGGAAGTTCCTCACGCAGTGCTGTGAAGCGTCCACATGATGATTCAGCCAGCCGACATCCATCCTCCTCCAAGGCGGGTCACAGCTCCAAACATGGATCCTTACAGACCTCCACCAAATCTTTCAAGAACGCAGCGAAGCCTGGAATCAAGACAACGAAGACTGGAAGTGCCAAGGCCACTGACACAGTGGGTGTTTTTTCTCTTTAGTTTTGTAAAGCGTTATGTAAATATGACAATACATACAGTTCTACAGCTAATTGGCTCAAATGTTGAGTAAATCCCACATTCTGGAGAGTGAGTATTCAGACTGCGCTAATAAAGTCACGTGTTCTGGTTGGCTCAGATTGGAATTCTCCTAAAGCTAACCTAAAATTTGTGCTGTTATTTTCCAGTCTGCCAAACCTCCCTCAGCCAAGAAGAAGAAGAAAACGGCGACCCCCGGCTCCCAGGACTCTTCTGTCGCAGATCGTCTGGTTTATCTGACAGGCATCCCAAAGGATGCATCGGAGCAAGAAGTTACCGGCTTGGTCGGGTCCTTTGGCAAGATCAACAATGTAATCCTGATGCCGTGCTCTGAAGAAGAGAGCGAGAAGGGCGAAGGGCAGAAGGTGCTGTTTAAGTGTAACATACAGCTTGTTGATGCATTATGCAAGAGATTTGATTCCAGCTGTGACGTTGACCACTTTAATAATGATAAAAGACAGATCTATATTTACACCCCACACAAGGCATAAACAGTCATGAACATCAGATAATTCCAAAGTTGGTTTGTTTGTTCATTTATTATTTATAAGATAATATTCTGATGTTATGTACTAACATTAAAATCAGTCAGTTTTGATTATAATTTTTAATTCCACTGTTGCACATCAAGTGAATATTACAGGCAATGGAAAATACTTGTTGCAATCATTCTGGCAATTTCTTTTATTTTCTATTTTGTTGAATCAAATTGATTCAAATCTGCTTTTACAATATAAATGTGGCTTATAAAAGAAATACATATTAATGCTGCATCAGCCCAGCTTCTCAAAGAGTCTCTGTGATTCATGTGTGAAGATACCTCCCAAAATCTATGAACTGAATCATTCATTCAAAAGATATTGCGGCATTTTATTGATAATCACAAGTTGAAGCTATTGGTGCACATGCTCATGAAGAAGCTGTGTACAATAACTGACCACTCGGTGGCGCTGTGTATTACACGTTACATTACATTAAGCAAATGTCCACAGGGCACCAGTGTACCAGGTATGATCACTAGAAGCATGTAAAGTATTTCATATAAAAAAAAAAACGAGTTTAAAAAAAACTGAAAATGTCTTGCTTCTCTGTTCATTGTGGTTTCATGACTGTCACCCGGTGTACTGCAGGCGTCTGTGTGCATGGTGAAGGCTGAAGACGCTCAGGCTCTGGCTAACTCCACAGATCTGTCCATCAGAGAGCAGCAGATCACTGCTTTAATAGCCAAGGTACAGTGTGGAAAACCAAATCAAATCAAATTTTACTTGTATAGCCCAAAGTCACAGAACACATTTTGCCTTAGAGGGATTTACAATCTGTACAGGGAGTGACACCCTCTGTCCTTAGACCCTCGGTTCCAGTGAGGAAAAACTTGCCCACAAAAAACCCTTTAACAGGGAAAAAATGTGGAAGAAACCTCAGGAAGAGCCACAGAGGAGGGATCCCTCTCCCAGGACGGACAGACGTGCAATGGATGTCACATGTACAGAACAATCAACACAAACATATTGTACAATGAAGTACAATAAATGGTAGAATGATTACAGTAGCAGTGGAACCTGTGATAGAGATAGAGAGACACAGATGCACAGCAGCAGTAAATCATTAACTAACTATAAACTGTAATGTCACATATACAAAATCTGCATGTATATGTGTGTATGTATGTATACACATTGATGAGATGTTATGTTTGAAACCACATGTATGTAACCTCATGTCCATTTATATTTTCATTTGTCTTAGAAAGCTGAATTGGGGCAGTGTTCTGATGCTAACAGGTCTGTCACAGTTCTCATCATCTGAAGCATTTTTATGTTTCAAAGCTGCTCCGACTTTTCACTCAACCATCAATCGTTCTGTCTTCACAGCAGACTGGCTCCAGGACAGGACAGAGGTGCTGCTGCAGACGACTCTGGTACTTCAAATATCAGCTCATGTCTTATAATCTGTCATTTTAATTATATTTGAATAATTCTATAAAAAGCAGCCACTGCTGTGACTAAGGCCATATTCAGACCAAAGCAGGCATTGCAGCAGCCGCAGAGTTCTGTGGCAGAGGTGGTGTGAGAATGTTTTATTTGTGATGAACATAACTGCCATAAAATATCTTTTTTCTCTGAAAACAAACAGACACAGATCAACATAAACTTCTTGTGTCACTATGTTTTATTATAGACTGTGTATATGAAATAAGCCAAACCAAAACACAGGAGGTGGAGTAACATATTTTCCTCTGTGAACTCCTGGACTGCTCTCAGCTCAGGTTGATTCTGGCAGCTCATTTGTTTAGTTAGATTTTTCAGCACGCCCTGCAGCCTCAACACTTGTTCTCATTCTAACCTGCATTTTCTTCATACCACTGGATTTGGTCTGAACCATGTACTCGTAGACTTCTTTGTGTTGTTAAAAAATATACTAATAGTTGCTCTGCTTGAACTTTGACCATTCCCCAAGTCCGTGCAACAGGAGGTGAGGCGGACCAGAAGCCTTCCGATGAGGTACATGAATACAAATCCATACCAAAAATTGTAACACTGTGAAGGCTGGTGAGCATGCATTGAACATATTCTGTTTCATTGCAGCTAAATGTCTGTACGTTTGTCTCCACTAATACAATGTCAGTAGTCAGGCTTTTATTACATTTCAATCCAATGTCTCCAATAGAAGAGCATGCTGTTGATCACTGGACTTCCTGAGAGTGGGTGGTCAGAGAGTGACATCATCAAGCTGGTCCAACCCTTTGGAACTCCCTCTGACATCATCCTGGCAGCACATATTGGAAAGGTTGGTACTCACACAGTTTGATCTGGAGAGGACCAAACACTTCAGTGACATCAGAGTAAAAGTAATGGATGCACGTACCTTGACATTTTTACATGACTGTTGGCTTTCATTATACGTGATGTTCACAACAATAGCCACAACAATCATGAATACCCACAGTGCAATATAAAATGTAAACTTCTATGTACACTCTGTCTGTAAATATCAGAGGTGTAGCAGTAAGTGTATTTATTCAGATGTGACTCGGTTCAGTGACACTGTTAACGACTTTTTGCACACACAGAACAGAAACAAGTTTCAGATAGAAAGTTTTGTCAGCCACAGTATGCCAGTCCACTTAGCCATGTTAGCCCAGTGTGTGTAGTGTCACTGCCATAAATGTGTGTTATAGTGTAAATGTCCACAAGGCTACCACCAGGCCATCTCCACTTCAGTGTTACTGTAGCAACCCACTCACTTCTAAGTCTTCGATGTGTTTTCTTTCTTTCACTGGCTGTTCTGTCTGACACTACAGAGCTGTTACACAGTTTAGAAGTAACATTTATTATTTTAAACATTTTTAAAAGCACCAAAATGGGACTTGGGACTTCTGCATGAATAACGGCCTTAATTACAGCAGATTGTGCTCTCAACTCAGACAGTTCAGTTTATTATTTAGTGAGATCTAAAAAGTGCTGAACGTCAGTGCACCATGAAATACTACACAAATAAGTCATCAATCATCATATGTTATAAACATGCTGCACTGTCTTCATTCATTTCTTAATTGTTTTGAATAGTTTTTACACCATGTGAGTGTATGAACTGTGAGAATTAAGCCCATGTTTACATTTTTCAAAATAAATGGAAAATGTTATTTTTAATATTTTCTGTTATAATCTTAAAAACAAGAACACAGTGAACTGTGTGTTTTGTGTCCAAAATGAATGTGTTCAAACAGAAAAAAATGTGTGTTGCTGAGCTGTGTTTTGTTTTGATTGATTGATCTCTGGAGCTCTTTCAGGACAGATCATGTCTGATTATGAGCTTTTAGACTGTTGGTGTGTGTGTGCCAGGCTGATGTATGAAAACATCTTGTTTGTGTGTTAGGTACTGGTGACTGTGCCCAACATGGAGATCGCTCAAGAGATGATGAAAGGTCACTCGTTGAGCCCGATGAAGATCAACGACGCTGAGCTGAAGATGACTCATCTCAAACAGTGCGTCTGCCTCAACGCGCCGGTACGACTCGTCACTCCACAGTATTCTGATCATCTGTCTGATGTTCTTCTAGATCGCACTTCACTCACAATTTGTTGAACAGCGAACACTGAGCAATACCTGAGAGTTAATCCTAAGAATTTCTTCATGCAGGTGGCTCTCTACAATCTTCTGATGGGATCAGTGGACCTATTAGTGAGTATTTCTACCAGATCATTTTGATTTGTTTGTTTTCCATGAACTGACTGAGTCTGCTGAACTGGAATTATCTGCTGGCTAACAGGTCACTGAATGTTCTTTTATGTCTTGCAGGAGAGTTCTGTTTTAGTTGGTTGGAGCAGCCTGTTGGTCATCAGTAATGTTCCCAGCACGCCATCCAGCTCCTCAGAGGTCGAGAAACTGGTGCGGCGCTTTGGTACCGTCATCAAGACTCTTGTGCTCAACAATATGGTGAGGCCTGCTACATTGTATCCTGATAAATCCTCACAGCTATGTGCTTTAAATCCATCCTCTGCTGATCTGTCACCTTACATGATGCTGATGTGGTGTTCTGTCTCTCCCTGTTCAGGTCATTTGTGAAATGGCGACTGCAGCCATGGCTCTGTCTGTTTACAAACGCTTCCAGACGTTCCCGTGCATCATCCAGAACAACCCTCTGTTCTTCTCCCGCAAACCAGACCCCAAAGCCCACACACAGACCAGAGTCATCAGTGCACCTGAGGTGAGTATCTTTGATAACCGATCAACAGTGGTTGTTATTTGGATGTAGATTCCTGTCGCTTTAACTTGTATCAAACAGCTGAATGCAGGTGCTTGATGTGATGTTGTGTCTGGTTGTAGGACACATCTGCAAATGGCAAAGGCCAGACAACAGCTGCCGCAGAGGAAGAGGCTACAGCACATAAAGAGGGTTCTGAATGTCCGGTGGAGGGAACAGAGAATGATGCTGACGGGAAGGACGACAAAATGAAGACCACAGAGGAGACGGCTGGTGAAGACGAAGCCTTGGGAGAAAACGGGAGCAAGGACAGGTTTAGTAATGTTGTGTCTGACTCTTTGGCTGCACCGGTCACTAAGCCAGAAACAGACCCAGAGACTGACACGGGGAAAACATCAGCTGTTAGTATGGAGACAGCAGATGAGAAGGAAGACATCACTGAATCCAAATCAGGGAATGTCAAGACTCCTGCTGGTGAAGCAACAGGAGCATCCACCTCTGATGGCAAAGTTGCTTCACTAGAGACGGCCATGCCAGAACTCCCAAAGGTAATAAAGTCTGTCCTCCTGGAGTTAACATCAGGACCCTCCAGCATATTCACTGATGTTTGTGACTTTCTGTTTGACCAGGTTACTCAGGAGATGGTGAACGCACTGCTCGTGGAGTGTCGAACAAGAACCGCCAGCCATCCTAACAACACAGCAGCTTCCACCAACGGAGAGCAGGGACGAACACAAACAGAGAGAGAGCAGGGCAAAGAAGCAGCAGAGGAGACAAAAGAGGTGGCCAAGAACCACACACAGGAGGAGGTGAAGAAGCAGGAGAAGGAGCGAAAAGAGAGGGAGGCAAGGAAGGAGAGAGAGAGGAAGGAGAGGGAGAGGAGGGTCTGGGAGAAGGAGGAGAGGGCCAGGAAGGAGAGGGAGAGGGAGGAAAGAGCCAGGAGAGAGAGAGAGAAGAGGGAGGAGGAAAGAAGGGAGTGGGAGAGGAGGGAAAGAGAGAGAAGGGAGAGGAAGAGATCTCATGGTGAGAGGTCATCTGGCAGGATGGAGGGAAACAAGCAGAGCATCAGGAGGGATGGACATAACTCTAAAACGGTGAGTGGACACGAGCACTCAAGAAGTGTTGAAGGAGTTAAACCTCTCCTCTTTTCTCATCCCGTTCTTTGTCCTGTCCTCTAATCAGGTGGTGGAGGAGGAAGATGATGATGACTTTCCCTTCAACCTGAGTGACTTTGTGACCGTAGATGAAGTGGGAGATGTTAATGACCTTCCTAATTCTCCTTCTCCCACTGTTCCCATGGAAACCACAGGAGAAGGGGAGGATGGTCAATCACACGTCCAAAAGGACACTCCAGAGGTACGTCTATCATCTGAACATCACCTAAAAGACTTTCTCTACCTCATTATAGAGTTGTCTGAGACTGAATTTCCTGTTTCCAGGACGTGTGTCACGTGATCATGGAAGTTATGGAAACAAAACAGTCGGAAGCTACAGAGAATCCAATAAAGTCTGATGAGCACACATCAGAGTCCGAACCTGTTACTGTGCCGACAGCCGGGACCTCAGACAGTTTGGTGTCCTCAGATTTGCCACCTGCTTCAGCATCTCCCTCACCGGCTCCGCAGTCTGCCTCGCCCCCGAGCACACAGTCACACGAACCAGAAGTACCTGGCACAGGTACGCCCTCACACTGATTCACCTTGATTATGAACTGAAGGAACCTCCATCTTCTTTAAGTCTGATTCTTTACTTTGAGGCTGTGTCGATCATTTTGTCCAGAAACTCCACAGACCGTCACTCTGAACTCCACCACACAGCATGAATCTGTGCCCACACCTGCAGCTTCAGCTGCCCCAGCTGACTCCTCCTCAGCCACGAGGGAAGTGACTGCAAAGAGAGAGGGAGATGAGAAGGAGGAGAAAAATCACAGTCAGGGTAAGGAGGAGGAGGTGGTGGAGGTGTCGGACAAAACAGAGGAGACACAGGGTGAAGAGGCGAAAGACATGAGAGCTCCTGCTGTGGAACCAGGTATGATTTATTTGATTTAGTTTGAAGATGTTGAAGTCAGTGTACTGCTGCCACTCATGGTTCTGTCGCTCATAGGAAAGAATGAGAAGTCTGAAACTCAAACCATCACTGAAGAGGAGAGCGTGACGAAGAAACTGACAGAAACACCCACAAGTGGAGACACCCTGCCTCCGTTTGACCCCAGCAACCCTGTTGGTAAGAGGTTTCAATCAACACACAGTGAAGTGTGTTCTCTGCTTTTAACTCGTCTGATTTGAGAGTTCACTTTCATGTATGTGTGTCATCAGGTCTGGAGTTCTTGGTCCCGAAGACGGGTTTCTTCTGTAAGGTGTGTAATAGGTTCTTTAGTGGAACCAAAGAGGCAGAGATCAACCACTGTAAAACCCTCAAACACTACCAGAACCTTCAGGTAGAGCACACACACACACACACACAGACATACACACTTACTGTCAACACTTGTTTGATCACAAAGAGGTGTGTGTTCCGGTCTAATCCAGTTTCTGTTGTTTGTCTTCTAGAAATATCTGCAAACCACGAAATCAACAACCAAACCAGAGTCCAGCTCAGTGTGACGATGAACTGTTGACTGAATTTACTCATTCAGGGTCCACATCCTCACATCACTTTAGATTAGTGGCATGTCCTGTCTCCATTTCAGTATTGCTGTTCATTTATTATTAATTTTTGCTCATGTAAAATTCAGAGAAACAAGTGCGAAGTGTGTACAGTGGAAGCATCATGAAATGTGCAGTCAATAAAATGTTTTACTAAACTGTCTCAACATTTTACTGCAGACTTAGAGAAAAGACAAACAAACAGATTTAATGTTTTCTCTGAACTCTCTGAGACATTCAGGCCACAGACCTCTCAGCTAATGGAGAGACCGAGCACAGTGCTCCTCCTCTGTTCTATATTGATGCGTTACATGAAACGGAACTGGACAATAAGGTGTATGGTGGCATATAGTGCCATGTGTGATCACACCTGTAGGTAACTTTAACTCTGCCCACCAATGATTTTGCGTCTGCCCGAGATTTCTGCCTGTTAAAAGGAACCGCCATTGTCACCATGTGCTTGCTCATGGTGGAACTGTTGGTCTCTGTAGATAGTATTGTGTACAGTCTAGACCTGCTCTGCATGAAAAGTGTCATGAGAAAAGTGTCACTTTTTTAGGGTATGGCGCTATATAAATAAAATTGAATTGAATGATAATGAATTCAATATAGACACATCAATATGTACTTCACTTTACTGAACACATGAAATAATTCTTTATGACACTGCATGGACTTAGAGGACATTATAGTATGCTATGAATTCTTACTACATTTGAATGTTGGAGTGTGTGTATATAGGTGAATATAGGAAGTCATAATGTATTATAAACCATCAGTCAACCCCTAGTTAGAGAGAGCATCCACAAGACACTTGTACTGACTATAAGTCACATCTATAATGTTTTATGAGATGTTGATATAGCACATGCATGGCCGTGGCTTGGAGGTAGAGCGGGTCGGCCTCTAATCAGATGATCAGTGGTTCGAAAGGCTGCACCATCAGTGTGTGAATGTGTATGAATGGTTAGCTCCTCAAACTGATGAGCAGGTGGCACCTTGCATGGCAGCCAATGCCATCAGTGTATGAATGTGTGTGAATGGGTGAATGAGATATGTAGTGTAAAGAGCTTTGAGTGGTCAGAAGACTAGAAAGGAGATACATAAGTACAGTCCATTTACCATAAGCTTTTATAATGAGCAGAGAGACGCAGTCCAGAGAAGAGGTCTAACGACAGCTGTGACTGTAAATGTTAAAGACAAAGAAAAAGATGGACAGAATACAATAAAAGGATAAAATCATCTTTTTTTAAGTCATATTTTTAATCTAAAAACTTATTTGGCATATTTGATCATTTTTAATCTATAGATTCTTTGTGTCATTTGACATGTAGATTTCTGTCTGGAGGAGTGAGGGGGAGAGACTGTTAAAAACACATACATACCTGCACTGCTGCACCTGTCGAGCCGGTTGGATTGGATCAACTTAGTGGGTGGGGGATTGGGAGGGTGGGGTCAGCAGCACAATGACAAGTGAAAGGAAGGAAGTAAGACTAAAGAGGAATGCAACACCTGGTGGGTGGACACAGCGGCATGCTGATAGGAGGAGAAAAAGAACTCAGAGAGAGAACGTACGCTGCTCCTGTTTGACCACCGCTGTGTGAAACTGCCTCAGTCCCTAGAACAGGTAAGTCATGTTTAACTAACACTGGAATCCTCGTATACAGTAAGAGTCACTGCTCTCATGTGTTACCGTGTTATGAAGTTCTCTTTCTTCCTGTGTGGACAGTACCTCAGTATCCTGATGGACTAAACAGCAGCCTGTTGTACATTTGCAATGACCAAAACTTTTCTTTGCTGTGTCTCTTATCGCAAATGAGGTATGTGAGATAACAGACAATACTAAGTACAAGTCAGTGCTGCTACTTACAATAATGCTCTGTGATTATCAGGAGAAAAGTCCATGGAACAGCTTGTTCCTTTGAGTACTTACAGGTGTTAAAAGGTTCGAGATGACCACAGCAGACTTAATGTGTGTTGATGGATCTGCGGAGCTTTTAGTTCACATGAGCTTATCTCTTGTTCCAAAAGAGGGTGAAAAACATCTGAACAACGTAATCTAAACGTAATGAGAAAGAACAACAGATATACAGGCACTGTGGTTGATTTCCCACCATGTAGTGTACTGTTAATTGGTGATGTACAGCGGTGTTGTATAGCCCCAAACTGCACCTAAGACATGAAGTCTGATGTGTGTCTTTGACGAACAGCACCTCAGGTTTCTCTTTCACGATGTGATAATAAGGTTCATGTCTCGTGTCTACATTGAGAGATTTTCACATCCACTGGTGTAGTGCGGCTAGGCTAATCTTTATTTGTACTGGATGCAAAGAGAGGAAATGTATATACAGTGTGTTCATATCTGACATGTCATTCTGTTCATGTTTGTCATGGCTCAGGTGTAGAGTGGGTTGTCTAGTAACTGGAGGGTTGCCAGTTCGATTTCAGGCAACATTCCAGTCAAAGTGACGTCGAACAAGTAACTGCTCCTGATGGCTGTGACATCAGTGTGAGTGCTTTGGATAGGAGCGACTGTATTGATCCTGATGAGCAGTTGGCACCTTGCATGGCAGCCTCTGCCATCAGTATGTGAATGTGCATGTGTGTGTGTCTTGGTGTCTGTAATCCACACCGGCTGTCCTGATGTGAGCTTACCCAACTCCCTCACATAGAGTCTTTTGTTGAACACTTTAACTCTTTCTCTTTAAGTGCAACAACAGTGCTATTAGAAAGATCTGGAGTGAGCAGAGGAATGCTGGGGCACAAGTGTGCAAAGCCTCCACCCCATGAGAAGTTAAGCAGGGCTGTAGTCAGCGTAGACAGTGGAGTACCTCTATAGGCCGGCAGAGAAAGGTACAAATCTGACTGGTTGACTGTTTCTTCAACTGGCAGAAATATGATGATATAATGTTGGATCAGTGTGACTAATCTGTAGGTGGTGATTCAGAGGTCTGGACCCGGACTTTAACCAGCAAGCTGTTTCAAACGGACTGGATAATTAAAGTATTGTGTACTTATTATACAGAGTGTGCTCTAAGTATTTACATTCAGGAGTATATTATTGATTCGTTGATTTGAATTGTAGTATTGTAATTATGTATAGGTGTATAAATGATCCTTTGCACATTTTAGAAAACTCTCCAGATTTGTGTGTCACTAGAAACTTGGAGTTCTTTAACTTTGATCAGTCATCAAAGTGAATATTAAAAAGGCTCCATAGCCAGACTGCTCTATTCCACCTCTGATCATTACACTGAGGTTGTTGTTTACTTTATGCCTAAGCCCTTCAGCTATGACTCACTATGGGGAACTGGCACTACCTGTACTGCAGCTGCTTGTGTGTGTGTCAGCTGCTTCCTACAAATCCCAATCCAAATAGACAATACAGACAATGAGAGGCGCACTAACATACTGTAATTCAACTAATTTAGCAATAACAATGTTTACTAAGTATTACTAAGTATATCTGTGACTCAGCATTTTAGCTGTTAAATAAACAGCTGATGAAGAAGCAGACGCTGTGTGTAACACATTCCAAAACACTGTAGCTAGCCCACAGATCATTAATCTGAGTAAAACTAAAGAGTAAAAGTTGTTAAAAAAATATAAAAAATATCTGGACTTTTGGTGGCGTAAACTCTAAATTCTACTTTTTCTGGACGCTCCCTGCCTGATAAACAAACACATCTATCAAAGTCAACCCCCTCATGTCTAGATGCAGATTGTTTCTGCATGTGGGAAAGTTTGTCTTCAGGGTGGTGGCTGCTATAATGCGTTGCTGTTTATCGTATGTCACCTGTCTTCCTAAAGGTTTTAAAGCTGGGACCACTGAACAGATCAATTCACTGTTTTCAGACCTGACGTGCCGGGGCTGTTGATTTTAAGACACCCATCCTTTGATACAGCTTGCAACCTCAGAGATAATTTACTGGCATTGCGTAATGGTTGTGGAGAATAAAATATTGGCTCAGTTATATCTTATGTATTTCTATCCACTGTTGTTCTCTCAGGCCTAAAGCACTGTGAGACTGTGAAGGTGCTGCTAATTCATCAAATGTAAAAACATTATTTATAGACACTATTTGTTGCTCCCCTGTGTGATTTCAGATGTTTTCATGTGAATTACAATAAGCAGCTTCAGACAGACAAGAGGGGGCCATGAACACCAAACTGATTATTGGCAGTGTCACGGCTCTAAAGCTTGAGAACCAGTGCTTTAATCCACCCCTGCCGTCTCTGTGGCACTCAGCCTGAACTTTATTTGTTCCTACTGGAAATGTAAATCTTTGAAACAGCTCACAAATATAAACCTCTTTTTTTAAAGGTTCACTTCTTAAAACATCTGCTAACTGTAGTTTTGCAGTTAGCAGTGGATTAAGCCACATTTTTTGCCATCCAAATAATGTAATAATAATGTTTTTGGAGTTCTATGTACAGAGAAATAAGATATATAAGGCTTTGATCATTAGGATACACTGAGTTTTTGTTTTGGTCTGTGACGTGAGAATGTGGATGACTTGCAAGTTCTGAGTTTGTCACCATATTTAACATTTTAATGATGACGTCATGGCCTGTTTAGTCTGGAGTCTAAATATTCCAACCAAGCCTGAATTTCCAGATCTTATGAAAGTGCTCACTTGTATTCTTTCTCTCACTGTGTGTGTGTGTGTGTGTGTGTGTGGGTGGGTGGGTGAGTGTGTTTGAGTGCAGGAGGGACACTCATTCAGGTAAACTCACATTCTGCCTGTTTACTGACAGTAACCATTAGTGAATGAGTAACTCCCATATACTGTATGAAACATGGACATAGTCTCCATGATGTTGACCCTCAGTACAGTTGTCATGAACGGGGAAATTAGCTATAGAGACCAAAACTGTTTTTTGTACCAGGCTAAACATGTTTATTTCTGCTTTGAACGTTGGACATTTGAACATGGGGACTTATGGAGACTGACTCACTTCTGAAGCCAGCCTCAAATGGACGTTTGAGGAACTGCAGTGAGGTACAAATCAGGAACCACTTGATAATTGATGGAGGAGGTAGTTAGCCAGTAGTAGTAGTCAGTTAGCATAATGCTGCATGTGAAGTAAGAAGAGCTGGAATCTTCAGCCTTGCTCCTGTCAATGACTTTAATCAGCTGCTGCCTTAATAAAGCAGTAAAGCTGAGTCTAAATGCATGCAGATTGTAAATGAGGACAGAAAGTGTGTGTGTAAACCTGGACGGAGGATTTCACATTGACATAAAGAACCTGGTTGAGTTGTTTCTTACGATGCTTGCAAGTTTTTGTATCTTTCACGACCAGAATACAAAAATTAGCAGATTGGATAGGATTGGATTCAATAGGATTGGACGTAATGAATATAGTGTATCTATGTATGTAGTTTGAAATATCTTGAAGTATCTTTTTTTTAACGGGAACACTATCTCACTATCTACAGCTCAACATTGGAGGGCCATGGCACTGGCTACTGCCTTTCTATCTGAAGACCAGTTTACCTGCTCAATCTGTCTGGAGGTGTTCAACAACCCAGTGTCAACACCATGTGGCCACAGTTTCTGCCAGGCCTGCATCTCCACCTATTGGGATGGAGGAAGAGGAGGAGGAGAGGGTGCCAAGTCCTACCAGTGTCCTCTCTGCAAGGAGTCCTTCCGCAAGCGTCCTGAGCTCCATATCAACCGGACCCTCAAGGAAATCACTGAACAGTTCAAGTGGATGGCCAGCACTGGAATAACAATGGATGGAGAAGGTGGAAGAGGAGTGGAAGATCCCAATTCACATCCTCACCATCATCATCATAATCAAGCAGCCCTGCCTCTGCACCAGAGGCCAGGGGAAATGCCAGAGGGCGTCTTTACTGAGATGAAGACCCGTTTTCAGCGGTGGTCCACTTGTGATGTGCCCAGTGACCCAAACCCGCAAAGTCCAGTCAGTGCTCAGCTAGCTCACAGTAATCAGTACCATGACCCGCCTCCACCCTACTCACCTCCCCGCAGGTACAACTACTCTTGTTAGACTACAATACAATGGATTGAACCCTTGAATGAAATATGTTTATGAATTTATGATATTAATGTTGGTTGTGCCAAATAACAAGCAAAGTGGAAGATGAGAACAAGATCTGCCTCTAGCCTCTATAGAGAGGATGAAATTGCACAAAAAAAATCATCATAATACAAACCGTACCTTACTCCTTATCAGGCTTAAAATGAAACATTTGTTTTGATGGTGGCACTAGAGGAAAACTTATGACGTCATTACATGAATGGGTTCATGTTCAGTTGACCAGGGCACATCTAGTAGATCAGATATTTCATCACTGAGCTCTGAGAAAATCACTGACTATTTTAACGACAAAATCATGACTTCATTTTAATGTTACCACAGACACACTCTGAGTGGCCCCAGTGTCTCTTCCAATGTGCCTCTGTGTCCCATCCACCTGAGAGGTCTGGAGTTCTTTTGTCGCACTGATAACACCTGCATCTGCAGCGTCTGTGTGGAGACAGCAGATCACAGAGGACACAATGTCGTCCCCGCCAAAAGAGAGTGGCACATCAAGAAGGTAATATGATTTATATATATATATATATATATATATATATATATATATATATATATATATATATATATATATATATATATATATGAGTAAGACTTGTTGAAAATGAACGTGAATAAAGGTGTTTTCTATCTTCTCCAGTCCCAGTTAGGTATTTCAGAGGTTGAGCTGAAGGATCTCATCAGTCAGAAAGAAAGAAAGGCTGAGGAAATTCAGAACTCCTTACAAGAGATACAGGTGAGTTTTCAGTCTGCAACAAGGTGGATCATTTCTCAGGTTTTGTCCTGGTTTACCAATGAACATGGTAAATTCTCAGTCTGCCACTAACCAATGAGAGCAACATTCAGCAATCCAACTATAGGCAAATAAATACAACGGAGCAGACAGAAAATCCAAAGTCTGAAACCTAAAGCCAGATCCAAAACCACAGGAAAAACAGATGGAACAGAAAACAAGCACCGGGCTTGAGAACAAAAAGTGAAGTCATGGCGACAAGACATAACAGTAAGAAGATGGGCAGGTGTGTAGTTGGATGGGGCAGACAGGTGATGTTGAAGTGAAGGGCCTGGGAAAACAGTGATGTAGCTGGAGAGGTGGGACAAAGAGGCAGACTGACATTCACCAACGATGGCTGGCTTTACCTCACAACAGAACATGTTCACAGAACATGCTCCAAAGTTCAAACTAAAGAAAGTATCACTTATTTCTATCTTGCATCCAGTGTGCGCACATAATTGGACATCTTTTACTGTGGTGCCCCCAAATGGTCACAAAGAGACACTGGCATTGTTATGAATGAGTCTTTTTCTGATTGTATTTTCAGTCTTTAGGTGCTCATAAACTGGCACTGCACTGGTGTATTTTTGCCAGAGGTATTGATATATTAGGCCTCCTGATAACACCGCGTTTACCCCTGCAGATTTAACTCTTCGGTCAGTGCCTTGTCCCAGCATGGCCAGTAAAAGTATGCTCCAACTTGCCATGCGTTTATGAAGGTAGCTGCCCTGAACAGCTCACATTGTTTGCTGTCTGTCTTTTATTCAGGGTGCTGCTGAAAGAGAGACAGATGGAGCTGTTTGTGCGTTCTCTAAGCTGATTTCCAGTGTAGAGCGCTGCCAAGCTGAAGTTTTGGAGGTAAATAACACTGATACATGGAGAGGTCTCCCAATAACATACATAAATGAATGTTACATGAATTGTTTTTTCTCTTTTTGTTTTGTTGTCACATGGCCACCCTGGCCGTTGTGTCTTATGAGCCCATATGGGCACCACATGACAATTCATGACAATTAAATGAATAAAATTAAACTACATACTTAGCATAGCTTAGCTGTGAATACAGAAAACTCCTTTACTTACCCTGTAAGAGGAAAGAACCTCACAATGTGTCCAGGCTGAAGGAGGAAGTGTGCTTGTGTTGAGCTGTGGGCATTTGTTATTCCAAGTTGCAAAAGATGTTCACGTTGCAGTGCAACATTTTAATAAATGATGCATAAAAGGTAGAAAGTCCTCTGGTTGTTAGTGAAGTTTAGCATTTTAAGCAATATCATCTCAGCTGCATGGCACACTTCTTTCCTGTTATCCACAGGTGATCGAGATGAATAGGCGAGCGGCTGAACACAGAGCTCAGAGCCTGCTCAGAGAGATGGAGGAGGAGATAGCCAAGCTGAAGAAGAGGAGAGCAGCACTGAGCCAGCTGGCTCTGACTGAAGACTACGTACACTTTCTCAAAGTATGAAACAGAAACCATTTGATTAAAGAGATTTTTTTTTTTTTGGCCTTTTCAAGCTTTTTATTTTTTATTTTTGGCAGAGATAGCTGAAGAGTGACAGGAATGTGGGGAGAGAGAGATGGAGAATGACATGCAGCAAAGGGGACAGGTCGGATTTGAACCCTGTTGAAGCCTTTGTACATAAGGCAGATGCTCCACCAACTGACACCCCTACTTTAATATTTTTTTTAATGTATTAGACTATTCATGCTGGGAAAGTTTAACCCAGACATGGGCAAACTGTTCCACAAAGGGCCGGTGTGCTGCTGTTTTCCTTCCAACCAAGTAGCAGCACACCAGACTTGACTCATTTAATCAACTGATCTCAGTCTTCAGAGAGTTGACTGGTCAAACTGTGTGCTCTTGGTTGGTTGGAACAAAAACCTGCAGCCACACCGGCCCTTTGTGGAACAGTTTGCACATGCCCGGTTTAACCTCATCCTTGAAACCTTGTAAAAGTCCTTCTACACCACGTTTTCTACTTTTTACCTCATGAATCATTTTTAATGATTACATTGTTCTTGAGGTCATGACACCAAACGTTTGTGTGTACGTTTACATATATGCAGACTGTATTGTGATCTAGAAAGGTGTTGGGGCACCTTTGATTCCTCACACCATCTTTCCAAAAGATTGTTGTTTTGATGACGGTGGTGGAGAGCGCTGTCTAACCAGTGGTCAAAAACCTCAGTTGGGTTGAGATGTGGCAACATGATTAGAGCACAGAAAGCACATGATTGACATCATTTTCACACTCATCAAACATTCAGTGAGCTGTTGTGCCCTTTGAATGAGGCATTGTCATTATGGAACAGACCCCACCCATCAGGACTGAGAACAGCTTTGGACTGATCTGACAACCAGAAGCCCGACTTCGATATTCGTTCTATGTAAATGTTGACAGACTGTTCTTGTGGCTACACATTGCACTGACGCATGAGCATCAAGCCATCAAATATGTGCTGTCAACCACAATGTCAGAACAGAATAACCAGCTGTGTGTTTTTATAAACTCTACACAGACTAAATGTTAACTGCTTAATCATACCCTGCAGTGCATGTGTGGAAGTTTAAGTTTAAGATGCTGTAACAACTTGTCTGGTTGATGTTTTTCCTCTCTGCAGATGTTCCCTACCCTGTCCACCCCTCCACAAACTAAGGACTGCTCCAGTGTCTCTGTGGTGTCTGCGCTGACCTCGGGAGTGATTCTCAGGACGGTCAATCATATGATGGAGCGCTTTCAGGAAGAGATGCGGAAATTACCAGAAGTCTGTAATTCAGTCCTCATTCAGACCTCGAGTCAAGCTGGACAAACAAGTAAAGACTTAAGTTAAATTTAAGGAAAAACATTTAAAAACATTTATTAACCACTTTAACCAATGTTATAGCTGTGGTGGTATTATGAAGAAGCCAGCCATCCTGCAGTCTGCTCCCCTCTGCGTTGACACAGTTGCACATTACTGATCACTTCCACACTGATGCAGTGAAAATGCCTCATGTTTCCAATCTATCCATGAGTGCATTCTTCTTTTCACGCACACACACACACACACACACACACACACACACACACACACACACACACACACACACCACACACACTTGCACAGGAGTGAATACTTCCAACTTCCTGTGTTCCTGTGACTCAGTCAATTCATTTCTCTAATTAACAGGGCAGCAGTCATCACTGGACCAAACAGTACCAAGGCCCAACCCAAGTAAGACTGTGATTAGTGTTATTGTACTGTTATTAATGGTACAAAATCTTGAAAACAAAATCTTGATGAATGAATGAATGAATCAAAAAATGAAAATAAAGTTTAAAAAAAATCTCTTTTCTTCACAGAGACAAGAAGGGTTCAAGAATATGCAGGTAAGGCTTCAAACACACACATCATTTCTCTCTGCTGTTTTATTGGTTCAGCTGTCCATCAGTTCATCACCGACCATCATGCTCTCTCTCTCTCTTTGTCAGTCGACATCACTTTCGATCCTAACACAGCCCACCCACGTCTTGTCGTCTCAGTAGACGGGAAGCAGGTGCACTGTGGTGACCGCCATCAGCAGGTACCAGACAACCCCGAGCGCTTTGACCGGGTGGTGTGTCTGCTGGCCCGCCAGGGCTTCAGATCAGGACGGCATTACTGGGAGGTAGGTGGGACATGATGTGGAGCTGTGTGTTTGTCGTCAGCAGTGGACAGTCAACAGACACGCAGCACATGGAGCTGTGATGAACCAGGCTTAAATAGAGTCGCCATGGGGTCAGTTATTAGACATTTAGAATGAAAAAATGGCAAAAATATGACCACCATGTGGTTGGTTAGCATTAAAATAACTCATGAGGACAAAATATTTTTGAACAGTGTGTTTTTGGATTAAGGACTGAACTGGAGATTTAACTGATATAGGCCATGTCCCTTTCTCCTGCAGTTTTGGATCTTTGTGGCACATAACTCATCTGATCTTCACCAAGCTCTGTACATACTATATTCAGATGAAGACAAACAGGATTACGAGTTTGTTTTTAGGCAACACTTCCTGTTCTTCTTTTGTTCTTTTTTCTTTGTGTGTGTCATTTCATTGATCATAAAACTACTACTACTGTATTTCAATGAACAGATTGAAATTTGTAAACTGTTATTAATACAGCTTTAATCAAATGGAGGAAATTCTGTCTCAAGTTAAGTATCTCACTTGATGTAAACCACATATTCAGTCCAATTTAATTTATATAGCACCAAATCATGACACTTTATATACAGAGCAGGTATAGTGGGTACTCTTTAGAATATTATCTACAGAGAGCCAACAAGTCCACCATGAGCAAGCACTGTGGGGAAGGTTTGTCTCTGCACTGAAGTCTACCACACTGCCTTCTTCCAGGTGGAGGTGGGAGGAAAGACTGACTGGGACGTGGGAGTGGCAAGCTGGTCTGTCAATCGTAAGGGCAAAATCACCGTAAGCCCCGCCCACGGCTACTGGTTCCTCAGCCTACGAGATCGGACTGATTTCGCCTTCCGAACAGAACCCTCAACCAACCTGACAGTCAACCCGAGACCATCCAGGATTGGAATCTATGTGGACTATGATAAAGGAGTGGTGTCCTTCTACAACGTGGAGGCCAGAGTGCTCATCTATACATTCACAGATACTTTCTCTGACACCATCCATCCATTCTTCAGCCCCTGTACTAATAAATCAGGAAAGAATGAGGCTCCACTAATTATCTGCCCCATCACAATGACATAATGATATGAGCCAACAAGGTAAGGAGATTTTTACTAATGAATTCATTGCAGTGGAGTGAAGAATGAGCAGGCCATTTGTTGACTTGCTGTGTCTTCCATACTTACCCACACACACACCCTCATTTGAGTCCATAAGTGCATTTACACTGTCAGCTCTGTCTACAGACAGTGAGTACCCATTTAACAACTTTGTAGCTTTCTGACCAGTGAAAGGACTTTACATTACATGTCACATTCACTCCACACACACATCCATACATTGGTGGGAGAGAGCGGCACGCAAGGTGACGACTGTTCAGAAAGTAACTCACTAATCTGGGGTTCAATGTTTTGCTATGAGAAAGTGTGAATTTTGTCTATTATTTTGAATGAGGGAGATATTAATAAATATTTATATCAAGACAGTTCAGAAAATCAGAATGATATAACATAACGTTAAATATTGTGTGTGTAGGAGGCGTGTTTGTGCTGTTGACATTTGCCAAGGCGTCCGCAGGTCGTAAACAAAGAGGATGAATGAGAGTTTATGTCGTGAATGTACAGTAATAGTTGTGTGACTGAAGGTTTTGGGAATAAGATAATTTAGATGTATAATAACAATAATTAAGATTAGAATGAACAGAATGAGCTCTGTAAATACCCTCATTAGAACTGACTATTGACTGTGATTGATTTTAAATGGAATCTGTCTTGTAAACATATGGTGGTATTTTACTGACAGACTTTGATATTATATTGTTATTGTTGACATTGTTATTTGTCTCGCTCCATCTAAGTCTAGTTATAACTGATGATTGAGTAAAACCACTAAGATCAACTGACTTACAATATTGTTTTTAATTTATTGCTTCAGAATCATAAACGTATCTTCACCTGGAGTCCTGTTTGCTTCTACCCTCTTTATGTACATGTCTGCATGTAAATGTTATTATATAATTATAGATTATAAGATGCAGGCCCTTCTATGGTGAACCCATTGTTGATACTGTCAGTTGTATGTGGATGCACTAGCATTTTAAGTTGCTGCCATAATTCATGCAACATGAGCAGCTTCTGCTTTTTTGCATGCTTGTCGTATTGAGGCAGGCTTCACAGTCCACAGTGCATCCTAACGGAGACTGACTCCAGCTTTCATTTTCCCGAGAACATGACGAGTTAGCCACTCACACACAGTGACTGGTGTGGCAGAAACATTTCAGAGCTCTTCATTTAATGTCACAACCTTTACCACATGCTTAATGCATTCAAAGCATGAATTCATGCTAAATGCTCTCTTTTGATTCTATTTGTATTTTGTTTGGAAAACATGACTTGTAATGTTTTCCATGACTGGAAAATTGTTGAACTGTTCCAGGTTGTCCAAAGTGCCTGGAAACCCTGCAAGTACTTCATGAATTATTTTACTTATAAAATGTTTGAATACAATGTGTTTTTTTTTTACTCTTTCACTGTAAATGTGAAATAAACAGAATTCAACAGAAGCTTTTACACAATCATTTTGTTTTATTACCAGATTATTGCACACAGGCTTATAGCTGTACATAGACAAAAAAAGAAAGGACGAGAACCGTGATCTAACGTTACAGGATCAAAGTTATTCTGTGAGTATCACTCTACCTTTCGCTCAAAAGCACATACTGTACACACACAGTGTGTGGAATGATCTGTACAATAAATATTCATACCTGCTTCCCGTGTCACTTTTTAAGTTACAACAGTGTCATCAAAATGAATGCACAAGATACATGTGAGGGGGGAGAAGATGTCAAAAGGGGTAAAACTCTGCAGGTTCTGGGCACACACACACACACACACACACACACAGAAAACACAATCAAGCACCATCTAGTAAATCCTGGTGTCTTACTGCAAAGTATTCCAAACTGAAGTGCAAAAATAAAGAATTTAAATTACAAACCCACTCACACACATTGACTTCCATTCATTATGGACAACCTCAAAACCAGAACTTAGAAATGACATTTTGCCTCATTAGGACTGGCCTTTGGTCCACATGAGGACATCCAGTCTGTTTATTCTGTTAAAAGGTCCCCAAGAAGTAACAAGAAACGAGCGCACACTCATACACTCTCTCTCTCTCTCACACACACACACACAGAAATCATCAAAATGAATCGTATAAATATTCCCCATGTAGCTGCTATTCAATCAAAGAGTCAAAAACAGTGTTAGCAAAGCCCAGTCACATCCATCACTTCCTGTTGGCTCCATATGGAACCTGTGCTGACATGGCCGTGCAGTGTCAGGCCTGCCATGCAAAACAAAGTCAAAGCTGCAGCAGCTCATCTGGATGTTTACAAAAGAACATTAGTCATTATTTTACTGTCCACCACAATTTTTTGACTAACCTGGTTTTAAACTTTGTTACCGTGTTCACAGAGTGATGAGTACAATATAACCATTAAAGATGGAGATGGTTGTAAGAAGCTGTAATAAACTGCAAGTATACTCAGCTTGTTAAATGAGCCACGGACTGTTTTTCCTTGACAGCCTCCAGAGCTGAAGCCAGCACCGATGAGTCGAGTTCAGATTTGGTTCAGTAGAGACGAAGTGTGCATCGCTGTTAGTCGGATTAGCTGCTCTGTTTGGATCAGCACCATGCCAGTGGCGGTAATGTATAACTGACCCTGACTGCCCAGTGTTCGCTTTACAGCCCACTATGTTTTTAATCCACCCGCCACATTCCTCACTGTCGCAGTGATTTGCTGGGTTTACTCCTCCAGCCCACCGGGTGGCGCTCTAATCACCAACTGCTACTGTTTACTATCACTTTCCAGAATTAATAACACATCTCAGATGTTGGAGTCAGCACTGGGCTCCAGTATTATCCACTAACATCTAGTGCTGCTGCATGTCACAAATTCAAAACCACATCGATCCGGCTTATGTCTGGGCTTCCGGGAGGGATCGGCCGGGCTCACATGACACTGAGGGCCCGGCCACTACGAGCCCGTTTGTGCTGTGACACAGCAGAGCTTTGGTTGTTGTGGCAGCCGTTGTTGATGAGGAAACACTGCCACCAGTTATGGGACCATTGAGGTTGCGGTAGGGCCGCTGCCGTGGTAATGAAGCCCTTCGGCGGGGGGCAGGCACAGCAGCTGAACCACGGAGGCACACTGAGGGGAAGCTCAGACCCACCAGACAGCATCCCGGACAGGAAATGACATCCTCCTGATCAGAGGGGCCACTAGGATCAGAGGACAGGACCTGGGCTCCACTGTATCCATTAGCCCGGCCTCCTCCACACCACTGGACTGGCTGACCAATCACGAGGGCCGACCCGTTGTTGTTGTCTAGTCGTGGCAGAGGAGGCAAGGAGGGCGGTCCATTGGAGATAGGAAGTCGCCAGCCATTGGTCTGTAAAGTGGAGGAGGAAGTAGAGGTGAGCATGGGTCTTTCAGGTGTGGAGTCCAAGACTCCCTCTGCTGGTTCCGGAGACTTGGTGCAGTCCATTGGTTCTGTTAGACAGACCCTCTCATCCTCCTCCTCCTCTTCCTCCAAACACTCCAGAGACACCATCTCCAGTTTGACAGGAAGACCTGAATCATCTCCTATCACATCCTCCTCCTTCAACAGCTCCTTCTTCTCACTAATCTCCATATGTTCTACCTGCAACATTTCATCTGCCTTTTCTAACATAGCCTTGTCCTCCATACAGTCCCCTCTGCCTCCTTTATTTGCCATCGTCCTCATGTCCTCATCCTTTTCCTCCTCCTTCCCCTCTATGTCTCTTAACAAGGCTACAGTCCGGCTGAGCTCTGGGGTACAGGGGAGCGACTGACATCTCCTTGGCATTGCTCGGGTCTCCGGAGTTCCTCTGAGAAGGTGCGGGGAGGCACACGGGTCGCGAAGAGCCGGCAGGGTGAAGGTCAGTGAGATGACCGACTTGCTGGGCGTGTCTAAGAGTTTGCACCGCCCCCCGTTCAAGTCCTGTCTGAGGGAGAAGGGGTTGACCCGTGCGGGGGTCCAGAGGAGAGGAGGCGTCAGGGTTGATGGGGGCAACATGTCTGACTGGCTCCTCGCCAAGCCTTGCTGTTGCTGGCTGTGGTCACTGAGGTGACACGGAGAGCTACGGCGCCGGTAAGGGCTGACATCTGCCGCCACTGGCTCTGAGCAAGGGGAGGAGGAAGGAAGGAAGACGTGTGAGAGAGGCAGAAAAGATTCAGAAAATACAAATGACAGCATATTTGTTGGACTGCATGATCAAACTGATGGCACTGTAATAGTGTTGAGGATTTGCCAAGATTTTAATATTAGTTACTGGTATCATATGGTACAACATCTCTGATACATCTCTGGTACAACATTCTCTAAATCAGTTCTCAATACAGTTACGCCGCGCAAGTGACCCAGACGTCACTGAGAGAATCATTTTGGAAATAATTAATTATTTCTTGTGCGGCCCGGTACCAATTGATCGACAGACCGGTACCGGTCCGGGGGTCCACTGCTCTAAATCATAAAACCATAAATAAATCATAGACTTGTTTTAATTGTGTGCTACTGTTAATGAGACTGTGTGGTGTCTTTGTTTTACTTCATGCAAAAAATATTAGTAAATAAATAAACAAATAAAGTTTGGATCCAGAAGGTTTATGAGAGTAAATCTAGGAGAGGAAACCCAGCTCAGACAGTTGTGTCATGTTACTTCGCTACATGTAGGGTTGCAACATACTGGGAATTTTCCAACCTTTCCATGGGAATAAACAGCAACAAACCAGGAATTTACTAAATTGAAAGAATTGAAAGTTGGTCCTTAACAGGGACTAATTGAGGCCACGCCCCCTACCTGCACAGGTGATTTCTGTACCTGGACCACACTTTAGAGCCCAGAGCATACAGAGACTATTGAAGACACACATTTCAGCTTGTGGACTACATAATGTTTAATAAAATAATTACATTTGATAAAGTTCTACTTACAAGTAAATATGTTGAAATGTTTTTGAATTGATTTATTTTGCATGTCTGCTTATGACATGAGATGCTTATGTTTGGATATGACACAGTTTGTTATCACTAATGTCCAGTTAATTCCCATTATTTCACATACATTTCCATAATTCCCACAGTTTCTGATTTGGAATATTTCTAAACTTCCCTAGATTAACTTCCCATGGAAAGTTTCTGGGAATTTACCAGAAATGGTCTGCCCCTTTGCAACCCTGATCATGTGAGAAGCTGCCAAGGCTGGATTATAAACTGGGTAACTACCCCGTGTCCCGGGTTTATTGAGTGTCAAAGGGTTTGTGCTAACACTAACCATATGAACTGACACGACAAGGTCATATCTTGAACAGTGTCTAAGCATCAAATATCCAAATTATTGTTCACTGTCGAAAAAGGAAAAAGGGACATCTATGATGCATCTCTCTTCCTCTTTTAGCATCAAAGATGGAGGACAGATCAGAGTATTCAAGAAATCATGGAGCGTCATGTGGTCTTTGTTTTTCATGTCTAACTTTTAGATTTCAATATTTTCATATATGTTTATATTTGATATATTTAATATGATCCTTTTACCAAGTGCAATGGGCTTCACTCCCTGTTCTTCCACCTCCATACCCTCCAAAGTGAAGACGATGTCAGAGAATGAAGGACGCCTTTCTGCACTCATCTGAAAACACAAAGATCCACACACTGTCCAGTTAAAGAATCAAACTTTAGTGTCACCCATCAGCGTCAGCCATTTAAAGAGCGGACTGACACGCTGACAGAGGAAGTATCAAAAAGTGACAAAACGTTGATACACTTCACAACCTGATGACAAATGACACAGTGAGCGTGTGTGTCCTTACATTACAGCAGGTGACAGCAAGGCTGAAGAATGCAGGTGGACAATCTCCAACCATGTTCTCAAAAGCATCCACGTCCAGACCAAAGTCCTACGCACGCACACACCACACACACACACACACACAGATACGGTCATATTTTGGATAGATCTAACAGCCAATCACAGTGGAAATACATGAGACAACAGCCAGTCAGACTGCAGCTAATGGCTTGCACAATCATCTAACGAACTTTCAGACTGGAGTCATTATCAGAATGCTAGCAGGATAAAATGGCAGCGTTCTGATAAATATTGAAGTTGGTCAACATGAAAAAATCATGCTGATTAACTGATTTCGTGCTAGAAGAGAGTGATTCCAAGTTCTACACACTGGACCTTTAAATCGTTTCACTACATATCAGGTATGAGTGTGACCTCAGAGCAGAGCGGGCCTCACTTTATTAGCTGATAGAGACACAGAGTACAGACTCCTAAATATGTTGTAGAAAACATGGAGGGAGACCTTTAGTGCTAACTTACATGATTTCATGAGGATTCATTAATATTATTATTATTTACAAATAAACCCATTTAATAATGTTGGATTCATGTAAATGTGTAAAAGCAGTTTGAAACACGTGAGTGACACGTGACACGTCGCTGCTGCTGATGGTCCTCCTACCTCTGTCCTGGGTAAGAAGTCAGGATCAGCTTCAATGCGCGCGATGATCTCACACAGGATGATGCCATATGCAAAGACGTCCACCTGAGCAGAGGACATGAAGTGCATGTCAGTTGTGTCCTGGGTGTCAGCGCTCATCATGCACACACACTTAGGGCTCAAACTAGATTTCACAACTCCAGCCTACAAATAGTTCTAGTTGTCTTCCTGTCTGCTATGATGAACTCAGTGGGGATAGGTAATTGCCAAAAGCAGAAAGACTCTTTTTATACACAAACATGCTACTACTACGCATGAAGCATGTTCACCTTCTCATTGTATAGCTCTCCTCTCAGAACTTCAGGTGCCATCCAGTAGGGGGAGCCCACAATGGCCAGCGGCTGCTTCAGCACACCATCACTGCAAAGAAACCAAGGTTTTCTGTGACATCAGAGGCTCATTCACAACTGTGATTTAGGGGAATGTTTTTGTAGATTGTAGATACTAATGATCTAAAGTAGACCTCACTGTACGAGCTGATGCAGTCAATCCATTTTCATCTTTATTTTCTTTACACTGTGATAATACTTTTGTTATTGAATCACAATGATTACTGATATCTGTTGATCTCCCATAACCACAGAGACTTTCTTGCTGAAGTGACTGTTTGATGGTGGGTTTGGTAGAAGACTACAGCAGAGCAAAGGATCATGGATATCACCCAACTGACCTGTAATCAGGGATCTTCTCTGCCAGGCCAAAGTCTCCCACGACAGCAGTGAACATGCCACTATCGCAGCGCACCAGACAGTTCTGCAGGAAAACATCCAGTTCTAATTTAGAAACACTTCAACGTACAAATTACATTTGGGTTTTATTTGTCCAGGTTTAATCTAATAAATCAATCTTGTTTGTTGCTATGGAGGCAACGTAGCCGCTGATATTACTGGATCTGACTGAGGGGACATGTCAATCATAAAGTAGACACACAGAGCAAAGCATACTCTGCTTCATCTGTCGGTTCCACTCTAAATGGGACCAACATTTCTGAAGTGAAGATCATCATTCATCAGGAGACTTGAAACTAGTGACTGGGACCATAAACTCTCAAGGGGAACTGTTTACTGAGGTCACAGATCAACGTCAGCTCATGTCTTATAAACTCAAATTTAAGATCAGACTCTGTGCTGCTGCACCCTGCTGGTCATTAGAAAGAATGCATGTTTCAGACCCAAAAGCTTCAACAACAATCGAACCAACATTTTCAGATCAGAACCATTTTTCATACACTGAACAGTGACACAAAGAATTGGAATCAGATGGTGAGATGCTGTACCTTGGAGGTGAGGTCTCTGTGAAATATGCCCTTGCTATGCAGGTACTGCAGCCCTCGGGCAATGTCCAGAGACAGACGGATCCTCACACCCCACGACAGGTACAGATCACTGTCCAACAACTGCTCCAGGTTACCTCCGTTGATATACTGCAGAGAGAAGGGAAGCACAAAGAGAGAGTGAACATCCACACTAGACAAGTCTTCACTTAAACCTGTTTTAAAGAAAACAGTGCTGACAGGGCGGTGCCCAGTGAGCACACACACTGATCAAACTCTGTGGTAACCATGGTAACCAGTGTAGATGTCAGCAGTTTGGCAGCATTTCTTTGTAAACTACCTGATATACCTGTTTTTTAAAAATATATTTATACATTATATATTTAATTATGAAATCATTTTGCCATGTGATGTTTTAGTTATTACTGTCAGTGTACCCAAAGATGTACCATCGTATGTATGCATGTATGAAAGAGAGTGAAGGAGAAAGGAAACAAGACTGAAAGAGAGACGCTGAAGCTGAAGAGATTCGGAGGACATTAAAATAATAAAGATATGAGTGGTCTTACCTCAGTCAGAGCGTGGAGTTGACCTTCATGCACACAAACCCCAAGAAACCTGAGAAGACAGAAAGATGTCTTAATATTAATATTAATCATATTTGTACTCATGTAAAGTAATGTTCTGCAGCACTAAGTCACACACCACCAACTGTTTGATTTTGGTGAAATTGGATCATATTTTATGGAGAAAATGTTTTCTGGTTTAACCTCTGATGTCCTCTGGCTGCTCCACCTCAACTCTCTGTGATTTACAGAGTTTCCTGATGGACAGTGAAGTGAACTGCTGCTGTTAGCTAATGTTACCTCAGTTTATTAGCTGGACTGCCTGGACAGCAGAGCAGAGAGTAAACCTGGGACTGACTGTTAGTGGTTGGTGAGAGCTTGGTGAAATAAAAGGCTGAAAGACAGATGCAGGGCTGGGCTGACTGCTGTTGGCTAGTCTAGCTGGCTGCTATGTCTGCTGTTGACCTTGTTGATGTTTGGCTGTTAGCAAATTTGCTGACTCGCTAGTTTTTGATTTGAAGTAATGTAATCAGAACAAATACTCGTGTCCATCTTTACCAAAGTGAGATTACACTCTGCTGGTTTCAGTGTTTAATGACTGCTGAGAAAATCCTTCCTCATCTCCCTGAATGATAGAGGATGAATTACAATAAAAGCACATTTACCTGCCTTAACATTGTCAGTGTTTTTAATACAAAGGCTATTCATGTACAGTATATTGATCAGCACATGATCATTCTGACACCACAGAGCACCCTTTAAATTTTTAGATAATACATGATTACCTACCTGAGGATGTTGGGGTGACAAAGCCTGTTCATGAGCTGCACTTCTCGTAGCATGTTAGCTTTGTTGCTGGCCAGTGTGTTCATTTTCAGTGCCATCACCTGCCCTGTGATCCGATGCTGCACCTGGAAAAAGACACAGAAGGTTTACAGAACATCAGTTCTCTACAGTACGTCAACCTCACATTAATCGTGCACATGTAGCATTACCTTGATGAGGGGGCGTGTTAACAGAGGTTCAGTTTGCACTGAGGTCATACAATTTGCTGCAGTCAGCTGTGAAAGTGTCCACCTCAAGAGCAAGTGTAAACACAGTGCAGATGGAAGGTGTAGTGGAGAAAATGTCTAGAATGTTTAACTGGGATCAAAGTTTGTGATCAGACACTGATGTGATACTTGTATATACCCAAATATTGATGAAAAATGTATCTTAGACAACAGCTAGAGCTCATGTCAGCATGAATTAGTTTTAGTTTTTTTAAAGCTATTTTTTGGCCTTTTGACTTTTATTAGACAGAGACAGGTGAAGAGTGACAGGAATGTGTGGAGAGAGAGAGAGAGAGAGATGGGGAATGACATGCAGGAAAGAGCCACAGGTCAGATTTGAACCCTGGGCCGCTGCAGGAAGGACTGAGCCTTTGTACATGGGGCGGCTCCTCTACCAGCTGAGCTAAACAGCGCCCCCATTCTTTTTTTTTTTTTTTTTTTTTTTTACAAAATACTTGCTCCAAACACTGAAGCAGCTTCGTCAAAACTGTCATGCTACAGCAGTAACATGCAGGGCTTGGTCCTAGGGCTAAAAAAAATATCACATCATTTTTTTCATAGTAAACAATATGTGTATTTATCATGATGTATAATTTGATGAGTATGCTGATGATGACTGAAGCCTGAAGAAACTAATTAGTTCAGTTTCAGTTTACTGAATAAACAAATATGTATACATACTAAACTATAAGGGTACTTTACACTGTATGAAGAAAGGATTGTGTGTATACAGAAGTATTGAACATAGTATCAGACATGGTTGATCACATCTGTGCACACAGTAAAGTGACTTGAATCTGAACTTCATTTGATCGTTTAATAATCTTCCAGGCTGCAGCAGACACCTGCGGTGTCGTCTTATTTGCAGCTGAAGTTCACACCACAGAGTCCAGAGAACGATGTCATCTTTTTTTTGTTTTTAATTTGTCATTGTCATAGAAATCTCACCTTCAGCCCTGAGAATGTGTCTGCAGGTCAGTGAGCATGTGTACACCACAAACACCTCAACAATTACTGTGGTGTACTAACACTGATGCAGACATAGAACAACACCAGTGTTAGAGGGTCACACAAAGAAAAACAGAGCACGCAAACGATGCGATGTGACGTGAACACGCCTTGTAGGGTGAAATAAGACCAAGACTGATTTGATCAGAAAGAAATGTTTCTAGATTTGACTGAAACTACAGGAAGTGGAAGAATGTTCCTGTGAATGAATTTTAAAATGCACAAACAATCCCAACATGTCCTGTAAATACAATCAAGATCTTCTTTTGACAGTTTGTCTGTAAAATGTGCTCACAGCCTGTAATGTGGACCAGAAAATGTAGTCAATGAAAATCTATCAGCGATCATACTGAAAGTGTTTCCTGATCAACATTTATAGCAGCGGATTGTTTGCACACCATGTTAAAGGAGTGGGCTAGCAGGAACAATAGCTGAGTGGTAGAGTTGTGCAGACTTTCCACTGTGTGGCAGAGAAGCACAGTGTCACAGCACAGCCACAGTCTGCAGTCGTGTGTGACTGGACGGGTCATTGACTGGTAATTTGTGATGGCAAAGTTCAGCCAATGTCTGGACCTACAAGTTCATGCATCTGTGTCTGTGTGTTTGTGTGTATGTGTGTGTGTGTATTAATAGCGTAGCGCTAATAGGCTCTCTGGATTTCCCATCACTCCTCCTGATCTGCACAAATCCATCATTACTGAAGCCTTACTGAGCACACTCACGCACACACAGAGTTTACAGGAAAACAGCAGGCTCGGTTAGAAGCAACAATAAAGTGTGTGTGCATTTGATCCATTATCATTGATTAGTGCTCATCAATCATTGGTGGATCCTGGGAGGGGTCAATCAGCAGTAAGTGCAGCGGGGAGACAACATGATGATCGTGGCTCTTTTGTTCTGTCTGACAGTCCACGTCTGGACTCTCCCTCACTGCTTTTATAAAAATGCATATCATATTTTGTGAAAGCATCAGACAAGTACATGGTATGTGTCAGATGCATTGATAGATATCAGTCACTGAAGGAATGTTTTTCTACACTAATACACTGTCTGAGTCAGTTCTTCTAGTGACCGAGGTTACCGTGCACAATAATCTGAATCTAAGAGAGTAAAGGCTCCTCAGTCCTCTGTCGCCTAAATGCTAATGCTTGAATGGTGGGTTGGGACATACTGGAGGTCTGAAGAAATACTATCAATGTTAGAAAACACATGAAAGTGTCACTTCTTAACACTGACTGATGGAAACACTGTATTTATATTATTTTAATACACACTGAATACATGTTTTAAATATAGAGTTCCAATTCACATATATATTTATGTTAAACTGAAGGAGTAAGAGACAGCACAGACAAACACACACACTTACACACGGTCTTTTTGTCTGTGCAAAACACACACAATACACACACACAAAAAAAAAAAACACACACACACACACATTTCTCTACATGCATGAAAAAAACAGACAAACACACAAGAGCACAGAGCTCAGTGTATTTCTGTGCATGCAGAATGTAATCAAATAAACATCAGCAGAAGGCATTAAAAAAGCTCCAGGCTGAGCCATCGTGAAGCAGTTCTCTATGCTGCACCCTGAAGGCCTGTGCATTATGCATCACTTCAAACCATCACCTGCACAGTGCTGCTGCTCAATGTCTCAATTAAACTTCAACTCTGTCCTGGTACTGTTGGATCTGATGGGGCAGGTTTGGTTATTATTATTAGAGGAGTTAACGAGGACTGCTTCTCTTAAAATAACACTTACTTCCTCTTTGTGTGCTGATACAATTATACAAGTTATTAGAGATAAAAAAAAAAAAGCTACTTTAGCAAGCCGTTTTGTCCATCTGTTTAGATCACAGAGGTGTATCAAATCTGATCCAGTTTGAATAAAGTTGTGTTTTTATACAATAATCAGTGAGGCCTGGACGCAGATGACTGTAGCAGCCCTCACACTCCGCTCCACTCCAGTGGTGTCAGAAGAGATAAAGCGTTTCATTGGATGTAAAAGTCGTACACACCCCCAGGAGTAGGATGACGTCATTGATAACTTATGGTTTATCAGGAAATGACAGATTCTAAAATACTAGCTGAAAATGCTGAAAACACTTTGAGTCTGTGACACTGGAGGACAGATGAGATAAAGGTTTGACTTCAGAGGCTCTTTAAGACACTTCTGTTACTATCACAGTGTTCCCTGTGCCACAATGATCCAACTGCTGCCAGCAATAACCCTCAGCCAAAAAAGTAAAAGGCAAACTGTATCAGCCTTTACTTGAAGGTTTTTTTTGGCAGACAACAGCAACAGTGAAACACTCAGACACAAAGCTCTAAACTGTAGTCATACAGCAGCTTTACTTAATGGGATTGAGCCGCTCCTCTCCAGGGGAAGTGATGCAGGTGGGGGGGCATGTATAGATTACCACCTCCCTGCTCACTGGGCTCAAAAACAGCACTGCGTTTCTTGCTGTTGGTGAGGGTGTGTCGCTTCAGGCGCAGGTGAGATAAAGAAATGTGATCCAGGAAGGCTGATTTAAGAAATATCCACGAGTTTTAAGGTTTGTCCCTGCACATCAAGCCACACAAGGAAAGATTTAAACTCACATACCTTGAAGACCTCAGAGAAGAAGCCTGAACCGATCTTCTCACAGAAGAAGTCGTCGATGCGGGCCAGACTGGACACGGCACTCCTCAGGGCTCGGTATGAGGATGGGCGGATCCGGTTGGGTGCGTGGATGCTGTGGAGCGGCGGCTCATCTGGGCTGCCGTGACCCTCCTCGGGATCACAAAGGCAGTGGTAGTCCATGGTGCTGTTGGACCACCACGCTCCAGTTGATCCGTACGTCTGTTAGACTGCAGTAGTCCTAAGGCACAAGGTGACGGTGGCTCCAACCATCATGGTGTCAGAATGATCCTGTGGTTTAGATCTTAGATGTTTCACACAATATCGGTCTGCTGCTATGTAGGCTGCAGTAGATCTTACACAAACACAGAAAAATATGGCCTATACTTCTACGTCAGTGAGCCACAGTCCTCATCAGTTCAACTCATTTTAAAGACAGAGTCCACCACTCCTCCACGTTCATCTGGTTACATGTCCCTGAGCAAGACTGCAAAAGTCCCCACTTGCTCCAGCTCTGCTTCTCTGTGCCTCACCCTTCTCTCTGAAGTGAAGTCCCTTCAAACCTCTAGGTCGGCGGGTTTGAGAATTCCTGCAGCACTTGAACGTCGCCTCACCGTGCCGGTGCGTGAGGAGGCTCGGTTCCCTCCGTCATCCCGTTAGTTTGAACACTGAGATGATGGATGCTGCAGCTGCACGGTGCCGGGAGAGGGTAGGCGGGCCGAGCAGTCAGCTGCCATGTAAAGGTACCTGTGGGAAGCGTTATTTAAACGTTGTAGAAATGTTAGAGGAAACAAGACAACACAACACAAACACAGCAGACATGTTTACAGCAGCAGGCGGCGGCACACGGTCCGTCTGCCCCTCTGAAGCCAGCCCGGCCCGGGCCCATCTGCTGCCTCCGTGCGCCGTGTACAGCAGCCATGGGGCTAGCAGCCACAGGGAATCACTGCTCTCATCATCTCCACCGGATAACACCGACCTGTGAGGCTCAACCGGACCGACTGCGGCTTAGAAATAATTAGCGGCCTCATCCAACCCGATTTAAAACATTTTTTAATGCGTATTAAATATCCGGACTTCGTAATTTGACGATAATTTAGCAGTTTCTGAATTCCATATTTCTCCCGGTCGATAAGAAAACCGTGGCTGCCGTTAATAACGGGAGCTGTCAGGGAGACGCGGGCTGCGGTGGCAGGGTCGACGGCTTACCTCTCTGCTCGCGTCGGTCTCGATGGAAATGTTACTGCTGGAGATGAAGTGTTGCCAGAAATATCGGCCGGCAGCCTGTCGGTGTCTGCCGCTGATAATCCCGTCTGGATTCCTGCTGCACGAGCGAGCCGCTAGTCGGGACGACTACCATAATTAAACAAACCAGTCAATCTCGCGAGAGTGACGCAGATAACTTCCTGTTGGAAATTTCACAATAAAAGTTTAATATAGAGTAGATGCACTAGAACAAACCATCACAGCATAACCTTAAAATAACTGACACTCACACACACATACACACACACACACACACACACACACACACACACACACGGTTCATTGTCTGTGAATGAATGAAACATGTTTTGATCTTCAGCTCTCATCATCACATTAATAATTCATTTTTATTGGCCAGGTAAGTGTAGACATAGAAGGAATTTGCCTGTGTATATACACAGTTAGAGACACACATATAGGAAAATGCTTGACAAGGTAAATATAAATATGAAATTGTATATTCATATGTACTGTATATATACAGTGTAATGATCTAACTGTTCGTCACAGTGACATCTTGTGTCTTGTTGTTTTGGTGCACAGAGTTCTGTAGCGCTTCTCAGAGGGCAGAAGTTGGAACAGGTTGTGTCAGGGGTGTGATGGACCTGCAGAGATGTGTCCTGACTTTGGACATGTGTAAGTCCTGAAAAGAGGGCAGGCTGCAGATGACTTGTACTGGATCAGCAGCTTCCTGGGCTGACACAGGAAGTCCATTCTCTGCTGGGCCTTCTTGATGATGGACTTGGATTATGGATCAGCACCAGTGCAAATTGGATGTGATGTTCCCAGCCTCGCCTGCTGCCTCCTGTCACTCAGTGAGTTGAAGTTGGTGATGGATGTCTGATGGTGGTGCACCATGAGCTGAAGTCCACAAACAGGATCCTAGCAATGTCGAGTCAAGGTGTTGCAATCCAATCTTGACTTAACATCCACTGACATATTGCCCAGTGGGCAGACTGTAGGGAGTCCAGCAGGAGGTCTGTGATATCCTTCAGTTGGGTCAACACCAGTCCTTCAAAGGACCTCATGACTACAGACCAAACGCACACAAACAAGACTCTTATTTGGAAGACCACGTCAAACTTCCTGTATGTGTTTCTGTAACTCTGTTGAGTTTACCTGCTGGGACACATACCCAGGGCTGAATGCTGTGCTCTGATTGGAGCAGATGAGAAGGCAGAGTCAGACCCTGACAGCTTATCTGGAATCAGTTTTCTCTTAACAAATGCAAGGTTGGAAGACAAAAAGCACCGATCCCAGACCAGCTGCAAAGCACTCACAATGACGCATATTTTCACCTAAAAATAAATATATGATCAAATAATTATATAAAAATAATGCTAATAATACAGCAGTGTAGTAATAACGAGAGATAATTTATTTTGTAGAATCATTTCAAAATAAAATAGGAAAGGAAGACAGAGCTCCTCCCACTCCTCTTCCTCCCTCTGCTTCCTGTTCATGTTGGAGAAAGTGATGATGGAGCTCTGCATGGCTCACAGGACAGCAGAGAGCCAATCAGGTCTACCTCTTAAACAATGGAATCAAATACATGCATACTGTATGTAATATATACTGCACGTTTCTATATAGTGTATGTTATGTATGGTGCTGTGATATCAGAGGAAAATGCCACAACAATTAAATATTGAATGCTTTTCTTCTTTACAAGAAATCAAGGGTTAATGTGATGACAGTGTTTAAAGGTTGTGAGGATGACGTCATGATTTGGTTTCACCTGGAGGAGCAATAGATCTGTTTTTATGACCTCACTGTTCTTATGATGCTGATGATGGTGGAGTGTGGTCACGTAGAGACACACAAACAGAATAACTTACATACACCCCAATCCATAAAGAAAATGACTGAAAACAAAATCTAGATTTTGTTAAATAATTTCTTTACGTTTAGGAGACATAGTTTATATTTATGAACAAAGCATATTGACAGAGAGACAAGAGAGATTGGAACCCACAACCTTACAGTTTGAAGTCAGATGATCAACTACTGGAGCACTGTCAGGTTCATAACTGAAAACAAAATATTTATAAATGCTGTTTGAATTGAAATGATTTATTAAAGTCTTTTATTCATCATCCCTGTAACTGTGTCTGTGACTTCACTCATATGGCTGGGGGCTGTTCAGTGTGTCTTTGTCCTCCTCATTATATGAAAAAAGTTTCAGCAACAACTAACTTTCTTTCCTAATCCACACATGTAGGTGATGAGCTCATAAAAAAAAAATTCAACACAATATCCTGATGAATCACACGGTGTGACGTCACTCTGAAACACACAGCAGAGATTTTTCTACTACACACTGGTGCTGTGTTCTTTCAGGTGGGAAAACTGGGCTAGAAATAAGATACTGTCTGACATTCCCTGCTGGAAACATCCAGACATCATGACAGGTCAGTGATAATACATGATTTCTTTTTTAAATCAAACCAAATGTGTTAAAAAAAAACAATTCCATTCAGGGGTGGTGTTTAGCATAGTAGTAGGTGGTAGAGTAGCCATCCCATGTGTGAAGGCCCAGTCCTTGCTGTGGAAACCCAAAGTTCAAATCCCACCAGTGGCTCTTTACTACATGTCATTCCCCATCTCACTCTCCCCACATTCCTGTCACTCTTCAAGCTGTCTCTGTCAGAATAAAGCTTGAAAAAAACAGAGCAACAAAAGAATGATACAAATTATAAATCAAAATTATTACAGGAGCAATTGTTCTTACTGTGAGATGAGATAACAGTTCTTTTTTCCCTTTTCTTCACAGAAATATCAACCAGTCGTCCAGACTAAATGGCAGGAACAGCTCAGATTCTGCCAACGTAACGGCTGATATCAAGAGGCAGTGGAGATAAGCTGCAACGATGAGAATGCTTGGAGACAGATGGACCTGTGATGGAGGAGCTGCAGGCCTGAATGGTAAAAACAGAGAGGACTGTTTTTACAGCAGGTCGAAGGAGTCATTGTACAGTGAACATGGCATGTGTCAGGAATGCTGCAGAGCAGGTACCTCTGGTCATCGAAGTTTATATGCTCAAACACTGATGTAGCTTTCCATGCTGGATTCATTTTTGGTGCCTGGCTTAACTTCACTGGTTCAGTATAACTGTCAAAGGTTCAAGCAGAGATATGAGGTTTAAACACACACACTTTGTGATAATCATCCAAAGAGAAACTATTTCCTCACAACACCCCTTCTTCTTTCTCCCTGCTTTAGAAAATGAGCCCGTTTAAAAGGACATCCCATACTGTACAGGAAACAGAAACAGAAAACGTCCTTTTAACAGGCAGAAACCTGGAGAGACGCACAGAGTAATAATGATTTCTGTAAGTAAAGATTTATTGGGAATGTCAGCTGCTTCATGTTGAGTCCTGGGTCACTGTCATGGAAGGACACTTGGATTACAGATTCATTGTTTGTTATTAACAACTTCGATTTTTCTGTTATAACAGTTTGTTGTGGAGAAATTACTGAAGTCAAAGGTCAGTGGTGAGGTCAGGAAGAAAGAAAGTGTTCAGGAGCCTCTGATGTCTTATGCTGTATTATTTATTAACACTTGGCCAAGGAGAATTAGAGACACTCATAAAGCATCAGAAGTGCCTGAGTCGGTCTCACATTCTGCCCAACTCATACTGGTGGATAGACTTTAAACCCAGAGATAACATCATAAACACTATACGCCCCGAATTAGGTAAAAGAGAATGCTTTTACCAAGGATGGTGTCTTTGTCAACATGATTAAGTCTGGAGACACAGATGTCTGTTTATGCGGATTGGAATGTCAGTGGCAAGCTGTCTACCAGAGTCCTTCGACCCTGGCCACAACAGTGTTGAGATAGGATGGCCCCTGCTACTGCCAGCCAAGGACAAACAACTAATACTGCTGAGGACCTCAAGGCCCACATGTGACTTCATGTAACCTTGTATAATGTCTGTATGTTTGTGCTTTTATTATATTCCATTTAAAAGTATGTATGTGTCACTCAGAACACCACAAGAATAGAAAATTCCATAACACAGTTCATGTCAGCTGTGAAGCTGCTGTCAAATACAAATGACCTGAATCTTTCTGATGGCATGAACTCAAGTGTTCTCTCTCTCTCTCTCTTTAATACCTCTCTGACATTCTGACACCCTGAACGTCCTCCAAGCAAACTGAGTGAATCCTGGACTGAACACTGGCAGACAAATGAGTGAATTGTGGCACCAAATCACAGATAATAAACAGAACTTTTCTCTGCACTGACCAATCAGCGTCTGTTAGAGCTCATTCGTCCTGATTGACCTCCGCAGCTCATCCGCCCCTTTAAATCAGGACTTCTTTACAGTTTCGCCGACTGCAAACAGCAAAGCCGAACCAAGCTGCTCGGAGTTCATCAGAGCTACACAGGAAGTTCCGTGTTCCACCTTCACATTTAAAGCAGATATAAGTTAATGTGGGTGAGAAAACGTCCCCGTCCCTGTTAGGAACGCACAGACATATGAGAATATAAAAATGAACTCTTAAATAAATGTTTAAAATACAGTAAAATATATTTACATGGTAGACGGTGCGTGACATATAACGATAAATGTTTTATTTTAAAAATTTTAACCGGAAGTCGAATTCCCGGCTACTTTTACACAGAAACCATCGAGTCAGCTCGCGCAGAGTGTTCATACCATTAAGCTAACGGCTCCATCACCGGATACCTCGGTCTTTTCGGGGTTCCGTTCCCGTTTTAGTCGTAGCTCCGCAGTAAAAACAGAAAATGGCTCTGCTAACGCCGTTATTTGCTTTCCTGTATCACCTCCCGCAGGTGTACAAGTGGCTGCTGAAGCCTTACTACGTAGCTTCTCTCTTCATGTCTATAGCCTTCCTCGCCGTTCGGAAGACGCCTGGCATCTGCGACCATCTGGCCACGCAGCGAGAGGACGGCAACTCCTGCGACTTCGACTGGGTCCGTAGAAAATGCGAGAGCGTCACAAACTGCTTCTCAAGAATTCAAAATGAATGTTAGCCAGCCAGCTGCTCCGTGGATGAGAAGGCAGAGTCAGACCCTAGTCGCATTCATGTTACGCCATTCAATACTGGTGTAGCTAGCCGGCTAATGTTAGCTGAATTGTGTGGCGTCATGTTGCAATAATTACTGATCAGGAGGATCAATAGATCGTTTTCCCAGCAGCCATTTTGGCATGAAGCAGCGGGCTCAGCACAGCGGTTGCTAATGATGCTAATGAAGGTTCAGTTCCATTTAGTGCAGCAGAGACTGTCCAGTGAGCCAACGAGCTCTACAGCAGCACCCTGACTCGGAACTGAACCTTAATTAGCATCATTGCTACCACCTGTGTTCACCCACTATTTCATGTCAAACTGGCTGCTGGGAAAAAGGGTCAATGTCAGTACAATATAGATGGATAGATATTTTTATTAAACTAAAACATAAACTAAATCTATAGTGCTTCCTTAATTTATGAATTGATCCCAACAGAGCTATAAAAGTTTATCTCAGTCCATCCACAAGCAAAATGTGTGTTTGTGGAGAATGCTGTTGCCACACAGGGGGCGTAGAGTTGGCTGATAACCCGTCCTCTCACTAACACTGGAGCTCTTTGAGAGGAGATACTTGCATGCCGTCATTCACACCTGCTGCAACTTTCAGAGTCTCCTTGCAAACAAGTTGCATCTACCCCGTGTAGAGTGTAGAGACAACAGCATTCATGCAGTAATGTCATAACTAACAAATTGGCAAGATGAGATCCTGCACTTCACCTTTGCCGTTATTGCTTTCTGGCACATTCTACAGTTCAGGTGTCCCAAATTGTCCACAGGTCATTGACCAGGTAGTCTACAGTCATCTGAAAGATGTTGCTCCACACTGACATTACAGTCATCTGTGTTGTTTTTCAGTCTGACAGTGATGAAATATGTTGACCAAAACATGGTGGTGTGGGGCGTGGTTTAGCTCAGTTGGTAGAGCAGCTGCCCCGTGTACTCAGTCCTTGCCATGGCGGCCCAGAGAGACCCGTGGCTCTTTCCTGCATGTCATTCCCCATCTCTGTCTCTCCCCACATTCCTGTCACTCTTCAAGCTGTCCCTGTCAAAAAGGCCAAATGAGAGATGAGTGTTAGAGATGAAACCAGTAGAAACAGACCACAGTTAAGACATGTTGTGTTTGTGTCCTCAGAGAGAGGTGGAGATCCTCATGTTCCTCAGTGCCATTGTCATGATGAAGAACAGACGAGCGAGTGAGTAAATGTCTTTTCTCTTTTTCCTGAGCAGAAATATGATCCTTTGTCATCATATAATCTGATGTGTGGATGATTAAAGTGTATCCACCATCTGATCTACAGGATGTTAGTTAGGAAATGGGATGATACAAGAAAGATTTAAGAAACGCATGATTGTGATACATGATTCTTATTTTTATTGATAAGAAGCAACGAGCAGAAACTTTTATATTACTGAGCTCAAGAATACAAAAATAAAACTAGTAAGACACCTTGTAAAAAGTCTGTTTTGTTTCTCTGCCTTATTTTTCTTTAGATTGATACCTAGACTAATTATCTTATATTCGTATTAAAGGAGAAAAAAAGAGAAATAAAGATAAATGATATATTTTATGATAATATGCATCCATCCATCTTTTAATCACTGCCTTTCTCCCTCCTGCCAGCAACACATCTATAAACATGGGTGTATGAGATCGACATGCACACAGCCACTAGTAATTCACATACTTTAATCATGTATTCATGTTTGGGATTGTTCTGTGTTAGTAGAGGAACTAAGGCCTCTGAAAGCTGTGATAAACCCAGCTGAGGTAGAACAAAGCATGTTTTTCCAGAACTTTAATATGTCTAGGTTTTGGAATGGATGAGTGTATGTAGCTGATGTTTGGACCCTCAAGAAACTCAGTGAATGCCCCCCCCCTCTCTCCTGTGTCTCAGTAACTGTGGAGCAGCATGTGGGCAACATCATCCTGTTCAGCAAAGTGGCAAATGTCATCCTGTTCTTCAGACTGGACATCAGGATGGGACTGCTCTACCTGACACTCTGCATAGGTTAGTCCAACCTGACCCTGTCCCATCACAAGAGGACAGCTTTAAGCTTTAAGTCCCTTCACACCTGACCAGAGCTCTTCTCCCTGTTCTGTAAGCAAAGAGACAACATCAGGTTCTGTTACTGATTCTTAATTCTTTGAGTTTTCTTCATACACAACACTGTCAATAACTCTGTCCACATATAGAGCAGCTATAGTAGAAATCTATCCAGATGGTGGTGTGTGCAGAGTAATGAGCTGTTGGGTTTACCGATCATTGTTTGATATATAAATGGTGAATGGACTGTACTTTATAACACCTTTCTAGTATTCTGACCACTCACAGCCCTTTTACACTACATATACCTTATTCACACACATTCACACACTGATGGCACAGCCTTCAGGAGCAGTTTGGGGTTCAGTATCTTGCCCAAGGACACTTCAACATGCAGACTGGAGGAGCCAGGGAACCCGCTCTGCCTCCGAGCCACAGCCGCCCCACATACACATACTGTAAATGGCATGTCCATCAGGTGGTGTCAAAATCCAACGTCTCATGAAACAGGTTGATGTAGTAACTTGGTAGTACATTATCTGCTCTGCCCCACTGGAACACAGTTATGTCAGTGAATGTCAATATTCAGTTATAGCGCCACCAACTGGCAACAGGAAATGACATGTTTTTATATTTTGATGTAGACTGAGCCCCTCCAGGCAAAGTCGTAACGTTGTCCTCTGTTGGTTCTTTGTGTGTTTCAGTGTTTCTGATGACCTGTAAGCCTCCTCTGTACATGGGACCAGAGTACATCAAATACTTCAGCGACAAGACCATTGACGTGAGTCAAACTGGAACGTGTATGAGTGCTTCATCCATCACCAAGAGAAAAACAAAGATTCTAAATCCAAACTCTGTGTGTGTGTGTATGTCCAGGATGAACTGGACAGAGACAGCCGTGTGACCTGGATTGTTGAATTTTTTGCCAACTGGTCTCCAGAGTGCCAGTCCTTCGCTTCAGTCTATGCTGATCTCTCTCTTAAGTAAGACTCCATTCACATCCTCAGGCACAATCTGACATGAACATGGACATTAATATGATGGCATGAACAGGAGCAGCTTCATTGTCTTTTGTTGTGTATTTCAGGTATAACTGTGCTGGCCTCAAGTTTGGCAAAGTGGACATCGGACGTTATGGAGAGGTTTCTAAGAAGTAAGGCGTTTCTCTTTTGTCCTCTCACATGTGTCAGGTTGGGCTTTTTATTTTGTCAGAGAGGATAAATGTGAGCATGTGGCTTCATGTGGATTTCATTCTGTTCTGTAGGTACAAGGTGTCTGCGTCTCCGCTGTCCAAACAGCTTCCCTCCTTGGTGTTGTTTCAGGGAGGGAAGGAGGTGATGCGACGCCCCCAGGTGGACAAAAAGGGTAGAGCCGTGTCCTGGGGCTTCACTGAGGTCAGACTGGACAACACACTTCAGATCTGTGACTGTTTATCACATACACAGGGCTCATGTAGTCAGTAACGTATTTTCAATAACCTCAGTTTAATCATGCAAACCACGTTGTCATGTTCTGGAAATACCTATTCAAATACAATCAAGGCCATGCCACTTTCCACATCACAACATCACAAAAATCAGACCATACCTGATTGAACATGCCACCCAGCTCTGATACAGGCTGTGGTCATCTCAAGACTAGATTACACAGTGCCACAGTGAAACCCTTTAGAACATGCCGGTGTGCCTGGTCTTCCATCAATCCACTGCTCACTGAGCCCCGCTGGCTACCTGTAGCAGCCTGTATTCATCTGTTGTTCTCGGTTGGTGGAACGTCCTACCAGTTCCTACCAGATCAGAGGCGTCCTTCTCTACCTTAAAAACCTCCTGATAGATCTGGGTGTCAATAGAAAATTTTTGATATTGGTGCCAATAGCACAGTAAGTTACTCCAGTAAAGTAGAGATGCTCTTTGCTTTAATGAGTCGATTGTTTGAGGACAGAGTGATGTTTCCCAGAGGCCGAGCTTCTGTCTCAGCAACGCTTCAAACCAGAACAGTTTAGTTTCCACGTCTAGAAAACACAGACAGCCTGCTATGTTGCTACCTTACCTGGTACACCTGGTAGTGCTCAGTCCTTACTGCAGCGGCCCAACTTTGAATCCAGCCTCACTCCTCACTTTCTGTCACTCTTCAGCTGCTACTATGAAATAAAACAAAGGTTCAAAAGTAAGGAGATGAATGTTATAATGACAGACCCCGACCAAGGCCAGTCAGCAACGTCATGTGACTGCTTTCAGTGAGATTTATAAGAGAACTCTGAGTTAACTCCCTGCTTGAAGTAACTTTGTGTTCTCCCTACATGACTTGTAATTTCCTGAAAACACTTGCAGTTTCTGATTTTCTGATTTAGTGTGACTGCAGGATCAGGTCACCGTGTGTTTCTGAGCTAACTTCAACACATCAACTGCTCTCTGTCACTTTCCATTAGGAGAACATCATCCGGGAGTTCAACCTGAACGAGCTCTACCAGAAATCCAAGAAGTTCAACAAGACCAAAGGAGACAAGGTCAGCCAATCACAGTTCCCTCCAGTCCTCGAGGAGGAGGAGGAGGAGCCAGAGCAGCAGGAAGCCGTCAGCCCAGGGCAGGAGGCCGAAACCAAGAAGGACAAATAAGATGGTGTGTATCACTCAGCTTGGACTCGTGGATGGAACTTGTGGCTCTTCTTCCCCCTCCTCTTCAAAGTGTCCAGTTTGTTCTCTGCAGCACCATTCCACAGTAAACCTCCTTAAAGCCAGTAACCTCCAATGACCTCCGTTTCCCCTTTTATTAAAGAACAAGCGTACACTTCAGAGGAGGTCTGAACTGGGAGACAGGAAACCAGTTTGTGAAGGGGGTGTAATGTTAAAACCAGGTCCAGTTTATCAGTGTAAGGCCTGGAAATGTGCTGTGCACACCGCCGCATGCACCGGGTTATGAAAGTGTCCACCACATGTTTCTGATGGTTAAAGCTGTGAAGTCTGAGTATCTGCTAATTTAGGACAGTTTACTAATGTAAATGATGCAACTCTGCTGTTTTTGATTTAGACTTTTTTATGCAACTAATTTAATTAAGTTGATTGTTTTGAAATCTTTCTCTGATTAACTGTAAATTCATGTAAACTAAGTTATAACTGAGCGGTACACACGCACAGTAGGTGTTAGTCCTTTGGGTCTGTTGGTTCAGGTCTGAACATGTTTAACGTCAGCAGTGTGCACGAGTCTGCTGGGGTTACTCAGGTTTACTGATGAAGCTCAACATTAGATTTTCTTTGGCCACATTCCAGCACTCTGCTCTTTTCTTCTCTTCATTCCATCCTCCTCTCTGAGATGAACCAGTGTTCAGCACGTCATGGCGCACATTCATGACATGTTCATCTTCAGGTCTGATTCTGATTGGCTCGTTGTTGAGTTTTTATGTTGAGAATAAGGGAACCAGTATTTTTCTGTTTTTTTAGAAGTGAGCAGCGGTCAAAGCTTCAGCTCAACTTTCTTCACAGTCTCTCCACTGTTTCTGGCAAGGCAGCTCCAAAAAGTTGAATGTTCTGAGAGTTTAAAGAGCGCAGGTTGATTCGTTAACTCATTTTGATTAATCCTGTACATTAGTACATGTACATTTAGTGGGCCTTTTAACAGCAGTGTGTGGGAAACTGCACATCAATCGAGCCTGATTCTAAAGTTAGCACCACTAACTCGGAAGATGTTCAGTGTCTGCCTGGCTTTAGTTCCAAATGGTTTTATTTGTTGTTACAGCAACAGCTGCTGTAAGTTTGGAGCCATGCTGTTTCCTGTCAAAGCAGTTCTGTAATGGTTGACATGGAGTCTGTTGAACCGTAATGGATTTCATCTTTAGCCTCATGAAAGCGTCAGTCTGAGCGAGTTGTGCCTGTGTAGCAGTGATTTGAACTAAACGCTAAGATCAGCACACACAAAGCAAGCAGAACCAGAGACATTAGAACCAGGCTGTGGATCATGTGCTGTTTCTCAGTTCAGATTCTGCTAGTACACTTCTGTGTTGTATGTCTTCTGTTGTACTCCTGCTGTAGTGTCGGTAGTGTTAGCACTTCTCCTGCCAGATTGCAGCCGTGCAGAGCGTCAGCACCACAGTTTGACTGCCAAAATAGAAATAAAAAACATATACACAACTTCCATTTGTATGTTGCTGTATTCACAGCATCCCCTTCAGCTCCAGCAGCCTCCTCGGCAGCCATTTTCACTATGCTGGTCGTCCCTCCTGTTCAGCTGTATAGCCAAAATGGCAACCACTGAGGATGAGAACACTCAACTAAGTGCGTGAACTGGGACACAGCACTGGTCTTACTTTAATCTCTCAGACCTGTTCAATCAGTGATGTCGCTCCATTTATTGGACCTATGTATCTTTACTGGATGAATCAGCCCAGATTTGAACAAACCTTTTATTCTCTGAGCGTGTGATTAGCATGATGTTGAAGTCGGCGCATGTTTGCAGCTTGTGACAGCACATTCCATGATGTTCTGAGACACTGACTTCTGTTTTAGTTTTGTTTTTATGACTTGCTTTTGCATTGGTAAGTATTAAGTATCAGCCCGGCTGTGCTTCCTGGTGAGTTGGTTCTTTCTTTGAACTTTCCTGAGCCATTTCCTGCTTTTTTTTAACATTCCTAACAGATTCTGAGCTGTGCCCGCTGTTAACCTTTAACACTTTTTGTTGTGTATGGTGTCACTTCTGTTTTTGTCTTGTTGAGTTTCATTTGAGCTGCATTCAGACCTGTGTGTGTATATTTGCTGAACATGAAGTCTGCTGAAACCTCCAGCCTGTTTTTGTTATTCATGCAATAAAACTATGTGCACATGATCAATGCAGCCTTCTTTCTCTGCTCAGCTCAAACTTTGTGTTTAATTCAGCTCCACTTCACAGTGCGCCATGGGACACAGCAGTGTGTGAATGTGACCCATTGACAGTAAAGTTGAAACCTTCACTGGGATTGTTTTAAACACAACGTAATGCCATCAGAATCAGTTTCAGCTTTAAGAGGTCAAAATCTCTGCTAATAAAAGATGCCCACAGCATCAAATCTCCCTGCTGGGGATCGAGTTTTATCTGATCAGACTCAACATGAAACAAATGCACTGAAACAAACGTGACGAGAAATCCATTTCAAGTGAATAACGACGGTTCCACCTCATTGTTTGAAGTTTATTCTCAATTCTTCAGCCCTGCACCACATACATACAAACACACACACATGAAGCTGTACAGTACACATATTTGTCATTTCTTTGATTTGAGTCATCAGCCCTGTCCTCATCAAACACACAGGAAAAAAGCCTCCACCTACAGCCTGCTGCCCTGGTCTACATCAGCTCTGCTCAGACAGATCAAAATAATAAAAAGTTAACTTTTCCTTCTTGGTCTGAACCGCATTCACATCAGATACACCATTCTTCCTGTTCAGTCCTCTCACAGTGTGTCTCGTGCTTCATTTATTTCACCATGGTTACGTGCAGTTCTCATGTGTGAGCCAGACTGGATGAAGACCCAAGTCAGCCATTACAAAGTGACCACATAGTTGTGATGCACTGTCACTTAGAATCAGCTGTGAACACTCACACTTCCAGGATGAAGATTAGATTTTTTTGTGCTGGTTCAGAGAGAAAACTGTAAATGTTGCTGTGACTACACTAAAAGGGGCAACGAAACAAGATGGCTGCTGCATAGATTCTAGGAAGAATCCACGTTTGATTTTCTAATTCCAAAAACAGCTCAAAGTGTTTTGAACTGGTGATTTTTCAATGTCTAACCTTCAGCACTGAGACACTGAGCTTCAAGTTCATGTTGAGCAGGAAAAGGGCTTTGACTGGATGTCAGCGTGACAGCTGAGGACGACGTCAAGAAGAGCACGAGATGCTCGAGAAGCAGAACCAAGCGCATGCTGTGACAGTGAAAGGTCACAGCTTCAGTGTCTCGTGTACATGTTTCTTTCATCTGGCTGATCAGTTCCATGGCATGCGACCGGCTCTGCTGTGACAGCACGCACTGTACTGATTCAAAAATACAAATAAAAGTTTCTATAAGCTTCTTTTAATTGCATCCCGAGCCGCCATTCACAAACGAAGTTTCATTTACATCAATTTGGAGACCAGAATTTCACCTATGTACAATTTAAAAGGTACGAGGGCCTGTGCAGAGAATCCTTTCAGAATAAAGTCAAGTCTTTCAAGGAAAAAGAACATTTTGTTGTTATACTCTCAATGACCTTTATCACCAAATATCACAACCATAAAATCCTGACTTCATCTTTTGACCGCTTTCTTGTAAAGTTTTGACTTTATTCTCCTAACATGACATTTTTTTTTAATCTATATATTACAAAACCTCTCTTTTTTTAAACAATGGTCCTGGTACTCCGGCCCTAAGACTCGTGCAGCTAACTACTAACTGAAGTCATGATTAGAACCATGTCATGTTCGTGTCACACGTTTAGGACGCTACAGCTCAGACTCTCAGAGTAAACAGTGGATCTGTGGAGCTTCAAACCAATCAGAAGGGCTTTTTTAATCACGGTCCTGAAACTGACAACACAACCCCTCTACTGAGTCAATATTAAAAACTCTTCATTTATCAATAGCTATATTTCCATAGAAATTCATATAAAACAATTTCAAATTAAATAGGTGACATAAAAAAACACTTGAATTTTCAAGGCAATTGCTCAAGGAATTCATTTTCTAGAAAAAAATCTACGTTAAGACCCGGTCAATGAGAAACGGCCCAAAGGCCACATGATTTCCTTGTTCACTTTATTTTCCTCCCGTTTGTTCAGATAGACGACGCGGTCTACAGCAAACCCCGGCGGCCTATAGTGGCTAGTAGTATTTGTAGTGCATGCTGCAGTCCGATATGAACGCCACTGTTTAAAAAAAGAAATCCACATTTAAAATCACATCATCCTGTACAAACGTGGAGTCATATTCACATCGAGGAAGAAATCAACAAGTGAATCAAACAAAGAGGGAATCAGCATCATGTTTTGTTTTTTTCAGTTCATCCCTTCATCACGCCGCTGCGTCCATCACAAGTTCGAGGGTGACATTTCCTTCCTGGCAGATTGTCATAAGTCCAGATCATGATGTAATATTTACTGATTGTTGACCCGTTGTTGGGCGGTGCATTTCTGTGGACTGTTACTGACCCCGTGCAACACAAACACCACTTCTGTTCTTAATCCAGTGCAGCGGCACTGTGCTCCATCTGGTGAATTTCATTATTAAAAATGAGGGTTTAACTGACAGCTGGGGCCGTAACCTGTGTAAAGAATTCACTCTGATCCGATATGTTCAAGTTTAGTTCACACTAAACTGCTCGTCTGGGAGGGAGCCCTTAACTCTGATCTGATTGGGCCATTTTGTTTGTTTTTCACTCGTGTTCTGAATGTGGGCGTGGAAATGGTGGAATGTTCAAATATGTTGGATATAACATCTGCGTGAATTCTTTACCTAAAAGTGTTGAACCATCATAATCCTGCAGTCATCAAAGCGTCGTGCAGGCCTCGTCACCCTGGCAGTGGTAATGCCGTGCGCTGCTGGAACGAGCAGACCTGACCGTAATAATGCCTCGTGCTACCTGCTGAGCTACCGTGAGGATAAAAACACACAAAAGACGAGCCAGATCACGGTTCCTGTTTGGTCCTGAAAGATCCAATAAAAATAGTCTCAGTGCCACAGAGTCCTGGCTGTCATCAGTCCAGGTCATAATGTCTTTTTACCAGCAGACTTAAGGAGGTGTGTGTCTGGAGGCCAGTACAGTTCAGCTCTACAGTCGATCAGCTGATGAGGAGTGAGATCTGGACTAAGTTGGATTCCTCCTCAGGGGTCAGTGTTTTTTTCCTCATCTCCTCCTTGTCTCACTGAGCTGGAGGCCGGGGCTGCCACTCACACAGAAATCTCGTAGGTAGTGCCCCCGACACCCGTCACCTTCTTCACCCCACCACCCTGCGGCTTATGGGCGGGACTCTGCATCAATGCTGAGCTGGGATAGGCCACTCCGGGCCGGGCAGACACACTCATTGGGTGAGAGGGAGAGGAAGGGGCGGAGCAGGAGGAGGTGAAGGAAGGGGGCTGGCCACCGTTGGTACGAGTCAGAGGTTTCATCTGGATCAGCTCATCCCTGATGTCACACAAACACAAAGACACAACAGCATCAGTGTGACAGCTCAGGACAGGAAGTCCATCTGATGAAGAGATGGAGACCTCAGTGACACAGCAAGATCTTACTGTCCAAACAGCTGACTCACTCCAACAACACACAAACTACATTTAAGGCCATCACACACTTCATTTATTGTGGCCTGGTTCTTTTAATCATTACCCTGCATCATCAGGACCAGTGTGTTAAAGCAATCTTTGTCACAAGCTCATGAGGATTTTTTGGACTTTGCGAATATGAATTCAGACAGGTCACATGGTTCACAGGTCACATGGTTCATATACGAAGTGGATTTCAAAAGGTTGAAGCAGTCATGCTGTCCATGCTGGACAAACGATCAGAACATGACGTGACAGTCACATAATCAGACATTCCTGCAGTCAGACAAGCACAGCAGTAAACACAGACAGTGAACAGGATGGAAAAGACACATGGAGGTTGGTCGATGTCCCTCACTGTTGTCATGCAAAAGTTCCATTGTAGAAGAACATTATTATGCAGGCTCATCTTAACAGGAAACAACACTTTCTCTAAATCAGTATGTCAGAATGGACACATATTTTACTACTGCTTAGATACAAAGCTCTTCATGTCCAGGCACCATCATATCTAAAAGAGCTCATAGTACCTTACTACCCCTCTAGACCACTGCGCTCTCAGAATGCTGGGTTCCTTGTGGTTCCTATAGTTTCCAAAAGTAGACTGGGACCCAGAGCTTTCGGCTATCAAGCTCCTCTTCTGTGGAACAAACTACCATACCTGTCTCATCAATCCATGTTACTAACTAAACTTCTTCCCTGGAGTTTCTGTGCTCTCTTGTCCAGCAGGTTCTCATGGATCGTGGCTGCTGCTGTGGTCTGCTGCTGACGTCCACTACATATATTATTACTGTCATTATTGTTACCATATCCCCATTACAGTTTATAGTTAGTTAATGATTTGTGCTGTGCATCTGTGTCTCTCTATCTATTTATCTATCGAGTTTTGTACACATCTTTATCTAATATGTCACTAAGAACTAAGTAAGAACTCGAAACCTGAACTCTCATGTTGAATGTTACAGTGAACAGAACAGTGTTTCTGTACAAACACAGGTGATCAAGCAGATGGTGGCAGTGATGAAGACAACAAGAACAACCAGATGACAGCACCATGTAACACAGACAAATGGAAGACAAGCAAAGGGAAAAGAAGGAGGAACTCACAGGAAATCTGGCAAGAGGAGGAAGAGGAGAGAGGGGAGGAGAAGGAGCAGGAGGAGCAGTCAATCAGGTAGTCAGGTTTTCAGGCGAGCAGGTGTGTTTTTTTTTTCAGGGTTAGCAGCAAACCGTCCTGACAAAAGGCGAAAGTCATACTCACTTCGGCGCTTGTATTCCTCCTCCCATCCCTCCACCTCCTCTTCCTACCCCCGCTGCGTTCGCTCCGGCTGATGCCGAGGCCTTTCGGACCAGTCGGTACTGCATTTCTGCGGCAGCAGCGCTCGAGTAAGATAGCGACTTGCCCAGAGGTGGGGGGTGCGGGGAGCGGGGAGGATGCGTGGTGGAGGTGGAGGTGGAGGAGGAGCCCAGAGGAGTGTCGGTGGAGCGGGTGCGGTAGGGGTAAGCGTGGTGGATTGGTGCGTGGGGGACAGCGAAGCGAGGAGGGCGGGAGGTAGAGGAAGAGGAGGATGAGTGGTGGTGGTGATGAGAATGGTGATGGTGGTGATGGTGGTGGTGATGATGGTGTGGGGGAGGCGGGGCCGAGGAGGAGGGGGGAGCCAAGACCTGATTGGCGCCCGAGGGGGGCTCGGCGAGCAGATGCTCCCTGTCTGGAAGAGGCGGCGGGGAGGAGGATGTGGAGGAGGAAGAGCCATGGAGGAAGGGGTGGTGGTGGTGGGAGGAGCGGTGGGGGTGTTGGGGTGACTGGGAGGACTGGGAGTGCATCTCAGCAACTCTTTGCTGTGACGACATGAAGGGGGAGCTGTAGCCGCCCGCTGCCGGCGTGCGGGGTCTGCCAGAGGAAACCTCAGGGGCCGCCATCCCTTTGTCGAAACTGTCACCACCTGCCAGTAAGTTGTCATATGACAGGCTCCCATTGCGGGACGGGTGGTGAGACGGGGGCGTCTGATTGGCTAAGCTCTTGAAGCTGGCTGAGGTGGTGGTTGCCTCGGAGACATGGGCGGCGCCTGCTGAGGTGTGCATGGAGCTGGAAGATTGTGATGCCACACCTGATAGGACGGTGGGGTCAGAGAAGGAGGGATACGAGCGTCCACCAAGGGTGTAGCCAGGGATTCCCCCTCCTCCTCCAACCTCTCGTCCTCCCTCCCTCCTCTCCCCAACTCCTCCCCCTCCCACTCGGTCAGATGAAGTGTCCCTCCGGTCCAGACTGGGCTGTGAGCGGAAACCAGGCTGCTGGCTGGCCTGGAGGAGGGAGGAGGTGGAGGAGGAGGAGTCCCTGGCACTGCCAACACTCTCCCCTCGACTTAACTAGAGGAGGCAGGAGGAAGAGGAGGAGGAGGAAAGGGAGGATAAAGAGGAGGGAAGGTAAGGAGAGAGAGGGCAGAAGGAGGGAAATTAAACAAGAAGCTGAGCAGAGAGCTACGTGGGAGTTTAACCACAATCCACACTGCACGACAACGTCCTCACACAACACGTCACCTGCTGTTAACACCTGCATTGGTTTTATCTGTGGACTCGGGTCCACTCCAAAACTGGACTGACACCCATCCTGACTCAAGTCAGCCACGGGAAAATGTTTTGCCCCCACACCTCGACATCATACCTGCTACCTCAGATGTTCCCTTAACTGTGGAACACGGGTCACGGCACGAGTCCATTTCCTGAGTGGATGGCGCTAAATAAACTAAACTTTGTTCCCTTGCCCAGTGTTTGCCCCGATGAAGGTCATGTGACTGAAAGCTTGTCTTCATATTCAAACAGTTAATGCGCTGACACCACATTTTTTAGTACAACACACCACAGAACGCAATAGCATGTGAATAACACTACACATGTTTGTACACAGCCAATCAATCTAGATAATATATAATATAACATAGAATAATAACATTAACAACATTCTACATGAAAACAACTTGAAGTGAAGGGAAATAATGGACAGAATCATGTTAGTGAGATTTAAGCTTCCTCTTTAAAACACACAACACAGGAAAAGCAGGAAACACGTTCATCTTCCACTTTGACTGTCTCTGATTGTATTTTGTCACTTTACTCATCAGGAAATGTTTTTCCAAATGGAACAGACTCAGATGACAAGCATGAAACATCAAACTGAGACACTGGGGGGTTTTGTAGGCACCAATGAAAAGTCAAAAGGAAACTATTGAAGAAAAGGAAAGGTGGAACAACAAACTAAGAGACATGAAGGAAACATGAGGAACATGGAGGTGCTGGACTGACAGGTGGGTGGATAAGAACCGGACATGGGTACAGATACTGAGGAGATCCAACTGCTGTGTACCAAAGCAGATGTGTTCAGGTACAATGGGATTTCAAAGACTCTCTCTCTTTATGAGCCTGTTTTACTCATTCTGACCAAACAGATGAATCCAGTCACTGAGTATCTGACCCACATCCAGAGCAAACAGAACGGGACAGGACACAAAGTTAGAGGAGAAGAAAAAAATGCTTTCAGAACAATCACTTACTGATACTGATCAACAGAAAGCCACTGAGAAACCAAACCAAGATGGACCACAGGAAATCAAAAGAAAAACATAAACAGAAGTATGAGTGTTTTTCTTGGATGGTACTGTCCTATACTTAACCTGGCGGTGTCTGTGTGTGTGTGTCTGCGCATGCATTACCTGGTTGGCGTAAGCGTGAGTGAGTGCTGTGTGGTTCTTGCCGGGACTGTAGCTGGGCCTGTATTTGTACATGGTTGGAGTGGGAGGGGCTTTGTTCAGTAGACTGCACTCTGCAGGAGGGAAGGAGGAAAGAGAGAGAATCAGACCAATGTTTCTTTCTTTACAAAAAGAGATGATGTGAAGATGACCAGTGGAAGCAGGAAGCATTACCCTCCGTGTTCCCTCTGGTGATTCCGGGGTAACGGAGCTCTGGTTTAGGAGGAGGAGGCGGCTCAGCATCACATGACTGGCTCTCCATCATCTCCAGACTGGACTTCGACTGAAAGAAATGAGAGGACAGATCAGAGTCACATTCAGCTGACTGAAACTGGTCTTCATATAGTATGAATGTATGAATGTAGAGACCAGTGACAGAAAATATGAAGGGATCGATACAGACACTGTTTCTTTAAGCCAGTGACTGATTTATAATGTTTAGGTGGCAACGACATACAGCCTGTTCACTGCTGGGTTCAACACACAGTCAGATTGAGAGGGAACACTATGTAATCCATCGCTTACATACAGTATTTCATATAGACTGTACATATTGCCTACCTACAAGCCATCTGTAAATATCAGGCCTTTCCTCCAAACATAAACTTGTATGGTAGAGTTGAGAATAAATAAACATTTATGTTTTTCTATGGACTTGCTGTCTTGTTTGCTGTGTGTGCTGTGTTTTGCTGATGGAGTGAAAACCAGTGGTGCAGCTAAACCCACTGAAAATAACATTTCTGCCATTGGCACATGGGTCTGCAACGGTCAGGACTCTACTCTCTTTTTACTACACAGATAGTCCCTCTGGGAATATGTCATTTTGCTGTCAAGCCAATTTGTACAAATGTAATCCAAATATTATCTGCTTTTGCTCCAATGTCTCTGAAAATCAACGCAGAAATAAGGAAGAATGCAAATCAACAACAACCAGTAATCCAGTTCACGGCTGGTTGTGGGACTTTCTTACTCCCGTGCTATGAGCTTCCCACAACAGCCTCCACCAGCACAAGGGACTGACTGATGTACATTCTGCTGCCTTGTCTTTTTGTCTCCTTTGTTCTGAAGCCTCACAGGCTGACAGATGTGGCTGTGCTGTGTTTACTGATGTGACCTTACAGGGTTTCTGCCTTTTGAAAGGTTAAACCTCTCGCTGCCATGTGGACATGCCTATATGCAAACTTCAGGTGCACATTTGAATGAGAGGCGAGTACGTGTTCACCAACAGGCAAATCGATTCTTTTGTTCTTGAACCTATGTTTGAACCAGACAGAATGATGCTAATGCAGTATTTATGACAAAGTTAGTCCCTGCAGGCCTCTGTGCTGCTGTTCTGACCTGGTGCAGGTCTCCCTGTATGCCGTTATCCAGGATTTTTGCAGCCAGCTGGGCCTCCGTCAGCTGTGGCCGCAGGAAAGGAGGCTGCACGCACACACTCTGCACACACTTCTTTCTGCCCAAATACCTGCAGAGTACATAGACAGTAAAGACCACAAGAGCACTGCTGTTAGAAGCTTTTTTTTTTTTTTTTTTTAAATGCAAGTGACTCACTGAGCACTCAAACATGCCGTCAGTGCAGCCAAGACTTACAGAGATAGTTCGTGGATTTGGATTTGTGGAGTTGTACTTAATGTGTTCGTCTGAGTTTAATTGACAGAAAGACATGCTAAGCACCGTCTACTGTAGGTAACAGACCAACTACCAACTGCCACTTCAAATACCCAAACGATTAGCTGCTTGCAGTGTATCCTGAGAACGTATGAGACATTTGTTGTTGGATTACAGGTGGTGACACGCCTTTGGGAGTTCATGTAATGTTTATGAAAATACACCTGGGTGCCTGTGAGCTGCAGAGGACATGAGAGACATTCTTCCAGCAGCCATTGGTGAACGGGTTCACACCTCCTCTGAACTTCCCCGTTACCTGGAGAACGACACAGTGAGAGAAAGAGTCACGTAAAAACAGCATTAACATGTACAAACATTCAAACATAAATAAATAAATATGTATAACACCGAGTGTTACCTGTTCATTGGTAGTCCTGCCTCTGGCCACAAGTACTATGTGGAAACCAGTGAGGCCAGCAACAGGAATGAAGAACAGGCCTGCAACACACATTACAGCCAGCCTGAGAGCATAGGGGGTTAAGGAAGACCTTAAGAGACCAGATTCAGACAGAGGCCTACAGAGAATATCTGAGTAGATTTCATGGCAGTGCGCCCAATAGACGTTAATACTGATTATAGACAGCTTGTCCTGGTGGTGTCTTTAAAATTCAGCATGGAAATCCACTCAGTCATGACTTTAACATATATGTCCAAACACTACTTTTCATGGAACTTTAAATTTTTAGAACATTTCTCCAGCAACCATCAGGGTACAACAATGTGCTTAAGCCAGTTATTAATTCCTAATTCCAGTCAAGGAGATTCCTCATTACTTGTCTCAGAATGTGAAATCCTCCCTCGCCTCACTAAAATGACTCTTCAGGACAACTTGAGTCATTGAACATTCAACTCACGTGTGTCAGAATGTAAACTGGAATGGACAAAAACACAGGGGAGAGGTCCTTAAAGGATACGTGACGATGGCGTGCAGGCGGTCGATGTTCTGGCGGTGGTAGAGGATAAAGAGCAGGCCAAAGCCAAACACAGCCATGATGTGAGCCGTCAGAGACAGGAGGAAGAGGAAGAAGTAGCGATAGTTCCTCCTGCCGATACAGTTGTTCACCCACGGACAGTGGTGGTCGAAGTCCTACATGATGGAGGGTGAAGACACTGTGGTTAATCATCTGACTTTATTATTATTCATTTATTTAGTTTTATTTAGTTCTGTCGCATGTGTTGTTTGATTCCTGTGCTTGATTTCCATGTACTTCTCCTGCCTTCCATTGATCATCAGAGCAAAGAGTAGTTCATGAGGGAACTAAAGTCATGTGGAAGGCCTACAGAATGAATTACTGATGCTTCGGTACAGTGGACCATGTGTAGCATACTGCCAACTCTTTGTGAGAGTCACCACACTAACTTAGATTTGGCAAACATCACAGCATGGTGATGCAGTGTGGGCACATTCAGTTACATCATTCTGCAGCCTTAAAGCAAATCTGACAATAACAGTAGACATCAAGCCCACTGTACTCTTGTTTTTTGTGTCTTGGTGCCTTCAATGACTTGCGATCTGAAAGACTGCTATATAAGACCTGATCCATCTCCATCATTCGCTAATATTAACACAATGCATTCTGCCGTCACAGGAATGTTTGCTTGTCTTATAATCTGGATGTAAACAGTGAACGGGTGAGTGTGAGCGCACCTCGACACAGTTGTCACAGACGGAGCAGTGGGAGCACCGTGGTGGCCTGTAGAAGCGGCAGGTTGAACACCACTTCATCCTGACCTGGATCCCTCTGATCTCCACCGTCTTGTACAGAGGAGCGCGGAAATCGTCCTCCTTGTCTTCATCCTCCTCAGCTGCAGATATGGGACACACACAGACACACACACACCTATTAAAACCCTGCACTCTAACATCAGCAGAAAACTTCACAGTTCATGTGATCCAGCCCCACATAGCAGTGCAGAACATCACTGCTCTCATACAAACACCCTGCTTCCACCATGATTTCTATCAAAGACCGAGTACAGGTCAGTCAGCAGTTATTGTACATCACTTAGTGTGACTGCTGTGATCTCCAGTTACATTTTAAACTAAACCAAATCAGATTAGCAATTGTGATCTTCTGCCTAAAGTCATCATCCTCTCCATAAGCATGCAAATACGACTTCTGCAGTTCTAACAGGTCGTCATCAAGACTTTGGATAAGAAGCTAAACATGACATTCTGCAATTTAAATAAAAATAAATACTGCACAGACAGTATTTAGTGGCTTATTTGTTGACACATAAATACCATCACACAGACAGACAGTACATTCAACCATCCGTGTACTCACCTCTCGGGAAGATGCCGGGGTCCATGAATGTGGCCATACAGAAGTTCGCCAAAACAAACAGGAAGATGACTCCATTGTAGATGGGAACAGCGACTGAGAAACGCTCTGAAAGCCATGGGCAGCTGAAACATGGACAGACGACAGTTCCTGATTTTTGAGTTTTGTTTGTATTTTTGCAGACAAATCCCAATAAAAGACAAGAAGCAGAAAAGTGTCAGTCTGTCTCGGTAATCTGACAGCCCTGCTCTGTGTGTGGCTCTCAGCGCGGAGCCCGTTCATTTCTACTGATAGCACACATCTATAAACACGGCTCAGAAATGCACACAGCTTCATACAATTTCTGCAAACAGCTTTCCAGGAAAACATGTTGTTTTTGAACGGGACCATTCTGAGGGGTGGATTAATCCACATTTGGTGCTCTAGTGAGTATTTGGAGCAGCAGGACAGTGTGGGTGTGTGTGTGTGTGTGTGTGTGTGTGTGTGTGTGTGTGTGTGTGTGTGTGTGTGTGTGTGTGTGTATGTGGAATTGAGCCAAATAAACTACAGTGTGTGTGTCCTGGTAACAAAGGAACGTGTCACCCAGTCCAACAGTGTGGATCATTGGTGTATTTTTAAATGGAGCTCTATGGCACAGTAGGATACATTGGACAATCTAAAATATCAATCCCCATCCACTCAGTTCAGAGATGATGAATGAATTAATTCAATTAAAGACAAACCGACTTCAAGTCATTCTGGTTACCATTAGCTACCAAATCAGCGTAAACCAAGAGAGATTCAACGAGACTGACTGTTACTGGAGCTCAAGCAGTCACTCCAGGATTCTGTGATCTTACAGGAGGGTCATGTACTTCAGTTTCACTGTTTCTTTGTTAGGTTTTGTAATTCGCTCATTTTGTTCTCACTAGTGAGAAAATGTGTGAGGATGACTGCAGGGCTCCCAACACTAACAGACGAACAGAGACTGGATGATGGGCTTTTGTCAGAGTGACAGATGTTGGCCTATTTTCTCCTCGCTAATCTGAAGCACAGAGCTAACTGCCCACCACATTGGCCACACACACACACACAGATTAGATTTTCTCACATATGCAAGGACAAATACACACAGACAGGCAGACACACACAAACGCTTTCTCACACCTGTCAATCTGACTTTCTCACATTTACACACACGCACACGCCCACAGCACACGCGCACACACACACTTTTTCCCTCCTCTCATCACAAACACACTGCAGAGTGAGCTGTCAGCAGATTAGTGATTACAGTCTGTAACGCCACTGACATTCTGTCACAAACACGCCTGTGTGTGTGTGGCTTGTTACAGCCAAATGCAATAACCAACCAGCTGCCAATAATGCAATAAAATATTAGATTATTGACTACACTAGAATAATACAGTCAATAATACAAACTAATAATCCACTATCCACTGGTGTGTGCGGCCCTGCCTTGGTCTTTTGAGCAAATGAAGGGCGAGCACATGTTTGCAAACACACTTCCTCTCTGTTGTTTTATATGAAATCTATACCTCTGTGAAGATGACACGTTCTCCAATCAGGAGAACAGGAAAATACAATCTTTGATCAAGTCTACTTAAACAACTTTAACCAAACGTTTTCCCTCGTGCTGGACTTTCAACCATTTAAAAAGGTGGAGTGTGTCAGATTTATGGGAGAAGCACGGGAGGAAATACACCTCTGTAATATCAGCATGTCTTTAATGGACAGAATAGACAGCTTCAATTACCTTGTGTCCATATCACTGAGGGTCTGACCTGGGTAAATCCCCTAAAATACTGAAGGATTTCTACTCCTGTAGCATTGAGAAAGTCTCGACAGGGAATATCACTGTCAGCACCAAACTAGACCACGAGGCCCTGCAGAGTGCTTCATTCAGCTGAACGTACAATAGGTGGTGCTCCACCTGTCTGAATCTATAGCAGGCACTGTCCAAATAAATCTGGAGAATCTGCAAGGGTCCAAGCATGCAAATAATGGCCTTTTCTCTGTTGTACGATCGGGGAGAAGGTTCTGGATACACCAGACCAGAAGTTAATTTTATGAAAATTTGTCTTAAACACTGTAAACAACATGACCTTTAGACCTTTACTAATAGGACCAATCATTGCAAGCTTTGAACATTTTCAACAGAAAGAACTCATGAGAAGCGATGGGAAACGACTTTCAACTTTACACATCATTGATTAGACGTTCGCTTTCACTCTGCTTTACCTTTTCATGGAAAAAAGATCATTTTCAAACACACGCATAGCTGGAAATACAGATTTATGTTCATTTCAGTTAGAATAACCTCCAGTCTGCATGTTGAAGTGTCCTTGGGATACTGAACCCCAAACTGCTCCTGAAAGCTGAGCCATCAGTGTGTGAATGTGTATGAATGGTTAGCTCCTCAAACTGATGAGCAGTTGGCACCTTGCATGGCAGCCAATGCCATCAGTGTATGAATGTGTGTGAATAAGATATATGTAGTGTATAAGTGCTTTGAGTGGTCAGAAGACTATGACCTTGATTTTTTCCCCCCTCAAATTCACAAACTTTCAAGAAATTCAAGGACCGGTGGGGACCATGCATTGTTGCCACTTACGTGAAGCAGAAGAAGAGCGTGGTGGAGCCAACAAGGAAGAAGGTGGCTGCTGACACCGGGACATAACGGGAGGGTCGCAGGGGTCTGCTGGGCGGGACCACGGCGTGGGGGAGGGGTGACGAGGATGGACCCCGCCCTCCACTCTTACTGCCACCTGGCATCACTTCCTGTATGTGTGGGTGTGACTGTTCGGCAACTGCTAGGCCAGGGAATCAGTCATTCAGAGTTCAATGTTTCTTTAGATGAGTGGATTTGCAGTTTGGGGGTTGAAATGATGAGCTGCAAAATGAAAATAATGTGAAGGAGTGACAGAACAGAAATGAAGGGATAGCGGGGGAGGGATTCCTCTTTTACATGGAAAAGAGGAAAACACTGTATCACTACACTGACACAGGAGGAGGAGCGAATGCTTGTTTTCTTAGGTTCTTAGGTCAATCCTGATCTACTGTGTGTGTGTGTGTGTAAGATTAAAAGAAGCTTACAAGTCACTCTGCTGTAAAAGCCTTGTTCTCCTGTCAGACAGAACCAGGTGGGAAGGAGGGATGAACAAATAAGCCACAGATTGTAGAGAGCAAGAGGTGTTGCATCAATCCCTGACAGAGCTGCAGATAAATTAAAGTACTTTCATTCAGTTTGCAGTTTGTCTGAGTAAAATCAATCCGCCTCCTTGTTGTGAATAAAGTATGAAATGAGTGGCTGTTATCTAAATGTAAAGAGCTTGGACCCTTGTGTCATTTAGTTTCTGTCAAATCCTGACAGGCAGAAAACTTGCTAGCTAAACTGATGAACCCTGCGCCTGCTGTCAACTGCCTCTCTTTGATTTGATTGGTCGATAAATGGGAGTTTAGTGAGGTACAATAGTTGGCAGAGGTAGGTGTGTTTTGGTTGGAGGTGGGCTTACAGGATGGAACAACAGCAAGAATAAGATGAGGCTGGAAAAAAAGAGAAAAGGTCTGGATGTTGATCCGATTCTATTTTCCTTCCTCTGTGACGTTCTTCATCATCTACCAAAGTCTGTGACAGTAAAACGTATGGAGATCAGTTTTTAGCACCTGAAGATCAGCAGGTGGGCAGCTGTAGCAATGTGAGAAAAAAGTCTTGCAAATAAAAAAATGACAACCCCTTTCTCTCTGTTAGAGAAGGAGACAATCTGCTCTCAGTCCAAGATTCGTATTAAAAACAAGAGTCTGTAAGCGGGCCAGTGGAGTAGCCTGGTTTTCCTGTGTCGGGGCATCCCTAAACCCCGCCGGTGGCTGATTCAAACCACCTCACCTGCCAACTGCACCACGGATGGGATTGGAAGACCAAAAGCAGGAAGTGATGGTGTGGTTCTTTCCAAAATATCGAAGGGAATATCCAGTAGAACATCCATTAGTATCCATGTAACTGAATTTTTTGAGGAAGAGTGAAAATTCAACAGTGTGTTGATCAGCACTGGGGTTGTGTGTATAGATAATGGTATTATCTCATATCAGCCAGCAATGGCAACATAGTACTACTCGATTACTCAGTTCCCCTGCTCGTCTCCTTGTTCCACTGTGTTAGTGGATGACCACGCCTGTTAGTTATGTAACCACCGCCCTCCAGCTACAGGCCGTTTCTTTATTGCCCTCTTCTCAAGGGACTTCCCACTGCTTCCTTCCCCAGCAGAGAGCACTGAGGCTTGGATAACACCCTCCCACAACAAAGCCTTGGAGGATTTAGCCTCTCTGGAGCAACGTCCTAAAAACAAAAAAGTGAAAACTGTGGCGTTTATGTGTTGAAGATGGAGACGCTGCTGGCCATTTGGATTTGGAGGTTTTTCAGGTTTTAAGTATCCTTCTCCAACCTCCAAAACAGGATGTGAGCAATGTTCCCCATCCAGTACTCATCAGCAGCCTCCTCCTTTGTGGTGTAGATGGAACAGAAAGGTGACAGTGCTGGATAGGAACTTCAGCTCTTCAAGAGAATCCAGTCTGACAGTTGGTCAAGTGATTCTGCACCTATAATGTGATGAGAGGAGAAAAGGATTGATTAACTCAACATGCTACTCAACTCCTGACACAAACTGTGGTCATTGCAAGACTAGATTACTGTAACACCTTCCTGACAGGCCTCCCAGCCTGCACAGTGAAACCACTTCAGGTGATTCAGGCGGCAGCGCGCCTGGTCTACAACCAACCCAAAAGGCTCATCGAGCTCCACTGGCTACCTGTTGCAGCCTGCATTAAATTCAAATCTTTAATGCGTGCCTAAAAAGTAGTCTGCGGTTCTGCACCTACCTACTTGAACACCCTTATACAGCATATGTTACCTCACAACCTCCTCCAAAGAACGACGCCTGGCTCTGCCACCTGCTCGGTCAAGGCAATCTAAACTCTTCTCGTTTGTTGTTCCCCATTGGTTCCTCTCCTAGCACTACACCAATTGAATTGTCACTAGCATTTAATGCTGCACTAACGCTTCTTATCGGACTATACCTCAATTGTTAGGGATGCACTGATGCATCGGATGAACATCGACATCGGCCGATGTTCGCGCGCTTAACTGCCATCGGCACATGAAGACATTTTCCCCCTTGTTTGGAGGCTTCTAAATTCCACTCTGAACGTCTCTGGCACGTCACGTACACTCTGTGGTTTTGGTCTGTCCTGCACGTGACTTCAAACGCCACCGGGAGAGTTTCAGAAGCGTTTAGCCCGCCAGACTTTCTTTACTTGCTCAGAGAAATAAAAAGTTATTTCCTGATTGGTTCACAGTGGTTACATTCAGCAGGTATAGACACGCCCACAGCCAAACACCTCAGCTCCCCTCACCCCCCCACCGGTTGCCAGTTTTCCTGTCCATGTCTGAATGTGGCCGTATTCAGCGTGTAGACGAGCATAGAGACACTTCTGGGACGCTTTGATAAAGATCCACGTTATGCACGTTTGCAATACATGTAACAAACATCGGTATCGGCCAAGTTGTTATTTTAAACATCAGTATCGGTATTGGCCCAGAATTACACGTCAATTTTTTATTTATTTATTTATTTTTTTTAAATCGACGGCAAGGTGACATGACTGCAATACACTGGTCAAACATCATCAAATGTTTTTTGCCAGGTCAATCTCACATGAAAGTTTGAAATCTGTCACATGCCCATTATTGTTTTCTCTTCAGCATCCTATGAAGGCCTGCCCTACTCTTCCTCTGATTGGTCGTTAAGTCACAGAGCACACGCAGCTCAGCAGCTTAACCAAACAAAGACACAGAAACACCCAGCTGTTCACTTCATGGACTCAGACTTGAACCCTTCAATCATTAAGCAGATGAGTGCACCTGTTCATGATGGATGGACCTGTCTTCCTACACTTTATCTATTACTGCTGCCCGCTTCTTCAACTTTAATTGCCCTCTCTCCTTCTTTCTGCCTCAACCTGTATCCCTGCTGATGTTACAGCCTTTTCAGACTCATCAAAGTGAAGAAAAAGGAGTCTCCCCTGCCAACACATCTACAGAAAATGGAATAGAATATTGAAACATCGTATGCTACACTATACAGGAGAAACCCTAAAATTAGATATGCATGTGGGCAAATTAATAATAATTAATAAAAGGTTAACAAGAGCAGTGCTCCTCATGATTGACCCTCTCTGGATTTAGTTTAGATTTCCAAATTACAAGAGGTGGCTTGTAACAAGGCTGTGCCCAGCCTGCCACTGAGAAATCCAAAGAAATAAATCCCTTAACTATATGATCTTATCATTGTTCTGAATACATCCATTATCTGGAATATCTCATCCTCAGCAGGGTCACAGTGGGGTTAGAGCCTATCCCAGCTGACTTAGGGTGAGAGGCGGGGTACACCCTGGATAAGTCACCAGTTCATCACAGGGGTCAGAGAGAGAAACAACACTCACATTCACAACTACGGACAATTTAAAGCTACGCAGACATGGAGAGAACATGCAAACTCCACACAGAGAGGCCCAGCTGAGGTTCAAACCAGGAACCTTCTTGCTGTGATTAGCAGTGGTTAGCAACCACTGCTAATCAGCAGTGTGCTAACCCACAGTGCTAACCACTGCACCACCGTGTCACCCATGATTGTTCTACAACTGTAGGATTATTCAGCAGAGATGTGAGGTTTAAATGTGTATTTAATAAATATATATTTTGTTTGTTTTCTCCTGGAAATGTACTCCATCAATCATTATCATTATCAGGTACTTCAAGTACCTGATAATGATAATTTTTAATATGGTCCTATTTTACCTGTATTATTGTATTGATCTATACTACACATACACATACACTGAGATTCTGGAGTCACTTTTATCATGGCCTTTCATCAAAATAAGGATTTCATAGAACGTGTACTCCTTGAATGGGCTGAACCGAATGTGTAAGTTCAATGTTCAGGTGTGATAACACATGTGCAGCCTGCCATGCAAACTCACTGCAATACAAGATATGGCTTATTGTTTATTACCCAACAGAGGCTCAACTTGGCAGGCTGCCACAGTGGGACACATTATGACATGGTCAGGGCAAACATCAAGGTTTGGAACTGTCAAATGGAGATGGTACCTCCGAGTGCAATGATACACTGCAGCTCTGACATGCTGTAAAAAAGGACGATTACATTTATGAAAGCAAACGTTCAGTAAGTCACAGCCCTCACATTCAGAGACCGCACACACACGCCTATCAAAAGGATATTGCAGGGGAATTGTGAACACACAGGTTGGTTTGCATTTCCTCAAGTTCCTCATTCAACCACAAGTCCTTTCCATCTCATCTGAATACCCTTGATCTAAAACACTGTGCATCCTTACTGGTGCAGACTACATCACACTGAATCTCCACCACCCAATGCTGGGAATGCAGACACAATGGCTTCTTAAGAGATCCCTACAACATCTCAAGCACTCGCACACAGAAATCCAGGGTGTGTATGGCCCGTTGCAGTCACGGCAGCGCTGTATGCATGCACCAAACCGGCAAAAGGCCGGCTTCTACCCACGGATGCCACAGCCTATTTCCTGACCGAGGGTGTGCATCTTTTGGATTGTGATCTAATTTTGCAGCGTCGGGGAAAAAATGTCTTGAATGGAATATCTTACTAACGTCTCAAATGCACACAGAAATATGCGCTATGGCTCCAGCTGAGCCAGGTGACACGTAAAGCGAGCTCTAATTGATTGAGCCACACGGCCCAGCAGCGTTTGGTTTGACAGCTCAGTGGACACGATCCAGCCCGGCCAAGATGAGCCATTCTCCGCCTGACAGAACGCCCCGAAAACTCCGGGGGAAAATATCACAGCTTAGTGTGATGAGCAAATATACATCAGCACATCAATGAAACCCTTTCTGGATCCACTTTGAAACCTTGAATATACACAATATTTAAATAGTCCTACAGTGGCTTCTCGGTTTTATTATCAATATGCACAACAGCCGCCCCACCGAAATATAGAAGTCGCTATATTTCATCTATATATTCTATGCATACCAGGGAAAGCCGTCCAGCCCACAGTGGACAGTGTGGCGTTCATACTGAAGCCGGGGTGGGGACGCGCAGTCAGCGCGATAATAACGCTACAGTAAGTTAGAGGCATAAAGAGGACAGTGGGAATGATGAAGCAGGAAACAGACACAATATATGACATGAACATGAGAGCAAACACAAACGCAGCCCGTGGTTCAGGCTCAGCCTCGCTGTATTGTATGAGCATCTTCACCATGTAACACTGACATTAGCTAGTCTTAAGCTAATCGTGTCTCCATTGGTTAACCGTGGCTAGGAGCAGGCTAACGATCCAGCTCACCTGCGGGGGGTTCCCGATGGTTCTGAGTCCAGAGACGGTGAATGAGAAGAGCCAGTCTTGGTCGTGTTGTTTTCTCTCGCGGTTATACTCACAGCCAGCTGGTTAAATCCATTCTTATTATCCATGCGAGTTGTTCTAACATTGTGGCTCTCACTCTGCTGGCTAGCTCTCCCAGCGCTGGGCTCATGTACAGAGAACGTTAAACGGTTGCTAAGCTAGCCAGCCGCGGACCCGCCTGCCGTTATTTTACTACGAGCTCTTCACGTTAGCTTCCCTGACGTTAACTGTTAGCCAGGGCTGAAGATGCTCACTAACTTCTTTAACACAGCTCGTCTGTCTGGCTGCAGGCCGCGCTGCTAACACGGAGGTTCAAGATGAAAACCGACTGGAAATATTCCCAAACCGTGAACGTGCTCTTCTCATATTCCCATAATAATATTGGTGATCAAGAGACTCCCAGAGGCCGACATATTTGTCAGTACTACAAAACTCTGCTGCCAGGGTCCAACAGCTAAATTGTCGCAATAAAAATATCGCTGATTGGACGACAAGGGCGTCAATCAAGCTGTAAGCGTATTCTATTGCTCCCCCCGGTCAGGGCCCCACCTCCCTCACCGTGAACGTCACTATTGCACTAAATCGTGATTAAATGTATTTCCCAGCAGCACACTGTCTGAGTTCAACACACAATAAAACCTCCCTAATATGTTTATTTCACAAAGCATGGATGGCACATAAGCTGTCTGCGACATGAGGTTTTAATCCTCTCATGTGACACACTGACACAGTAACGTATGTTTGTGTGTGTATGTGTGTGTGTACACATGCATATGTACTGAGTTTCTCTCTCTCTCTCTCTCTCTCTCTCTCTCTCTCTGTCTCTCTCTCTCTCACACACACACACACGCACGCACGCACACACACACAGGATGTACAAATGAGAGATTAAACGAGGATAAACACACACAAAGTCTCCAAAATAATAACAAATCTGAAATCCTGCCACCAGGAAATCATACATGGAATTAAATTGTGTCAGACCATGTGTACGTGTGTGTGTGTGTGTGTGTCTCCTGTGTTCATAAAGCTCTTAAACTAAAGGAGCAATCAGCAACGATATTGTTTACTAAATTAAACCACACCATAGGTAATAGAAGTGTCTAATCAACTTGACTAAACTTCATCTTCAACATGGTTGGAAATTGTATAGAGGTTTGTAACAGTCAATCACATGACCAATGAACAAATGAAATCAGGGGATTATTTTTTAATTCTTGTAAAACATGGATGTCAGATCTGTGATGCCACCCACAGATTTCTGTATAGCTCAGTGTGGTTGCTGCTGCCGCTATTTTGGGATTTATAAATCCCTGCACTGGTTGCCTAGTAGATTATATAGATTTAGAATTGATTTTCAGATAATCTTTTTGGTTTTTAAATCACTGGATGGCTTGGCTCCGATCTACCTTTTAGACAAGCTACAGAGGTATGTACTAAGCAGGTCCCTCAGATACTTGGCAGATGGACTTCACAAAGAAATACAGGGAGTCTGCCTTTCGTTACTGCTTTGTACCTCAGTCAAATAACTCTTCTGGTTTGAACTGGCATTGATGAGGCTGAGTGCTCGATGTCCATAATCTCAGCTGTACCTTCATCTGGAGTACTGGTGTCCTCACTAATCTACTGGGTGTCATGTGGTGTTTTCTTCAGGTGGGATCAGTTACATCCTTAGCCTTGACCAGAAGATGTCACTAGTTCATCTCTCTGTGCAGTGACTATGTCTGGACACTAACCTTGTGCTGATGTGGTGACCTTCTAAATGCATTTTCATGTATCATAAGTGATTATTATGTAAGACAGCAAAATACAGAGAATTAAAAGTCAGATTTCTCTGTTTTGGGATTAGCAGGGTTAAAGATTCTTGCAGTGTTTTATTTCTCCAACTCAAACCCAGTAATTATTGACTCTGACAGGAGAGTGCCACTGGTGTGAGTGTACCTGACCTCACAACATTTGCCATGACTAAACTAAAAACTGAAGAATCATTTCATAGCTTTACAGGTTATTAAGTGCTATTTTGCAGGACTTCCTTGTACATGGCTCCAGTTTTTCTTGTGACCTCCACAACATCCTCATAGTGTAGTATTAGAGGTATGAGAGGTATAGGAACATGAAATATGGGAACAAGAAGAAGAATTACACATCATTTGTTTATTTCTTTTTAATTATTTACATTTCTCCACAACAAATCAAAGCAACATTGCAAATCAAGTTAGAAACCAAAAACAACAACAAAAACCCCCACAAAATATATCTTCCTCTATCTTATTTACAATGAACAATTCTTTGAAATCATATTCTCCCTGATGTTAAACATCTGACACCTTTTACGTTAGTGGTAGCTGATTCTGCTGTGACCAGCAGGCCTTAATTACCTTCAATAAACAATGAAATAATAACACAAAATGAAAACAATAAAAGCAACACCTGTACACTGTAATTGAATCCAGTACATTAAACATAATCTTTCTCAAGCCTGAAAAGAAATCTGAAATCTCTCAATAGTTAGATAATAAGAATAACTTATGTGTCCAGTGTTTCTGTATTTGGATTGCATTATAATTTCAGGTGTGATGCGATATATATTCTGTCTACATGCAGCTACAGACAAGCAGGTGCATGTGAGAAAACACAGTTTCAAATTAGGTGTTTTCTTTATTTGTGCGTTTCAATTCAACCCAATGCATTTCCCAATCATTCCCATTATGTCCCACATACAAGCACACATTTCAGCTATTTTACATATGATTATATAATCCCTGGTTAAGCCTTATCATTAAATACATATCGGTTTTACTGAAAGCCATGTTGTGGTCTCTGCAGTGAACACTTTCCCATTCACAACAAAACATAGTTTCAAATATTTATTCATTCTGGTTTTGCTACATTCAAGATGTTCTTTGTTTGCAACAGTAAAATAAAGCAGCTTTATTTATGAGCTAATACACATTTAACATTTCTGAATGAACACACTCACAGTGTTTCATACATTTTCCTAGGAGTCTATTTTATGCCTTCGTTTTTGTTTTTGTCTGTGCCTGCACAGAAACTCAGAAAAGCCTTAGTGGGGGAGGAGGAGGAGGAGAATGGAAAATGGCATTTAAATCAAAATGAAATTGATGCACCTGCACCGAAATCTGTACACTGTACTTTCAGATTCTTTGACATTAATACTGAGGTTACTTTCTGTGGCATCAACTCCTCCTTCTTTTCATTTCCTCTTTAGAAACTCCGGCCTGAACAGAGCTGTGATTGGCTAAAATATTTTTAGGTTGTGATTTCACATTAAAGGGGCAATATGTAAGATTGGGCCAGAAATCAACCAAACTTGAAGATGTAACAGGTACGATGTTAGGTCATTTATGTATTGTGCTGCAGAGATATCTACTGAAATAAGCGAGCTACAGTAAGTTATTAGCTTCTGCCTTTCGTATGGTACCACTTGTGCCTAAAGAGACAATAGTGAGTCACTGTAGCATCTAGTCTGCCCTCAGTCCAACATGAAGATGAGGGACCTGAAAGTCCCAATCAGTAGCATCAATTACTGTGAAATAAAGGCAGTTTGGAAATGCCAAGTCAACAGACAGCTGCTTCATGAGGGAGCTCTAGGAAGGAGAGGGTTGCAGTTGCAGGTTGCAGTCCACAACTACTTAGATGCCACTAAATCCTACACACTGCTCCTTTAAATCGAATCAACTCACATTTATATAATCAAATCCAAATATTACAGAAAGAAAGTTGTTTGGTACAGTGCTAATCCTATGAATACAGTCTGAATGAAGTGCAGATAGAAACAAGCTGACAGTAAACAAATAGTTTAGAAAGCTTGTAAAAAAGTACCTGCTGCAATATTCTGCTGTGGAGCAACCATAGCATTCATTTGGAGTAATGTTTCTGGTCACTTGATGAATGTAAGTCCAATATTCACTCTTTTTGCTCTCTTTTTGGTAAGCAATGTGGCAATGTGAAAGGGATCTCTCATAGAGAATTACCACCTGAATCTCCCCTTGGCTTTATGGAGCTACATCAGACTTATACAGTAAATTTCAGCTCACTGATTGGCTGTGCAGCCCCTGACTTAACTGTTTTGTTTCCTTTTTAATACACAGTCTTAGCAATGACAGGCAGCTGTTTTCAGTGAGCAACTTAGGTAGAGATAATATTATTTAAAAAATAAACTATGTAAATTTATGCTTCAAGTATAATCCCCCGCAAGAAGTACTTAATGCTTTATGGCACACACCAACTATTTCACTGATTCTGGTGAAAATAGATCAGATTTTATGGAGAAAATGTTTTTTTTGTTTTCCCTCCGATGTCCTCCGGCTGATCCGCCTCAACTCTCTGTGATTTGTGAAGGAGTTTCCTGATGGACAGTGAAGTAAACTGCTGCCAACTGTAGCTGCTGTTAGCTAATGTTAGCTCAGTTTATTAGCCAGGCTGCCCAGTCTGTGAGCTCAAAGCACTGGGGTGTACTGCGGGTGTTTTGGACCACTGGGAGGTTTCTGGCTTTTCAGAACTGGATCTTGGCAAGTGGGCAATGTAACTGGGCTCAGCAGCCTCTATGGACATAATGGTAGAGGAAAAGAGACAAGAGAAGAGAAAGGAGAGAGTGAGCAAACAAGAATCTGCCGGACAAGAGTAAATCTGGGACTGCAGACACTAAAGTGTGTATAAGTCTTCTATTCACCTATTCCCGCTATTCCTTTAATAACCACTGGGGAATTATTTGCAAAGCTCCTGTCAGGTTGCTTTTTGTTGCTGTCATTGTAGACAGCAAGCAGCTACTTTAACAGTAAACACTACCAAGTAGAATTATTATTATACAATGTATTTGCTATGTGAAATATGGAATCACAGACTACTACTACTTATTTTCAGGCATTATCTTGACATACAACTTAAAGTGAGACTATATAACTTTTGTTGTACAGTAGCCACTGTTGTCACTTGGATGAACTAGTCATCGAGCCAGTGTATTTGTGAACTAATGATGTGGATTACAAAGCAACATCTGGCTAAAATTTGGAACAGTACAGCTAACATTTAGTGACCAAACACTACTGACGGATTAAGGCTATAAAACTAAACCTTTGATTGTACTGAATTGAGAAAAAGTTTATTACTATTATATTTTTTATTACTATTGTTCATGAATTCAACTGTCCATTTGTAAGAGGAGTATCTGTATTTCCTTTTTTACACAGTCTAAATAGTTTAGACATCATGTCTCATTATCTTGGGATAAAAGGTTTTGTCATGATTGTAATTTTTTCAGTATAACAAATGTTTAGGGAAACATATTCTATCATTTGCTGAATTTTTGCTATTTACACAGACACGTTTCAAGCCTATTCAAGTTCTGCTTGTAGAAATAGCTGGAAATGTCATGGTAGAGCTACTATATGTCTGTGGTTAATAGTAGACAAGATAAAACATGCAGAAAAACTGGTATGGTCCTTGAATGTTTATGCTCCTTTGTCGTTGCTAGAGTTAAAAGTTTCCCAGCATGCAATTCACTGGTCCATCACATGTCCATATATTTTCACTTCTGGACAATTTAGAGTGTTTGTGGAGAAGGCTAACCAGGACGGACAGTGCAACAATGTGCAAACTCCACACAGGACAGAGCAGAGCTGAGAGTCACCTTTGTGTTGTGAAGTGACTGTGCTAACCACTGAGTCACTGTTACACATTATTCTGAAATGATCACATGATGGAATTAAGTGAAGGGTCAGCAATTTTCTAATTGAGAAGCCCAACATTACTGCCAGAGCAGTAAACATGAGCTTGGAAGATATATCTGATTCCCAGTCTACAACATTTCGCTTCCTGTTCCAATGTAAACCGTGCGTAACTGTGCCACTATCGCTGTGTTTTAAATAAAGATAAAGAAAACTTTTTGTCTGGTTAAGGTCACATTTACATCCTCAGAATATTCAATACATACTAAATGGTAACAAAACACTATAATATAAATTGATCATTTCATTCTTAAACAGTATACCCATTTGGTGTGTATCCATTGGCTGCTTGCCTATTGGTTTGGTTCTTATCAATTTCAATATCTGATTGGGTCAGAGGTGCGTTCTCTTTGTCCGCTTGGCTGGCACTCAGCCTTTCACGCTCTGCCTTCGCCTTGATCAGGTTTCTACGGTGATAGAACAGATAGCCCGGCAACAGGAAGCCAGTCAGGGAGAAGATGAGCAGGGCGACATTGATCTGTTGTAAAGAGAGATGAAGTCAGTGCGTGTGACAGCTCTGTTAGAAAACCTGTTATATGGATTTGTCATTCTGGGTGTGTGTGCTCCCTACCCAGTACGGATCTCCACGGAGATGTCCCACCATCAGAATGAACAATGGCTGCTGGAGCAAGGCGAAAGCAGCACTGACCATTGACTGCATGCCTGTCAGTGTCCCAAAGTGGTAGGCTGGATACCTAAAGTGGGAGTGGAAGTGTGGAAGTGTTCACCCACAATCAAGATATACTGACTGAGAATAATATAATAATCAAGTACCATTCAACAGAGGTTTGTTATAAATTACAAGGTGGCGGTTTGAATCCTGACTACTACTGCCACTACGCATTTACAAGACTTCAGCATACTCAGTGAAGCAGTGCTATTTCATGCCCTCAGCTAATCTCTACCTGATGATGACACCTGCAGCAGTTTTTAATGCACATTCTAGCATTCTCCAAGCATACCCAGAGGAACCTTAACATTCATGTAAGGTCATATATCTAGTCATCTAGTTCATATTCGCTCTCTTTTTTGTTCTATTTGGTCTTCACTAAAACTTCACTAAAGTTTTTAGCTGCTAGATTCTCTCCACTGTGTTCAACAACTATATTGATGTTTGTTGATGTATAAATTATTTCTATATATTTAGTGCAGTTTGAAAGATGCCAGTGGTCTTACTCACACAGCAGCATAGAGACCTCCACAGCAGGAGTGGATAAATCCTCTCACTATGGTATGCAAAACAAATGAAACCATCTAAAAGAGAAAGAAAGACAGATTGACAGAGAAGGGATTCATAAATGATCATCATAAATGTCAATGCATGTTTCTTTGTCTCTACGTGCGTATACAAAGACATGGTACTGTATCAGCATGCATGGAAACTTTCTAACCTGTATGGGCATGTTGTCAATCAAGGAAATGATTCCAAAGATGACCAATAGTATGTTGGTGAAGATGAAAGCTCTCATGGCATTGGTCAGTTTCTGGATCTTTCGGTCTCTCTTTGGCGGATCTGATTGGCTAAAGGAGACATGTCAAAAGAGGCTTAGAGCTAATGAGGAGATCTGTTACAGATCTCTGTATGATGCAGCACGTCACTTGAAAGGACACAAAAAGGGTTAAGAAGTAATGAAGGACTACTAAGTAACTAGTCAGTATTATGAACATGTGTCACTTTACTTGAGATGCACAAAAACTAATAACTAAGTAACTAATATTTCAGTAAATCAGAAACTACTCATGAAGGAAGTGGTTTGTATGAACTATGAACTCTCTATCATTACCTAATAATTCATTAATATACAAACCTGTTCCAAAAATGACACAATGTTGATACACATTGAAACTTCATATTTAATTAAAAACAGCACAAAGATAACTTATGAAATGTTAAACTGAGAAATTTGATTGTTTTTGTAAAATGATATGAATGTTTTGCATATGATGCACCAACACGTTTGAAAAAAGTTGGACAGTGGCAAACTCCACCATGCAAAGAGGAAACCGTATATAAACCTGATACAGATACATCATCTACTATAATTAAAATGTACTAATCAATGATTCATCAGTTATCATGTTATTTCTGATTCATTCCCTCCTCTTTTTTTAATTAACAAATCATTAGCTACTACAGTTTTAGGAGTTACCCATTAACTAATTCCTCATTTGTTTGTTGTTTGTGAGTATTTAACAAACCGGATGAACATGAAAAGATCCATAGAGGCCTCCTAAGCTTTACCTCCTGTCCTTCTGACTGCTTTGCAACAGTGTACACTCACCGGCCACTTTATTAGGCACACCTGTCCAACTGCTTGTAACGCAAATTTCTACTCAGCCAATCACATGGCAGCAACTCAATGCATTTAGGCATGTAGACATGGTCAAGACGATCTGCTGTTCAAACTGAGCATCAGAATGGGGAAGAAAGGTGATTTAAGTGACTTTGAACGTGGCATGGTTGTTGGTGCCAGACGGGCTGGTCTGAGTATTTCAGAAACTGCTGATCTACTGGGATTTTCACACACAACCATCTCTAGGGTTTACAGAGAATGGTCCGAAAAAGAGAAAATATCCAGTGAGCGACAGTTCAAATCAAATCAAATCAAATCAAATTTTATTTGTATAGCCCAAAGTCATAAAACACATTTTGCCTCAGAGGGCTTAACAATCTGTACAGGGAGTGACACCCTCTGTCCTTCGACCCTCGGTTCCAGTGAGGAACAGTTCTGTGGGCGAAAATGCCTCGTTGATGCCAGAGGTCAGAGGAGAATGGCCAGACTGCTTCGAGCTGATAGAAAGGCAACAGTAAGTCAAATAATCACTCGTTACAACCGAGGTATGCAGAAGATCATCTCTGAGCGCACAACACGTCCAACCTTGAGGCAGATGGGCTACAGAAGCAGAAGACCACACCGGGTGCCACTCCTGTCAGCTAAGAACAGGAAACTGAGGCTACAATTCACACAGGCTCACCTAAATTGGACAATAGAAGATTGGAAAAACGCTGCCTGGTCTGATGAGTCTCGATTTCTGCTGCGACATTCAGATGGTAGGGTCAGAATTTGGTGTCGACAACATGAAAGCATGGATCCATCCTGCCTTGTATCAACGGTTCAGGCTGCTGGTGGTGGTGTAATGGTGTGGGGGATATTTTCTTGGCACACTTTGGGACCCTTAGTACCAATTCAGCACCGCTGCAACGCCACAGCCTACCTGAGTATTGTTGCTGACCATGTCCATCCCTTTATGACCACAGTGTACCCATCCTCTGATGGCTACTTCCAGCAGGATAACGGCCTCCACAGTCAGCAGATCTCAATCCAATAGAGCACCTTCGGGATGTGGTGGAACGGGAGATTCGCATCATGGATGTGCAGCCGATAAATCTGCAGCAATTGCGTGATGCGATCATGTCAATATGGACCAAACTCTCTGAGCAATGTTTCCAGTACCTTGCTGAATCTGTGCCATGAAGGATTAAGGCAGTTCTGAAGGCAAAAGGGGGTCCAAACCGGTACTAGCAAGGTGCACCTAATAAAGTGGCCGGTGAGTGTATATAACAAATGTACATGTAGGAACACACATACACAACCCTTTTCATACCTCTTCTCTGTTTGTGTGTTTGTATTCTCCTCTTCACACTCCTTCATCCTCCAGTCCATGATGTAGCCGATCAATGGACAGGTCAGTAGACACAGCAGCTGCATTGTACCGAAGATAGATGAGTAGAAACCAACTGTGGAAGACATAGAAATGTGAGAAGTAGATTAATTACAAATACATGCTGTCTTCATGTAGTCATATCTACATATTGTTTTAAGTAACTGTATGTGTTGTTGGGTTGTGATTTTGGAAATACTACTATAAAACTCATGTTTTAAGGTTTTATTATAAAATATGAAGGTTGAAATGTGTTTCAAACCCTTTCTACAGTGCTTGGGCCTCAAAATACTGCATAAGATTTTTACTGTGGATTGTAAACTCCCCAAGGTTTCTATCTATGTGCTGCAGAGTAATTAATTATTATTAATTATTAATTAAGCAGACCCTACTGTCTCTGCTTTGATAGTTTATAGTGTAGCATTCAGTCTGAATGGATCATACCGTCACTATGGCTATCACCCTCACTCTACTCAAACCTTCTCTCTCTCTCTCTCTCTCTCTCTCTCTCTCTCTGTCTCTCTCTCTCCATCACCACCACCACCTATAAACATACATGTCTCATTAATGTATGTTACTAACTGGCTGCTGCTGTGGTCCTACATGACGTCCACTACATATATTATTACTGTCGTTATTGCTACCATATCTCCATTACAGTTTATAGTTAATGATTTACTGCTGCTGTGCATCTGTGTCTCTCTATCTCTATCACAGGTTCCACTGCTACTGTAATCATTCTACCATTTATTGTAATTCATTGTAATTGTACAATATGTTTGTGTTGATTGTTCTGTACATGTGACCAGTGGAGGAACAAGTCAGCGCCGGGCCGGGGGCGGGGCAAAAGACTGGGCCCTTTATTAAAGCTTATCATAACATTATTTTAGGCTACAAAATGTCCGCAAAAAAACCCCGCTCCCTGTCCATGGTGCTGAAAGCGCTTTTCCAAGCCCGGCGCGGACGTGGATGGGGACCGCATGGGCCGGGGGACATTTGCCCCCCCAGCCCCCCCTGACGCTCCGCCCGTGCATGTGACATCCATTGCATGTCTGTCCGTCCTGGGAGAGGGATCCCTCCTCTGTGGCTCTTCCTGAGGTTTCTTCCACATTTTTTAAAGATTATTTTTTGGCCTTTTTATGCCTTTAATGACAGTACAGCTGAAGATAGACAGGAAGCAGGGGCAGAGAGAGGGTGAGAGACACGCAGCAAATGGCTGTCCGATGCAGGAGTCGAACCGGGGCCAGCTGCACCGAGGACTGTAGCCTCTACACATGGGGTGGCTGCTTAACCCACTACGCCACCAACCGCCCCTACAAATAAAATTTCATTTGATTTGAAATTTGATCACCCAGGGTTCACATCCCAATGATTTGGTTTCACATCTGCTGGGAGAAAGCATTTTAAAAGTTGTTTGCTTGTCGTCTTGTGGACAGACTTTATTTTGGGTTTGTAACACTGTAACACTGTAATAGGTTCATATTGTCATATTGCCACCATGTGGCATTACTGATCTGAGAGTTTGGAAAGTTTGCTCTACATTTTGTGGACATTACAAGGTTAATTTACAAGGTACACATGTGTGTGCTTTGAGGGTGGGACAAGGTGAAATGTTGCTCTCTATTTTTGTGAGGGAGTGCGGCCAGGAATGACACTTTATACACGACTCTGTGGTGAATAGGAGGGCTGCCACGGTGTACGGGTGCAGATAGCAAATATTCAAACGAGAACTTCGAAGGTGGAGGTGAGCAGCCGCAAGCATGTTGACTCTTACCTTGTTCCTCTACTTCCTTCTGCAGCTCTTCTGAGTCTGAAAGAGACAACGGCTGCAGGTCAGAGATCAGCACAGAGGTCTGAACACAGATTCTAATAAAATGTTTGAATGTAAGAAAAAACCTCACAGTAGTATCAGTTCTGATTTGTCAGGATAAAATGTAAAATAGCTTCACCTATAAGTATGTTTACTAATGACAAAGGAAATCGAACAGAAGACAGTTTAATGTTCTGGTTAAGGAAAACAAAGAACTTCTATTGAAAAAAAAATGAATAAAGGTTTTCATTTTTACGAGTAGGGTTGCCGTGGGTGACCAGGAACTCCAGCATTTTATTCATGGCACCCATGAAGAAGATCAGCCTCAGCTGGGTCATTGCCATCGTGATAAGACTCCACAGCAAGATGGGAGAGCAGATAGAGTGACAGAGCGGCACCGAGCCTGAAGAGAGAGCAAGAGAGAGGGAGGATGTGTGAACATGGAGGAACCTCTGTTCCAGGCAGTTCCTGGTAATTCCCAGAATGCACAGTGTTTGCACACAGTTTCTCTTTTTATTGGTGCCATTTTACAGTGTATCTAACCTTGGAAGACTTGGAGTCGGTGTTACATTGTTACAATGCTTCAGAGATTAATAGAGGTGAGGTTCCATCAGTGCCTTACTCTTTATTGACTCAATATCCTAAATTTACTGCAAACACTACTCAGCTTTATTGAACTACACTTCTCCATCTCTTATTCGGATTGAATGATTAAAGCCTCTACACTTCATGGCACACCTACACAAGTCTTTTCACTTATTTTGCTCAAATAACTCAAGCAAGCATCAAAACTGTGCTGTCTACACCAATATGAAATCAGGAATCTTGGTGACTGACAGGACTTTCCATCTTAAAAAGAAGAAAAACTTCCATATTTATTGTTTCAAAATATGTCAAACGTGTTTTTATTCATCAGTGTGATACATAAATGCAACATGGAACATTATGTTCCTTACCCTGGCTAGTGCTTTGGGATTGTGCCTGCTCGGGTTCCATCTGCTTGGATTCCATCGTGTCTTCTTTGACAGCCACATGGGTGACATACCTGTCCCCAGTCATTTTGTCCTCGGTCACAAGACCACTCAGCTTCACCTTTTTACTGCAGAGAGGAGAGAAAGATATTGAATATAATGTCCAACCCTACTGGTACCTAAAGACAATACAAAGTATTAGTGACAAAGTAGTTACAAAAATCCATGATTTCTTTACTGAGTATCTGGGGTCAGTTTTTGACAATAAGTCCTGATGGAGGCTTCCACAGAAAAGGTCAGGGGGTCACCAAAATTATGAGCAATTATCCTCTAATGATGTATACAATTCATACTATATTCATGCCAGTCAGCGAGCATGGAAAAAAAAACATCTGACCATAAAGGGCAGAGACAGTGACAGTGCCCAGGCTGGTGAGGCTACTGAATTAAAAAGGGGGCCTGCCTGGAGGAGAACTCTTTGGACAATAGCAGAACCCTACCGCACCCCTCTGAGAGAACTCCAGTCAGGTTAACACCATTGAATTTAAATAGAAGAGAAACAGAAAGGGCTTCGGACACCACCACACCAAAACCCCCCCCATCAACATGCACCTGGCAAACCACAGCAGGCTGCCAGGGTCGAGGCATGTTACCAGGCAGAGCCTCGCCCAGAGCAGATTTTTAGGCAATAACTTAAACTCCTTCCTTCATCCTCAAATTTACCTAACCCTGGTTTTCATCTGTGTGTATATCTATACATATACTCACTATATTATAGACACAGTGCCTCTCAAGATCAAGAACAGGTCAAGATCATCTTTCCTTCTGAAGTATTTATTGTTTGTCCTTACTGCAGTAATGAATTAAAAATACATGTTAAAAATCAATTCATAAATATAAACAGTCAAATTACTACAGATACACACACACACACACACACACACACACACACAAGATACTGTGTGTACTGACCTGTATCTGATGTCTTCAGGGGCGGGGAAGGATTCAGCTGGCCAGTTTAGGAAGCAGTTGAGGAAGACCATGCAAGCCATTCCAGACCAAACCCACATGATGACACGGAACGACACGCCAAGGTCATAAATCACCTGGAGAGGAGAGGTGAGGCAGGGAGGAAGATGGGTAAGGAGAGAGACAGGTAGTGGACAGTGGAGTGTAGAATACAGGAAAGAGGAAGGGAGAAGAAAATCAAAAAAACAAAGTGTACATCAGCATGTTGTAAATTTGACCTTATTACATCATCCTTTAGCCTGAAGCGCTGCTGCAGCTGTACGCAGAATTAGATCCAGGTTCAGTGGTGGTGCCTTCACTTGCTGTGGTGCTGCTCTCTAACAAGCTGCCTGCTGATTTGAGTCCATCATAAATGTGTCCACATGTGAATGGACTGTGTGGTATTTTTCATTTTTATTTTTAATGTTGGCTATAAGCTTCATTGATTAAGCTTCTGATTTGAACAGTGTTCATGTTTCTCATGTTTCAGTATTTTGTCTTTCAGTGTAAAGCTAATTAGGTTTACATCTAATGAATAAATCACTCATCTATTCCTCCCTCTCGTGTGCCCTTTCTTTTCATTCTTCCCTTATCAAGCAGTCTCTCTCAGCTTTCAGCAATAACTCCTACTTCTTAAGACAAGATTATGTTGTATGGAAACTGAATCAGTGCTTTTGTGTGTGTGTGTGTGTGTGTGTGTGTGTGTGTGTGTGTGTGTGTGTGTGTGTGTGTGTGTGTGTGTGACTACCTTGACACCAGGGAAGGTGACAGCTGAAGAAGCATAGGAGCCAATCATGAGGGAGAGGATGGTCAATCGTACATTCCCAAACATGTTTGGCAGCTGGATGTGAGAGAGACAGAGAGAGAGGGAGAGAGAGAGAGAGAGAGAGAGAGAGAGAGAGAGAGAGAGAGAGAGAGAGAGAGAGAGAGAGAGATGATGATATAAAACAAATAAATGAACAATGCAAACAAGATTTGATGTGAGACATTTTACTACATTTTACTTAAACTTAATTTACTAAACTTAAACATCTGATCTGAAACATGAGAGCTTGGAGACAAAATATGGACTGCTGTGTGGACAATATTTCAGAAAATATTCAAACTGCTGTGTTCTGAATATGAGGTCACAGAAAAAATATTCGAAAGATTAATATTTCTATATATACAATGACAGCTGTATAATCAACACATTTGGGGTTTATAGTCTTTTGAAGCACTTACACCAACTTGTTCTCCCTCACTTCAAAAAGTGAAAACACTGTGCTTTGAATTTTTGCCACACTTCTTGTAATAAATCTGTTGCAAAACGTCCACGTGTAGCTGAGAGAGCAGAGTGCCTACATTTAAGGATTAGGTTACTGCAAGTGACCTGGCACAGATTAATGCATGCTAGCCTCAGCTGCAGCCTTGGGATCCTGTATGTGCAAGGACCATGGACATAGCTTAGGGGCTGTACAGATACTACTAAGTAAGTATTGGACAGAAGTGTTGATGTGATATAAGAACTTATTGATCATGAAGCCTAATGTTACTCTCATATTCTGTGATTTATTCAGCAAAGTGCACGATGGACTTCAGACACAGACAGTATATACACTCATCTCCAAATTCTATGACACCCGACGCAATTTTTTTTATTAGGAACACATCATACATTCTCCTTCAGCTATGGCTGGAGAGGATGAAGTAAAGTAGTTGTAATTCAGCCACTTCACCACTAGATGCCACTAAATCTTACACACTGGGCCTTTAAGTATTATCAGCACAACGTACAGGAAGTTATTCCCTGTCAGTGTTTGACTGTCAGATCTCATGTCACTGCTGTAGAGCTTTCTCTCCATCACCACCACCATCCATAAACATACCTGTTCATTAATGCATGTTACTAACTAAACTTCTTCCACTACATATATTATTACTGTCATTATTGCTGCCATATCTCCATTACAGTTTAGTTGGTTAATGATTTGCTGCTGCTGTGCATCTGTGTCCCTCTATCTCTATCACAGGTTCCACTGCTACTGTAATCATTCTACCATTCATTGTAATTGTACAATATGTTACACTGCAGTTTAGTCACTGAGGTCATGCTTTGGCGTCACTTGAAATAAATCTTTTTGTTTTTGTTTGTTCTCAGGAGATTTTATTCAGTTATTATAAAACAAACCAAATCCCATCAAATGTCACGTTCTTTAGGATGAAATGTTTTTGACTGTGTTCACTACTTTTTGTGTGACACACAATTATTTGCAATCTTTATTAGACTAGACTAGAGTTTAAATGGGACTGATATCATCTTAGCCATCTCATATTGAATAGGCTGGGAATGCTGAATACAAAATGTCTTTCTAACTTGTTAATGTTTCTGTTACTGAAGTACTCTTCATCTTCTGTGCTTTACACCCTATGAATTTGCAGCCATGACCTGATGTAATCCTTCCTTAGGAACTTAAGCGGGACAATAGATAAAGAGCTGCCCATTTGGGTACTTGCCCCTGCCGTGCCCCATTCTAGGAACCACCCTTTCTAGCCATTGTACAACACTGACAAAATGTGGACGTGGACAGAGATGTCACTTCAAATAATAAATCAGACAAAGTAGAGCTCTTAGCCCAGTCTAGGAACAGCTTTGAGGATCTGTCAGGTATTTAAATACATATGAAGTCAATGTATACACACTGTCTGGTTTTTGTTTGTGCCTAAGGGACAAGTGAACACCACTGACTATCAAGGTGAGTGCTGTACAACCACAAGCATCATGATATCTACCGGAGATTGACAACGTGTAAATCAATAGTTTCTCGTGACAACTTTGCACGTGTTTAGCTATATATATGTGAACATACTACTGTGTGTGTGTGTGTGTGAGTGTGTGCACATGTGTCTAAAGACTTTCACTCTAACTTTAGACTCAGCTGGAGCACTGCCAATCACACTGCACATGCCTCTGTTCACACTACAGACTTTCATGCTTAAACTTATGGCTCAGCAGATTTTTTGGATGACTGTTCATTTCTACATGTCAACTGTTTTTGAAGTGTTCTTAGCAATTCTGATATTCATTCACCTGAAAGTTCTGTGTATAGTTTGTTACATAGAACCATTTGGGAAGGAGTCATTGGAAACTTGTAAAAGGGCAGACCCTTTCAAAAACACAGGCCAGGTGATTGGTGAATCTGTCTATTATGGGTGGACTTCAACCAATCAGATCAACAAACCATACAACATACTCAAACTCTGAGAGAAGGCGGGAGAAGAGTGAAAACATCTTTTCCATTAAGAAAAGCATTTAGAGTTGTTCTTTGCTCTTCTTGTCATGAAATACTCAGTTCTAGATATAACTGATGCAAACTGCTTTTTAGCAGACGCCATTGTTGTTTTTGATCTCACAGTCTCATAAATCTGGCATTAAACCACACCTATAGCTAATTCATCAGAGGACGTCAACAAAACAAAATTTTCCCAGCCAACACAGCACAAAGCTTTATGCAAATTAATGTGCTATGACTCATTAATATGCAATCATCATCTGGTGACTTTGAATGACTTTTGGAGCTACTACTAAATACTTTGATTGGAAAAAAATTGGCAGCACTGGACGAGCATGGATGACAGACTAAAAATTCAGTCGTAGTCAGAGCTAACTGAGCTAACCATGGAGCTGCATCTTTAACACACTCATCTTCCTGATGTTCCTGACATATGTAGAAATATCTGTATGTACGCAAATGTACGCAGACGATACAGTTGTTTTTACTCCAGCAAATGAAGTGGATGAAGCTGCCTGTATTCTTACCTCCGAGTTGGCCCATATACAGGACTGGCTTATGAGATCTTGCCTGCTGTTGAACACCAAAACAACCATGTGTATGATGTTCTCTGAGCATGCAACTAAAATGACACATTCTGATTTTGGATTTGACTCTGTCTTTTAGGAGCCACATCAAAAAATGATCACACCATTAAATTTAACCTGAGTAACTTTAGACAGATAAGGCCATCTCTAAATGGCAGTGCCACTTTAATGTTCCTTCACTCATATTTTCACACATAGATTACTGTATAACAAGTTGGTCTTTTTCCGGAGCCTCTGTATTTAAACCAATTGAATCCTTATATAAAAAAGCAGTTAAAATTTTAGACAAAAAGCCGTTCTCATATCACTACTGCATCATTCTCCCCAAGTATAAATTGCTAAGTTTTGAAAATTTTAAGAAGTTTAAAATAGCTTGTCTGATGTTTGAAGTCCTTCATGGACTGGCACCACCGCCACTTTATTTAATATGCACTGTCCCTTTAAAAAAAAAAAACAACAACATCTAATTCAAAGGTGGGGAAAGTTGTTGTAGGTTTAGAGGGCATTATCACATCACATATGTAAGTGTGATAAAGACAAAAAATTGTTCACTTTGTGACAGATAGAGACATGGAGGAAGAGAAGGGTGGGAGAGAAAGAGAGGAGCAGAGAGGAAGACATGGAGTGAGAGTGGGAGAGTGTTCATATCTCGTTTAGCTTTTCGTTTAGATATTCCGGACAGGACATCACTAGCTCCTTTTCAGCCTAACATACATTTTTAAAGAAAATTGGTCTGACATCTTTCACAATCTAACACATACTTAAGTTTGGGTGCTGTGACTTAAAGAATATTGTGTACTCTGCTTGTCTTGTTTACTGTGTGTTAAACTCAAAGGACCTCCTCTGACATACAGTCTACATTCATTGGGTGGAAGCCGTCCTACTCTACTGGAATGTGTGGAGCTTGTTTTGTCCATTTCTCTCTGTCCTCCCCTCCAGACACGTTCCTACTCACTCTGCCCTCGGCATTTTTGGGGCTTTTTTGAAATTCATTGTATAGAGACAGCTTGAAGAGTGACAGGAAATGTGGGGAGAGAGAGATGGGAAATGACATGCAGCAAAGAGCCACAGGTCAGATTTGAACCCTTGGCTGCCGTGGTAAGGGCTGAGCCTTTGTACATAAGGAGGCTGCTCTACCAACTGAGCTAAACACCACCCCAGCCCTCGGCATTACTTTGAAAGTCTACCTTTACCAACAGTTTCACCATGAAAAGCTCTGTTCCTGTCTGCCTTGTTGTCTGTATTTAAGTAATTTTCTTTGCTGCCTTGCAACAATGCAAGACCTTAGTAGATGACAGTATATGTCTTTCTGTCTGCAGTCCTCTCTCACCGCAGTAATGTTTCCATGTTAGTGTAGCTTTGCTTCCACCTGTTTTTCCATTCTTATCTGCCCTCCCCTCTTTTCCATGATTCTCCCTCCCTCTTTCCATTAGCTGTTCCATCTGTACTCGACTTTATTTTCCAAAGCCTGTCTCTTATCATGCATTCTTGTGCGCTGCTGTAGTGCATATGTAGTTTTAGAGTTGAACCAAATATTTGAAAAGCCTATCTATATGAAGTTCTTTCCCCAGGTTCATTTAGTATATTTCAGTAGTTAATCACACTGATCGTCCAGAACCAGTGTTTGGGCTCTAAGGAAGGCATAGTCTGAGTCAGTATTCAGACAAATCAGTGATATTGTACAATTCTACAATACAATAGAGTTAAGTATGTCCATTTCTCAAATTAAACTTTAGCAGATAGAATTGTGGTGATATATAAATAGGTGAATGTTAACATTATGAAAGGGGACACTTTCTGCACTAGCAGTGAAGGTTGGCACTAAATGTGAATTTTGTTGTTGTGGACAAATGTTGGATGGGTTGCCATGACATTTGATACAGACATTCCAGAGTACCTTACTGATTTTGGTGAGCCCCTGACTTTTCCTCTTCCACCTCCAGTGAATATTTTACAAACAGTGGATGCATTGGACACAAAAAGATATCATTAAGCACACATCTACACCAAGATTTTGGCACTGAAGCCATACTGATTTCTGTCTGTACTCTGGTTGCTAAAACACACTCTCTGTGGTTTGATTTAATTTTTGAAGTTATTTGCAAGCAAAAGTTTATAGAGATTAGTAGAAATGTATCACTCTCGTCATTCTGGTGTAACAAGTCTTGGTCTGGATATCAGTTTTCTGCGAGCTACACCAGTAGCCAATTGTCAGTCATCAGTCATTAAGTCACAGTTAGCAGATGCTAACACGCTGAACTAAGATGGTGACCATGGTTAACAGCATTCTGTTCTAGAAATATATATAATATAAATATTATTAACCCAGCTTAGATTCCTGGAAAACAAACTACCTTATCACAATTGACTGAGGACTACAGTAAATGTGTTATGTTATGTCCACCTTTTGCATCAGGCAGTTAGGTAAGAGCTTATCAACAAGATAATACACGCAGAAACACACAAACACACCAGAGCAGGAATGACAACAGTGAGGCCAAAATGACCAAGCCAAGGACGGGGTCTAGGTCAGGAAGTGGGAGAGAAAGAGAGAGCGAGGGAAGGAGGGAGGGAGGGAGGGAGAGAGGGAGGGAGACAGGGTTGACAAGGGGACAGGGCTGTGGGAGGGTGTGTTAAACTCCCCTGTTTTGGATTGGCTGAGAGGCCACGGCAGAATTTAGAACAAGTGGAACAGCATGTGCTGCTTTCCATAATACACACACACACACACACACACACACACACACACACACACACACACACACACACACACACATACACACACACACACACACATAATCACAGATACACAACTCACAAAGCAAAACCATGCACACGCGTTTGGAACATGAATCCGTAGCTGTCAGCAGGTGTACTGAACTAAATAAACATCCACAGACAAGCACAGGCGTCACAGAATGACCGCTGCTCTGCTCTGTGTAGGGTGAAACCTTCAAGCGTTTACATTTCTGGCCACACCCCAATCTGTGATGTCACGACAGGTGTTTTGACTCTGTCACATGGAAAGATGCAGGTATATGGGATGTCCTAGTGACCCAGTTCTATGCAATGTATCATGGTGCTGTGACGTCACAGACCGAGACAGGAGGGACCTTTGTCCTGTGTCCCATTGTGACCTCCAGACTGGTTCGTCTGCCTGTATTGATGGTAAATGTATGGAGAGCATGAGATGTCCTCATTTAGTTGGACATTGTTACACTTTTTTCAGGTTTAGTCCTTAAAACAGATAGAAAATTATTTATAATTATGATAAGACATTAATGCAGGTGGTTTTTCATGTGGATGTACCCGCTGTAACAGGGCGTGCAGCTGCATCAATATTATTAAGAGTATGGTCTAGATCTGCTCTAGACCTATAAATAAAATTGAATTGAAATTGAATTTGCACTGCGCCTAACAGTCCAAACTGTCCCTTTGCCCTCCTGAGGCTCATGCTTTCTGCCATCACCCACTAAAAACAGACCAACAGCTACTGAGCAGACAAGCAGTGTGGTGAGTCAAATGTTACAGAATTATTTCACAATAATGACACGCTCACTAAACATGATCGCTTACTTCATTTTCTCATAATCACCTTATTGGTGTATATTCACTAACAAATTCAGTTGTTAACAAGAATTGGTCAAAACTGAAGCCAATGGGGCAGCGCTTAGCTCAGCTGGTAGAGCGGCAGCCCCATGTGCGAAGGCTCGCTGCGTCTGGTTTGAGTCCTGACCTGTGGCCCTTTCTCGCATGTTATTCCCCATCTCTCTCTCTCTCTCCCCGCATTTCCTGCTACTCTTCAGCTGTCTCTGTCAATAAAGTTCAGAAAGGCCAAAAAAATACTAAAAAAACACACACACACACACACACACACACACACACAATACCGTCTGCATTACTGACATCCATTAGTCAGACAGTTACTCTCACCTCCAAAACAGTTCTTACCCAGAAAGCATGCATTGTCACTCATAACACACTGACCTAAGAAACATTAACAACACGCAGCATTACACAGCTGAGGAACTTTCATCTATGAAGTCTGAATGATTTTTTCAGTCAGTCTCCATAAATCCCTATGTTCAAATGTCCAAGTTCACAGCAGTTTCCCCGTTCATGACAACTGTACTGAGAGTGAATTTATATAGAACTCACCCGTGCACTGTCCATCCTTTATACTGTCACTTCATACAGGCACAGTCCACAATTAAAGGTGCCAGAGTTAGCTAACAGCTAATTTGTATCTGTTGCGGACATGGGACATCTGCTCAGCCAAAAATCTCCAGTATGCCATTAACAAATCACCTGCTCAAGAAGTCAAAAAAAGCTTTATGATCATCCCGTTTGGTCATTCTCTATTTACCTACTTCCAAATTAGCCCTGTTCATAGTACAACCAGAAAATGTCTCTGTTATCATTCTGACAGGAAGTCATAAGTTGACATATATAAAAACATTTAGAATACCACAGACATAAACCCCCTTTTGAAGACCCATGATACAAAACATTGATTTTAGAATAATATAAAATAGATAAAAGCAACAAATTATGTTATTTTGTGAAGCGGGAGACCAACCTTATCCCAACCTGTCAAACACACTTCAACCTCTGTGTGAGCTTCTGAAAAATAGTCACACACATACAAGGTAGTGGAGTATTAATGTGACAGGACAAAAAAATGTAGTAAAATGTGACTAACTGTATTTTGTGTGATGACAATGATTCAGTCTGTGACAGTGTTACTTTGAGCTGCTGACATGGTGAACTTTGTAATACAGTTGTTATTCTTTCAGGCGAAGAACAGAAAGTAGCCTTCCTCACCTCTGATTCAATTATGAATACATTTTTGACACTTCTCAGATAGTTTGCAAATGCAGTGTGTGTGCGTGTGTGTGTGTGTGTGTGTGTGTGTGTGTGTGTGTGTGTGCGCGCGCCTTTGTATGAGTGGGAATCATACTGTGAGTGAGGTGAAGGTCAGGCAGATTCCTCCAAAGCCATTGAAAGAGACAGCGAGGAAGATGAGGACAGACAGCACTGATGGAACACATGGAAATGAAGAATACCATGAGCTAAGATGAAAGTTTAAAGGCACATTCAGTGTTCAGTTCAGTTGCAACCGTCAGTTGCACACAGCTACAGTAAATGGTAAATAAGAACAGCCAAAGTTGAGCCAGGGAGGTAGACTGCAAAATGCAGTTTACTTCTCCAACAGACAGGCTGGCTATTAATTCTAACATTTGGCTTCAACCTCCAAGTTACTTAAACTGGAAGAGTCTATTTTATGGCCGTTGCAGTGAAACTGCAAAACTAAGTAAAGAACTGACTTTCCTTTATATAGTGTGTCTATATAGTGTGTATATGTGCTGCAGCGATTGGTTCAAACAAGTTTGATGATTCAAGGTGACGTCTTACCTTCAGGGTCATATGCAGCGGCAGCGATCATTGCACAGGAGGCTGCGAAACATGAACTGAAATATATACAGACAGGGGATGTCAGAGCTCTCACAGACTTCATATTGGTTTAAATGTCATGATCAATACACAACAATAAGCTGATAATGTTATACCTGCCAACCAGCCTCAGTGGGCGTGGTCCATATTTGTCCATCAAGAGCCCCAAGGGTAAAGTGGCTGCACTCAAGAGGAATGAGCCAATAGTGAAGCCAAGATTCAATACCTCTTCCTGCTCCACACAACTCGGCCAGTGACCTCTCTCCTTGGAAGTCACGTTGGTGTCAACAGTCTCATTTTCTGGAGAGGTTCATGGTAAAAACAATCAGGAGAGAGTAGAGCAGAGAGAAGCTTTAGGCTGTCAGAACACTTCTCACTGCACTGAGAAGATGAAGCAAGATACTACCAAGAGGACAGGATCTGATCACTGACCATTGTCCTCAGTAGGACAGTGTTTGTGGACAGGCTCTTTGCTGTAGAGTTTTGCAAAATGTTTTAGTTCTGATAAACTCACAAGGATGGAGAGAGACACGTGTTCAGTATCTGACAAGTGTACTTGATGATAACTGCACTACAGATACAGACTGTTTGGATGGCTGTGTAGCCAGTGCAACAGTGGGAGAAGAAGCCTTCAGTGATATCCAAAGCTCAGCACATCAAAGGTCCAGTGTGTCACATTTATGGGGCTCTATCCTCAGATTTGTTTTTCATTTGTATGCAATCACCTTCAAATAAGAATTATGTCTTACTACCTTAGACTTTCACTGGCTCTAGATCACTGTCAGTGATTGAGCTAAATAGAGCTTTCTGAAATGGAGGTGGAGGTGGAAAATAGCTATCTGCTAGAACCTGGCACAATGCATATGCTCTTGTTGAACAAGATTAATATTTTATTGTGCGCTGTCCCTGTCTTGAAATAAATAAATTACAATTACAATTGCCCATTTTCATAGTGTAGTGGAGTTTCTTTCTTTTACATGCCAGGAAGTCGGGGGTGAAGTGAGGGATTCACAATCAGCAACTACATCATTGGATGGAACTAAATTCTTCACACTGGTTCTTTAATCCAAAACTCTCAGACTACATATCCAAACTACGGATATGTGTACATATTTTATTGTTATTCCAGTGAACTGTTGTTTTCAAATATATTTATAAAGGTGACAAAAATACCAAATTCCCAACATGAATGAGGTCAACAACAATATAAGACACAGAGACTTTTAGACAGGATTTACTTAGTTATTGCATTTGTGTCTAAAACAAGCCACATTCAATATTTAATGTAGAAGCAATTGATTGCTTTGAAGCAGAAGGAAAGGGCCCTTAAACCCAGACCCTGGGGCACTACAGGCTTATGAAAAGTCCTGAATCAGGTCCCCATGGTGCTGATAACGGTAAAGAAGTGCATGGAAATAACTGTCCAAGGGTAGAGCCTGAGAACAAATGGACTAATATGGCATGAAACGTCCACGTCTGACTGTGAGCGATGATGCAGTGGAGCTGGTTGGACGGTGGCCTTACCGACACAGAGGTGGGAATAGAAGCCTTCATTCTTCAGCATGATGAGCAGTGAACCCCAACCCAGCAGAACAGCAGAGAAGAGTAGGTTCTCTATGATGGCTGTGATAGCCATCCACCACCTCCTCCTGTATGCCTGGGACAAGCTGGGAGCCATGACAGCTGGAGACAGGAGAACGGGAAGCATCCAGTATGAGAGGAAAACTTAGTGAAGAGAGGACACAGCAGGAAGAGCAAGTACATCCAATCCTCACTGTGAGTCATTTTCATACTTTAACGTTACCTTCTTTAACACAGTTCATTCTGTGACTGCAGAATCACAGAATGAACAGAACCTCTTTCCATATTTGATAAACTTTTGGTACGCGGTACATAAAACACAGAAAAGTACTGAAGGAAATAGTTCTTGTGGGTCTGACTCAGCTCTCTAACTTCACTTCCTCATATACATCATGTGTACCCTTTTACATGTAAAACATCTAAACTCACCACATACACACATTTGCTCTCTACATGCCTACGTGTACCTCTTCTTCAATCTGCCAGTAGTTTTTATATTTGGCTGTCTCCTTTTTGTAAGTAGCTTTGGATAAAGGCATCAGCTAAATGTCCTCTGTGCATCTCACCCTGGGAGCTTACATTTTTCTTTTTCACATCAGTAGGAGAGAAGCAGTGACACAATCATACACTGTGCTCAATCTAACTCAGCAAGCAATCAGCTCTTCAATCTATTTATTCCAAATTTGCAATTTGTCCTTTTGGATCCTCACATAGTAAGTCCACCTTTTGATTTCACACAACATAACATAATCACATTGGTTTAAAAACCAAAGCCAACAGCAGTTTAGCCAGTTTAACCACAACAACAACAGGGACAATCAACCCTGTAAATTATTGGCTCAATTACAGTGATGCCAAAATCCAAAACTGTCACAAAGCGGTCAGGCTCACTGATGCATTTCCTCCAAACACACCCGGATGTTAAAGAGCAGATACCTTGGTATGAACAGTATTCCGAGCTTCCATTTCATAGTTTACAGTGATGTCAGCCTGTGAGCTGTCATGAAGTATTGAGGAGGGGACGGGAAGATGAGATGTTTGACCCCACCTGACTTTAGCTGGAGCTATCAAATGTAATGCACTGATCTAACTCACATGAGCACATGAACCACACACACTTCCAAACATTCAGGTTGAGCTACAAATCAATGGACGCAGAGTTCTTCCCAGCTATGAGCGTGTAAATATTTGATGGACTTATGTGGTGTGTGTGTGCAATGACTCAACCTGTAAAAGGCACATGTTTGCACACCGGAAAACACCATTCAGTCTGAGGTGAAAGAGCCAGTCATCCAACGGGATGTGTGTATGTGTACTTGTGTTGCATGCTGGGCTTTTCATTTCTGTATGGACGAGTTTGAAGGGGGTCCAATTCTCAAAGATCTGCCTTCATCCCTCAGATACATGCATATCAAATGTTGGACAGAGCTCTTGAAAAATGGATGACATGATTAATAAAGTCACAGCAGTTAATGATCAACAACAACAACAAACTAACTGATCCTTATGCAGTTTAGTCATCATAAGTCCCTCCAGAGTACAGTCTCATACAGCCACTGGTCAGTGTCATTAAAGCCCCCCTGCAGACTTCCTGGGGGGATGTCTCCACATTTGTCTACATGTGGCAGAGTCTTTAAAGTCACTTACTTCATGAGCCAGTAGACGATCTGTGTTCATGTGCTGATGATTGTTGTCTTCAGCAGAGACTTTGATTCTGTTTGGAGTTTCATCTTTCTTTCTATCTCTTGAAGATTTTGCCACTTTAACACTTAACCTACAGCACACGTCCTCAAAGGCTGGATCTGTATGTTTAACTTCATCTTCATAAACTCCATGTTTAAATGTTCATAAGCATTATACTATTACACAAATAATGTGGGTCAGTAGTGTCATGGTGGAAGGGAGACTTTTATTCTGAAGCAGCTCATCCAGTAAAGGATAAATGCCCTGTGTTATAAATAGACTACTGCATATTTAGCTCACCCACAAATGGCCCAGCAGGATTTGCACATTGTCACTTAACCTCTACTTCAGGGTGTCAGGATCATTATGAAAGTAACATCAGCCACAGAGGAGGAGCAGATTTACAATAATTGCTGATCCATAGACGGATGAAACAACTACACCATACCATCCACTGAAAACTGGACATCTAGGTCATGCCTTTGCCACAGGAGAAGGACACGTGCAGACCACGACTGAATGAAGCGTATCCTAGGTGATTTACACACGTGGACACACACACACACACACATGCTGACTGAAAAATATAGCCCGCACATATCATGCACTACACCACTGGACCTGGGTCCTTCCTCTAAAGTTTTGTCATCCTTATGAGGAAAGGGCCAACAACAAGTGAATCAGAATGAATGATCTCATTGATATTGTTCCACCGTTCATGCAGTCACTTCTAATAAACTTTAGAAAAGGTTCAACCAACGGTTGGCCCACCATCACCTTCAGTGATGTCATGTTCCACTCACTTGTGTTTATAAATCACTATTTGCATGTCAAAGTGACACTCGCCTGTCAAAAAGTCATTTGTTTGCCAAAGACTGAATTCTATCAAAGCTATCAGCTCCCTTTATGTCTCACACAGAACTCATCTGCTGATGATTGACAGGAGGAGATCTTACTGATCCTAATGTAGTTGTATCCTCATAAGTTCCTCCAGAGTGTGGTCCATACAGCCACTAGTCTCAGTCAGCGTCATTAAAGCCTCCCTGCAGGCTTCCTGAGGGGACGTCTAAAAGTGGCAGAGTGAGGAAACAACGTCTTTAAAGTCACTTACTTTATGAGCTGTTCTTCTCCAGTAGATGATCTGTTTGTGTTTCCTTCACGGCTGCTTCAGTTTAGAGGTGATTCTTTTCTTGTGGAGTCAGTGTGATACCTTCTGTGTGACAGCCACATGTGCACTCACTCTGGCTCTCTCTTACACTCTCTCTCTCTCTCTCTCTGTACAGTGTGTCTATAAAAGGCGCTCAAAACTCACCCACCCATTCCACTGACCTTAACACAGACACACACACACACACACACACACACACACACACACACACACACATTCAGAAACACACCACACTCTTGTGCACCAGAAATTTGAGTGTGTCTTATAATACTAACATGTTTTGTGTTCTAGAAGTGACGTGAACATTGTAATCTCCAGAGCTGCTGATTTGAATACTTATGGTTATGGATTTACACCGCACGTGTTGGTGAGTCAGTTTTCCACCTGTCATCAGAGTCAGCACTGATATACTTGTAGCTTGCTCACTGGCCCCACCGTGTGGTAGAAGCAAGAAGCATTTGCAAATCTCTGCCACAGTTAATGAGACACACGCTGCTGATTCTCTGACCACTGCTGAGGTCTGCAGGTCCTGTAATAACTACGGACAAACTACTAATAACTAATAACTACTGACAGAAATAGTGGATATGCAGTAGCTTCCAAGCCACTGTGTAAGTGCTTGAAACCTGCAGTCCTTGTAATGGCCAGCAGGAGGAGACTCCACAGGTTGCAAAGAAAGTCTGATTGTATGTGAGCTTATGGGAAAATGAATCACTGTAATCCAATTCAACCAGTCTGCCATGACTTCTACTTTTGTGAGACTGACAACTTTTCAGGTTTTGTTGACTGTCATATTTCTCTCATAATTCTACTTTGTTTATTTTTGAGCTCCAAGTGGGTGCAGTTGTTGCACAGGACAAAAGCTGAAAAATGATGAAGAATTTATGGAAGAGCTGTCATAGAGCTGTCGACTCTAGTGGATGGTTGGCATATTCGTAGTAACAGTTGCCTCATGAGTTTATGGTCTCAGTTGCTAGTTTGAAGTCTTCTTCCATACAGCATGATGTTCATTTAGTAAATGATGGTCCTTAGAGTAAAATGCATGCTAAAAATAGTGACAAATCACAACCATGTCATATCCTCAAGTTGTCAGTCCAAATATGGTCACTCCAGAAATAACAAGATGACACAGCACCAAACTTGAGGCTTAAACTTGTCATTCACAAACCATTGGGAAACGTCATCAGGTGGCTCTGTCTACTATTAATTATATGATACAGTCTATAGTTTCAACACAGTATGTAGAAAACAATGCAAACATTTCAGCAGCCTAACCTGCATGTAGCATAAAGCATTGTAAAGACTATTTGAAACAAACATAGCACTCATCAACTCTGAACCATTTTATATTTATTGTTTTCATCCTGTAAAATCATTTCTAATGACAACACAATCATCAACAGTAGAATGAATAAGAAAAAAAGTATAAATTAAATCTACAAAATATTTAATAGTGCTCCTTTGTTTGACTAAATGAGAAAAATAAAAAACATTAACCACTGAGTGCATCTACACATTCCTTCAGCCTCAATGGTATCAAAACAAAATATTATATTGCAACAAAAAATCCTGTTTGCAGTTTTCAAGCTTTCATATGAGAAACATTTTGGAGCAAAGAAAAAATAATGAAAAAAGAGGCAGAAGTGTGGGGAGCACAGAAGCAAACATTTCCTCTATGGGTCTGGATAATTATCGAAGAGCCAAGTGACGAAAACAAAACAAAGACACAAAACAGGTGAGCTGGTCTGACAGCTCCAGAACAGATTGTGACCTCAGAACAAGCAACGCTTCGTTGTTGTGAAGCAACAGGCTTATGTTGTACTGTCATACTGTTATGAAAATAAAGCATCCAATAAACATATCATTTTACAAGATCAGGTCAGAATATCACAAGAATAACGTCAAAATATTTTCTTAATGAAGTGAAAATTACCAGAATAAATTTAGATAAATAAAGTTACAATTTTAATAGAAAATGCAAGAATATAGAGTTAAATGAAAAGTTCTGATGTTCTGGACAGAGTCTGAACGTAAACGCTCCGCTCGACCAGCAGGCCCGTGGGCTTGCTGGGTGATGTATTCTGACATTCTGATTAGTAGTGGACGGGTTTGTAGGTGAAGCGTTTACACACGAGGCACAGCAGCATAACTTCATTTAATATCTGAATGTTTGGAGTAAAGACGTTCGGTCAATATGAAAACATGCGTGTCCTTCTATTAATTATCCATTTCTTAAAATGTTGTCATAAGATGCTTTTATCTATTTTCCAGTAATTTGATGCATAGCTATATATCTCTGAGAGGAGAGGAACCAAACACAAACCTTTTACAAACATAAATTCTAACCATACATATTGTGACTGTACCATCCTAACACCATGGCTTTGTTCACACAACAGGTGGACTCTAATCTCAAAGCTTGTGAAAAGCCTGTAAAATCTTTACAGATGACGTTACTTTCATAACATAATGACCTTTTCTCCACTATTAGAACTTCATTATATATTCGTTAGTGGCCAAATGTGATATACAACAAAGGTTATTGCAGCTACATGAATGAAAAAATCCAAAAAATGCAAATGGAGTGAGATGTCACAATGGCATCACTGGAGAAAATGGCAGACAGGTCACTGATTTGCACAAGAAACACGTGTAAGAAAACACTCGCTCGCTGTCAGGCTCACTGTATGACCTGTGCTAAGAGATCACATGAAATGTGTCCAAGCACACGAGCACAGAGGCAGATTCTGTGGTAAACAGGCATGGGGGTAAAATAAGTCAATACATTAAAGAAAGCAGCTAAACATACAGTGTCGCAGTGAGTGGAAGATAAACACTTCAAATAGATTTAAAGCTGTAACAGAAAGAACCATATTAACCCATTTAGCTTACACACATTTAGACGCTTTGCTGCACCTGAAGTGCATGACAACCTCTACGACCTCTACTGTTTGACATTGAGTATGAAGAACATAATCAACACGTCTTAACTAAACTCATTCATCCTGCTGTGAACGTTCAGCTTCAGGATGTCTGAAGAACGAGCCACAGTCAAATTACACTTAAGATTTGAAGAGCTTTTCAGTGTCAGCAACAGAAAAGACAAAAGACAATGAACCGTCCACCTGTGGTGTGTGAGTGTGTGATCCTGAACCACAGACATGCTTTTCTCTTTCCTCTCTCGTTTTTCAAACAGACATTTTCATCTAAAAGGTGCTATGTGCAGTCAGTTGGATCACTCTGAACTCACCAAGCATCTAAATGAGTTTCCAACTTTCTTCTATTTTTTCCAGAATCTTTCCGTTTTACTCTGAAACTTTGCCCTCTGCTGGCTCTAACAGCTCAAGTTCAGTGGTCGCCTTGTTAGAACATTTCACTGTTCGCACCATGCAAAGCAGTTCTCTAACAGAGATGAACTGTAACTAAAATTTGCATCCAGTCACTGCCAGGTGGAACTTCTGCTTAGCAAGAATGTTAGCTTGTAATATGTGATTCATTTCAAGAAGTAAAATCTGACATGTGACACTACACCTGAAAAAAAAAGTTTAAATATGATAAATTACTTTTCACAAAATAAGCAAAAAAACACAATAAATCTCAAATTAGAAAAAAAAAGTCCAATAATCTCACACTGATGTTTATTGAAGCATATTCCTGGCACACCATAAAAATATATCAGCATCGCGTTTTAACGTGACACTGATACATTTTTATTTGTCTGGTCTGGCAGTATTACGCTTCCGTAAATATTTCCCTACATGAATAGTACTAACTCAGATTCATACAGAATATGAACAAAGCAGTCATCTCTATATTTATAGAAGACTGTCAGCTAAGCTGCCTCAAACTGACATTTTTGGGAGTTTATGATGCTACACTCACTTCCTGTTGATTGTATTTTATCAGACGGTGCTACAGATGTTTTCCAGCGACAGAATTAGACAGTAGTAAACTCTTTACTTGCCAAACTTTAAAGCTAGCTGCTAACTACTAGTCACTACAAATTGAATAACTGATGCCACCCAGTCCTGATTTCAAGTCAAATGAAACAATCAGAAAAATGAAAAACAAACCCAAAAGTTTTGATGCTCTCCGTTGTATTTGACATTCTGTGTCCCTGGTCAGGTTTGGCAGGCAGTCTAAAAACATATTATAGCATGCTAACATGCTAATGTTTATCTTTTAGTATTGAATGCAAAGGTCAGCAGGTCAGCATGCTATGTTAGCATTCAGGTCCAGCTTTATCTTATCTTAGACATATTTTATGTTTCTGGACTGACAAACTGAGCTGAGAAAGCTCTGAGATTCAAATGTGTGATCATATCTTGGAGAGTCTGCTAACTACACAAAGCACCTTTTATTATTGAGGAGACGCTCTGAAGCAGCCTTGACTTTTCTTTGCTGTTGTTTCCTGATTGTCTGTTGGCTAAATATTTCACTCTTACATTCTACCATGGCAAAGTATTCATCACCTTTGCTCGCCTGTGGTATATCTATCATCTGATTTATTCCACCTGTTTTTCTTTTTTTCTCTTCCTTCATTCCTTTCCTGTCTTTGACTGCTTACCCCACACGCCACCCGTCCTTGCCTCCTCCCATCACTCCCAAAAGATGTTGGTGATGTCAGAGTCCAAGCTAAAGATCCAGAACACTAGCGGTGCAGAGACCAGGACGAATGACCAGGACACACCCTTCACTGACTGAGACAGCCTGGTCATCACGGCACCGACCAATCCCACGTTACCTCTTGTCCTCTGCATCTCCTCTTCCTCTTCCAGTGACTGTTTAAATGACAAATGACAAGGTTACACACAAATACAAACACACACACATAAGTAGCCATTCTACGCTTTAACAGGAGCATTGTCCAGCACAGCTTCTGACCTGGATCTGGCTTCCTGGCTCAATGTAGTTGCGGGCCAGAAATTTAAGAACCTCGTCCATCAAGATGACAGGAATGGACATTTTCAGCACCACCACCCACTGAGGCCACGAAAGAGGGCGGATCTGGAAGATCACCTGAACACACAGACGAAGAAGTGTCAGTGAAATGATGTTTTTGATGTGTGGTGTATGATACCATGCTGTTAAATCTGATCATGTGATGATGATTAGGATTAAACCACCATTTACAGTCAACAATGCGTGCTTACTGGCAGTGGGTCTACATAGAGAATGAGGAAGTGTAGAGCCATGGACAGACAGATGGCCCCCACCAGCCAAGGGTTTGACCAGGGAGGCATCTTCAGCAGGGACTGGTTCTCTGAAAGACTGGACAGAAGAGGAAAAGAAGGAAGGTGTTATTTTGTTACTGTTTAGGACAACTTCATTTCAATCCTCAATCCACAGCCTTCAGACGCCTACATGCAGTTTGTATGTTCAGCATGCAGGTGTGCTTATTTAGTTCTTACCTGTTCAATGCGTTGCACATCTCTATGGTAACCAGAACTGACAGGGCCATAGTCATGGGATAAGGAGACTCAAAGACTGAACACTGCACACCAGCAAACTCAGCATGGCCTTCACTGCACTGCAGGTAGTGGGACTGTGGAGAGAACAGAAGCTGGTCTCAGTCACCTACAATTCTAACACTGTGGTACGTTTGTTCAGTTAGTGTCCTGCAGGTGAATGTCTGCTAACACTACAACCAGCACAGTAGTGTGACATGTTCTAAATGTGTGTATATTTTCACTCAAAGCTTCAAATGTAAATATGAGATGAGGAAAATGACGTTTGGTACAGCCAAGTATGAACGAGAGTCACAGATGTACCACCTCAGAGAAATGTCAGTGCAGAAACTCTTAAATATGGCGGAGTTGTTAATACGATGATGCAATTTTTTTATAAAAGCATGTTTAAGGTCTGTTAGTGTTAGTGCCACAATGTATCCACTACAGTTTTTAATGTAAGGTCACAGAGTATGAGAAGCATGAGAGAGGTGCAGTGATGGGGAGATGTGTGTTTACCAGTTGATAGAAGGAAAGTTTTGGTCCATCGTGGGCTGCCATAAACCACCAAGCAGCAGCCCCCACTGTGGCTGCTCCCACATAACCTGGTAAAGACAGTAAGGAGTCATTCAGTTTAGCAGGACATGCATGAAGCATGTAGATTTGTGTGTGTGTGTGTGTGTAGTACTAATCATCATAATTTGATGATGTGAGGCTTGTGACTCACATCCAATGATGAGATAGCGACAGAACAACCAGCCGGAGATCAGAGGCTCTTTGGGGGAGCGGGGAGGGCGGGACATGATGTCCAGGTCTGGAGGGTTGAAGCCCAGAGCTGTTGCTGGGAAACCGTCAGTGACCAGGTTGACCCACAGCAGCTGGACAGGGATCAGCGCTTCAGGCATACCCAACGCAGCTGTCAGGAAGATGCTGATAAAAGAGAAGGACAGTGAGAGAATGATCCATCCAGCTACATGACAGGGAGTCTACAGTTAGTACACCACTTGACTGTCTTCATGCTGTTCTGAATCCACGTCTTCACTAACCAGACCACCTCTCCTATGTTGGATGATATGAGGTATCTGATGAACTGCTTCATGTTGTTGTAAATGGCTCTGCCCTCCTCCACTGCAGCCACAATGGTGGAGAAGTTGTCATCGGCCAGAATCATCTCAGAGGCCGACTTGGCCACTGCCGTGCCGCTGCCCATAGCAATGCCAATCTCCGCCTTCTTTAACGCTGGAGCATCATTCACACCATCACCTGTCTGAAACCAGCAGAGAGATGGAGGAGTGCTGTAATACAGGTTATCAACACAGAATGGTGACAGTGCTTCGATGACAAGATGGTGCTCTCACCATGGCAGTGATGTCACTCAGGCTCTGCAGGTACTCCACTATACGGCTCTTGTGTGCTGGTTCCACCCGGGCGAAGCACCTTACCGTCCTGCACGCCTGACGCTGCAGGTGCGGGGGCAGCTCATCAAACTCTCGTCCTGTCAGACCCCCGTTTACCCCGCCACCCTCCATCTCCTCTTCCTGCTCCGTGATGATGCCCACCCTCCGACAAATAGACAGGGCCGTCCCTTTGTTGTCACCTGGAGGGGAAATGAGGAGTGATGACTTGTTGCATTATTTCTTACAAAGTTTCCAAGCTGACCTTCAGCTTCATGGATTTGTGTAGAGCGCAGTGTAACTGCACAGTGGAGGGAATGAAACAGACTCCATGATTTATGGGTTTTACGGGAGTCCAGAACTGTAATTACTGTGTACTTACCTAACCAGTCAGGTGTGTGTCAGTGTAGCAGTGCTGGACGGGTGGAGGCTGTGGTTTTATACCAGTTTTGAGCACTATCACTTCTTCTTGCAACTTTTATTTATTCCCTTTTTTTAAAAAATCACTTTGACGTTTACTGGAAATTATGGAACACTTGTTGTCTTCTGAAAGGTTCCAATAGATCCCAAATTATAGTTTAATTACAACGTAATAATTTGGTGAAAATGAATCCTTTTTTCAGGATGCAGATCATACACAATCTCTGTTGTTGTGTGGGATTTTGCAAATGTATAGTGTACATTTAGATGTCTGCGTGGTTGCGTGTGTGCAAGCTTACCTGTGATCATGATGACTCTTATGCCAGCCTGCCGACACATTCGAACTGCGCCAAGCACTTCTTTCCTGGGGGGGTCCAACATGCCCACACAGCCCACAAAGGTCAGGTCCGTCTGAAAGGAAGGAAGAGATGAGAGAAGGTGTACACGAATAGTTTAGTGTCTCTTCAATCATCAGCAACACTTTATTTCTTTATTCAGAGTCACTGGTAAAGACTGACAAGAGAGAGGTTCCATACACTGTCTGGCAGACATGTATTCTATATGTTACATTAATATTCAACCATACCATACTTTTAACATTAATACAACATAATATGGAGAGGGTACTGTCTGCCCTTTTTGAGAACATTCATCACCTCATAGTTTGCAAAGGCGGCCGAGTTCTCCAGGTTGAGGCAGTGAATGTCAGGGGGCGTGTCCCTGGTTGCCATCGCGAGACAGCGCAGTGTGTCTCGGCCTGATCCCCATTCCCGCACTTTAGACAAGAGCTGCTCTCGAACCTCCGGGGTCAAAGGCACACAGGCAGAACCGCTGATCCGGATATGATTACAGCGCTCCAACACACTCTCTGGAGCTCCCTGATTGGATCAGGAGGAGAGAAAGACAGAGAGAGACATGATGATGTGTCCTTTATAGCCATGGGATAACCAAATGCATCATAATGAACGGTGTGTAACTCACTTTGATGAACATCTTGGCTCCAGAGGCAGACCTGGTGAGTTTATTGGATGAACAGAAGACAGACATGGACTTCCTGTCTCTGGAAAACTCCAGTGTCAGCTCTTTCCTCATGAGCTGCTTAATCACCTGAAAACAGAAATAGAAGTAGAGTGTGTAGAGTTCATTGTTAACAAAAATCCAGTGAGCATTACCGGCTTTTCCCAGTGTCTGTCACACACACTTACAGAGCAGCATGCGGTAGCTCTCTCAGCAGGGCTCAGTCCTCTCAGGTCCGTGTCAAACACGTTCATTTTCTCCACCAGACAGCAGAGGGCAGTCTCAGTTGCCTCCCCTACCTTCTCATACACGCCCTTTGCCTAGAACACACACACACACAATCAGATGCAGATCTAAACGTTCCAAATCCAAATCCATATACGGTCATCTACGAGGGTCTGAGCACTTGCTGCTGTCATGTTCACCCCTTACCTCATTGTAGTCCAGTGATGAATCATTGCACAGCGCACAGATGGAGGCCATCTCCACCAGACCTTCGTACTGACTGCACTTCACCAGTGAGCCGTCCTTATAACTAGAAAGACACAAGGACAGGCCATGACAGCGAGAAGAGAAAGAAAGGTGAACGATGAAGAGAGAAAATAGAGGAATGCACAAAATGTAACAAAAAGGAAGGAGAAATAATTTGTGTGTTCTCATCATCCATAAAGTAAAAAATTAAAGACACTCACACTTCTCCTTCAGGGGCGTACGTAGATCCAGTGACTGTGAACTCGCTGGGTCTGCAGCGCTCCCCTGACACACTGTCTACAACAAACATCTGAAGGCAGACAGACATTTCAATAGTTGACTGATTAGTTTAATAATAATAATAATACTAAAGAAAAGTTAACATCTGAGGTTAGATCCACATTCCAGCAGGTCATTTGACCTCATTAACCTCAAAGTCAACACTACACTGAGGTCAGTAACTTCATGTGGTCATGTTGTGGACTTTATGTGCTGCACTGCTGCTACTTTTCACTGTTCATGCACTGGATGGAAACACTGAAATAAAAGAATGTTTTCAGTTGTGGCCACCAAACACAGAGTGGCTGGTGAATCCAGGATGTCATGATCACATCTCTGTTGCTCCCAGTTCATCTTTTTAACAGGAATTACGTTTAATTCACTAAATATTTATGATTACTTTTTAAATTTTGTGTCAGTGAAACATTTCAATTAAAAATATCCAGAGGGATTATACATACTGAGCCACTGGAGGCCTTTTAATGTGAAACATCCACACTGATGGAGTTACAGCTGTGGAAATGTACATTATGAATTTATTAATACAGAATGGAGGAAGCTTCAACTGCTGTATTAACTGCTGTAGTTTTCATTTGATGGCGTTCTATATATAGTAAGGCTCCTATCAATCTAAACTGAGGGGCGTTATGAAAAAGGTCAAATCAAAATCAAGACGCGATTTTCTCAGTGTCAGACTTCACAGTGTTCACATGGTGAAAGCATTAGGTGATGTGCTGTGCAAGGTTCGTTTCAGGCCTTATTTAAAGCAGGCTTCACAATGTAAACTGAGCACTTCCTCCACGTTCACTCTTTGTCAACAACACTAATTCCATCAGCGTCACATCATACTGACCAACTCTGTTGCTCTTCGTTTCTCTTCTGACATACATTCACCAGTTCTGCTCACTTCCATCTCTACATTCAGCAGTTCTGCAACATTTACTGTTTGTCTTAGCCATGCCCTTCATGCAGCCCCTCACTTCTGAAACAAGTCATCTCTTTAAGCCTCCTGCTCTGCCGAGTGACAGCTATCACTTAGCTTTAACTTAGCAAAAGTCCACAACTTTTAGAGCTTCATTCAGTGATTTTGGTGAAACTTTGTCATATTTTCTATGAAAATATTTTCTGTTCTTTCCTCTCATGTCCTTTGACTGCATTACTTCAGCTGATTTATGGAGTTTCCTGATGAACAGATGACTTAATTTGTTGTTAGCAGTTAGCTACTTTAGCTGCGAACTTGGGCTGCAAGCTTCTTTCTCACAGAGATTACTTTTAATTACGTTCACCTCATTGTAACATTATATATGTGACAGAAACATCAGTCATGTGAGAGCTAAGTCAGGATGACTGGCCAACATAGCAGCTTAGATGCAGGTAGATCAGCCTAATGTGACGTTCTTCCATGTCTTACCCTGCAGACAGACATCTGGTTGGTGGTCAGCGTCCCTGTCTTATCAGAGCAGATGACAGAGGTACAGCCAAGCGTCTCCACTGATGGCAGGCTGCGGACGATGGCGTTCTTCCTGGCCATCCTTCTGGTGCCCAGAGCCAGGCAAGTAGTGATGACTGCTGGGAGCCCTGGTAGAAACCCCGAAGAGACAGACCAACAGACTTTTAAAAGGTATTTTTAACATACATATCCAAGAAAACTTGGTCTGTTCTAGGTTTTTCATCCATTGAGCTTCTCCTCTAGAGCAGTTGTTTTTGTGTGCCTTGCTCAAAGGCACATCGTCTTCCCCACTTATTTAGACTGAGTGGGGAAGACACTTTGTTTCCCTCCTTGCACCAACACAATATCTACTTCCTCTTGGGAACGGGAACACGCCAGTGAGAAGTGATTCTCTGCACAGATAGAGAAGATGTCTGACCTTCTGGTATGGCAGCTACAGCCAGTGCGACAGCAATCTTGAAGTAGTAAACAGCTCCTCTCAGCCAGCTGCCTCCATGGACCGGATCATTAAAGTGTCCTACATTGATGGCCCACACTGCCACACAGATCACACTGATGACCTGCAGGTTACAACACATGTTAGGTAGTTAGATATGTACATTTACTTATTATTAAGTCCATAGTGACCCAAATCACTGAAACACACAGAGGTCATTACCTTAGACAGCTGTTCTCCAAACTGGTCTAGTTTCTGTTGTAGTGGGGTCCTTTCGGGGTCAGTGGATGCCATCTCATCTCTGATCTTCCCAATCTCTGTCTGCACCCCTGTTGCCACAACGACCCCGATGGCTCGGCCCGCTGCAATATTGGTACCCTGGACAAAGGTCATGATAGACATAACTTCACTATCTAACTATCAAACTCTGTCTCACACTGACAGATTTGGTATGCTCTCACATACAGCACTTAAGATTTAAGTGACTAACTTCCCTCTCTCTCTAACAGCAGGTTCAAAAGCCACATCAGTGGGTGAAGTCACATCAGACCAGCGGCACTCGGATAACCACACCAACAAAGACAACTGCCAGAACGATGTTGCTAAATAAAACATCAATGACTGTTGTTCTTTGACCACAGACCACCTGGGACCCAGCTGCTTTGAGGTCTCACAGAGATAATACATCACACACACACACATCTCGACCATGGCTGCTTTGTTCCAATGGTCTTTTTCCCTCTCCCACACTTTGGTCATGTGTTTTTTTGTCATCACTGAGAGCCTGACCAGGACACTGCATACTGACTCTGTGGTGAGAAAGGCACGGTGTTGTTTCACTGCAGATACGGCAGTTATGGAAAGTGGATGGACCTTGATCCGGAGCATCACAAACATGGGTGACATGTCTGGTGAGTGTGCAGGCCATACAGCAAGCGGGAAGCTTCTAGGAGTTGTACACAACATGAGGAAATGGCAGCAAATGTATGGTACATCAGTGAGCTTCACCCACCCACATCAACATAAGTCTGCCATCTAAAGACTTGCCCACTCAACTTGGCTAATGCTAATGCTTATACTATGGAAAATGAAATACAGCTGGGTCAAGGATGAGGCATGACAAGCCCTGTGTGTCCTTCTCTGCCACCTCCTTTTGTTCATCATCAGCTCCTTAGCCTCGCTGACACTGAGATGATGCTTGTTGTCCTGGCACCAAGATGCCAGGGGTGTGATCCTCTCTGCAGGTCTGGTCCTATCTGATTTGTGGCCCCTTTGCCACATCTAGCCCAGAAGCAGCAGTGTATGGAAGTAGCTAATGAGTGAGTCATCTCACTTCCTTCTCACCTCTGCTCAGTGTTACAAATATGCAGTACTGATTGGCCAGCAGGGTCCCTGATTGAACGACAACACCAATCATATCTTATTTTTTAAATCAAAACATCTCTTGACCGTCACACACAGCGTCATGTGTTAATACAGTGAGTGTGTAGTGGTAGAAAAAGACTATTTGGAGGCTCCACATTGACAAACGTTCCTGACAGATCACAGTAGAGGGTCACAGTGAGAGTTTGATTGCTTGTTCTGGCACGTCTTGAGCAATGACCCATGTACAGTACATTTAACATTCCTGCTAGGAGCTGAGTCATCATTGCTATTAATCGGGCCGATGATGTGTCGTCAGCAAACTTGATGATTGGAGCTCTGTCACACAGATATGAGACACGTTACTTCACTGTTTAATTAGCCTGGTTTGCTCAAATGTTTCTCGTGGATTTGGTAGGGACTATTTTCAGCAGTAGATTAATCGACATTTGGTGCAGTAGTCAGTATTTGGGGCAGCAGGACAGTGTGTGTGGGACTGAGTCAAAATAAACTACACTGTGTGTGTCAGTGGTAATGAGGAACACGTCACCCAGTGCGACAGTGTGGCTCAACACACAGATAGAATATTAACAACCTCATCGTTCATATATAACATGAGGAGCACGGACACAGATGGCTGCTGAAACTCACAGAGAAGAGCATGTTCTTCTTGTCCTGGTTGACAGCTCGGGGATCTGGTACAGGATCTGTGTGTTTGAGCACTGATACGGACTCCCCCGTCAGAATGGACTGGTCCACCCTCAGAGTGGTGGATCGGATAGACGTCAGCCTGATGTCAGCTGGAACCTTATCACCAACTGTCAGAAACAGAAACAAAAACATTCATATGAATGTTACCTTTCATTTCTTTATTCAGATTAGAACGGTGACAAACGTTACATTCAAGATTAATTTCATACTTTATTGCTACTTCGACATACAGAGGGGTCAGTCGTTTTCAATTAAACCTGGAAATATTATATTAATATGGATTCAGCAAGTCAATGAATATCAAATCATGGCCAGACTAAAGGTTTCTAAGGGGGCAGTGCGTGGACCTCTAAGACACTTTACAGAATATAGATCAGTTGTATCCAAAGCACGATCAGACAGACCACACCATCAGAATATCAATACATTAAGCTTATTGCCCAGAGAGAGTAGAGATAGTTATAGCTCATTACATGTACAAACAACACTGTTGATTTGAATGTTTATGATAACATGGATCTGTAATTAACATTTGATATTAAGTGAAATGAACACAGGTAATCCTTAATTGTGTTGAGTGTCTTTAATGATTTATTAATTATTAGAGAGGCTGCCTTCAGTCATCCTAAACTGCAACCTGTAGTTATAAACTTGAATATAAACAGAATGAAACTTTGAACTTCTGAAATAAATCTTCAGGATTTAGGAGGATTTTTTCTGTCAGACTGGACTGTGTGTGTCTGCGTGCAGAACACAGAACATTAGTTGACAGCCTTGGTTCTGCTGCATGTGTAAAGTCAGTGCAAAATATTTTTACCAGGCAGAATCAGCATCATTGTGAACAAAGTCTCAGCTATGACTTTTTGTTCTTTTCACGAAAAATAACTGTAAAACTATTATAGTCAGATTAAACTCCAAATCTGATTAGTGTCTCTGAGTTCCCATGCTCTGGAAGTTGAACATTTTTACTACAGATAGGAGGGCACTGGATCACTAACATACACACAAAGAAACGCAAACACACACACACACACACACTCCTAGCCTAGTTTCATCTCTCTGAGCAGCCTGAAATAACAGCGGGTATCTGGAGGATTCAACAATTTTCTTACTGGGTTAAGATTGTTTGTGTGTGTGTGTGTGTGTGTGTGTGTGTGTGTGTGTGTGTGTGTGGGTGTGTGTGTGTGTGTGTAGGCTGACAGTGTTGATACAACCCAGCTGGTCTGATTTAATCTGTGAATAAACTGACCTCCACATGTTTACTCAGAGATAAAATATTTTTTCTCATGAATTATTTTAGCTATTAAATGTTAAAAAAGACAGTGGACCAAAAGGACACAGTCCCATCTGTACAACTACTGTTAACTACTGTCTTTGACAAGAGACGGTTGGAATGTGCAAGGAGACTTTTTTAAGTTACAGTTTTTGGTGTGTAATATGAGTTTCAACATCTTTTAGGTGAAATCTGTAAAATATATTTTTTTACATGTAACTTACCAGCAACTTCCACGATGTCTCCAGGGACGATGTCTCTGGCTCTGACTCTCTGAACGCTCTTCTTGTCCTGTCGGTACACTTTGCCCATCTCTGGCTCATACTCCTTTAGGGCCTCAATGGCATTCTCTGCATTACGCTCCTGGAGAGCACAGTGACACAGAACGTTTCTATGACTTATTTTCATTTATTAATGTGGAAGTTATGATTGCTGATGACTGCATTCATGTCAACTCAAAGACAAGGCAGACAGGAAGCAACAGGTACTATGAACACGAGGACAGTCATTTACATTACATTGATTACATTACACATTTATCCACAGTGACATGTGCATTCAACCATGTGAACACAAAAATCATGTGCAAGTTCAACAAAAATGCTGAACTGCTTCAGGTGCTACAGAAAAAATAATACATTCTTTCATGTTGGTGGGGAGTTGCTTCCAGCAGGACACCAAACAGTGATGATTGTTTTGAGTGGTAGCTGAGCCTCCCTCATAATGAGGGAGTGCCAAGCCAACTGGCAGTGGCAGAGCATAGTGGACTGGCTGGTATGTGTCTTGAATCAAATTTGAGCAGCCACTGGCAGCCGGTTCAGGGTGCAGTGTAGTCTGTTATTCATGTTGTAGAATAAGTAGATTGAAGACCAGCTAGGCTGGAACATTCTGGATGAGATGACACTGGATGGCCCCATGCATGCACCAACCAAGAACGAATAGCAGTAGTCCAGGTGCTGGATGACAAAAATCTGGACTAGAACCTGCTCCTGGGTTAACAGCAAAGGACAGCTGGTGCAGCGTCATACCCGGGTTCCTTGCAGTCCAAGACAGGGACACCACAGAGGGGACTATAGTAAAGATAATTGCTTGCTAACATAGCAAAATACTGTCTTGGGTGGATAAGGATGGACTCCTATGACTGATCTGGCTGCTAAATTGGCTGGTATGCCATCACCGGCTTACTTAGTCAGCTGGTGATGTGAGGCAGCCGGACAGATGCGGCATTGCTGCTGGCTGGTTAACCTGAGCTCATTTGCTCGCTAACATCATCACACTATGAGTGGATATGTCAGTTTACCTACTTATATGATCCATTATACTAACTTATGTACTCAGACAAACAGTGTTGATTATAGCCAACAATAAGTCCATGGTTAAACTAAAATAAAACTCCATGGTTAGCTCAGTTAGCTCTGACTACCACGTCTGTATGGCTGTTTCTGCTACACTGACTGATCAAGGTCACACGCACTGACAGTGGCCGCCTTGTGCAGTCCTTTGCCGTGCATTTTAAAGACAGTGACAGACACATGGTTCATTTCATCAGCTGGCCTGTATAGTGCATGACCTTTACAGACAGTTACCAATGATGAATTCACAGATGGTTCCGTGTAACAAAGCATCTGCCACAGTCAAGTTAGCAGCAGTTAGTGGTGCTCAGGGGCACTTGGACACTCTCTCTGGAGGAGCCCAGGAGATCGAACCAGCACAAAAACAAAAATACTCAGCTCAACAACAATTCAAAGGGAAATTTTTCAACCTGGACTTTATTTTCACATGTTTGGCATTGGATCCCGTTTTGAATATTATTCAATGGCTCAAGAAATCACCTTGATAAAACCAACACACAGTGTTTACCTGCCACACTCCTACAATAGCATTGGCAATGAGGATGAGGAGGATGACGAAAGGTTCGACGAAGGCTGTGATCGTCCCTTCCCCTTCTTCAAACCAAGCGAGAGTCTACGACACAGAAGACAGGACAGAGAGGCAGGTGAAGACTCGTGCTTGATGTGTGTTATTAACACGCCTTTCATTTTTGTGCATACATAGCATAATATATCAGTTTACTCCCAGGCCATTCCATTGGCAGCACTCAGGCTGCCAATCAACCAGTGTGGTTCCAGCCTACATAAATCATGATACATGACAAAATAAGCAAACTACATAATATAGTATAAAAGTAATGAGTGAGTCACCTCACTTCTCATCTCTGCTGAGAGATGCACATGTGCAAGACTATGATACAGGATGTTTACAGATGAAGCGACCCCACCAACCTTATTTTTCGTATTCTGAATGTTGGCAGAGAAGAGAGGGCCATTTACAGACTCAGAGACCATAAAAGAATGAATGGCCATCATAGATGTGGTAAATGACCATAACCTGCAAACTATTAAAAATAGACCCATGTGGCACTATTTACAGGGTTAAAACTCTAGCTACAGATGCTTCTAAAAAATCTGATTAACTGACACTGTGCAGGTGTGCATATATACCTGTACTGTGGGATTTTTTAATGGCAGCATGGGCCCTTGAATGACTCATCTTTTTACAGTACCACGTATTAAATAATCCTGGTTTAAACAAATACACAGGGCATGTGCTTGTGATTACTTGAACAGGTGAGTGTGTATGTGTTTGCTCGTGCTTGTGTTTCCTTACAAAGGAAATGCATGCAGCCAGCAGCAAGATTCGGACCAACAAATCCTCAAACTGTTCCAGGACCAGCTCCCAAAGTGACTTCCCTGCAGGGGGACACCAACAAACACAGTGTGCAGCAGAAGAAATAAAAACCAAAGAGAGACTGATTTATGATAGATAATGATGAAGGAAGAAAGAAAGGGAAAGGATGGACAGACAGGATAGACAGCTCACCTTCTTCAGCTGGCAATTCTGTGAGTCAAGATAGAGAAACAAACACAATTACATCATTATTATCAATAGTACTTTATTTATTACAAATGAAAATGCAGAGGGGTATATTTGTACCATTGGGTCCCCATCTCTCCCTGTTCTTCTTCAGCTGCTCACAGCTCAGGCCTGTGGACTCATTTACACCAAAGAAGCCCAAAACCTCCTCCACCGTCTTAGTATGAGCATTATCCATCACTGTGGAGGAGAGAGGAGACAAGTCCATGTCAGTACCAACAATAAAGTATTTTACTAACATACAGGGGCAGTTAGAGAACATAAACTATCAGTAGGGAATGTGGCATTAACACTGATGATGGTGTTCAGGATTGAAACAGTGGTAAAAAAAAAACAAACAGTGGTTTATTTATTTTTACTATTTTCATGATCATAATATAAAGGTGTTTATGAAAATCAGTCCTCAGGGTTATGTTCTTGTTCCTACAGAACAAAGATGGAGCACAATGATTTTCATTAAAAAGGCACTATGCCAGTATTAGCACTAAGCATTAATTGGCTGGGGAATCAAATGTACTGTATAGCCAAGCAACCACACAAACTGGAACCCACAGAGACATCAGTGACTGTCCACAGGGGTGTGAGCTGGCTCTGAGAAAACATCTCTCTGTGTTGCATCAAATCAAACAATATGTATTTCTGTTTATTTGTGGCACCAGACTCCATTAAGAAATCTGATCATTTAAAGCTCTGATCACAAATCAGAAGGACCTGTTTGAACGCACTGGTAGGGCAGCTATTAATTCAGTGTACATGTGATGACTTTCACTCATTTAAATAGTCATTTGCCCGATATTCCCATTAACTCCCTCCACCCTATGAGCCAGCATAATAAGTACTACATCGTGCATCATATATGGCGAATTCATCGCAGTACTGTGAGCTCAGTGATGCATTAAGGCCCAAAATGAGTCGTCAGATGTCAAAAGTAACGCTAGGCCTGTTCTTAACTGTCTCACTCATACCAGTCTGCAGGATACAGCACTAAACGATCAGTGCTGTATTCAGCACACGAGTCAAACATTATAAATCATAAATAGGTTGTCTAAGAAACAATATTAATGATGACACTTCCGGTCATTTCTTCAACGTTTGACGTAAAAAAACACGCAGACAGCAATAAATGGCTAATTTCTCCCTGCAGTCTCGCCTGAATCTATGCGAGGTTACACGGATGACACAACGGAAAATACTCAGACGTGTTGCTCACGACTTTGACAGCAATTTGATGTGGCTACGTAATGAACAGGTCATAATAAATATGTATTAAACGACAGGTGAGCATTACAACCAAACACACGAGCCGTGAGCTAGCAGAGAAATGACACGGTAAGTCTCTGTAGGTGAGCAGCTAGCTCGGCAGCTAACGGTGTGATATAACGTTAATCCTCCGGAGATGAACAGGTTGCTTACCCGGGCTGCTGGTAACGCTGTGTCCGTAATGTCGTCTGTCTTCTGTCCCCTCAGTGTCAGGATATCACGGTACCATGCGTTTAAGACTCAATAGCCCACAGCAACGAAGAAAAAGCCGCGTAAAACACGTAAAAATAGTTTCTACGACAGTCCGTCGAGCTTATTAATCTATGACAGCCGCACATGAGTTAATATTTCCATTGAGACTGTGTTTCAGGACAACAAATGATTTCTGTTAATAAAAATAAGGCTTGTTGGAAGCAAACGTCTCTGTAAATGTAGCCCAACACTCGTTTATCCAGTCAGTGCGCTGTTATTACTCCTTATCCTGGATTCAGGAGTGTCAGTGATATTCAGCCTCCAGGATTCAGCATCCAATCATCAAGCGGGATCATAACAGGCTACTTCCGCTCTCACCTTTCAAATTAAAGGCTTGTTCTGAGAAAATGCTACACGCTACTATAAAATCTCTAAATAAACTAACTAAATAAATATATAAATATACTAATTTCTAAAATATACGTCCTGACAGTGATTGTTTCATAGCATTATTAATATTACTTAACTCCTGGACAACCAATACGAGCGCGGATAATTCTACCTAACGCATCGTGAGCATAATTAGCGGAAGTTAGCAGTGTATGCAGAAACCTGACGGACCTAAGAATGAACCTAGCAGCGTGCAATCACGTCAATGAGAGATTGACGTAACATATTAACAAATAAGCTTGTAGAACCTTCTGAAACCCCGCCCATTAGAAGCTCCGCTACAAAACTCTGGCCTCTCGACCAATGAACGAATAGTGCGTCTGCTGTCGCTTAACAGATTGACATGTGAACCAACCACCATTCTGCTCTGAGTGTTTCGCAAGCCTGCAGACCAATCGAAGGCCGTTACAGCCTGGATGCGCTGACCGTCATAAACATTATAGCCCATCTATTGTAGGGTGTACACACTCTCAGTCTGCTGCAGTCCGATTTTGTTTAACCTTGTTCAACTAATTGATGACTGGTTGTGAATAACTATGGCGGGTTGCTTTTTTTAATGCCACAAGAATGGGATGGTATTATTTTCTTTGCTTTATTAAAGGATTGTCCAGTATAAAGGAGGTAAGAAAGGAAGCACTGAAGCTCCTTTCCTTAACATTTAGAGAGCTCTTATCATAAATACTTCTGGGTCATTTCACTCTTTCAAAGACTAGCTCAAAGCTGGTGGAGGCAGAACTGCCAAGATGACAGCCAGCACACTCTGCTGCAGTAAAAAAAAAAAAAAAAAGTCCTTTCCTAAACACCTTTCCTTGATTTTGATGGAAAAGGTCACAAGGTCAAGGAAGTGGCTCTTTAGAAACCTGTGGATAATGTCACATGGCAATCAGTTTGCTGGTTTGTCAGCTGTTTTAAGGGATAACCACACACACACGTTTTTGTTATTGGTGGAGGCTGCGACTCGAGAACCTGCTGAAACTGAATTTGCAAGTGTTTCTTTTGTATGTGGGACCATAGCCTGAAGAGACTGTGTTAACTTATGTCAGTTATAAAGAACTTGGGAGGAAGCTGTATGTCATTGGTCAAACATGAGAGATACTACTTCATGTAACTGTGAAACTTTTTGTCTCTCCTTCACTGCTTTATTTCTACAATGTCAAGAATACTCTTCCCTGTAACCCCCAGTATACATCACAAGACAGTGATAGTTGTTGTTTTGTTTAATTAAAATTATGAATAAAAACAAAGTGTAGAGAAGATAACATAGTAAAACAAACACACACAGCTGGATGTTCTGTCATTCCCCCACATTTGTGACATGACGTGGCATGGCATGATCTTCACTTTTGTTGGGGTCTGTACTCTTTTCTGTTTCGGTTTCTTCTTCACAAAGGATATTCACTCCACAGGCTGGAAGACAAGCAGCACAATCATTACCAACACATGAACACATGCTGTCATTTTTATTGAACTGAATATCGCTCTCCGTTTTTCAGCAGTACATCATAAAATTTACTGACATTAAAAATGAAAAAGAGATGACTGACATCACACATGAATAAAATAAATAGCTTTATGTTGACACTTCAGCATGTTGAGTGATAGCAAGCCCGATGATACAATGAACACTGTCTGACAGTTCAGGCCCCCTTGTCATACATTAAGTCCTAAAATCCCAAGCTTAAGTCTTATATCCCAAACTTAAACTCACAGCAGTATGACTCTCAAAGACACATCCTTAAGTCGAATGGAATACAGTATTCATAAGTATGGAATCTTCAGTCAGATATTTGGCACATTAGAATATGTTGTTCATCTGTACGCGCTTCTACTTGTATTCAAATACCCACACAGTCTGTGTATGAGCATGTTGTGTTTTTGGCTGCATGGTCTGCTGAAGCAGGTTAGCAGTATCAGGACAAAACATGTTAAAAAAAAGAAAAAAACAGACACCACAGACCAATCAGATCACTGATCAAACAGTCATCAGTGCTACAGGATCCTGAGTTTATGTGACCAGTAATGTGGACCAGTAGCTGTATCAATGTTTTTTATGTGCAGCACATTCTTTTGTTCATCAAGTACACACTTTAATATTAAAGTCACTCTCACTGAGAATATCCTCACTTAGGGTCAATTAGCAATAATATCAATTCATAATTCATAGCATCGACATTAAGAGTAATAAGGTAATAATGAAAATAAATAGTGCTAGGCAATGTCTGTTGGTCTGAGGGTAGAAACTCTTTCTATCTTTGTGCATTGAAGTGATTTATGATACGGCAGCTAAAAATCCACAATCCACAATCAGGCAATTTCCACAATCAGGCTGTAACCTGTCATAGCCTGATCTGTGTGGATATTAACTTCAAACAAATTGAGCACAAAGTGGTATTTTAAAATACACCACCTGCTGCTCTGGGGCTGTGCGTGTTTGTGTGCGTTACCTTTGGTTGTACTCGGCATCAGTGTGTGTTTGTGACAGCAGGTCTCTGATCTCCTCAGGTGGGTTCAGACCATGAAGTTTTGCTCTCTCCCATCTCTGCAGCCTGCTGATACCTGAGAGAGAGAGACCATGTGATGAAATGACAACACTTCTCTGTGCATCGAGACGAGTCACTAGAGTCAGGCTGACCGTAGCTGTGACAATCATACAGTTTTGACCAGCAGAACAAGTTGTCACTGAAACTTTTTATTATATCTTTTAGTAACATTTATTTATTTTGATGGTTACTGTAAGTCTAATCTTGTCTGCTGTTTGGTATGGGGGCAGATAGCTAACAGATGCCTGTTCAGGCTAGAAACAGAAGGACGACTGAATGTGGAAGTATTTCTGTGGCATCTGAGTTTGAATATGAATTTCTACTACTGAATTTTTTCGGCATCAAAATCAAACTTTGAATTTTAAAAACCACCATATATCTAGCACTGAGTGTTTTTTGCCTCTATTTTGAGTGTAAATAAATTCAGTGTAAAAGAAATCAATGTCTCAAAATACAGCTCTGGAAAAATGAAAAGAACACTGATTTTACTACTTATAGGTATGTGTTTGAGTAAAATGAACATTTTTGTGTCATTCTATAAACTACTGACAACATTCCTCCCAAATTTCAATTAAAAATATTGTCATTTAGAGCATTTATTTGCAGAAAATGACAAATAATCAGAGTAACAAAAAAGATTAAATGGTTTCAGACGTCAAATAATGTGAAGATAACAAGATCACATTCATTTTAAAGCTACTATACTAATGTTTTAACTTAGAGTTCAGCAATCAATATTTGGTGGAATAACCCTGATTTTTAATCACAGCGTCTTTCATGCGTCTTGGCATGCTCTCCACCAGTGGTCTCTTCATTTTTTCCAGAGCTGTAAATGGTATTCTGAACATTTTTGGTAAAGCACTGTACACCTGATAAATTCAAACCAGTCAATAATTAATCAATGAATATTCTTTCTTTCTTTCTTTGTGGGAAGGAAACACACCATGTTGACGAGTTCTTTTTCTTCTTCATTCTTTCATTTATGCAGCCTTGAGTTGAAAGTCTGATTGTAGACCAGCTTTTATTTCATAGCTTGGTTAATATTAATTAATTAATTATTAATTAATAAAGTACTGCAGTACTGATTTTTGACATCCTTATGTGATGAAATGTTACCTGTGCAGGGCCCAAATCTCCAGTCCAGATCAAACTGTTTGAGCTTCTGCAGCTCCTCCTCTCGGACTGTTCCAGTTTCAGACTCTGTGCCAATAAAAAGATTCAGAGAGACTTCAGGTCACAAAGTGTCAGAGGGATCAGCAAAAACTACACTTCATTTAAAATTTAAATTTATTCTTTTAAAAAGAAATACTACAAGGAGGTTAGTTTTCTTTGGCTGTTGATTATGAAGTAAAAGTTCAGCTCTGGTGAGCCCAGTCAGTGATCTCCGCCCTCTAAGAATGAACCAAAGCCCCTGACAGTGGCCTACATGCCAGAGACAGCATTCAGCAAAATTAGTTATAGCTAGCCACCCACTGGAGAACCAGAGGGAGGAAAGTCGGCATGACCTCTGCCCATGGTCGAGTGCCTGTTTCCAGCGGGAGGCTGGTTATGGAATTTGGGTTAGACTCAAGGGGCCAGTACCTGGGCATGGAGGTCTGCATATTGTGAAAGTTGCCACAGAGGCAGATGTTTAGGATGTGCTAGCGAGCCATTTTGCCACACCCATGTGCAAAACCCATTAAGGGTTTCATAAATTTGAGCATTTCTGCATTTCAACACAATACAGCAATCCATCAAATTGTAAGTCGTCTTTTCTGAACATTAATGTGACAAAAACTTGCTGATTGAAATGCTGATCAATTTAAGGAAGAACCCCTCCACCCTTCCTTCTACTGTACCATCATTAATGGTCAAGCTATCAAAGAAGCAATAGAAATACCTTGGCATTATAACTGATGACAAACTCACCTTTGAGCCACAAGTTGATGCTGTCTGTAAAAAAATCACATCAGTGCATGTTTTTTTATTGTAAACTACACAACTTTAATGTTGATGAGGCGTTTATGAGGATGTTTTACTGTTGTTTTATTGAAACTATTCTTTCCTTTGTTTTCATGAGCTGGTTTGGGTCCCTCACTCTTAAAAACAAAAACAGACTGCAGTACAACAGTTAAGGTGTGTGGCAAAATTGCCCGCAACCCTTTCACTGATTTAAATACTTTATATGAGACTAGGACCCTTAGGAGGGCACAGTCAATCCTGGCTGCCCCGCTAGTCACCCGCTGAATGGCTGTTTCATGTTGTTGCCATCTGGCCGCAGATTCTGTCTGCCGAAATGAAGAACAAGTAAACAGAAAAACTCTTGTTCCTGCTGCTATAGGCTTTATATTATCTATTTATAGGCTATAGACACAATGTGAGATGTGGAACCTTGTGTTTATTTTGTCTTTACTGGCTATTGTTATCTTTGTTTGTATATGTGTTATTTAAGAGACATCTGCAGCTGCACAACAAATTGCCCCTCGGAGATAATGAAGATTCCTTGAACTTGATTAAACCCCTGGCAGTCGCAGCTGCTCAGGCCCAAAAATAATTTAGCTTGTTTCGGAATCAGTAGGCTAATGTTGTATCTCATTGGCTGTTTTTAAAGTAGCAAACAGTGACTTCCTGTTTCACTGAGGGGAGATTGGAGAGAACACAGAACCACGATACAAACGCTGTACTGCTCTTCACCTTTCTGTGGTGGAGGAGGAGAAGACCTCTTCTTCTTTCGTCCCGCCCCTCTCCTCCCCTTCTTCACCACCTTGAACGAATCAGTTATCAGTCCATGCTTGGTTGTCATGGTGACTGACCTAGAACACAGACAAAATACACTCTAACTGTATGTTTTACATTGATCATAAAGCCTTAATACACTATAGAGAGTTGCATTGCAATACAAAGTTGCATTGAGTTGTATTGTGGCACGTGAACAACTTCTATCAACAAGCCATAGACACCAGACGATCCATGAACTTCTCATCTTTCTCTGTTGCTCATGAGATCACACCAAATTCAGTTTTCATGATTTGAAAATAATGAAAATTAAAAAAAAGACTGCTTTAGCTTGCCTACTCAAATTTTAACTCAAAGTTTAATATCAACAATCAAAGCTGCAGGTGACTGCACCTGGCTCTGTTACCGTACGGTCGTTTGTCTTGATAATAATCCCGATAGTAAATGAGTAATGGATGTTTGGAGTATAGAAATCTAGTCTGACCACTGTTACATTGAATAATGGACTGTGAAGAAGCCTTGTCTTAAGAATATCAATTTGTATTATTATTATTGTTCATTTTAGGTTATAGGTTGATAGTATATGAACCTTGATATTATTTCTTTATTTGACCAGAAACAGACTTTTTAACATTAAATATCAATTCATCTATTTTTGAGAAAAAGCTAAAATATTTTTTTTTTGTAAACTGTTGCAGGGTCAGAAGTTAATGAAGCCTTGGATGTGTTGCATAGTCTTCTCGTGGCCATCACCCATCATGCTGAGAGGAAAAGAACATGGACAGCATGTTTGTCTGGAGAAAGTTACACATTCATCCTGAAACACTGTGAAGCGGATCATGTACAGATGGAGGGCACTGAAAAAGACTCTAAGATATCTGCAAATTAAATGATCATTCATGTAAGAGTCAACACAAACATAACATCTACGGTCACTCAACTGCAAGGAGGCTAAACTCCATACACAAACTGTTTGCTTGAGCCTAATGCTGCTAAACGAGGTGTGATACCCTGTGTATGTATTCATATTCATCTATGTGTAGTAATGTGTCTGTACTGCATACATAGATAAACTATAACTAATATTATAGTACATGTTTAGGCTGCATGCTGTATGTTATGAATAATGTGATTTTTGTCACAATGCAAAGTTCGAATGTTTCCCTTCTTTTGACCTCAGTCAGGCTCCAAAAACGTATTTAGAACATTTATTAGACATTCACAGCAAGAGCAGACTGCTTCTCTTCCTGTTGTTAAGCAAGCGTTCAAAATGGTGCTGAAAACATTCACATTCACTCAGACGAGACTCCACCGACCGAACAGGTTTATATTTGAAACGTTCATTTAGAAACACTAAACTAACTAAAGGACAGCTCCGTGTTGTTTCTAAGATCTGTCGTCACTACGACAACCACAGACGCATTTTGACGGCCGCCATGACAGCTCCAATCAAAACACACAGACGTGTATCCGCGTGCGCAGCGTAACGTTCACGCGCGCGTTTTGCTCGCAAACTTACCTGCTTATTCAAACAATAACAGATCGGTCCTGCTTATTCAAACAATAACAGCTCTGTCCTGATTATTCAAACAATAACAGCTCTGTACATGTCCATTCAGTCTGCAGCAGAACCAACCCATCAAAACAATGACGCCACGACGCAGACGCTGTCTTCTTCTGTCTCTACGTAGAGTACAGGGCTGCTCTACTGCCGCCTGGCGTCTGCTTTGCAAGCATGACTTCCTTTTTGTTCGTTCGTGTTCGTTTGTTCTTCTGCCTCCGTTTCCACAACGTGAACTACTCACTATACGAATACAATAATAAGTCTGCTATGCATCAGCTGACATATTCAAGATTCAAGATTGAAGATTCAAGAAGCTTTAATTATGGGAATGAAGGGAGGGAAGGGAGAAAAGTTACTGTGCAAAAGTTGCAATACAAAAGTGGTGAAGTAATACAAGAGGGAAATAAAATAAGTTAGACTAACATAAAATAAATAAGTAAGTAACTAAATACAAAATGTTAATGTGTAGGAAGAAAGAAGAAACACTTCCTTTGGCGTTCTGTGTTATACCAGGGGGCAATGAGTCTGTTGCTGTGGGTGCTCCTATGCAAGGTTAACACCTGGTGGAGAGGATGGGCATTGTTGTCCAGGATACTATGCAGTTTAGACAGCATCCTCCCCTCAGACACCTCCAACAAAGAGCCCAGTTGGACCCCCAGCACAGAGCCAGCCTTCCTGATGATCTTGTTGGTGTCTGCTGCCCTCAGCCTGCTACCCAGCACACAACACCAAAGAAGATAGCACTAGCTACCACCAACTGGTAGAACATCCTCAGCATGATGTTACATACGTTGAGTGACTGGAGCCTCCTCAGGAAATAGAGTCTGCTCTGGCCCTTCTTGTAAACAGCCTCAGTGTTCTTGGGCCAGACCAGTTTGTTATCCAGGTGTACTCCATGCAAGGTATTTGTAATTCTGGACAACATCCACAGTCACACCGTTTATGGAAATCGGTGTGGGGGCAGATTTCCTCCTGTGGAAATCCACCAACAGCTCCATTGTCTTAGTGGTGTTAAAAGAAAAAAAATGAAAAGAAAAGAGCCGCAGCTTGTCTTGACTTGAATAATTAGAACTTTATTCAAAGAAACAAGTGAGTTTGGGATGCATCCCCTGATCAGATCCCTTTCGAATCTCCATGCCGAATTGTCCTGCCGAATTCTTGTCCAAATTGTTGTGAGACCGACTCAGGCACTTCTGATGTACTTTGAGAGTGTCTCTAATTCTCCTTGGCCAAGCATCAATAAATAATACAGCATAAGACATCAGAGGCTCCTGAACACTTTCTTCCTTCCTGACCTCACCATTGACCTTTGACTTCAGTAATTTCTCCACAACAAACCTCTCACCATTTTCCCCAGAGAGATTGTAAATACTATATAATGTTTATTCTTCATGCAGAGAGAGAGAAAGGTCATAAGTACTAAAGAATATTTAGGCTTCATGAAGAGAGAGGTTATTGCAAGTTCTTACAGACATATATTATATCATATTCAACACCAATGAAATACTATGAAATGCTCACAAGAAAATACACTACAACAGCACTAAATCATATCAGAGAAGACTATGCAAGGCTGCTGTTTGGATTTCTGGAGGAGTGCAGGTGACAGCCTATCTCAAAGCTGCCTGGTGATCAGGGTTGAAGAAAGTTAATTTTAGCCTCCAAGACATAATAAATGGCTAACCGTTGACATTCCATTAACATGAACAGACGATAGTGGCTGCAGACTAGAATGTGCTGAAGGTGAACACTAATGCTCCCATTGTTGGGAGTATAGTATTTGTGGTGTTATCTGTAAGGGTTTAAAGTCTGACCACCGGCATGAGTTGGTGCAGAATAGAGACCGACTCATATGCATATCTGCCTCTTCTGCCTTCTCTCTCTCTTCACCCCCCTCTGCCGCTGTCAGACTGTACAACACCTGCATCACCTGATTTTGTTGTACTTTCTGTTTTCCTGTTCCTGCTTCCAAACTACCCACCACTCACCGTGGCTCTATGTTTATGTTTATCTATATTATTTATTTTTATTATGTGTACTTATTTTTCCATTCCGTTTACTTACAATGTACAGTATTATTTATATCATGGTCACTTTACCTTTACAATTTTATGTATATTATATTCACTTTACCATACAAAATTACATTATTTTGTGTTATACCATAGTCACTTACATTTGAAATACTATTTGTATCATGTTACTACTCTTACAATATCACTTATATCTTGGTTATTTTTGCAATATCATTTATATAATGGCACTACTTTTGAAATATAATTTATACCATATTGCTACTCTTTACAATATAACTACATCACGGTTACTACTTTTACAATATTACTTATTTCTGGGTTCTGTAGTGTGTACCACACTTTTTCTTCTTGCTGCTGTAACAAGTAAATTTCCCCGCTGTGGGATAAATAAAGTATAATCTAATCTAATCTAATCTAATCTAATCTAATTTATGTGATTGTATGTGTGAATGTCTCTGATTCTCCTTCATCAAGCTTCAATAAATATTACAGCATAAGACATCAGAGGCTTTCTTCCATCCTGATCTGGTGCCATTGATTTTCAGAAATTTCTCCACAACACAAGGGACAAGGCTGAAAATCAGTATTGGATGGTTGTGACCTTCAGACCTTCAGATGACACTGCTTAAAACAGACTCCATTACACAGATTCCATTACAATGACTAGTTTTATGTGCTTGTAAAGCTTTAAGGGAATTGTAGTAGAGTAGAATCAATGAAGACCTGGAAAATGTTGCAGTTGTCATCATGAAATCATTTGTAATACATTTAATTTAATACATAAATAATGATAATCATAACAAAAACAGCATGGGCAACGTTTAGAATTGGAATAATCACTGATTTGTTCCATAAGACTCTTTTTAGAAGGCTGGTGAGGTGTATTCACATAGATGCATACTTACAGACTAACACTAGTACTATTATATATGTATGATCTGCAATGAAACACTTCTCTGTGTAGGCATCTAGTACTCTAAGGCCATCTGGACTTTGAGTTAAGTACCTGGAGGGGTTTTAGGGTCAGCAGGAAGGTTGACCTGTCCGATGATTGAGTTTAGGTCCAGCAGGAAGGTTGACCTGTCTAGAGGATTGGGTCAAAGGTTGAGGGGTCATCTGACCAGAAACATCTGGTTGAATCTCTTTTATCCCTGTTTTAACATTCCTTCTTAATTGTTTGTTTGAGGATATTGAGGATGTATGTGGCCTACATGGTATATAAGGGCTACCTCTGTATAGTTCTGGACTCTCTCATCTTGCCACGATACTGAACTTATTGTAATAAACTTGTTATACAACTAAGACAGTGTCGGTGGACTTTGTAACCTAGCTGAATATGATGATGAAGCCTAAAATAACAATTATTTATTTTTCACAAGAAGCCTTAAAATGAGCGAGACTGTTCTTTCTAACATTACTTTTTTTGTGTGTGTATTGTTCCTTTAACGAGTGTGACAGGAACAGCCAATTAGGTGACTTCAGCACTGCTCGTTGAGGGGAGCGAGTCTAATCAAAAACGAGCTAAACGTCTGAGACGGTAGACGTAGTTAGACCGAGAAGAAAAGAAAATAGACTAGGAGTGAAAGAACTTTGTCCTTAAGTTTCTTAAATTTCATTTGGACTGGGAAAGAACTTAACTAAAGGACTGGTGATCTTATATGTATTGTTATGTGAGATCTGACAACTCACTTAAATTGAGTATTTTGTTGAACTGTGTTCATTTATGTATTCACTTTTCTCTTACTGTGTGCCAAATTGGTATTACATGGATGAGTTGTGCAAAGTGAATGAAATTGAGTAGAGTTGGTTAAGCAAACTAATGACAAACTAGAAAAATAGAACAAAACTCATAAATAGGCCTAACTGAGATGAACTGAGAACTTAAACTGAGTAAACTCAGAGGAGATACCAGAAACTAAAACTAAATAACCAAAATAGGAAACACAGGTGTAGAGTTATACCTCAACTTAAATAGGTTGCATTGAATCCAACAGATAAATAGGGGTCAATACCTTTATTTTTCCAAGATTTTGGGTTATTTTGGTTGAAGGGAGATTTAACCAATGTGTGTGTGTGGTTGTGTATGTAAAAGTGTTGTTACAGTCACCTAATTACCATTTCCTTATTCATTTGCTATATAAACAAGCCGGCAGTTCTTCAATTCACTGGTCTGTGGTCTGTTATTCCTGAACCCTAGAATCTATTCTCTTAATATTAGTAGTCATATTCATAAGTGCTACAACTTTCTCTTCAAACATCTTCGCTGCATCATCACAGAAGACACAACAAACTTGGTGTCACGAACAGGATGAGTTTGCGGCAGCTGCGAACAAACTTGGCATCACGAACCGACAGGACGTGTTTGTGGCAGCGGCGCAGCCGGATCCAGCCCGGTTCTCCTCCTTTCATCCACGGTGAGCATATACCGTTATACTGTTTGGGGGGTGAGCTTAGATTAACGCTGTCTGACTGTGTCGGGCCGTACCATAAAAGATCCGGTGTGGGTGAATGTGGGTCATGTTGTGTTGATGTTTGCGGTGAAATTCCGTTTAAATTTATTTTACTCTCCGTCGCTTTACTGCGTTGCAGGCAACGCAGTAGGGGGGAGTGATGGTAGAGTAAAAATTAAAAGAACAAATTAGAGGAGGAATTTAGTGGTAAAAGCAAGACAACCAGTAACGCTACTGCGTGAAAGTTGCAGCTTAAAGGAGGTATTTAGTGGAAAAAAAGCAAGACAACCAGTAATGATAGGTGAGTTAAGAAATCTTAGCCACCGCGTGAAAGTTGCAAGCTATCGAAGTAAAGGCAAGACGCCTAATAAGGAAAAGGAATAAGGAAAAACCTGGTACCAGGTGAATGAAAAGGAAAAAGGAAAAGGAATAAAGGAAGCCGCAGATTTGGATAAAAGTCCTCTGGGAGGCGGTTTTAGACCGGCCACAAAACCTGGACATTTCACTAGGTGAAGTTTAGGTCAGTTATAAAAGTATAACTGGGGGGTGTAGAGGAAAATATTTGTAGATGAACTCCCTCTCTGCCGTTGGCTGACGAGTCACGGCTGATGTTGTTTTATCAGATATTCTACACTTCATAAGGTAGCAAAAATTTAGATTTAAAGGAAAAAGGATAAGGAAGCGGCAGAGCATGCTCAAATAGGATAGTACGAATGAGTTATTGTTAGAATAGATTGTTAATTGTGATTTTGTTTTTCTGTTGTGATATTGTATGTCTGTGAGTTAAAGTTAAGTGTGTCGATAGACTGGAGAGGGATTCCCTCCTCCCTCCTCTCTCTTTTTTTCTCTGTCTCTTCGCTGAAAGAGACATCAGCAGTACAGGCCGAAATTGTGTGTTTTTATGTGGGGGTTTAAGCGCTGTGTTTCTGACGTCAATATTCAATTGTTAAATATTATATAAATATTGCTATTAGCTACTATTATAGTATAAGTATATAGCATATAGACTTTTTTGGAAGACATTTTATTTGGTAATAAAACTATGAGCCTCCATAAGGACGTTTTTATAAAGTATAAGGATAACAAGGCTATGAGCCTCCATAAGGACGTTTTATAAGAATATAAGTAACTTGTCATGAGCTTCCGGAAAAATATATAGAATAATTAAAGAGAAGTGTTTCATTGCAGATCATACATATATAATAGTACTGGTGTTAGTCTGTAAGTATGCATCTATGTACCTCACTGGACTCAGCAGTGATGGCTGAACATGTCACTACTTCAACTGATGAAAGGAGACACTTACAGTACTTTATTCTTTTGGATCTCAATTAACTTCTACAAAGTGGTCAGAGGTTCCAGAAAAAAGTACCAATGTAATCTTTGTGGCTAATGTTGCATCATGTGGACGTATATAATTTACAATGAGAAGTCTGGTGATGATGATGGAAGTTAAACTAATGCTGCTGCTGCTGATTATGACGATGGTGATGAGTGACAGGAAAAAGAAGGACTCTCTCGTGGTTCATAAATCAATACAAATCACTTTGACCTGTTCTTCAGTCTTCATCCTTGGCATTTCCTTTTCTCTGTCTCCGTCATCCCTCCATCCAGATCACTTACTGTATCATCTAATCTAAGGTGTGTGTGTGTGTACGCTTGAGTGATTTTTTTTTTTTTTTTTTTGCACTTACATTAAAATCAAGGGAATGTTTAAGGCAAAAGGAGACAGAAAGTGGAACTACAATTCCAAGAAAGCAATGCAAGAAGCATGTGCCAATGTCTGAAAATTATGACCGGTTACAAGCTTGTATCCTATTCTTTCTCAAGTATTGATACGCAGGCCCGGATTAAGGTGGGTCTGGGCCCCGGGGCCAGGAGTTTGCAAAGGGCCTTTAGCATTGTATTTGGGCATCTTTGTTCTTCTGGAATGAATAATTTGTACTGAACAAGTTCATCTGTCAAGCTCATGGTCAGATCAGTGGGATATGCTGCAGCAAGTGCTTCGGCCCTAGAAGTGAGCTCACTGATGAACATATTATCAGGCAGGGGCCCTTTGATTGCCGTCCCCCATGGCCGAGGGGCCCTTTAATTGCTGTACCACATGGCCCAGGGGCCCTCTGGTTGCCGTCCCCCATGGCCGAGGGGCCCTTTGATTGCCGTACCGCATGGCCCAGGGGCCCTCTGGTTGCCGTACCGCATGGCCCAGGGGCCCTCTGATTCCTGTATCCTGTGGCTGAGGGGCCCTCTGACTGCTGTCACTGTCCCCCCAGTCCAATTCAGTTCACCCTACTCTCTCGGTTCTCTCTTCACTCGGCCTAAAGAATAGAGGCCTCTGACATCGCAATTGGCATCGACATCGGCATCTGCATTGCTGTGGGGTCTCCCCTGGGCCCCTGGGCGCCGGCCCCACTGGCCCGGTTGGTAATACGGCCCTGTTGATACGTCTCTAGCAGATGAGCTAAACAACTTTTATACTAAGAACACTAAGCTGATCTAGCATGAACAACTCCTCTCACCCCCTGCATATCTTTATCTTCAATCCACCCATTATCTGTAACCACTTATCCTCATCAGGGTCATGGTGGGCCTGAAGCCTATCCTAATTGACTTTGGGCGAGAAGGGGGTTACACCCTGGACAAGCAGCCAGTTCATCACAGGACACAAAGAGAGAAGTTCAATTGAACTGTACATGATTTTTTTTTCTTGAGATCTTCTCTGGACAGCATATCATCCTTCACTCTTGCTTGGTATCACTTCCCATGGTTCCATTACTCTTGAAATGTTAGTTCACATTAACAATTTCACATCAGCAACAATGACAGGAACTTATATGTGGCCAAGCACTTAACTCTGTTGCTTTTACACCAGGATAGTCCAGGGCACTCAGTTCGATTGGTTGGGGAATGCTGGAAAAAAACCTGGTTCGTTTAAAGTGGAGCGCTGATGTGATCAGTTGTAGTTGGAGTTAAGTGGAAGATGCTTGTCAACACTCAACTGTTCAGAGGAAACTGTGTAAATCAGACCTACTGTAAAGAAAATACTATAGAGACCAAGAAGAAGAAGAGGAGAATTGTTTTTGCAAAGAAACACAAAGAATGGACATTAGACCATTTGAAATCTGTACTTTATTTTGATGAGTCAAATCTGAGATTTTTGGTTCCAACCATAGTGTCTTACTGTTTTGCAGAGAAGGTGACTGGATCTTCGCATCTGAATGTATCATTCCCAAACTGTGGAAAGTATCTTGAACATAAATTGTCCAAGAAGAAGAGAAGAAGCTCCTTCCTTCCATCCTTTACCCATCCCCACTCTATGTCTCCAACTTGCCAAGCGGCTCCTTGCTGCTTCCTTTTTAACTCTCCTTGACATATCCTATTTGACATGAGTTGTCAGTCTTACTGGCGACCCTGGAACAACAAACATTTTCCTGTTCTATTCAGCTTTTATTTTATGTGTGTGTAAACTTGCTCTCCATCCATCTCTTTGCTCTCTTCTTACCCATTAGCAACCCCCACCCCTTCCTTGTCCTCTTGCTTCATTCCTCCCACCTATTTCTGTCCATCCTTTTCACATCCCCAATTCTCTTCTCCATTTTTATTCCCAAGTGGCTGTCTTTAAGTGTCTTAAAGTGTCAGACTGACCGGCAACTATGGAACGACATAAAAAGTGGTTTCCTGTTCTGCTCAGCTTTAATTGTACGTGTGTAAACCTGCTCTCCATCCAGCTCTTTATCCTTGTTTTGTTATCCGCCCTTCCTTGTTCTTCGCTTCCATTCCTTCCTTTTTTATACATCCTCACAAATTTATTTCCAAGCCGCTTCTCCTTTACCTCCTCTTCCTGTACCTTCACAGCAACCCTTTTCCCCATCCTTTCCCATTCCTCCTTCCCTCCTCTGTTCATCTTCTCAAAAGTAAAAAGGAGACAATAGTGAGTTGTTGTTTTGTTTTTTTACCACCTCCTGCTTGTCATCCAATGACAGTCCATTATTGACTTGCCATAAGTGACTGTTTAATGGAGGCATTCAGAGAGTCTAGATGGCACTGAAGGCAGCTTTAATTGAATCAGTGTGAAACCATATCTCCTGGATATGGTTTGTGTTGTGTATTAGGATGTAGAGACTGATTCATGTGGCTGATAGTAGCCTTTTACACACAATAGGCTCCTCTCCACTCACTGTGGTCAACCTCTGACATGATGGATATAATGTAGTTTGAATGATTAAATATTTATTTAGAATTATGAGCTCAGTACACTAATATCCCCATCATTTCCATGTTATGTATTTCTGATCACGAGGTCAATGACGCGATCACACAAATTTCTCAGAAATGTGTAGTAATGTATGTGTATTTCTCATGATGTGTGTGTGTGTGTGTGTGCTTGACTTTTCCATAATCTGCCCAAGGCGACCTAAAAACTGACTGAGTGAATGTTACCTGGCGGAACAGGAACATTTAATACTGGAAGTTATCCCAGACCATGATACTGTTGAGGCCAAGACCTCCCCAAAAGATGCTTTCCTGAACATATCCTCATCTGTATGTTGTGTGTGTGTGTGCATACATCACAACACAGTATGTTAACAGATTGATCTAGGATTATGATTGATATTATTATCCTGATGTTTTGAGAAAAAACTGAATGAATACAATTATTTCTAAAAAACAGTGTCTCATTTCATGGTCAGTCTGTTTCTAAGTCAGCCTGGGTCCAAACTATATTCAGTCTAATAGGGTCAAGGTATTGGGTCTTACTAGTGGGTCTTAGATCTGTTTTCTTGGGTGCTTTGGGGACTGCATGTCACTGTATGTCAAGTTTTCTATGAAGACAGACAAATTAAAAAAGTACATTTGATTCACTTTCCCACTGCTCCTGTTCTGACTGTCCCTATAAAACTGGGTCTTCTCTTTTTTTTTCAAACATTGCAAAATGTGTGATGATGATGATGTTTTTCCTTGCGCAAATTCCTTGCGATAAAAAACATGCTTTTCAATAAACCTGATTCTAATTGTGACTGAGTTCAGGTAGGTTTCCCATGATTCTGTTGGGGCATCCCGTCCAAAATCTTTGAACTGCTCAAAATGTAGTAAAAGAACAAAATGAACAAATATTTCCAAAGACCTAAATACAAATTATATAGGGTAAAAACAAGACCAATTTTATTCCCAGTGTTCAGTGACAATCACATGGAATATAGAAAACAAAGAAAATGTATAATTTAATTTGAATTCCTGTGAAAGCAGATTTTAGTTTGAAAGATTGTTCGCACACCCATATCATTCAATATTCTTGTTAGAATACACGTTTTGTTGTTTGTTCTGGGATTATAAAGCCAGAATTGTGCACACACACACATTGAGCGAAAGGAGGGAGAGGAACTTGGAGGAGTTTGATAGATAGATATCATTTGATAATGTAGGATGTAACCAGAGAGCCAGAGATAAAAGAGAGAGAGAGCGGGCAAAGAAGAAAGAGACAGAATGGGTGGACAAAAATAGAGAGAGTGTGTGTGTGTATATGAGAGAGAGAGAGAGAGAGAGAGAGAGAGAGAGAGAGAGAGAGAGAGAGAGAGAGAGAGAGAGAGAGAGAGGGAGTTGGACATCATGAACTGATGCTCCTGAGCGGCAGGATTCCTTTACTGTGACAGCATCAAGAGGAAGAGATACAGCTCCTGGATATCTGGATGCAGCTCACAAAGTTGGACCTGAGATATTGATTTTTTTTTTTTAATTCAACAAAAAATGATCATGACGATGTCATGCACATTTGGGGCTCAAAATCTAACATTTCTGTAGTTGCACACAACTAACAGCTGCAGCTTCAGCCTTTATATCCATAAAGTACAGTAGTGCTTTATATTTCTATAATCCACATCACAGTGAGAAAATATACAAACATAACTGTAACACACATACTGCTAGGATGTGGTCTTGTATAACAGACTTCTTCACCTATGAAACCACCAAGTCAGTGGTGGTGAAAAGCTGGACCATTGGCATCATCAATCGCGTCGTCCAAGTCCTCATCCTCACTTACTTCATAGGGTGAGTATTTCCATTATTTTTATACAGTGCTAACGTCACAGATACCTGTAATACAGAAATACGATTAGTAATTAATGCACAATTAACTTATTAGAATGAAAATAATGTACTGTTGTTGACATGACAGGACAATCTTAAAATGGAAGTATAATGTTAATGTGTATGTGTAACTAAAAGCTCAGTCACTGTCACTGTCAAGTATTATAGATGGTGTTAAATCAGTGTGAACCCTTCACAGTTAGATTTTAATATATTGCAATATTATATAGTATATATATTCAAAACGGTATAATAAATATTACAAATATTAATTTGTCACAAACAATAAGACTAGATAAGATACATACTAGATACATTATACATTTTTATCATCTATGCAAAGTGATGCTTGTGTGTGTGGACAGTGCAGTCCTTAAAATGAGAGCTGAGTGATTCATTGTTTATGAGACATACATTTAATTAATGGGTTGTAAAGAGGTGGAATCTGACTGTGTAACCTACATCGCATTTTAAATAGATTTACTCAGTTCTATTCTTAAGAACTGAAGAAAAAAAATATTTTATACATTTAAAAAGTATACATTTAAAAAAGTATACATTTAAAAATATACAGATCAACCTTAAGGTTAAACACAGTACATTTAGAATGTATTATTCAGCTTAACAGCATTCAGTGGGTACTTCAGCTAGATAGATAGATAGATAGATAGATAGATAGATAGATAGATAGATAGACCAGTAAATATAATCATTGTCATCAAAATGCTGTTAAAACATGTTCAGACTATTTAAAGCCTAAGTAAAATAAATAAACTCACTTCCAAACTATATGTCTGGCTCTGTAGGAGGGAGGAGACGGAGAGAAATTTAAGATTAGTTTCAGTCAGTTATGTATATCATAATAAGTGGGTAGTGGGGAAAGTCTATTACCAATAATGGTCTGCAGCAAGCATTGTTTCGTGCAGGACTAACACTAAGTGCCATGTAATTTGCTGAGTAATTTGTGGACATGTGAACCACACATCTCAGTTCCCATTACTTCCCTCTGTGGACTTGTGGAAACCAACCAAGGGCTGAATAGACAAGGAGAGGTCCTTGAATGCATCAGTATCTCCTCTCTTTACTGACTAGAAGTCAAGGATGAGGTACATTTTTTCACTTATAAGGTGACGTGACTGAACATATCTGCAGTCTATGGCTCAGACAGAAATCTCACTAGAGTAAACATTTAAAGGGCAGTAAAGCAGGTGACATGGCAATATGCAAACCTGTGCCTGCGACTGCTGTGGAATTTGCCAGCTGTATTAAAGCTCATAAGTTACAGGGCTCATTTGAATTAATGTCCAAACCCTGACACCAAGAGCACATGAACTACATAAGGAGGTGATGGTTAGTGTTATGGAATTTTCTATTCTTGTGGTGTTCTGAGTGACACATACATACTTTTAAATGGGAGATAATAAAAGCACAAACATACAGACATTATACAAGGTTACATGAAGTCACATGTGGGCCTTGAGGTCCTCAGCAGTATTAGTTGTTTGTCCTTGGCTGGCAGTAGCAGGTGCCATCCTATCTCAACACTGTTGTGGCCAGGGTCAAAGGACTCTGGTAGACAGCTTGCCACTGACATTCCAATCTGCGTAAACAGACATCTGTGTCTCCAGACTTAATCATGTTGACAAAGACACCATCCTTGGTAAAAGCATTCTCTTTTACCTAATTCTGGCGTATAGTATTTATGATGTTATCTTGGGGTTTAAAGTCTATCCACCAGTATGAGTTGGGCAGAATGTGAGACCGACTCAGGCACTTCTGATGCATTATGAGAGTGTCTCTAATTCTCCTTGATCAAGTGTCAATAAATAATACAGCATAAGACATCAGAGGCTCCTGAACACTTTCTTCCTTCCTGACCTCACCACTGACCTTTGACTTCAGCAATTTCTCCACAACAGTTATAGAAGGTATATAAACACACAAACCATTTGTGTGTGTTTCAGGTGGGTGTTTCTTGTTGAGAAGGCCTACCAGGTAAGGGACACAGCTATTGAATCCTCGGTGATGACCAAGGTCAAAGGATTTGGAGTCTACAATGACAAGGTCATGGATGTTGCAGACTACGTCACCCCGACACAGGTATGGACGGACAGATGGATGGATGCATGGACAAATACATGTCAGAGGGATACAGCAGCAATAGTGATATGTTGTGTATTTGTTTTTTTTCACAGGGAGCTTCAGTCTTCTGCATTATCACCAAATTGATCACTACAGAGAACCAAGTCCAAGGATACTGTCCTGAGGTCAGTTATAATTATACTATAACTACTATTATTAGTGTCACTTTACTATGCCTATCCCTATGCCACCTATCCCTCAGCATTAAAACACTATGTAAGAAGTAACATTTTTTGCGATTTTCGTGCTCCCAGTTTCAGAGTGCAGTACCACTATCATAAATATGCAACTGTGTATGATGAATGGGATGGAATTGAATGCCATTGAGTTAGGGTTAGGGTTAAGTCTCACAGGAGCCATTGAAACATTGCCTGATCTAGATAATAACATGCAAATGTGAATCCCTTATTATGTCCATCAGTTCAGCTGCTCAACTCTCTCTGCACAGAGGGCGTTGCATGCAGCAGATGGAAGTTGTTGTCCTAAATACTGAGCAGTTTGTGGAGCTTCCTTTTCCCACCACCAGTCTGCAGAGGCTTCAGAGCAGTCCCCAGTACAGAACCAGCCTTCTTGTTCCGATTGTTAAGATTGTTTAAGTCGTTGAGGAGGTTTCCACCTGATGATGCTTCCCCGGCAGATGACTGCAAAGAAGACTGCTCTCACAACAACAGACTGTCTGCAACATCTTGCTGCTCACATTAAAAGACCAGAGCTTCCTCAGGAAGTAGAGTCTGCGCTGTCCCTTGCTGTAGACAGCCTCAGTGTTGCATCTCCAGTCCAATCTGTTAACCAGGTGCATGCCGAAGTACTTATAGTCCTGCAATACCTCCACCTCCTCACCGAGGATGGAAACTGTGTTCAGGTCAGACCTAGTCCTCCTGAGGTGCACAATCATCTCCCTCGTTTTGGCCACATTCAAGACGAGGTGGTTGCTCCTACCCCATGCCACAAAGTGATCAACCAGATTCCTGTACTCAGTCTCCACCCCTTCACCGATACATCCCACAACCACAGAGTCCTCCGAGAATTTCTGCAGATGACAGGACTCCGAGTGGTGCTGAAAGTGTGAGGTGTGCAGTGCGAAGAGGAAAGGTGAGAGTACAGTACAACCATCCAATCACATACACAACCCTTCAGCCTCACAAACTGTGGTCTGTCTATCAGGTAGTCAGTTACCCAGGAGATTGAGGAGGTTTCCACCTGCATCACTTGGAGCTTCTCTTTCAACAGTGTAGGCTGGATCATGTTGAAGGCACTGGAGAAATCAAAGAACATGATTCTCACAGTGTTGCCAGCTCTATGCAGATGAGAGAGGGCCCGCTGAAGCAGGTAGATGATTGCGTTCTCAACACCAACCAAGGGCCAACAGGCAAACTGCAGCGGGTCTAGGGAGGTGGTAACCTGAGCTCTCAGATGGGCCAAAACCAGTCTCTCCATGACTTTCATAACATGCAACATCAAGGCAACTAGTCTATAGTCATTGAGCACAGCTGGATGTGACTTCTTGGGTACCGGAACAAGGCAGGATGTCTTCCACAACACCAGAACTTTCTCCTGCATCAGACTCAGGTTGAATAGGCGCTATAGAACCCTACATAGCTGGTCCGTGCAGGCCTTCAGGACTCTGGGGCTGATACCATCCGGGTTGCAGCTTTGTTCTGGCGTAGTTGCTCCAGCTGTCTTTTCACCTGGCTGCTGGAAACAGTCAGACGGGTGGGGAGCTGATGAGTGGCTCAGAGATCGCGGATGTGTGGCAAGGTGTTGATGGGGAAATGTTAAGGTCCATTGTGGGGGTCAGTAGGTATGCAGGGTCATCAGTCTGGGCCACAGAGTGTGGGAGAGAAGAGGGTGTGAGGTCTTTGTGGCTCAGGGAGTGGTGAACTGAGGCTCCTGTAGGTCCAATGAATCTGTTGAAAAAAAACATTCAGTTTGTTGGCTCTGTCCAGGCAGACTCCCCCTCGGCTTGAATTCAATGATGGTCCTCATTCCTGACCACACATCCCTCACGTTGTTTTCCTGGAGCTTTCGCTCCAGCTTCTCCCGATATGCCTCCTTGCCTTCCCTCAGCTTTCTTTTCAGCTCCCTCTGCACACTTCTCAGTAGGTCCCATCCCTGAAGGCTCTCTTCTTCTTGTTCAGGAGCTCCTTCAGGTCGCTGGTGATCCAGGGCTTGTTGTCTGGAAAGCATTGCACCCTCCTGGCGGGTACGATTAAAGTTGCACGATACACATGGTACCCACGATACCCTGTGGTGCCAAATCGTAAGGGTTCCTACAATACTAGAAATTCTACACAACAGTACAACCGTGGATTACAATACTACTGGTGCCAGTTTCCGCTACATAGTGGCCACCTCTGTTCTCCTTCTGGCTTCCCACTGTATGCTAAAACTACTGCTACCGAACGACACAGTTGCTGAATGATTGGCTGTTTGCCTGTTACTGGTGATTGGCTGTTCGTGTGTTTCTGCCAGCAAAAACGAACTCCATGAAGACAGCTCCTCTTCGATAGAAATTTGCTTCAGAACAAACAACAAGATAAAGTTCTGTCTCGCCCAGATGTGCGCACAGCTTATAGTCACAAACATGAGACAACACATTCACCATGGCAGAAGCACTGGGCCTGAGCGATGAATCGTCGTTGTCAGTGGTACCATCAGTATTTCTAACTTGTACAAATACATTGCAGTTCATAAAAATAATAATAATAAAAAAAGGCTGCGTATTGCAATACTACCCTGAACCGTGATACTTTGTCTGGTAGTGTCAGTGAAGTTGTATGCTTCCTTAACATTAGCATACATTAAGTCCAAAGTTTTATTGTCTCTGGTTGAAATGTTGGCAGTGTAGCGGAGAGAGTAGTGTTGTTAAAATCTCCAGGGATGGGTTTGGGCCGAATGGATGCTGTGTGGCTCCGGCACATTTTCCTGTTCCATTTTTCCTGGCACTTGCAACTTTTGTTGTGCTGGGTAACCATGCCGACGGCAGCGGTCGCTTTGTTCACTTTCGTGACCAGCTGCTAGCGCTCTCCAAACCTGCACTGCTGCCCAGAGAGAGACCACAGACCCCCAACGAGGTTAAGAGGAGACGGCGGGCATGTAGGGCCGGTGTCTTAAGGAGAGTTAGGAGGAGGGAATTTAAGCCGTTTCTTCCTACGGTTGTGATGGGGAAGGGAAAGTCTGGTGAAGTTCAGGAATGGTGGTGAAGGTTATGTAGTATGTAACTTGCTTCCTTCCTCATTCTTCTTGTGAAAAGCCTTTTAGGATCCAATTTACCTGAAGGCTGGGTAGTTATGTGTACAGGTTATGTGCTTAGCTATCTGTTGTTACTTGTTTGTGCTGTGTTTGAGTGCCTTTGGTTAGCTTAAGCCTTCTTATAGCTTTTGAAAAGCAGTCTACTGAGGTTCTCCCTAATCCCACTCATTTTTCTCTCTCATTAGTTCTTTACGTTTCATGTTGATGGTTGCCAACTGTGGAACAAACTTGGCCAGATAGTTTGCCATGGCCATAAAGAGTCACACATCTTCCAGACATTGGTTCTGGCATTTATAGAAAAAGACATTTATACTACTGCGTTTTGTAGGATCCACACAGAACCTGAATTTATCTTAAATAGGTTTTGAAACTAGAACCTTCCTGGAACACCAGGCTGTTGTTTCAGTCAAATTAGATTTGACTCCAATGTTGATTTTATCCAGCTTGTCCTGTACTTTTTCTCCCAAGAACAGGGCATAGGATGTACAGTGGTATGAAAAAGTTTGGGCACCCCTGATCGTTTTCAGGATTTTCCTTTATAAATCATTGGTTGTTCGGATCAGCAATTTCAGTTAAATATATCATATAGCAGACAAACACAGTGATATTTGAGAAGTGAAATGAAGTTTATAGGCTTAACAGAAAGTGTGCAATAATTACTTAAACAAAAGGGGACAGGTGCATAAATTTGGGCACCCTTGTTGTTTTATTGATTTGAGTACCTTTAGCACTAATTATTGGAACACAAAGTTTGTTTGGTAAGCTCACTGACCCTTGACCTACATACACAGGTGAAGCCAATCGTGAGAAAGGGTATTTCAGGTGGCCAGTAGCAAGTTGTTCTCCCTTTTGCATCTTCTCTGAGGAGTGGCACCATGGGAGCCTCAAAACAACTCTCAAATGACCTGAAAACAAAGATTGTCCAACATCGTGGTTTAGGGGAAGGATACAAAAAGCTGGCTCAGAGATTTAAGCTGTCAGTTTCCACTGTGAGGAACATAGTGAGGAAATGGAAGACCACAGGCACAGTCCTAGTTAAGGCCCGGAGTGGCAGGCCAAGAAAAATCTCAGAGAAGCAGAGGCGAAGGATGGTGAGTACGGTCAAACTCAACCCACAGACCAGCTCCAAAGACCAACAACATGATCTTGCTGCAGAAGGTGTCACTGTGCATCGTTCAACTATTCAGCGCACTTTGCACAAGGAGATGCTGTATGGGAGAGTAATGCGGCGGAAGCCTTTTCTACGCACATACCACAAACAGAGTCGCTTGAGGTATGCTAAAGCACATTTGGACAAGCCAGCTTCCTTTTGGAATAAGGTCCTGTGGACTGATGAATGTAAAATTGAGTTATTTGGACATAACAAGGAGAAGAACACAGCATTCCAAGACAAACACTTGCTACCCACAGTAAAATTTGGTGGCGGTTCCATCATGCTGTGGGGCTGTGTGGCCAGTGCAGGTACTGGCAATCTTGTAAGAGTTGAAGGTCGCATGGATTCCAGTCAGTATCAGCAGATTCTTGCCAACAATGTTCAAGAATCAGTGACAAAGTTGAAGTTGCACCGGGGCTGGATACTTCAACAAGACAACGACCCCAAACACTGCTCAAACTCTACAGAGGCATTCATGCAGAGGAACGACTACAACATTCTGGAATGGCCATCTCAGTCCCCAGACCTGAACATTATTGAAAATCTGTGGTGTGATTTAAAGCGGGCTGTCCATGCTCGAAAGCCATCAAACCTGACTGAACTGGAGATGTTTTGTAAAGAAGAATGGTCAAAAATACCTTCAACCACACTCCAGACCCTCATTGGAAGCTATAGGAAGCGTTTAGAGGCTGTTATTTCTGCAAAAGCAGGATCTACGAAATATTGATGTAATTTTTCTGTTGTGGTGCCCAATTTATGCAACTGCCTACTTTTGTTTAAGTAATTATTGCACACTTTCTGTTAAGCCTATAAACTTCATTCCACTTCTCAAATATCACTGTGTTTGTCTGCTATATGATATATTTAACTGAAATTGCTGATCCGAACAACCAATGATTTATAAAGGAAAATCCTGAAAACGATCAAGGGTGCCCAAACTTTTTCATACCACTGTAGCTCCTTGTTCCAGCTATATACAGTATGGCTCTTTCAGTTTACCAAGCCTTTGGAAGACAGCTGGATACACTGGGTACTCTTGGTTTCACGTTTAAGTTAATCAGATCATTTCCAGGTATAAAATGAAAGAAAGTCCATCCCTCTCTCTCAGAGAGAGCTGGTGGAAACAGGCTTGATGAGAGAGACATGAAAAGATGGGTGGATGTTGAGAGAGGGGGGTAACTTCAGTCTCACCACACTGGGATTGATGATACGGTCAATGGGGAAAGGGCCGATGTATCTGGGAGTTAGCTTACGTGATTCCGTCCTGAGAGGTAGGCCACGGGAGGACAGCCAGACCTCCTGGCCTGGCTGGTACGGGGGAGCAGGAGAGCGACGACGGTCTGCCAACCTCTGGTTCCGAGCTGCCGTCCGGGTGAGAGCTGCCCGTGTCTCCCGCCAGACCTGACGGACACGCCGGAGATGCACTTGGACGGAGGGAACGGCCACCTCAGCCTCCTGTGCAGGGAACAGTGGGGGCTGAAAACCATTAGCGGCCATAAACGGGGACATGCCAGTAGCCGAACACACCAGAGCCAGGGAGTTGTGGGCGTATTCCACCCAAGGGAGGTGAATGGACCAGGAGGCCGGGTGGTGAGCAGCAACGCAGCGCAAGGCTGCCTCCAGGTCCTGATTTGTCCGCTCTGTCTGGCCATTGGTTTGAGGGTGGTATCCAGAGGAAAGGCTGGCAGATGCCCCCACCGCCTGGCAGAAAGCCTGCCAAACTCGGGAGGCGAATTGGGGACCTCTGTCTGAAACAATGTCCTGGGGGATACCGTGTAACCTGAAAACATGCAGAGTGAGAAGGTTAGCAGTCTCCAGAGCAGAGGGGAGTTTAGTCAGGGGAATAAAATGCACCGACTTGGCGAAACGGTCTACCACGGTTAAAATGGTGTCGTAGCCCTCAGAGGGAGGCAGACCGGTAACAAAGTCAACAGCTATGTGAGACCAGGGGCGGTGGGGAACAGGGAGGGGGCGAAGAAACCCAGCAGGAGCACGATGAGAGGCCTTACCACGAGCGCAGACAGAGCAGGCAGAGACATATTCCCTGGTGTCTGCGGACATAGAGGGCCACCAGAAACGCTGTTGGAGCAAGGTCAGAGTTCGGTGTACACCAGGATGGCATGCCACCTTGGAGGCATGTCCCCACTGGAGCACGGGGGTACGGACAGATGGGCGCACAAACAGCCGGTCAGGAGGGCCACCCTCAGGAACTGGATGGTCAGCCAGGGCCTCCTGGACCAACCGCTCGACCTCCCATCTGGCCGCTCCCACCACGCAGGTGGGTGGCAGGATGGTGTCCTCAGCAGGATCCTCAATGAAAGGAGAAAACTGTCGAGAAAGGGCATCAGGCTTGGCATTTCTGGAGCCAGGCCGGTAGGTCAGAGTGAAGTTAAAACGTCCCAGGAACAGGGCCCACCTAGCCTGGCGGGAGTTAAGCCTGCGAGCAGAACGGAGGTAAGACAGGTTTTTATGGTCAGTCCAAACAACAAATGGTAGAGTGGAGCTCTCCAGCCAGTGCCTCCACTTCTGCAGAGCCAGCACCACTGCCAGTAACTCCCGATTTCCCACATCATAGTTGCTCTCTGCAGGAGTCAGGCGGCGGGAAAAGAAGGCACAGGGGTGTAGCGTCTGGTCGGAAGGAGAGCGCTGAGAAAGGACAGCCCCCACCACAGTGTCCGAAGCATCCACCTCCACCATAAACTGAACAGCAGGATCAGGGTGACACAACACAGGAGCAGACGAGAACAGACTCTTTAGCCTAGTGAAAGCAGCTTCTGCATCCGGGGACCAAACAAAAGGAGATTTAACAGATGTTAAACAGGTTAGGGGAGCAGCAACACGACTGTAATTCCGGATGAACCGGCGGTAAAAGTTGGCAAACCCAAGGAATCTCTGCAGCTGCTTTCTTGTGGTGGGAGTGGGCCATTCCTCCACAGCCTTAATCTTGGCTGTGTCTGATCTGCCCCCTCTCCACCACAAAGCCCAGGAAGCTGACAGAGGCAACATTAAAAACACATTTCTCTGCCTTAACAAAAAGCTTGTTCTCCAAGAGTCTCTGGAGGACCAGCCTGACATGTTGAACGTGTTCCTGTTGGGAGCGAGATAATTAAAATATCGTCAAGATAAAACACAAATCAATTGAGCATGTCACGTAGGACATCATTAACAAGACGCTGAAACACAGCAGGAGCATTCGTTAGTCCAAAAGGCATTACAAGATATTCAAAATGACCCAGCGGGGTGTTGAAACCAGTCTTCCATTCGTCCTCCTCCTTAATCCTCACCAAGTGATAAGCGTTTCGCAAGTCCAGCTTGGTGAAGATGGTGGCCTGGTGGAGAGGAGTGAAGGCTGAGTCGAGGAGGGGGAGAGGGTACTTATCCTTAATGGTTATTTCATTCAACCCTCTGTAGTCAATGCAGGGCCGAAGAGTCTTGTCCTTCTTGTCCTTCCTCCTCCCATAGGTGAGGAGGAAGGACGGATTAGTCCAGCAGCCAGAGAGTCAGAAATGTAGGCCTCCATAGCCTCCTGTTCCGGCCTGGAGAGGTTATAGAGCTTGCTCGAGGGGAAAGAGGCTCCAGGGAGCAAGTCAATGCCACAGTCATACGGTCTATGGGGAGGAATGGACAAAGCTCGATCTTTGCTAAAAACCTCCTGGAGGTCGTGATATTCAGGGGGTACGAGAGTAAGATCTACGGGTTTGGGGGAAACTGGAGTGGAAATGACAGAGGGAACAGCAGAGTGCAAGCAGTGAGAGTGACAGAATAAACTCCAGTCAGTAATAGATGAAGAGGACCAATCGATGTGGGGGTTGTGGATCTTGAGCCAAGGGAGACCTAAAACTAAGGGTGAGGAAGGTGAGGGAATGAGGTAGAAAGATATAGTCTCATGATTATTACCAGACAGAAGCAGAGACACAGGGGCTGTACGGAGGGTAACTAGGGCTAGGAGTCGACCGTCAAGGGCAAAAACCTCCTTTGGCTTAGATAAGGGTTCGGAGGGGATGTTAAACTTAGTGACGATGCCACTGTCAATAAAATTGTCATCTGAAGCCGAGTCAACTAAAACTGGGAGAGGGACTTTAGTCTGAACAAAAGAAACAGTTCCCTCGAGCTGGATCCGGTTAGAAGGGGATAGACTCACCGAGGTCTGGCTCACCAACGTCCCCTTGGCGGTTGATGAGCCTGGTCTTTTGGCCGAGCAGGGCAGTTGGCGAGGTAGTGATCAGCTGCACCACAGTAGATGCAGAGCCTCTGAAGAAGGCGACGCTGACACTCTGCAGGAGAAAGCTTCATCCTCCCCAACTGCATGGGCTCCTCAGGAACAGGAGAGGAAGGAGCTGCCGGGGTCACCACGCTGGGAGAGGGGGCCTCCTGGAGGGGATGGGGTTGCATGGAACCAGGGAGTCGAAAGGGCTTGGGCAACGGCAGAGGGACCCGGGAGCTAGCTGCTCTTTCCCTGCGTCTCTCACATAAGCGGTCATCCAAACGGATGGCCAAGGAGATTAGTTCCTCTAGTGCTGAGGTCTCATCACGAGCAGCTAGCTCATCCTTGAGTTCCTCCCTGAGCCCACGCATAAAAATTCCTTGAAGGGCCTTCTCATCCCAACCGGCCTCTATAGCAAGAATGCGAAATTCCACAGAGTAATCAGCTACAGAGTGTGAGCCCTGTCGCAGGGAAAGAAGTCTATTCCCGGCCTCCTTACTCTGGAGAGGGTGGTCAAAAACCTTACGCAATTCACTGCAAAATAGGAGATAGAACTGCCAGGCGGGAGAGTTAGCATTAGCCATAGCCAGGGCCCAAGCCGAAGCCTTACCAAAGAGCAAACTGCAAACAAAGGCTATCTTGGATCTGTCAGAAGAATAAGTCAAAGGCTGCTGGTCAAAAACTAGAGAACACTGGTAGAGGAACTGGCAACATGACCCTAGCTCCCCAGAGTATCTGTCAGGAGTGGGTATGAATGGCTCACGTGGATTGTTAGGCCGGGCCGGGGAGGCTGCTTCAAGGGGAACAGGAACCGGCGGACTTGGAGGAGGAACGGGGTCTGCCAGAGCTTGTCCATGATCACCGACAGGGCGTTCTCATGCTGGCCGACAAGTGCACCTTGTGAGGAGATGGCTTGTTTAAACTTCTGTATCTCTGCGGGGTCCATAATTGGCCAGAGTATTCTGTTATAAGACCAGAGTAGGACCCCAAAGCAGAGACAGATTACGTGAAGGTGTTTAACCAAAAGTCACTTTAATGTTGCAAAGTCCACAAAAAATGAAAATCAAACAAGTAGAAAGGCACTGCAAAGAGCCAATGTCCTCAAAAAATCAAACATAAAGCGACCTTCTCAGGTGGAGAACTTCAGCCAAGGAAATCTTCTCTCGGGAGAACAAAGGAACCAGACATGCGGTTGGAGCTCATGGGAAGTAATACTCTGGCACTGGAAGTCTGGGAAAGCCAGGCCTAAAAGGAAGAGGGAAGAAGCTGATAGGCTGATTGGTAGGATTGAGGCAGGAAAGGGGAGGAGCCAAACACACCTCTGCACCAGCAAGAGAACAGGAAGGGGGAGGGGAGAAACAAAGAGCACCAAAAGGGAAAAATAACAGCACAAAACAGACAGAACCAAACCATGACACATACGTTGTGAATTATAATGCATTCATAATGCTAATGGCTGTATCAGTGGATTGTTGATGGACATGAACAGGATAACTCATTACTTTCATCCAACAGTTACAATAAAATGGAAAAATGTTTTGTCTTACTTAATATATCATATAGATTTTACATATTAACATCACTTCTTACATAATAATCAATTATGATAACAGATTCTTTTAAATGCATGAAAATTCATCACACTTTACTTAACACAGATATCTTATGACACTGAATTGATTGTTATTGCATACTTTCACATTTCATTTAGGCATATGATATTAGAATAAAATTAATTATTAATGCAACTTTAATGTATTTGTGTATGTGTGTGCTATCCAGAGTGAGAAGAAGTTTATTTGTACCCATGAGAGTAACTGTACAAGGTACCGCAACAAACCTGGAAGTTATGGTGAGATATTTATACTTCACGGTATTAGATAAAAACAATTATTCCTATCACTGGAACAGAGCATATGTACAGAGAGCTGATATTTAAAATGTATTCTTGCATATCCAATTTTTAAAAAAGCTTTTTTCCTCCTCAGGAATTGCTACAGGGAAATGTGTTCCTTTCAACTCCACTACCAAGATGTGCGAGATAAAGGGATGGTGTCCTGCTGAGATTGACACCATCAAGACGTGAGACCATGTTGTTGCATGCCCTATAGAGCTGTAATTGTGTAACATTTGAGATATCTGAGATTTCTGTTTTTAGTCCAATACAATTTGCAGCTGCATTGGTGCGTTACACACTTTCCCTCTACACACTTTCTATAACATTATAAAGGTGAAAGATGTAAGCTGGCTTGAGATAAATACCACATATAAATGATTTGTATGTTTGTCTTTCTCCTTCTCTGCTTATTTTCTTCTCTCAGTACGCCAATGATGGAAGTGGAGAATTTCACTATTTTCATTAAGAATAGCATCCGATTCCCAACCTTCAACTACACCAAGTATGACAATGTTTGTATAATTTATGGATGATGATGATGATGACGATGAATGAAGTGAACTAATGTGGTCTGGTATGTTGATTGATGATATGTTTGTGTGTGCAGGGGCAACTTCCTTTCAAACATCACTAACGATTACATCAAAAAATGTAACTTTGACATGATCAACAACACCTACTGCCCCATCTTCAAAGTGGGGGATGTTGTCCGCTATGCGCAACAGAACTTCACTACACTAGCAGACAAGGTACAGTCAAGGCACGGGGTCAAGTCAGTCATTCATGCAGGAAAACTGCAAGTCAAGGCAGGTGATTTTTAAGCTCTCTCAGAGCTTTTGAATGAGTTTTTTTCAGGCCTAATAATGATGCACAGTATGTATAATTTATGCAATGCTTGTAGCTGGCATTTTTGTTTTAAGCTTTAGTTGACCTAGACAACAAGAGCCACAGATCGGAGTCGAACCCTGGGCTACTGCAGCAAGGACTAAGCCTTTGTACATGAGGCGGCTGCTCTACTAACTGAGCTAAACAACACGCCTGTTCTGGCACTTTAAGTCTTAAGTAGAACTTGAGACTTGTCTCATTTTTGCTTTTAAGTCTAGTGTCATTTTTTCAGTCATGGCTTGAATAATTCAACTCTCAGATTAGTGAAGTTTCATCCTTATTTTGTGACGCCATTATTTCTGTATTTTAAGGGAGACTCAAGTTGTAAGTCAGTCTCTAATTTATAATGTAATTCTCAAAAGCCTGAGTGTCACAGCAAGACTGAAGGACAATACGAGTGTCTGAGGGATGAGCTTCTACCCTTAGACCACTAGAACACTGCCTAACACTGCACCTTAAGAATTATCGTTATTCCCACGTTTTGCTATTATATAGCATGTATGCTCATTCCATGTCACTGGCAATGAGGATTGCATTTACATTTCTCCCAAACATAGGAGACAGAGAATATTAGATAGACAAGAGAGACAGGACAGACAGATACTGATCTCAAACACACTCATCAGGAACCTCTTTAATTTGAATGTTTCTGTCAGGGAGGAGTGATTGGAATAAAGATCGGCTGGATATGTGATCTGGACAAGTCAGATGACCAATGTAACCCCTCATACTCATTCACCCGACTGGATGCCATGTCACAGAAGAATGCTGTCTCACCAGGCTACAATTTCAGGTATTTAGCTATATGGTTGAACTGATATCATTCATCCAGAACACTTGATAAAAAATAAATAACTACTAGTCAGACCATGCCATGAAATTCAATCAGCTATCTATCAGCTGCACCCTAGTACAACTTGTAAATGCATAAAAATCTGCATAAAAAATAGATGAATTTATGGGGGTTTAAAATGTGTATTAATACTACTTGTGTTGAAACTGTTTTATGTTATGTTCAGCCAGCCCCCTAGAAGGCGCTAGTGACAATTGTGCTGATATATTCAACCAGTAGGTGGCCAGAGATAAAAAAACAACTAGCTTGGAGAATAACAGTCCATGAGGTGTTTTTCTGTCCAATGTCAAGCCATCCTCTCATTTACAGCCCTTTGAGTGGGAATATGAGTAAGTTTTTACATTAATTATGAATGTTGGCAGGTATATTTGTTGCACTTTGTCAGTGATATTTTATAGACGATATTTGCGCTTCAGTTGAGTTACCTTCCAGTGGTGATAGTGGAGCCTATTTGAGTTGTTTGTGATACTGCTCAGCTACTGTTAACCAGTTAATTGTCTACATTGTGTAACAATGTTGATTTTTCTGAATACTTGTATTTTGTATCTTGTATCTTTGTAGTTTCACACTTTTTTGCATTAGATCCTGGCCAAATACAATTGATTTGTTGGTATTTTCACTCACACTTGTCTGGGATTTGGCCATTGGTCTGTGCATGAATATACGTTTTATTCTGAAGTAATGAATACAAATCCACACATTTAAAAAAATGTTTACTTGCATACAGAAAATCAATTTACAATAAAACACTACAATAAAAAAGACTCATCTATTATCTTGAGTGTATAAAAATATAATCTAATTTGATTCTACATTGTTGTTACCCTGTACATGCTTTTACAAACAAGAGTGAAGAATGATCATCTTGAAAGAGAAAATAGACTGAATCTAAAACAGAGAAGCAAATGGTCTTGAAGAGGAGCCTTTTTTCTGTCTCAGTCTTGACTATGTCTAAGTTGGACTCCTGGTCTTGGAATAGTTTTGGCACATTTTGGCCATACTGATAGTATGCATTTGGCTTTTTGCCCGAGGTCCAAATGCCTGCTAATAATATGAATTGTATGCATTCATTTATAGAGTGCTTAACAAATGTATTAGACCACCTGTCAGACACCATCCAGCATCATGAAGTGCGGACTCTTTCATTTTCAGAGCTCTCAACATTTTACCATTTTAAACCAGAATAAGGAATTTCAAACTGAATTCACTTTTTTATATTCAGATTTGATCTGGCTCAACAGGCTTCTCTGAGAAGTCACAAATTAATCTGGCATAACATTCAACCACTAAAACTAATTCTTCTGTTCAGGAATGCAAGTAAATAACTAGAATTTGACATCTTAGATAATAATGTGCTTTACTTTAATGTGTGATTTGTCTGCATGTGCAGGTTTGCCAAATACTTTAAGATGGAGAATGGGACGGACTACCGCACTCTGGTCAAAGCCTGTGCTATTAGGTTTGATGTTCTAGTCAATGGAAATGTGAGTATATATCTTTGTGTGTCAGGATCAGCTAACACAACAAGTTTACAGTGACTTGACATGTACACATACTCAACATAAAGCACTTTAGACAAATCAATGCCCTATAAGCAATGAACGAGATATGGACAGCTCGGTTACTAAATACTAAAATATATTTCATGGCACCGGTTGAGTGTTTTACGCACAATATTTTATCTTTTTGAGCATTATAGATTAGATAAATTAGCAACAATTAGTAAAATTTTATCAGCTATCATCATTATGTTTGGATACAGTCTAGTGTCTTTCTGTGTGGAGTTGTTCTCCCCATTCATTCAAAGTTCAAAGTTAATTTATTATTGTACAACACTTAAGTTCATGAAAACTAGCCTGTTTGTCTCTGAGGCTGTGTTGCTGCCTATTTACATATTGATTATTATTATTATTATGTCTTCATAGGCAGGGAAGTTTAACATGATCCCTACACTCATCAACATGGTGGCAGCGTTCACATCAGTGGGAGTGGTGAGTTTTACTCTGGAAACCAGAGCTCAAGTTGACCAGTTCTTTTGTGTACTATTTTTATTTTAATTTCTTTTATTTTTTGAGCCAAAATTACGGAAGGCATTGCATTCACTGGATTAAAAAAAAAACTAGACACCTTATCTCATAATTCTGAGAAATAGAAGTAATTATGAGATGAGGAAAGGTGCCACTTTGGCACTTCGGTAAAGCTGGAAAGATATTGGCAGACTCGAACTTCCGGGATCAATAACTCTTTAGTGAAACTTTGTTAAAACATAAAACAAACATATTTCCAACCGTAATAAGATAGACAACAAGCTACAACTTATTAATTTGCATCATAACGAGCCATCCTCGGAGCCACACCAACAACATTAGTGTTTACGTGCAGCCTGCTGTGAGAGCAGCGTGCAGGGACCGTCTACAGAGTGCAACACCGAAAAGAGATATTACAAAAATATTCAATAACTTCACTATAATACAGTGTAGTGTCACCAAACTCACTACACACTTCATGTCATGAGTTATTGATCCTGGAAGATCGAATCTAATTTTTTATTTTTTATCCAGTGAATGCAATGCACTTCTGTACAAAATAACTTCATTACTGTTATTTGTAGGGCACGGTGTTGTGTGACATCATACTGCTGAACTTCCTGAAAGGAGCAGAGCAGTACAAGGCCAAGAAATTTGAAGAGGTAAAATACCCAGTTCCTGAGATAAGTCATGACAATTTACAGTAATGCACGCTTCATTACATAAGACCTAATCAGTCACAATGACAGATATATAGTTTCTCAACCCAAGCTATTCATTTATTTTTAATGTTTTGTTGGAGCTAACATGAGTTATAAACACCACCCTGACTAATTATCACCCTTTAAAGTTGTTAAGACTAGCACGTGTTTAATGGTTTTTAATGTAAGTCCATATTTGGTGGACTCTCCTATGTTTTGGTAACCACCCACAAATATATCTCTTTTAGTTGCTGAATGTTTAACTATGCTCACCAGCTAGTCTCTAACTTTGACTGCTGTCTGAGTCCAAAGTCTGGCCCGGGGGTCAATCATGGCCCATGCTCAGATTTCATGTGGCCCGCAGTAGTTTTTATAATATATTATTTATGGCCTGTTTGTTTTGTTTGATTGTCAGATACTGTGTGGCTCCAGATTAGACTTTCTTGATTGACAACAAATCAAGAAACAAAGCATTTGAATGCACTAAACATTAACCTCTAAGGACATAACTGCTGCTGTTATATATCTGTAGATGTGACACAAAATATGACTTTCTGAATGATTTTGTTAAAGACAAAGAAAGAGTGATACGTTTTAAACTGAAATGTTAACAGACTTTGCATTACTCATAATAAGTCATGTTTAAAATGAACATGAGGTTCAGATTTGTATCAACTTCATGCAAGTTTAACATATTCCTACAATTTATTCTGTTATCTGACTCCAGATGTGAAAGAAAGGAAGAAGTGGTTTTTAGATTTGTTCACACTTGATTGGCTTAGATTTGGAGAAACTGCCATTAAAAAGAAAAAAAAAAGATAATTGTGACAATGAAAACAAAATTGTTCCAGAACATTTGTATGTAACTTTTATTATCCATTGTTTCATTTTTTAAATGTTAGCACTGGCCCCCGGGCATCTTCATAATGTTTAATCCGCCCCCCTTTAAAACAAGTTTGGATGTCTTGAATGTCTTTGATGTAGTGTACAGTGGGTTTGTGTTGTTTGATGAGAGTGGAGTTGTGGTCCAGAAAACCAAAAGAATGCTGCTAAAAATCTCTGATGATCTGAGGGTGGTTAGATTTGTGTGATAAAACTCTGTAGTGGTAAGTGTAGCTTTAACTAGGAAATGTTAACTGAAGTAAACAGCATGGGTGGAGCTCCTGAATAAGGTAATTTGTAGAATTTTCTTTGTCTATACTTCAATTCAATGTACCATTGTATGTATACACTTAACACTGAAAATCACCAAAATGGAATTAAAAGACACGTTGTCAGGTACAGTAGATGACAATATGTGTGATAGCTCTCTCTCTTTCTCTGTCATATATTGTAGGTGTCGGACAGCCCACTGGACTCCCAAAGCAACGGGTTTTACCGTTCACAGTTGTCACTCCGACATAATGAGACCATCATGAGGTCCAGTGACTCTGGGGCATTTTCTATTGAACATTACAACTACAGCCAATAGTCTGACAGTGTTCAGGTTTCTCTGAAAATAGTAATGTAATTTAAGTTTTAGCAATCTTGCGCATTCAGGGCCACTTTTATATAATACATTATCTCAACATTACTTATATATTTATGTCAATGTCAATAGTTGTAATGTTACCCAGGGCAAAATTAGTACCAGCTAACAGCCACACACTGGTAAAATATATAAGCGGCTGGTAGACAAAACAAATTTCTTGAGTGGATGGTGAAGGTTGAACATTCACTAGCTATTTGGGATTGTATATCATCCTTAAACATTTCAGAACAGCTGCAGACAGTGATGAATCAAAAATAATAATTTAAAGAAGTATAATATTAAATACGAAAGTGTGAGTGTCTTTGCATGACGTCTTTGGCATGTGACATTAACTTAGGAATTTCCGAGCTTTATTAAATATTAACTTTAACCTGAAAAGTATTTAAACTCTGCTTTTTTTTTTTTTTTTTGGCATCTTGCATCAAAATACAATACAATACAACTACCCTTATAAAGAAACCAGGAATGAACACATGATGGTTTCACTTTTACCTCAGATGTAAATTCTGTTGTTCTGTTCAGTGTCCTCCTGCCTTTTAATGGCTCCTAGCAGCTTCATTGCACTAGTGCACTATTAATGACACAGCCACTACGTAATGCTTTAAGTACACCTTTGTTCAATCACAGATCTTTTTTTTTTCAAGATGACCCAAAATCTGTGGCAACTGAACAATGGGAATAAAGGTATGATGGTGTTTCATTAATGGCCACAAGGTTGCATTGCCTCTGTGCTGTCTGCAGAGAGTTTGGAACCTGTTAATGCCTACTTGTGGGTCTAGTTAGAGGTTACAGTGTTAGGATGCAATGCAAGTATATTATGTGTGATTAACCCAAAACCTTCACCAGTAATTTCCCATGTGCCACCAACTGTAGACGCTGTGGTGCCAATCGGCCACTAGGTTATTTATGAAATAAGCAATATATATTAATATTTATTATGGTTGTGAACAATAAAGTGATGCGACCGGATATTCGGTTTAACAAGCGAGAGGTACGGCTGCGTCGGTAGCATCCTCCTGAATCGATACAAATTATCCATGAATTCCTAGATGAATCGGTTGTAGAGTCATGGATTCTAAACATGCTTCTACGTCTGCAAATATGCTAAGTAGTTCATTAGTTTTGCTTTTGTCTGTTTTTACGAGCAGCAGTTTGCACAGAGTATTTTATTTTGAAAATCCACCGGATTCTCTCCAACAAATGATGTTGATCCAGCCAGACTTTTTTTGGTCCGTGTCTCAAAATAAATACATTGACATGTGATTTTGTTGTTGTTCATTTTTTAAATGTTATTTTTGCCAGTGCCATAAAGCAGCAATGCTTGGGGATATGTGGTCTTTTACATATTTGAAAAGAAAATATTGTACTGTCCTGTAAGATAGTCACTTTCATAGAATTGGCTTCTTTATTTTATAAAATATCTACAACAAATATTAACCGTAGAATCATATCATATCATATGGTTCTTACACTGTATCGATTCATATCGAATCAGTCTGTAATAAAAGGATATCGTTTTTGAATCAAATCATAACCTGTGCATCCAGATGCGCATCGAATCGTTTATCAGAGAGATGTGCAACCCTAATATTTATATTCTTATATTTATTAATTTCGCTACAGAATCTATGGACATTTAGGGACAATGGTTATTAAAGAGGATTTTGATAAATTAGAAAATGTGCAAGTTATAAAAGTAACAACTTTCTGTAGGTTGCAATCAAAACAGGAAGTGTTGTTATATTTCTGTCCAATTAAATGAAAATTGGCCTAGTACTTTGCTATAGTGAGGCTGTGTTATTGCAGTTACAATCCAAACCATGCTGTATTTCAGTGGCAAAATAATGGGCTACACTTAACAGTGATTAGTTTCCAGTTATATTTAGACCTTAATCCTCACTGATAGTGTGAAGATGAACACAAGCTCAGGTTACAGATGCTTGGTCAAACACCCGATCAGCAGGCAGTTTGCCAGACAGCACATTCCAAAAGTTAATTCTCCTCTGAGAGCTTACAGTGGACCTGTGCTGCTTTTCATTCATGTCAAGCTGTCGGCTCACTGCAATATTCCTGTCCACAGAACTTGTTACCTGAGCCAGTGTCAATACACACATGACACTATGAAGTATAAGCAACATAAAGTAGCATTTTCCCCAATAGACAAAACAGTTGATACTCTTGACATTATTGCTTGCTAAACTTAAAATTGTGTGTATAATAATTGGTTGTAAATGAAAGAATGCTTTAAAAAAAACATCTAGCAAATGAAACAATGGCACTCTAAACTTCAACCAATCAAACAAAAAAACATCAAGCAATAAAATGTGTGGGTGCTGCACACACCTCAAACTGGCCACACGGGCAGTCCTTGTTTCCATTGTTGTTGCAACTATGTAACTGAAGTTACTGAAGTAGCTTTTAGTAGTAACTTTACTGCACTATGTATCCCAATACACACTTAAAAGATTATTTGTTTATATGCATCTGGGTCACAGTGATGCTAACAGTTTACGCACACTCAAAGTCAAGAATGTGGTGGGCAAGTCTATATGAGAATCACATGACTGTGCATGTAAATGAGGAGGACTATAACATTTTCTCTCATTAAAAATGTTTCTCCATTCGTAGTCCATGTTTTTTGGTGTCAGTGAAGAACCTTTGGACTGAACACTTAACTACTTTCTGTAAGGATTCATCTCCACTTTTAACCTCCTCTTCGTAATAAGATTTATGTAATAGCACTAATAAACTCAATGTGCTTCCACTACACAGTAGTGTAGTAACCAGGTTTATGCATTCAATATTAATAAAGCCAATTTGTTTGTTTGTTTTCTGTGTCGAAGTGAAAGATATAAGAAAAAAAGCAATACCAATGCCATAATTAAAAAAACGTGAGAAAGCCTGGCAGACAACAGTGGACCGGCTTAATGCGGAAGTAGTCCAAAACTGTACAATTAATAAACAGTGCTCCACTGGAACTGTCATAATTAGGCTACAATAAAGGAGTTACTTTTCAAGTCCACTAACTGTTGTACACTTTACTTTAAAAGTGGCAAGCAGGTGCATGTTACTCAGGAAAAGTAGAGTATGATTAGGTGCAAACAATTATCCACAATGTGTCATTTAATCTATTTTTCTCATGTTTTGTTTTTATCTATTTTATCTTTCTATCCTTCATAAAGAACAAACCTGTCTGACCATAAAAAGACCTGGCAGCAAGTTAAAACATATAAGAACATTTTGCAGGCTGGTAAGTGTCTTTAAAGTAGATAACAGTGAACAAATGAGGTGAATAGATTAGCTGTCTGCTGACATGTTGAATGTCTGTATGATTGTAGAAGTAAAATAAATTTAAAAAGCCCATAGAACTGGCACAGGGGGCGGCCCACCAAGCGGAGGAGCTGGCACTCCCTTTAAATAAAGGGAAACCAGTGATGGAGGGGATCTTCATACAAGGTGCATACTGCAGTTCTACTGCACGTGGAACACAATCAAATAAATATATTATACTGTCAACTGGATTTCCTTGCAGTGTCTGGGAACACGCTTGCAATTTTGGAGCCACTAGAAGATGATCCAGTTAGTATTGAAATCACAGGCTTGGTATGTCCTGTGAAATCATAGTTTAAGTTATCTGTCTGAGGGATTAGAGCTTCCTCATCCAGCACATCCTCCAAAAAGGGCAAGCCATTATTATCATCATTATCATTAAAGCCACTATTAAGATTGATCAGTTGAATCTGTCTGTCTGTCTGTCTGTCTGTCTATCTGTCTGTCTCAGTGTTTTTCAACCCTGGTCCTCGGGGAACACTGCCCTGCATGTTTTAGTTGTTTCCTGCTCCAACACACCCGATTCAAATGAGTGGCTCATTATCAGGCCACTGCAAAGCTTGATGACGAGCTTGATGATGAGCTGGATGAGCTGCAGAGAAGAAATCACCATAGTAAGTTGGCCGGGTTAAGTTTGAGCTGCTTTCATGCAACCGACTTGAGGCTAAATTCAGCCAGGATAACCAACATATCCAAGCTTAATCCCTTATCTTGGTTTTGTGCAATATAAATATATATATATATATATATATATATATATATATATATATATATATATATATATATATTCTGTCCTGATAATACTTCTGGGGTATTGTAGACAGATAGCGAACAACAATAAAGACCAACAGGCTTGATTCCAGGTTGACTGATTTACTGAAATCTTCTGGTGCTTTATCACGTTGTAAAACTGAAACACAATGAAATATACACAATGCAGAATGTTACATAAGAAATGAAACACACTGGTTACAATCTATATTCCATTTACAGTTACTAACTCAGGTAAGTATTTTCTTTACAGGCTTCAAAATAAGGTAAGTATTCCACAGTTTCACAGGTTACAAGTTAAGGTATGTTAAGCAGGTAAGTATGAAACATAATAGTAACACATTTTTATTTTACAGAGGAGAGCTACTCAGCTAAGTAAATAGGTAAGTATAGCCAAATCTAGCTAGCTTTCATATGAAGTACAACAACAACACAATGTAAATTAGGCTAACAAAAGACTAAATGACACAGCAGTTAGCTAAGTACCATTGCAAATGATTAGCAATTAACACCTTAAATAACGATCTTTTTACACCTTAAATTTAGCGTTTTTAACATCAGATTCTACACTATGGTAATCTTGAACATGTATTACAATGATTTTCAGCATTAACTTACTGTTGGTTCCACTCCTAGGTTAGTACAACTGAATTTCAGGCGAGCACATTTTCACACTGCTTCTATCAAGTCAGATTCAACAAAGGAAGGAGTAATGCAGGAAACAGAAACTTAAAAATTAAAGCTGCAGTAACTAAAATTGCCACTAGAGGGAACAAACCCCACTCAAATACTGACAGGTCAGCACAATATATATATATGTATATTTATATGTATATTTCTTCTTCTTAATTTTTTCATGATCTGTGGCGATGCAATTTTAAGAAAAATGTTTATCATAAACTTTGAAAACAAGGTGACATAAAAACTCTCCCCACCACTGCAAATCAGTAAAAAAAAAAAAAAAAAAAAAAAAAAATTATCTTACTTAAAACAATAAAAATACAATGGACCACCATCCATATTAATGTATGATGACTTGATACTGGATGTCTTTTCTATTTGTTATTCATATGAGTGTATGGTACAGTATTTGTACATGTTGCTTCTCACCTTCTCTAAGGCAGAGCCCAGCCACCCTACAGACAAAACTCATTTTGACCACTTGTATCTGCAGTGTCATTGTTTCTGTCTCTACCAACGCTCATGGACATGAAGTGAGAGGAAGAACATAAATGGACAAGTACATCTAAAGCTTTGTCTTATGGCTCAGCTCCCTCTTCACCACAACAGCCCAGAACAACACCCACATTACTGCTGATGCTGCATCAATCTGCCTGTCCATCTCACGCCTTAAATAACATCCTGAGATAATTAAAGTCTGTTGTTTTGGGCTGCAATTCACTCTCAACCCAGGGGGAGCAATCCACTGTTTTCCTGCAGACAATCAAGGCCTTACACTTGGAGGATCAGAATCTCATCCCAGCCCAATTACCCCCTTTAAGATCGACGGTGTGAAGGTTGACCTCTATGGAATCCTGAGACAGAATCTGTTCCAGGACTTCAACCAGAGAGTCCAAGAAGACCCTTAGCTGCTGTTCGGTGCATCAGCACACTGACGTGTGAGCAGTCAGAACCTTCTCCACAGCAACTCACAGTTTCAAAGAGGTGACCCTCTCATGCTCTCTTCCCATGTCTGTCTCCAGCAGGGGTCCCTGTTTCACAGTGATACGTTCTATTGACATCGATTCGAAATGTTCTCTGGAAACCTGCTTAACTCAAGTCTAAATGTATTCATTGACTGTCAGTGGCATGAAAATGTCACAGATCATTACTGTGAAGTTAGATGTCTCAGAACTTTTCTGTATGACAACATGAAAAAATAGATGTTGACTGTTTGCAGCTCTGTGCTATCTGAGCGATACTACAAACCTCATTTGTTCTGAAGGTCATTTTAAAAGACACCTCCCTCGTGTCCTTGAAAGTCATTTGATGTTTGTCAAAATCCATCAATCATTCCAAGGAACATTTATTATGACTCATCTGATGATTTCTTTATGACATACAGGAAATATTTCTACTGTAGAATAACAACAAGGCCAGACTCATATAAAGTATGTGAACCAGTGGAAACCACATTTACACAACAACAACAACAGCAACAGTAACAGTAACAGCAACTACGACACCAGCAACAACTACAACAGCAACAAGAACAACAGTAATAACAACAACTACAGCAACAACAACAATAACTGCAACAACAACAACAGCACTAATAAGCACTAAGATCTAACAGGATGAGTACAGAGATGAGTCCTTTGTCTGATGCCATTAGGAGATCGTTTGTGACTTTGACTAGTGCGGTCTCTGTGCTATGGTGGACTGTAAATCCTGAATGAAAATCCTCGAATAAACTGTTCTTATGAAGAAATTCACACAGCTGATTAGCTGACATCTTTCTTAAGTAACTTAGAAAGAAAGGGAAGGTTTGATATCAGTCTGTAATTGGCTAAGACCTCTGGATCTAGAGTGGGCTTTTAAGAAGAGGTGTAATTACAGCTACTTTAAAGGACTGTGGTACATATCCTGATAATAAAGAAAGATTGATCATATCCAATAAAGGAGGGCTAACTAAAGGTAAAATGTCCTTGAGCAGCCTGGTTGGAATGGGCTCTAGGAGACAGGTTGACGACTTAGATGAAGAAATTATTAAAGTTATTTGATGAAGGTCAATGGGAGAAAAACAGTCTAAATATGTATCAGGTTTTTGTCTCTAATAGTTATAATTGTATCATTAAAGAAGCTCATGAAGTCATTACTAGTTAGACCCAGAGGAGTAGATGGCTCAGTAGAGCTGTGGTTCTCTGTTAGCCTGGCTACAGTGCTGAAGAGAAACCTGGGGTTGTTCTTGTTTTCTTCTATTAAAGAAGAGTAATAGGCTGTTCTGGCATTACGGAGAGCCTTCCTGTAGGTTTTAAGATTATCTTGCCAGACTAAGCGAGATTCTTCCAGTTTAGTGGCACGCCATTTGCGTTCAGAATTACGTGCCACTTGCTTTATTTTGTGAGTCTGCTGGCTATACCATGGTGCTAACCTCCTCTGTTTAATTATCTTCTTTTTCAGAGGTGCAATACAGTCAAGTGCTGTCTGTAATAAGCCTGCAGTACTCTCAACAAGATTATCTATTTGTGAGGGGCTCATGGAAGCAGACAAGTCCTCTGCTACATTGAGACATGGCATTGAGTTCAATACTGAAGAAATCACTTCCTTGAATTTGGCAAGATCAAGATCAAGAGTGTGGTTCAGACAATGGGTCGGTTTATATACACTCTGACAGAAGCCAATTGACCATCGCCTATCATTGTGGTTGTCCACATGAATATTAAAATCACCTACAATAATTACTTTATCCTTTAGCCTATGATAAACACTTTACCCCAAGTACTCTTCCCCAGATGTTCAAACATTGGATCCCAAGTGACAGAACAGCTTCATGTACAGTCATAAAAGATGAGAAGGTCATGGGGTGTAAAGTCAATACCCACTCCAACCACAGCCTGTTCACCCTACTGCCCTCTGACAAGCAATACAGAAGTATGTGCTGCTGAATGATGTCAGCTATCAGGCTGTGAGACTCTGCAACTCATCCTCAGCACTTCACCTTGTAAAATTGCTCTGAGTAGTGTCAAAGAAAGTAGAAACTTCATCTCATTATGCAACAGTGTCTTATAAAGTGAATAAATCTATACTTTGAAAAACTTCACCAACTCACTCTTCAGACTACAGCTGGACTTCAACAACCTTCATCAACCAAATTGTTACAGAAAGATCACACATTGTTTCATTCTTAGAACTCTTTATTCTGGAAAAGAAACCTACTGCTACAGTCACAAACAAAAAAGCTTTAGTAAAACATCTTAATTCATTTCATGAATGATTTAGTAATGAATGATTCATTTGACCCTTTTAAGAATACATGATGGAAAACTCCATCCATGCCAACGCTCCAGATGTTCAGTATGTTTAACAGTTGAACGGGTTCTTGGAGCAGATGAAGCGGTGTGCAGTGCTACATTGGGAGTTTCTCCATCCAGCTGAAATTTGATTATAAAGAGAGAAAACACATCAACACTCCATTCATTCAGATAGCCACAAAGTACATGTCATATGAACTAACACATTAGCCAATGTTACAATTATGTTTTCTTCACGTTCTATTCTCTGTGGGAAAACAGCATTAAAAACAGGTAAAAGCTGATCAAAGTTTGGCTGCTGTTGCTGTTCAGATAAGTCAAACAGGTGGACTTACTGGTGGAGCGCAAGTAGATGCAGGGGTAGCTGCTAGTGGAGGACTGGGAGTACCAGTTAGTGTAATAGAAACCTTCACGATCAATCCACATCCACCGGCCCTGAGAGACAAAGAGCATGAGTGTTGAAGTGAAGTGTTGCTCTCACATACATCTAGAGTAAGTCTAGACCCCTTTGGACCAGGTCCTGGGTTTCACCTGGACTGACTGAGGTGGTATTACTTCATGAGTTCAGACCTGCAGGTTGAAGCCTCCCAGCCATGCAAAGCTCTGACCGGCTGTCTGTGTCATCTGCTGGAGGAAGCTGTATTCTCTGGGGTCGGTGGCTGAGGCCAGGTGGGCGCCCAGGCTGTTGCAATGCTCCTGTTGGACAGAGGAAGCACAGAGGGGTCTTTGTGGCTTTACAACTAAATAGTTGTTGTGTCATTTCATGTCTTCACTCTCTTCCTCCAAATGGATTTGTGGCCAGCTTCTACATGAACATAAAGCTCAACTTTTCATGGACTGATGGCGACAGACTGCCTGACCTCCTAACAGATACCATCACCATCCACACTCGTACACACAGTGTCTACAAGCTTAATGGGGCTGACTGCTCACAATACCAACATAGAAGTGTTACAGTAGCAGTACCTCAGCATTGTACCAGGACATGGCAGAATTGACGAACTTGAAGCAGCGAGAGCCGTAGCTGAACCAGCCGTCTGGACAGAAGTTAAAGCGAGCTACAGAGAGACAGAAGAAGGACAACATTGACTTTACTTCAACGGAGCACATTGACTGAAATACACTGAGAACAATACACATACTGAAACACTGCTATGGTCCTATCAGCATGTCAGTTTGACATTTGGACATTCTACATGACACTTTGTCATGAGGAAGATAGCTATAGGAAAACTGTGTTCTTGTTGTTGCCATGGTGACCTCACTCCTGAAGGACCATGCAGGAAAGATGAAAACAGTGATGTGGATCTTACATTCAGGTGCTGCTGCCTCCTCAAACACACGTGCTGCACAAACACAGAAACACAATCAATGAGTTGAATGAGTTGACTATGAGCTGCCACAGAATGTGTTGTTCAGAGTGACCTCTGACCTTTCTCATTACCGTTTCTGGGAACAGGAACAGAATCTACTGGCACAAATACTTCCTCATCGTTCTTCATCATGTCCTCCATCTCTGAAACATCAACAGCTTCATCAGACCTCTTGTTACTTGTAAGTATTTGACTTTTTGTGGTTGTGACTGACTGCAAAGTAAATGTGTGGCTGACATATGAACATCATATGAACATTCTGTTCTAACACACTTTAAAGAGGACACTCACCAGGTGCAGCAGCCATCTCTTCCTTGGGAGCCTCCACTGGAGCCTTTTGATTGTCTTCAGCTGGAGCTGCAGAGAAACACACAACACTGTCAGGAACAGTTGTGCACATATTACACTGTGTGTGCATCTGTATGTATGTGACTTTCCTCCCTCAGCCCCTGCCACTGGCCAACCCAGTCTTTTTCTATGATAGCGTGTGTGTTCTGTCTGAATGGTCTGTGTTGAATCTGACCTGCAAATGCAGCACAGAGGAGAAGGGAGAGGACCAGGACAGTCTTCATGGTGACGATCAATAGATTGTTCTCTGAGGAGAAAGAAGAACTGCCAATAAATATACAGAGAGAGAGAGAGAGAGAGAGAGCAGAAGCAGGAGCTCCACTGAATGAAACGAAATTCAGCAGGTGTCTTACCTGTCAGGTAAATGTGAGTTGATGTTGTTCAGGTAGCTGAGTGATGCAGTGATGACAGGAGGCTGCCCACTCTTTATATACACACACCTGAGCCACACCGAGTCACGTGTATGCTGGCGTGTGCGTGGCAGAACGTGCTGATGTTTGACTATGACTCAGCTTATGTGCTGGAAGATGATTGCAGCGTGCACATGAAGACCTGAAGCTGAACTCTGATCTGTTTCCTGACAGCATGTTAACTCTTTGAAACCACTCCTTTGTTGTTGTTGTTGTGGTTTCAAATCAGGTTAATGATTTCAAAAAGTGACACTGGGCTGAATGTGCAGCTGCAGTCTGTGTGTAAGCGGAGTGTTCTGGACCTGTATTGTAAAGGACATATGAACAGACACAGAGACGTCAGTGATGTCAGCAATACTGCAACAAAACTTTCAAATGCATTTAAGTTAACGTCAAAATCCAACATGAGTACGGGAGTGCTGCTTAGCTCAGTTGGTAGTGCATCTCCCCCATGTCCAAAGGCTCAGTCTGTGGCAGCCCAGGGTCCAAATCCAACCTGTGGCCCTTTGCTGCATGTCATCTCTCTCTCTCCACATTCCTGTCACTCTTCAGCCGTTTCTATCAAATAAAGCTTCAAAAGGCCAAAAAGAATAAAAATTTAATAACAATTCAACATGAGTAAAAGTACACAAGCAGCATCTGATGAATCTGAAGTCCATTATTCACTATCTCCACCATATCTTGTTCTTTAACATTGAAACACCCCAAGGCTGAGTCTTCAGTCCCCTGCTATACTTCCTGTACACACATGACTGTGTACCCACTTTTGACTCCGACACCAATGTCAAGTTTGCTGATGACACAGCTGTGGTGGGTCTGATCACTTGAAACAATGAAATCTGAATGAAGTGAAGAACCTGACCTGATGGTGTCAAGACAACAACCTCCTCCTGAATGTTGGCAAGACAAATGAGATGTGCAGAGAGTGGACATCTTCAAGTACTTTGTGTTCACATCATCAAGGACTTGGACACATCCAGACGGCTGCAGCGATGGGATCCAGTAGCCTGCAAACTCACAGTGGCAGCAAACTTGCTACAGTATCATACTTGAACAAATACACTTAGTGCTTCTGAAACTGCGTTCTTGTTTGGCCTTCTTGTATTGCAGAGAATAGACTGAATGCTCATGTGCTGAAGATTCTTTATTGTTGAAAATACATAACCAAGTCAAACAAACCAGGCTGTTATAATGTAGCTTCAAGCACTGAACAGACGCTCAGCAAATATGATGATTGATCATTTATTAAACTTAGCTCTGCAGGGTTCAAACTATTTCCTCATAACAGTGAGGCCTTGAATGAAGGTCATCATTTTAGGCCATATCATTCCTTCCCATCAATAGTTGCATGTGTAACTGTGTCCACATATGAAGGATCAGAGTGAAATAAAGAAGTCTAAAGTCTGTTTATCATTGAGGCATCACTGCCTCAATCCAGGAAGTCATTCATCTACTGAACACAATCATAAGGAAATGACACAACGTTTATGGTCTGTTAACAAGAGTTTACAGCTGTTAATGCATTTACAGGCATGTGTAGTATTTCATTCTGATTGATGTAGAGCCAACATCTACACTGATGAGGCTGCTGGGAATGTTACTGTTCCTGCAATGGAAAATAACTAACTGCATTTCTTGTCTCCTGTAAAGGTTTCATTCACAGATTTAGAGGCTCAGTGATAGGACTCTGATGCAGAGATGGGTAGAGCTGATCAATAGCTTTATTTCGCAGCAAAAGGAGATCTTTCAACAGAAAGTGCCTTGGAAAAGACGGATGGCTCTGAAAACTACAACTGAAAATCCTACCGTCTAAAAGGGGAAAATAAAAACAGCTCTAAACAGAAAACGCCTCCGGAGAGGGAAAAACTACAATCAGGAACAAAAACAAAACACCTACAAAACTCACTAACTTAGATGGCTATGAATCTGATACAGCAACAAAAAACCCTCTGATTGAGGCAGACATCTGTGGAAAAGATGCTCAGACTGTGATGAGACAAATGACAGGTGGCTCTTGACTACAGATGAGACACACTGGCACAGGACAAAGGGGGACACAGACTATAAGCACACAGTCTATATAGACTATAGGCTGGGAAGGTGTCTTTAAAGAGTTAATAGTTAGCAATCTCTCAGAACACAGAGGGTGTGCTCAGCTTGAATTTGGGCAAATTTAAATTAAATTCAAGGTTTTAATGGGAGTTTGGAGCAGTGTTCCTGTTTAAAAGAAGAATATCTTTCATAAAGTTACATTTTGATGAAAATTTAAGCAATCATTTTTATACTGTAGCTGAGTCTGACCAGAGTTTAATGTCTAGTGATCATACTTCATAAACCTTGTTTTAATTATAAAACTGTAACTATGAAGTATAATCATCAGTGAGATATAGTGTGAATAAACATAGGATATTATGCTGTTTCCTGGCTCTGGTTCAGGTTTATGATCGTGAGTTAAAGTTTGTGGAGTGTCGGGAAAAGCAGGGCAGAGTCCTAACTGCTCTGACTGAAGGAAGAGGAGATAACAGATAATTAGTGTGGAAGAAAAGAAAAAGCAGAAGATTTCTTGTCATAAAGAAGAGTGCATAGCTTCCAGTAAATATGATCTGTTGAATGATGACAATCATTTCTCTCTTATCTCTCTCTTTGTGATCTAGTAGCTTTTCTTTTTCTGACCTCTGATAAACACGTCCTTGATATATAATATCTTCGTATAAAGACATTACAGTGTTCATCATGTAGCTGTAGCAGCCAGGCGAGCTTCAAATCTAGAGCAAGAGATCTCTTTGTCCCATCTGGGCTACTGTAGAAATGTAGAGGACCTGCAGTTTCTAAAAGACTCATTCTAACATCAACATAATGCTTCTCATTTCTAAAATCAAATCAAATCAAATTTTATTTGTATAGCCCAAAGTCACAAAACACATTTTGCCTCAGAGGGCTTTACAGTCTGTACAGGTGATTATTCACTCATGACAATACAATACATTTACATACTATATTTATATAATACAAAGGGAGCCGCTGAATCTGACACAATGGACCCTTCAGGTAGAAAAGTTCTATTTATGTGCATTCCATCCATGCTAGGACACCTAGCAGGTAACATCTGTTGTGAGATGTTGAGTAAAAAACGTTGGCAAATCACAAAGTCGTACAAAAAGGATGTTCTGGATACATTCTATGTTCTTCATTTCTACCAGACTTACCTCCTGCTGAGACCTGATGATCCAAGAAGCCCAGCTGCTGTCTATGTATGACTGACATAAAATGTTGGAGGGCTCAGAACTTCCTCAAACTGAGATTTTAGTATTCACCCCCCACATTCCTCCCTCCTTACAGAAAATATGCCTGGTCTGTTGTATGCTAATATGAAGCCCTCTGCTTGATATTAGTAGTTTCTAACATTGGCATGCTGTTTGATTCAGACCTCAGATTCCAACCACACGCCAACAAACTTCTTGTTTTTTATACTAAGAACCATCCACCAAGTCAAATCCATGCTCTAACAGTCTGACCTTTAAAAGATAATCCACCTTCATGTGTTCAAAACTTGCAGCTCTCTCCTCTCTGGTATGAATGAAAAATTACTCTCACACCTCCAACTATCGGTTTTAGCAGACTACATGACATTTCACAGATTGTAGCTCCCCTCCACTGGCTTCCTGTGCGTTTTAGGACTGATTATATTTCACTGATCACTTTTAAAGCCTTTCGGGATCTGGTCCCAAACTGCATTGCCAGCATGTATTTATTTGTTTTAGGTATTTATCTTTTACTCTTTATCTCTCTCTTTATCATTTATTGTTAGTTATTGTCTTTTTACTGCTGTTTTTTATTATTATTGGACTTGAATACAGAACACACGCTAATGTCGCTGGTAGCAAAGAAATAACAATGATGCACAAAACATTGTTTATTATTTATTTCCTGTGTTTCACTCTCTAATACAATTCTTATCTCTTAAAACATGTATTCCAAAGTAAAAAAAAATCAGCACTGGGCCTGTGGCCTCTTTACAAATATGATTTTGTATCAACAAGCAAGACTCATCCAATTTCATATGTACAGTATGAAGTCATCAACAAGTCTGTAGCTTTCATGACAGAATTCTAATACATGTAACTCCTGTTACAGGAGAGTCCCATTCTTTTCCCTAAAATCAAAACAAGCTTTGTATGCTAACACTTATCCAAAATGTCCTCTATCACATTCACATGATTAGAATTAAGATCAGTATACACAGCTGTATCCTGGTGAGGTTTAGCAGCTATCAGTTCTCCTCATGCAGATGGATGGCCATGTACTACTGCAGCCACTATTGGACCAGCCCGCTGCAAGAGAAAAAGTTCATTCGTTCACATTCCACAGCCTAATATCGACTGTAATCATGAGCATCCTTGAGTTTATGAATCCTTTACAAATCTAATCATTAAAGCCTGAATGAAGTCAGGCTAGAAGTATTCGGAGCTCGCTGAATGTTACTAAAGTTGAAGTTGAGTGAAATGACAGATGAATGTTCTGTCTTACCTCTGGCATTAAGGTAGATGCACGGATAGCTGCTGGCAGAGTACTGTAGGTTCCAGTAGCTGTAGCTGAAGGAGCTCTGATCCACCCACCTCCAGCCCTGGACACAAGACACATGAAGTGTAACAAGCAGCAGACTTCTACTCTCACATCTTCATGTCATGCAGCTGAACCAGGATGGTGATTCATGTGTTATGTGGTTTGATTGACAGATGATGTAAGAAGTCTGATAACCTGGAAGTAGAATCCTCCCATCCAGGCGACGGAGCTTCCTGCTCTCTTGGTGAGATCCTGGAGGAAAGTGTAATCAAACACATCATGGACAGAAGCCAAGGAGGCTCCCAGACTGGCACAGTAGGCCTGGAAGGAGGTAGACACACATTAGTGACTGTCAGTTTGTCAGATGAAGAGCAGGGAAATACACTTCAAAAGCGGCATTCACGACTACACGTGTGTTTTTAAGTAAAGAATTAAAAGAAAAGTACCGCAGCACTGCTCCAGGATCTGCTGGAGCTCACGTACAGATAGCAGCCATTCTTGTATCTGACCCAACCAGAGGGACACGTGAAAAAACGACCTGCAGAGGAGAGAGAGAGAGAGAGAGCACATCATGACTTGAACACATCACTTGATTTCACTGTGTCCATGGACAGACTCAGTGTTCAATGCTCCATTCAAGACATCAAACCTTGAGCTGATGAAGCCATCTCTCCAGCAGAAAACATGTCAGGCTCTTCCTCTAAAAGACAAAGTCACATTCTGATCACAGTTTTTCACTAATATGAGACAAGATGGAATGAATCATTCTTTCATCTTTTTACCTTCAGGAACAAAAACTCCAACTTCATTTGGTCCCACTGAGACAGAAACAGAAAACAGGAGCTCTGTTACAGTGTGGTGAGCTACAATGTGTTCAACATGTCACACAACACACATTAGAAGTGGATCACTGTCGTTTTCTGTGTGACAGTAACTTACGCTGGTTGTCCTCGTGCAGCTCCTGTGCTGCAGCGTCAACAGCTTCCACTGAGAGGAAAACACAAAACATCTATCTCTGATTTCATTGATTGATTTATTACAATATTCAAACTAGAGAGTCCAGAGGCTCATGTGCTAGAAAAAGAAATACTGACATGAAATCCATTCAAGTGAGTGTTAAACCAACAAACACAGATGAACTGTCATGTGTTTGGAGGAGCACAGGTCATGTTGTGTTCATGCAAACAAGAAGACTTTCAATTATGGACCTGTGACCTTCACAATAAAAGGGTTGGGGGTGTGACATAGTTATTTATAACTCATATTTTTATAGATTCATATTTAGATGAACAATCATCGTCACTCATATCCTCTCCTGTATGCTACATATGAAAGAGTGACCATCAGCCAATCAGAGAGGAGTATACTGTTTGTTAATCAGCATCATCCTTCACACTTCATGAGTTCATGAGTGTTTCTTTTATGACCACATGGTGGCAGCACTGGCTCTGGATCCACACAATAACAACACAACCCAACAAGATCTAAATATAATAAAATGATCTGACCTGCTGCAGCTGTGATAGCAAGAACGCCACTGAGCAAAACAGAGAGGAGCAGGAGAACCTTCATAATGAAGATGATGAGTAGGACGAAGGAAGATGAAGTCTGAATTTCTGCTGGGAGTCAGAGATGTCAGTACACGAATTTACTAACATGGAATGACAGAGAGAGAGAGAGAGAGAGAGAGAGGAGAGGAGAGAGAGAGAGAGAGAGAGAGAGAGAGAGAGAGAGAGAGAGAGAGAGAGAGAGAGAGACTTACCTGTCAGGTAAATGTGAGGTGATGTTCAGGTATCAGGTGAGTGATGCAGTGATGATGAGGAGGCTGTCCTGTTCTTTATATACACACAGGTAGCACAGAGCAGCACGTGAATGAACCAACTTGATCTTTGAACACAGTCTGAACGTGAGTATGTTTGTCTTCCTGTTTTCTCCCTCAAATACAGCAACTTCAGTTTGTCCACATGAGGCCAATAAGGAAACACTGATGGAAATTATAGTGATAAGGCTGATACACAGCTTATTGATATATTATTATGATACAATAAAGTGAATGATGTTTTCCTCCACAGACACATTTTACAACTTTCTCTCAAATGTGGCATGAAACACAGTTGAAGGTCAACCATGTTATTGGTAAAAGGACAAAATGATCCATGTGTTCATTCCAAGTGGAAATGTTGAGGTCAGCTGCCTCAGTAGAGAAACAAATCAACAGTGCTGTGTGACGTTTACTGTATCTAACATCAAGTACAAAACAAACATCTCTGCCACATATTATCACATTCCATCACACTCTACTTGATACTGGATGTCTTTTCTATTGTTATTCATATGAGTGTATGGTACAGTATTTGTACATGTTGCTTCTCACCTTCTCTAAGGCAGAGCCCAGCCACCCTACAGACAAAACTCATTTTGACCACTTGTATCTGCAGTGTCATTGTTTCTGTCTCTACCAACGCTCATGGACATGAAGTGAGAGGAAGAACATAAATGGACAAGTACATCTAAAGCTTTGTCTTATGGCTCAGCTCCCTCTTCACCACAACAGCCCAGAACAACACCCACATTACTGCTGATGCTGCATCAATCTGCCTGTCCATCTCACGCCTTAAATAACATCCTGAGATAATTAAAGTCTGTTGTTTTGGGCTGCAATTCACTCTCAACCCAGGGGGAGCAATCCATTGTTTTCCTGCAGACAATCAAGGCCTTACACTTGGAGGATCAGAATCTCATCCCAGCCCAATTACCCCCTTTAAGATCGACGGTGTGAAGGTTGACCTCTATGGAATCCTGAGACAGAATCTGTTCCAGGACTTCAACCAGAGAGTCCAAGAAGACCCTTAGCTGCTGTTCGGTGCATCAGCACACTGACGTGTGAGCAGTCAGAACCTTCTCCACAGCAACTCACAGTTTCAAAGAGGTGACCCTCTCATGCTCTCTTCCCATGTCTGTCTCCAGCAGGGGTCCCTGTTTCACAGTGATACGTTCTATTGACATCGATTCGAAATGTTCTCTGGAAACCTGCTTAACTCAAGTCTAAATGTATTCATTGACTGTCAGTGGCATGAAATGTCACAGATCATTACTGTGAAGTTAGATGTCTCAGAACTTTTCTGTATGACAACATGAAAAATAGATGTTGACTGTTTGCAGCTCTGTGCTATCTGAGCGATACTACAAACCTCATTTGTTCTGAAGGTCATTTAAAAGACACCTCCCTCGTGTCCTTGAAAGTCATTTGATGTTTGTCAAAATCCATCAATCATTCCAAGGAACATTTATTATGACTCATCTGATGATTTCTTTATGACATACAGGAAATATTTCTACTGTAGAATAACAACAAGGCCAGACTCATATAAAGTATGTGAACCAGTGGAAACCACATTTACACAACAACAACAACAGCAACAGTAACAGTAACAGCAACTACGACACCAGCAACAACTACAACAGCAACAAGAACAACAGTAATAACAACAACTACAGCAACAACAACAATAACTGCAACAACAACAACAGCACTAATAAGCACTAAGATCTAACAGGATGAGTACAGAGATGAGTCCTTTGTCTGATGCCATTAGGAGATCGTTTGTGACTTTGACTAGTGCGGTCTCTGTGCTATGGTGGACTGTAAATCCTGAATGAAAATCCTCGAATAAACTGTTCTTATGAAGAAATTCACACAGCTGATTAGCTGACATCTTTCTCAAGTAACTTAGAAAGAAAGGGAAGGTTTGATATCAGTCTGTAATTGGCTAAGACCTCTGGATCTAGAGTGGGCTTTTAAGAAGAGGTGTAATTACAGCTACTTTAAAGGACTGTGGTACATATCCTGATAATAAAGAAAGATTGATCATATCCAATAAAGGAGGGCTAACTAAAGGTAAAATGTCCTTGAGCAGCCTGGTTGGAATGGGCTCTAGGAGACAGGTTGACGACTTAGATGAAGAAATTATTAAAGTTATTTGATGAAGGTCAATGGGAGAAAAACAGTCTAAATATGTATCAGGTTTTTGTCTCTAATAGTTATAATTGTATCATTAAAGAAGCTCATGAAGTCATTACTAGTTAGACCCAGAGGAGTAGATGGCTCAGTAGAGCTGTGGTTCTCTGTTAGCCTGGCTACAGTGCTGAAGAGAAACCTGGGGTTGTTCTTGTTTTCTTCTATTAAAGAAGAGTAATAGGCTGTTCTGGCATTACGGAGAGCCTTCCTGTAGGTTTTAAGATTATCTTGCCAGACTAAGCGAGATTCTTCCAGTTTAGTGGCACGCCATTTGCGTTCAGAATTACGTGCCACTTGCTTTATTTTGTGAGTCTGCTGGCTATACCATGGTGCTAACCTCCTCTGTTTAATTATCTTCTTTTTCAGAGGTGCAATACAGTCAAGTGCTGTCTGTAATAAGCCTGCAGTACTCTCAACAAGATTATCTATTTGTGAGGGGCTCATGGAAGCAGACAAGTCCTCTGCTACATTGAGACATGGCATTGAGTTCAATACTGAAGAAATCACTTCCTTGAATTTGGCAAGATCAAGATCAAGAGTGTGGTTCAGACAATGGGTCGGTTTATATACACTCTGACAGAAGCCATTGACCATCGCCTATCATTGTGGTTGTCCACATGAATATTAAAATCACCTACAATAATTACTTTATCCTTTAGCCTATGATAAACACTTTACCCCAAGTACTCTTCCCCAGATGTTCAAACATTGGATCCCAAGTGACAGAACAGCTTCATGTACAGTCATAAAAGATGAGAAGGTCATGGGGTGTAAAGTCAATACCCACTCCAACCACAGCCTGTTCACCCTACTGCCCTCTGACAAGCAATACAGAAGTATGTGCTGCTGAATGATGTCAGCTATCAGGCTGTGAGACTCTGCAACTCATCCTCAGCACTTCACCTTGTAAAATTGCTCTGAGTAGTGTCAAAGAAAGTAGAAACTTCATCTCATTATGCAACAGTGTCTTATAAAGTGAATAAATCTATACTTTGAAAAACTTCACCAACTCACTCTTCAGACTACAGCTGGACTTCAACAACCTTCATCAACCAAATTGTTACAGAAAGATCACACATTGTTTCATTCTTAGAACTCTTTATTCTGGAAAAGAAACCTACTGCTACAGTCACAAACAAAAAAGCTTTAGTAAAACATCTTAATTCATTTCATGAATGATTTAGTAATGAATGATTCATTTGACCCTTTTAAGAATACATGATGGAAAACTCCATCCATGCCAACGCTCCAGATGTTCAGTATGTTTAACAGTTGAACGGGTTCTTGGAGCAGATGAAGCGGTGTGCAGTGCTACATTGGGAGTTTCTCCATCCAGCTGAAATTTGATTATAAAGAGAGAAAACACATCAACACTCCATTCATTCAGATAGCCACAAAGTACATGTCATATGAACTAACACATTAGCCAATGTTACAATTATGTTTTCTTCACGTTCTATTCTCTGTGGGAAAACAGCATTAAAAACAGGTAAAAGCTGATCAAAGTTTGGCTGCTGTTGCTGTTCAGATAAGTCAAACAGGTGGACTTACTGGTGGAGCGCAAGTAGATGCAGGGGTAGCTGCTAGTGGAGGACTGGGAGTACCAGTTAGTGTAATAGAAACCTTCACGATCAATCCACATCCACCGGCCCTGAGAGACAAAGAGCATGAGTGTTGAAGTGAAGTGTTGCTCTCACATACATCTAGAGTAAGTCTAGACCCCTTTGGACCAGGTCCTGGGTTTCACCTGGACTGACTGAGGTGGTATTACTTCATGAGTTCAGACCTGCAGGTTGAAGCCTCCCAGCCATGCAAAGCTCTGACCGGCTGTCTGTGTCATCTGCTGGAGGAAGCTGTATTCTCTGGGGTCGGTGGCTGAGGCCAGGTGGGCGCCCAGGCTGTTGCAATGCTCCTGTTGGACAGAGGAAGCACAGAGGGTCTTTGTGGCTTTACAACTAAATAGTTGTTGTGTCATTTCATGTCTTCACTCTCTTCCTCCAAATGGATTTGTGGCCAGCTTCTACATGAACATAAAGCTCAACTTTTCATGGACTGATGGCGACAGACTGCCTGACCTCCTAACAGATACCATCACCATCCACACTCGTACACACAGTGTCTACAAGCTTAATGGGGCTGACTGCTCACAATACCAACATAGAAGTGTTACAGTAGCAGTACCTCAGCATTGTACCAGGACATGGCAGAATTGACGAACTTGAAGCAGCGAGAGCCGTAGCTGAACCAGCCGTCTGGACAGAAGTTAAAGCGAGCTACAGAGAGACAGAAGAAGGACAACATTGACTTTACTTCAACGGAGCACATTGACTGAAATACACTGAGAACAATACACATACTGAAACACTGCTATGGTCCTATCAGCATGTCAGTTTGACATTTGGACATTCTACATGACACTTTGTCATGAGGAAGATAGCTATAGGAAAACTGTGTTCTTGTTGTTGCCATGGTGACCTCACTCCTGAAGGACCATGCAGGAAAGATGAAAACAGTGATGTGGATCTTACATTCAGGTGCTGCTGCCTCCTCAAACACACGTGCTGCACAAACACAGAAACACAATCAATGAGTTGAATGAGTTGACTATGAGCTGCCACAGAATGTGTTGTTCAGAGTGACCTCTGACCTTTCTCATTACCGTTTCTGGGAACAGGAACAGAATCTACTGGCACAAATACTTCCTCATCGTTCTTCATCATGTCCTCCATCTCTGAAACATCAACAGCTTCATCAGACCTCTTGTTACTTGTAAGTATTTGACTTTTTGTGGTTGTGACTGACTGCAAAGTAAATGTGTGGCTGACATATGAACATCATATGAACATTCTGTTCTAACACACTTTAAAGAGGACACTCACCAGGTGCAGCAGCCATCTCTTCCTTGGGAGCCTCCACTGGAGCCTTTTGATTGTCTTCAGCTGGAGCTGCAGAGAAACACACAACACTGTCAGGAACAGTTGTGCACATATTACACTGTGTGTGCATCTGTATGTATGTGACTTTCCTCCCTCAGCCCCTGCCACTGGCCAACCCAGTCTTTTTCTATGATAGCGTGTGTGTTCTGTCTGAATGGTCTGTGTTGAATCTGACCTGCAAATGCAGCACAGAGGAGAAGGGAGAGGACCAGGACAGTCTTCATGGTGACGATCAATAGATTGTTCTCTGAGGAGAAAGAAGAACTGCCAATAAATATACAGAGAGAGAGAGAGAGAGAGAGAGCAGAAGCAGGAGCTCCACTGAATGAAACGAAATTCAGCAGGTGTCTTACCTGTCAGATAAATGTGAGTTGATGTTGTTCAGGTAGCTGAGTGATGCAGTGATGACAGGAGGCTGCCCACTCTTTATATACACACACCTGAGCCACACCGAGTCACGTGTATGCTGGCGTGTGCGTGGCAGAACGTGCTGATGTTTGACTATGACTCAGCTTATGTGCTGGAAGATGATTGCAGCGTGCACATGAAGACCTGAAGCTGAACTCTGATCTGTTTCCTGACAGCATGTTAACTCTTTGAAACCACTCCTTTGTTGTTGTTGTTGTGGTTTCAAATCAGGTTAATGATTTCAAAAAGTGACACTGGGCTGAATGTGCAGCTGCAGTCTGTGTGTAAGCGGAGTGTTCTGGACCTGTATTGTAAAGGACATATGAACAGACACAGAGACGTCAGTGATGTCAGCAATACTGCAACAAAACTTTCAAATGCATTTAAGTTAACGTCAAAATCCAACATGAGTACGGGAGTGCTGCTTAGCTCAGTTGGTAGTGCATCTCCCCCATGTCCAAAGGCTCAGTCTGTGGCAGCCCAGGGTCCAAATCCAACCTGTGGCCCTTTGCTGCATGTCATCTCTCTCTCTCCACATTCCTGTCACTCTTCAGCCGTTTCTATCAAATAAAGCTTCAAAAGGCCAAAAAGAATAAAAATTTAATAACAATTCAACATGAGTAAAAGTACACAAGCAGCATCTGATGAATCTGAAGTCCATTATTCACTATCTCCACCATATCTTGTTCTTTAACATTGAAACACCCCAAGGCTGAGTCTTCAGTCCCCTGCTATACTTCCTGTACACACATGACTGTGTACCCACTTTTGACTCCGACACCAATGTCAAGTTTGCTGATGACACAGCTGTGGTGGGTCTGATCACTTGAAACAATGAAATCTGAATGAAGTGAAGAACCTGACCTGATGGTGTCAAGACAACAACCTCCTCCTGAATGTTGGCAAGATAAATGAGATGTGCAGAGAGTGGACATCTTCAAGTACTTTGTGTTCACATCATCAAGGACTTGGACACATCCAGACGGCTGCAGCGATGGGATCCAGTAGCCTGCAAACTCACAGTGGCAGCAAACTTGCTACAGTATCATACTTGAACAAATACACTTAGTGCTTCTGAAACTGCGTTCTTGTTTGGCCTTCTTGTATTGCAGAGAATAGACTGAATGCTCATGTGCTGAAGATTCTTTATTGTTGAAAATACATAACCAAGTCAAACAAACCAGGCTGTTATAATGTAGCTTCAAGCACTGAACAGACGCTCAGCAAATATGATGATTGATCATTTATTAAACTTAGCTCTGCAGGGTTCAAACTATTTCCTCATAACAGTGAGGCCTTGAATGAAGGTCATCATTTTAGGCCATATCATTCCTTCCCATCAATAGTTGCATGTGTAACTGTGTCCACATATGAAGGATCAGAGTGAAATAAAGAAGTCTAAAGTCTGTTTATCATTGAGGCATCACTGCCTCAATCCAGGAAGTCATTCATCTACTGAACACAATCATAAGGAAATGACACAACGTTTATGGTCTGTTAACAAGAGTTTACAGCTGTTAATGCATTTACAGGCATGTGTAGTATTTCATTCTGATTGATGTAGAGCCAACATCTACACTGATGAGGCTGCTGGGAATGTTACTGTTCCTGCAATGGAAAATAACTAACTGCATTTCTTGTCTCCTGTAAAGGTTTCATTCACAGATTTAGAGGCTCAGTGATAGGACTCTGATGCAGAGATGGGTAGAGCTGATCAATAGCTTTATTTCGCAGCAAAAGGAGATCTTTCAACAGAAAGTGCCTTGGAAAAGAGGGATGGCTCTGAAAACTACAACTGAAAATCCTACCGTCTAAAAGGGGAAAATAAAAACAGCTCTAAACAGAAAACGCCTCCGGAGAGGGAAAAACTACAATCAGGAACAAAAACAAAACACCTACAAAACTCACTAACTTAGATGGCTATGAATCTGATACAGCAACAAAAAACCCTCTGATTGAGGCAGACATCTGTGGAAAAGATGCTCAGACTGTGATGAGACAAATGACAGGTGGCTCTTGACTACAGATGAGACACACTGGCACAGGACAAAGGGGGACACAGACTATAAGCACACAGTCTATATAGACTATAGGCTGGGAAGGTGTCTTTAAAGAGTTAATAGTTAGCAATCTCTCAGAACACAGAGGGTGTGCTCAGCTTGAATTTGGGCAAATTTAAATTAAATTCAAGGTTTTAATGGGAGTTTGGAGCAGTGTTCCTGTTTAAAAGAAGAATATCTTTCATAAAGTTACATTTTGATGAAAATTTAAGCAATCATTTTTATACTGTAGCTGAGTCTGACCAGAGTTTAATGTCTAGTGATCATACTTCATAAACCTTGTTTTAATTATAAAACTGTAACTATGAAGTATAATCATCAGTGAGATATAGTGTGAATAAACATAGGATATTATGCTGTTTCCTGGCTCTGGTTCAGGTTTATGATCGTGAGTTAAAGTTTGTGGAGTGTCGGGAAAAGCAGGGCAGAGTCCTAACTGCTCTGACTGAAGGAAGAGGAGATAACAGATAATTAGTGTGGAAGAAAAGAAAAAGCAGAAGATTTCTTGTCATAAAGAAGAGTGCATAGCTTCCAGTAAATATGATCTGTTGAATGATGACAATCATTTCTCTCTTATCTCTCTCTTTGTGATCTAGTAGCTTTTCTTTTTCTGACCTCTGATAAACACGTCCTTGATATATAATATCTTCGTATAAAGACATTACAGTGTTCATCATGTAGCTGTAGCAGCCAGGCGAGCTTCAAATCTAGAGCAAGAGATCTCTTTGTCCCATCTGGGCTACTGTAGAAATGTAGAGGACCTGCAGTTTCTAAAAGACTCATTCTAACATCAACATAATGCTTCTCATTTCTAAAATCAAATCAAATCAAATTTTATTTGTATAGCCCAAAGTCACAAAACACATTTTGCCTCAGAGGGCTTTACAGTCTGTACAGGTGATTATTCACTCATGACAATACAATACATTTACATACTATATTTATATAATACAAAGGGAGCCGCTGAATCTGACACAATGGACCCTTCAGGTAGAAAAGTTCTATTTATGTGCATTCCATCCATGCTAGGACACCTAGCAGGTAACATCTGTTGTGAGATGTTGAGTAAAAAACGTTGGCAAATCACAAAGTCGTACAAAAAGGATGTTCTGGATACATTCTATGTTCTTCATTTCTACCAGACTTACCTCCTGCTGAGACCTGATGATCCAAGAAGCCCAGCTGCTGTCTATGTATGACTGACATAAAATGTTGGAGGGCTCAGAACTTCCTCAAACTGAGATTTTAGTATTCACCCCCCACATTCCTCCCTCCTTACAGAAAATATGCCTGGTCTGTTGTATGCTAATATGAAGCCCTCTGCTTGATATTAGTAGTTTCTAACATTGGCATGCTGTTTGATTCAGACCTCAGATTCCAACCACACGCCAACAAACTTCTTGTTTTTTTATACTAAGAACCATCCACCAAGTCAAATCCATGCTCTAACAGTCTGACCTTTAAAAGATAATCCACCTTCATGTGTTCAAAACTTGCAGCTCTCTCCTCTCTGGTATGAATGAAAAATTACTCTCACACCTCCAACTATCGGTTTTAGCAGACTACATGACATTTCACAGATTGTAGCTCCCCTCCACTGGCTTCCTGTGCGTTTTAGGACTGATATATTTCACTGATCACTTTTAAAGCCTTTCGGGATCTGGTCCCAAACTGCATTGCCAGCATGTATTTATTTGTTTTAGGTATTTATCTTTTACTCTTTATCTCTCTCTTTATCATTTATTGTTAGTTATTGTCTTTTTACTGCTGTTTTTTATTATTATTGGACTTGAATACAGAACACACGCTAATGTCGCTGGTAGCAAAGAAATAACAATGATGCACAAAACATTGTTTATTATTTATTTCCTGTGTTTCACTCTCTAATACAATTCTTATCTCTTAAAACATGTATTCCAAAGTAAAAAAAAATCAGCACTGGGCCTGTGGCCTCTTTACAAATATGATTTTGTATCAACAAGCAAGACTCATCCAATTTCATATGTACAGTATGAAGTCATCAACAAGTCTGTAGCTTTCATGACAGAATTCTAATACATGTAACTCCTGTTACAGGAGAGTCCCATTCTTTTCCCTAAAATCAAAACAAGCTTTGTATGCTAACACTTATCCAAAATGTCCTCTATCACATTCACATGATTAGAATTAAGATCAGTATACACAGCTGTATCCTGGTGAGGTTTAGCAGCTATCAGTTCTCCTCATGCAGATGGATGGCCATGTACTACTGCAGCCACTATTGGACCAGCCCGCTGCAAGAGAAAAAGTTCATTCGTTCACATTCCACAGCCTAATATCGACTGTAATCATGAGCATCCTTGAGTTTATGAATCCTTTACAAATCTAATCATTAAAGCCTGAATGAAGTCAGGCTAGAAGTATTCGGAGCTCGCTGAATGTTACTAAAGTTGAAGTTGAGTGAAATGACAGATGAATGTTCTGTCTTACCTCTGGCATTAAGGTAGATGCACGGATAGCTGCTGGCAGAGTACTGTAGGTTCCAGTAGCTGTAGCTGAAGGAGCTCTGATCCACCCACCTCCAGCCCTGGACACAAGACACATGAAGTGTAACAAGCAGCAGACTTCTACTCTCACATCTTCATGTCATGCAGCTGAACCAGGATGGTGATTCATGTGTTATGTGGTTTGATTGACAGATGATGTAAGAAGTCTGATAACCTGGAAGTAGAATCCTCCCATCCAGGCGACGGAGCTTCCTGCTCTCTTGGTGAGATCCTGGAGGAAAGTGTAATCAAACACATCATGGACAGAAGCCAAGGAGGCTCCCAGACTGGCACAGTAGGCCTGGAAGGAGGTAGACACACATTAGTGACTGTCAGTTTGTCAGATGAAGAGCAGGGAAATACACTTCAAAAGCGGCATTCACGACTACACGTGTGTTTTTAAGTAAAGAATTAAAAGAAAAGTACCGCAGCACTGCTCCAGGATCTGCTGGAGCTCACGTACAGATAGCAGCCATTCTTGTATCTGACCCAACCAGAGGGACACGTGAAAAAACGACCTGCAGAGGAGAGAGAGAGAGAGAGAGCACATCATGACTTGAACACATCACTTGATTTCACTGTGTCCATGGACAGACTCAGTGTTCAATGCTCCATTCAAGACATCAAACCTTGAGCTGATGAAGCCATCTCTCCAGCAGAAAACATGTCAGGCTCTTCCTCTAAAAGACAAAGTCACATTCTGATCACAGTTTTTCACTAATATGAGACAAGATGGAATGAATCATTCTTTCATCTTTTTACCTTCAGGAACAAAAACTCCAACTTCATTTGGTCCCACTGAGACAGAAACAGAAAACAGGAGCTCTGTTACAGTGTGGTGAGCTACAATGTGTTCAACATGTCACACAACACACATTAGAAGTGGATCACTGTCGTTTTCTGTGTGACAGTAACTTACGCTGGTTGTCCTCGTGCAGCTCCTGTGCTGCAGCGTCAACAGCTTCCACTGAGAGGAAAACACAAAACATCTATCTCTGATTTCATTGATTGATTTATTACAATATTCAAACTAGAGAGTCCAGAGGCTCATGTGCTAGAAAAAGAAATACTGACATGAAATCCATTCAAGTGAGTGTTAAACCAACAAACACAGATGAACTGTCATGTGTTTGGAGGAGCACAGGTCATGTTGTGTTCATGCAAACAAGAAGACTTTCAATTATGGACCTGTGACCTTCACAATAAAATGGTTGGGGGTGTGACATAGTTATTTATAACTCATATTTTTATAGATTCATATTTAGATGAACAATCATCGTCACTCATATCCTCTCCTGTATGCTACATATGAAAGAGTGACCATCAGCCAATCAGAGAGGAGTATACTGTTTGTTAATCAGCATCATCCTTCACACTTCATGAGTTCATGAGTGTTTCTTTTATGACCACATGGTGGCAGCACTGGCTCTGGATCCACACAATAACAACACAACCCAACAAGATCTAAATATAATAAAATGATCTGACCTGCTGCAGCTGTGATAGCAAGAACGCCACTGAGCAAAACAGAGAGGAGCAGGAGAACCTTCATAATGAAGATGATGAGTAGGACGAAGGAAGATGAAGTCTGAATTTCTGCTGGGAGTCAGAGATGTCAGTACACGAATTTACTAACATGGAATGACAGAGAGAGAGAGAGAGAGAGAGAGAGAGAGAGAGAGAGAGAGAGAGAGAGAGAGAGAGAGAGAGAGAGAGAGAGAGAGAGAGAGAGACTTACCTGTCAGGTAAATGTGAGGTGATGTTCAGGTATCAGGTGAGTGATGCAGTGATGATGAGGAGGCTGTCCTGTTCTTTATATACACACAGGTAGCACAGAGCAGCACGTGAATGAACCAACTTTGATCTTTGAACACAGTCTGAACGTGAGTATGTTTGTCTTCCTGTTTTCTCCCTCAAATACAGCAACTTCAGTTTGTCCACATGAGGCCAATAAGGAAACACTGATGGAAATTATAGTGATAAGGCTGATACACAGCTTATTGATATATTATTATGATACAATAAAGTGAATGATGTTTTCCTCCACAGACACATTTTACAACTTTCTCTCAAATGTGGCATGAAACACAGTTGAAGGTCAACCATGTTATTGGTAAAAGGACAAAATGATCCATGTGTTCATTCCAAGTGGAAATGTTGAGGTCAGCTGCCTCAGTAGAGAAACAAATCAACAGTGCTGTGTGACGTTTACTGTATCTAACATCAAGTACAAAACAAACATCTCTGCCACATATTATCACATTCCATCACACTCTACTTGATACTGGATGTCTTTTCTATTTGTTATTCATATGAGTGTATGGTACAGTATTTGTACATGTTGCTTCTCACCTTCTCTAAGGCAGAGCCCAGCCACCCTACAGACAAAACTCATTTTGACCACTTGTATCTGCAGTGTCATTGTTTCTGTCTCTACCAACGCTCATGGACATGAAGTGAGAGGAAGACATAAATGGACAAGTACATCTAAAGCTTTGTCTTATGGCTCAGCTCCCTCTTCACCACAACAGCCCAGAACAACACCCACATTACTGCTGATGCTGCATCAATCTGCCTGTCCATCTCACGCCTTAAATAACATCCTGAGATAATTAAAGTCTGTTGTTTTGGGCTGCAATTCACTCTCAACCCAGGGGGAGCAATCCATTGTTTTCCTGCAGACAATCAAGGCCTTACACTTGGAGGATCTGAATCTCATCCCAGCCCAATTACCCCCTTTAAGTTTCTCAAAGATCGACGGTATGAAGGTTGACCTCTCCCAGTAGAACTATGGAATCCTGAGACAGAATCTGTTCCAGGACTTCAACCAAAGACTCCAAGAAGACCCTTAGCTGCTGTTTGGTGCATCAGCACACTGACGTGTGAACAGTCAGAACCTTCTCCGCAGCAACTCACAGTTTCAAAGAGGTGACCCTCTCATGCTCTGAGGAGAACTCAAACACAGCAGTGCTCAGCTGTGTGAGTATCCCCATACCCGCCCAGAGACCCCCAAAGGTCAAGCCCTGACCACCAGACTGTCACTGGTGAGCTCCCTTCCCATGTCTGTCTCCAGCAGGGGTCCCTGTTTTACAGTGATACGTTCTATTGACATCGATTCGAAATGTTCTCTGGAAACCTGCTTAACTCAAGTCTAAATGTATTCATTGACTGTCAGTGGCATGACAATGTCACAGATCATTACTGTGAAGTTAGATGTCTCAGAACTTTTCTGTATGACAACATGAAAAAATAGATGTTGACTGTTTGCAGCTCTGTGCTATCTGAGCGATACTACAAACCTCATTTGTTCTGAAGGTCATTTTAAAAGACACCTCCCTCGTGTCCTTGAAAGTCATTTGATGTTTGTCAAAATCCATCAATCATTCCAAGGAACATTTATTATGACTCATCTGATGATTTCTTTATGACATACAGGAAATATTTCTACTGTAGAATAACAACAAGGCCAGACTCATATAAAGTATGTGAACCAGTGGACACCACATTTACACAACAACAACAACAGCAACAGTAACAGTAACAGCAACTACGACACCAGCAACAACTACAACAGCAACAAGAACAACAGTAATAACAACAACTACAGCAACAACAACAACAACAGCACTAATAAGCACTAAGATCTAACAGGATGAGTACAGAGATGAGTCCTTTGTCTGATGCCATTAGGAGATCGTTTGTGACTTTGACTAGTGCGGTCTCTGTGCTATGGTGGACTGTAAATCCTGAATGAAAATCCTCGAATAAACTGTTCTTATGAAGAAATTCACACAGCTGATTAGCTACAGCTTTCTCAAGTAACTTAGAAAGAAAGGGAAGGTTTGATATCAGTCTGTAATTGGCTAAGGCCTCTGGATCTAGAGTGGGCTTTTAAGAAGAGGTGTAATTACAGCTACTTTAAAGGACTGTGGTACATATCCTGATAATAAAGAAAGATTGATCATATCCAATAAAGGAGGGCTAACTAAAGGTAAAATGTCCTTGAGCAGCCTGGTTGGAATGGGCTCTAGGAGACAGGTTGACGACTTAGATGAAGAAATTATTAAAGTTATTTGATGAAGGTCAATGGGAGAAAAACAGTCTAAATATGTATCAGGTTTTTGTCTCTAATAGTTATAATTTTATCATTAAGGAAGCTCATGAAGTCATTACTAGTTAGACCCAGAGGAGTAGATGGCTCAGTAGAGCTGTGGTTCTCTGTTAGCCTGGCTACAGTGCTGAAGAGAAACCTGGGGTTGTTCTTGTTTTCTTCTATTAAAGAAGAGAAATAGGCTGTTCTGGCATTACGGAGAGCCTTCCTGTAGGTTTTAAGATTATCTTGCCAGACTAAGCGAGATTCTTCCAGTTTAGTGGCACGCCATTTGCGTTCAGAATTACGTGCCACTTGCTTTATTTTGTGAGTCTGCTGGCTATACCATGGTGCTAACCTCCTCTGTTTAATTATCTTCTTTTTCAGAGGTGCAATACAGTCAAGTGCTGTCTGTAATAAGCCTGCAGTACTCTCAACAAGATTATCTATTTGTGAGGGGCTCATGGAAGCAGACAAGTCCTCTGCTACATTGAGACATGGCATTGAGTTCAATACTGAAGAAATCACTTCCTTGAATTTGGCAAGATCAAGATCAAGAGTGTGGTTCAGACAATGGGTCGGATTATTTACACTCTGACAGAAGCCAATTGACCATCGCCAATCATTGTGGTTGTCCACATGAATATTAAAATCACCTACAATAATTACTTTATCCTTTAGCCTATGATAAACACTTTACCCCAAGTACTCTTCCCCAGATGTTCAAACACTGGATCCCAAGTGACAGAACAGCTTCATGTACAGTCATAAAAGATGAGAAGGTCATGGGGTGTAAAGTCAATACCCACTCCAACCACAGCGTGTTCACCCTACTGCCCACTGACAAGCAATACAGAAGTATGTGCTGCTGAATGATGTCAGCTATCAGGCTGTGAGACTCTGCAACTCATCCTCAGCACTTCACCTTGTAAAATTGCTCTGAGTAGTGTCAAAGAAAGTAGAAACTTCATCTCATTATGCAACAGTGTCTTATAAAGTGAATAAATCTATACTTTGAAAAACTTCACTAACTCACTCTTCAGAATACAGCTGGACTTCAACAACCTTCATCAACCAAATTGTTACAGGAAGATCACACATTGTTTCATTCTTAGAACTCTTTATTCTGGAAAAGAAACCTACTGCTACAGTCACAAACAAAAAAGCTTTAGTAAAACATCTTAATTTATTTCATGAATGATTTAATAATGAATGATTCATTTGACCCTTTTAAGAATACACGATGGAAAACTCCATCCATGTCAAGGCTCCAGATGTTCAGTATGTTTAACAGTTGAACGGGTTCTTGGAGCAGATGAAGCGGTGTGCAGTGCTACATTGGGAGTTTCTCCATCCAGCTGAAATTTGATTACAAAGAGAGAAAACACATCAACACTCCATTCATTCAGATAGCCACCAGGTACATGTCATATGAACTAACACATTAGCCAATGTTTCTTCACGTTCTATTCTCTGTGGGAAAACAGCATCAAAAACAGGTAAAAGCTGATCAAAGTTTGGCTGCTGTTGCTGTTCAGATAAGTCAAACAGGTGGACTTACTGGTGGAGCGCAAGTAGATGCAGGGGTAGCTGCTGGTGGAGGACTGGGAGTACCAGTTAGTGTAATAGAAACCTTCACGATCAATCCACATCCACCAGCCCTGAGAGACAAAGAGCATGAGTGTTGAAGTGAAGTGTTGCTCTCACATACATCTAGAGTAAGTCTAGACCCCTTTGGACCAGGTCCTGGGTTTCACCTGGACTGACTGAGGTGGTATTACTTCATGAGTTCAGACCTGCAGGTTGAAGCCTCCCAGCCATGCAAAGCTCTGACCGGCTGTCTGTGTCATCTGCTGGAGGAAGCTGTATTCTCTGGGGTCGGTGGCTGAGGCCAGGTGGGCGCCCAGGCTGTTGCAATGCTCCTGTTGGACAGAGGAAGCACAGAGGGGTCTTTGTGGCTTTACAACTAAATAGTTGTTGTGTCATTTCATGTCTTCACTCTCTTCCTCCAAATGGATTTGTGGCCAGCTTCTACATGAACATAAAGCTCAACTTTTCATGGACTGATGGCGACAGACTGCCTGACCTCCTAACAGATACCATCACCATCCACACTCGTACACACAGTGTCTACAAGCTTAATGGGGCTGACTGCTCACAATACCAACATAGAAGTGTTACAGTAGCAGTACCTCAGCATTGTACCAGGACATGGCAGAATTGACGAACTTGAAGCAGCGAGAGCCGTAGCTGAACCAGCCGTCTGGACAGAAGTTAAAGCGAGCTACAGAGAGACAGAAGAAGGACAACATTGACTTTACTTCAACGGAGCACATTGACTGAAATACACTGAGAACAATACACATACTGAAACACTGCTATGGTCCTATCAGCATGTCAGTTTGACATTTGGACATTCTACATGACACTTTGTCATGAGGAAGATAGCTATAGGAAAACTGTGTTCTTGTTGTTGCCATGGTGACCTCACTCCTGAAGGACCATGCAGGAAAGATGAAAACAGTGATGTGGATCTTACATTCAGGTGCTGCTGCCTCCTCAAACACACGTGCTGCACAAACACAGAAACACAATCAATGAGTTGAATGAGTTGACTATGAGCTGCCACAGAATGTGTTGTTCAGAGTGACCTCTGACCTTTCTCATTACCGTTTCTGGGAACAGGAACAGAATCTACTGGCACAAATACTTCCTCATCGTTCTTCATCATGTCCTCCATCTCTGAAACATCAACAGCTTCATCAGACCTCTTGTTACTTGTAAGTATTTGACTTTTTGTGGTTGTGACTGACTGCAAAGTAAATGTGTGGCTGACATATGAACATCATATGAACATTCTGTTCTAACACACTTTAAAGAGGACACTCACCAGGTGCAGCAGCCATCTCTTCCTTGGGAGCCTCCACTGGAGCCTTTTGATTGTCTTCAGCTGGAGCTGCAGAGAAACACACAACACTGTCAGGAACAGTTGTGCACATATTACACTGTGTGTGCATCTGTATGTATGTGACTTTCCTCCCTCAGCCCCTGCCACTGGCCAACCCAGTCTTTTTCTATGATAGCGTGTGTGTTCTGTCTGAATGGTCTGTGTTGAATCTGACCTGCAAATGCAGCACAGAGGAGAAGGGAGAGGACCAGGACAGTCTTCATGGTGACGATCAATAGATTGTTCTCTGAGGAGAAAGAAGAACTGCCAATAAATATACAGAGAGAGAGAGAGAGAGAGAGAGCAGAAGCAGGAGCTCCACTGAATGAAACGAAATTCAGCAGGTGTCTTACCTGTCAGGTAAATGTGAGTTGATGTTGTTCAGGTAGCTGAGTGATGCAGTGATGACAGGAGGCTGCCCACTCTTTATATACACACACCTGAGCCACACCGAGTCACTTGTATGCTGGCGTGTGCGTGGCAGAACGTGCTGATGTTTGACTATGACTCAGCTTATGTGCTGGAAGATGATTGCAGCGTGCACATGAAGACCTGAAGCTGAACTCTGATCTGTTTCCTGACAGCATGTTAACTCTTTGAAACCACTCCTTTGTTGTTGTTGTTGTGGTTTCAAATCAGGTTAATGATTTCAAAAAGTGACACTGGGCTGAATGTGCAGCTGCAGTCTGTGTGTAAGCGGAGTGTTCTGGACCTGTATTGTAAAGGACATATGAACAGACACAGAGACGTCAGTGATGTCAGCAATACTGCAACAAAACTTTCAAATGCATTTAAGTTAACGTCAAAATCCAAGTAATATCCAAATCCAAGAGTACGGGAGTGCTGCTTAGCTCAGTTGGTAGTGCATCTCCCCCATGTCCAAAGGCTCAGTCTGTGGCAGCCCAGGGTCCGAATCCAACCTGTGGCCCTTTGCTGCATGTCATCTCTCTCTCTCCACATTCCTGTCACTCTTCAGCCGTTTCTATCAAATAAAGCTTCAAAAGGCCAAAAAGAATAAAAATTTAATAACAATTCAACATGAGTAAAAGTACACAAGCAGCATCTGATGAATCTGAAGTCCATTATTCACTATCTCCACCATATCTTGTTCTTTAACATTGAAGCACCCCAAGGCTGAGTCTTCAGTCCCCTGCTATACTTCCTGTACACACATGACTGTGTACCCACTTTTGACTCCGACACCAATGTCAAGTTTGCTGATGACACAGCTGTGGTGGGTCTGATCACTTGAAACAATGAAATCTGAATGAAGTGAAAAACCTGACCTGATGGTGTCAAGACAACAACCTCCTCCTGAATGTTGGCAAGACAAATGAGATGTGCAGAGAGTGGACATCTTCAAGTACTTTGTGTTCACATCATCAAGGACTTGGACACATCCAGACGGCTGCAGCGACGGGATCCAGTAGCCTGCAAACTCACAGTGGCAGCAAACTTGCTACAGTATCATACTTGAACAAATACACTTAGTGCTTCTGAAACTGCGTTCTTGTTTGGCCTTCTTGTATTGCAGAGAATAGACTGAATGCTCATGTGCTGAAGATTCTTTATTGTTGAAAATACAATATCAGCAAATATGATGATTGATCATTTATTAAACTTAGCTCTGCAGGGTTCAAACTATTTCCTCATAACAGTGAGGCCTTGAATGAAGGTCATCATTTTAGGCCATATCATTCCTTCCCATCAATAGTTACATGTGTAACTGTGTCCACATATGAAGGATCAGAGTGAAATAAAGAAGTCTAAAGTCTGTTTATCATTGAGGCATCACTGCCTCAATCCAGGAAGTCATTCATCTACTGAACACAATCATAAGGAAATGACACAACGTTTATGGTCTGTTAACAAGAGTTTACAGCTGTTAATGCATTTACAGGCATGTGTAGTATTTCATTCTGATTGATGTAGAGCCAACATCTACACTGATGAGGCTGCTGGGAATGTTACTGTTCCTGCAATGGAAAATAACTAACTGCATTTCTTGTCTCCTGTAAAGGTTTCATTCACAGATTTAGAGGCTCAGTGATAGGACTCTGATGCAGAGATTGGGTAGAGCTGATCAATAGCTTTATTTCGCAGCAAAAGGAGATCTTTCAACAGAAAGTGCCTTGGAAAAGAGGGATGGCTCTGAAAACTACAACTGAAAATCCTACCGTCTAAAAGGGGAAAATAAAAACAGCTCTAAACAGAAAACGCCTCCGGAGAGGGAAAAACTACAATCAGGAACAAAAACAAAACACCTACAAAACTCACTAACTTAGATGGCTATGAATTTGATACAGCAACAAAAAACCCTCTGATTGAGGCAGACATCTGTGGAAAAGATGCTCAGACTGTGATGAGACAAATGACAGGTGGCTCTTGACTACAGATGAGACACACTGGCACAGGACAAAGGGGGACACAGACTATAAGCACACAGTCTATATAGACTATAGGCTGGGAAGGTGTCTTTAAAGAGTTAATAGTTAGCAATCTCTCAGAACACAGAGGGTGTGCTCAGCTTGAATTTGGGCAAATTTAAATTAAATTCAAGGTTTTAATGGGAGTTTGGAGCAGTGTTCCTGTTTAAAAGAAGAATATCTTTCATAAAGTTACATTTTGATGAAAATTTAAGCAATCATTTTTATACTGTAGCTGAGTCTGACCAGAGTTTAATGTCTAGTGATCATACTTCATAAACCTTGTTTTAATTATAAAACTGTAACTATGAAGTATAATCATCAGTGAGATATAGTGTGAATAAACATAGGATATTATGCTGTTTCCTGGCTCTGGTTCAGGTTAATGATCGTGAGTTAAAGTTTGTGGAGTGTCGGGAAAAGCAGGGCAGAGTCCTAACTGCTCTGACTGAAGGAAGAGGAGATAACAGATAATTAGTGTGGAAGAAAAGAAAAAGCAGAAGATTTTTTGTCATAAAGAAGAGTGCATAGCTTCCAGTAAATATGATCTGTTGAACGATGACAATCATTTCTCTCTTATCTCTCTCTTTGTGATCTGGTAGGTTTTCTTTTTCTGACCTCTGATAAACACGTCCCAGATTAAGATTCAAATGTTTTAATGTTAAGTAAGTGTTTTACTAAAGTTTTTTGTCTGTGACTGTAGCAGTAGGTTTCTTTTCCAGAATAAAGACTTCTAAGAATGAAACAATGCATGATCTTTCTTTAAGAGCTTGGTTGATGAATATTGTTGAAGTCCTGCTGTAGTCTGAAGAGTGATTTCAGGTTCACAAAGCAGATTTTTTTCTTTATCAGGCTTGTGTCAAAGTAGTTCAAATAATGTCCTATAGATCTCAGAGCTAACGCTTTGAATCATGGTTTTGGTGGTATAAATGGGACAATAAATCCAAGAAAAATGCTGCTAAGAGCTGCTGGCTGCAGAATAACGACATGATGATACAGTACATGAGTGAACAATAATAATAATATAAGAAGCAATGTTACATGGTGAAGTGCTGATGATGATGATAAGTTGTGGAGTCTCACAGTCTGAGGGAAGAAGCTGCTCTAAAGTCTGGTCGGTCAACAGCAGATACTTCTGTACTGCTTGTCAGATGGCAGCAGGGTGAACAGGCTGTGGTTTCAAAATATTTGAAAATGCCAATCCCCCTGCACTCCAGCCATTGTTGTAGCTAAATCCCTCTGCTTGTCTGGAGACTGACATCTGTCTCTTCGTACAGTATCTTCTGTGAAATGGACAAAGTACGACACTACAAGTGATTTAGGAATGTCTGTGGAGTGGACCGATGCCACCGTGGGTTCTCGGCAGGCAAAACTCAACCAGTGTTGACTTTTAATATGTTTATTTTTATTTACTGCACACAATAGCTCAGTCGGTGTCATTCGCAGGCGTCTGCTTCCTCAGTGCTGCCGGCAGCCGTGAGCGTCCACACTCGTGTGCATGTGTCTGTCTCTCCCAGGTCCAGCAACCTACTGTGTTTTAAAAGTAGAGAGTGATTAGCTCAACAGGGAACCGGTGTGCTCACCCCTCTCACCTAGAGCTGCTCTCCTGAACCCTCCCCACACCTCTCTCCTGCAGCTGATGCCACGCCCCCTCCATGATGTCATAGTTCAAGATCTTAACAGTCACCATGTGAACATCTCCCCAAAACTCTACAGTTCCAAGACAAAAGCATAACACATGTGAGTGGTCTACAATTATTGCCTACAGTGTCTCCACCATGGTTGTGGTGTAACTGAATATTTGCTCATAACTTTGGATGTGATGAAGAATTTAAGGACATTTTTCCAGCAGGGTTCACACAGTTCACTTTTCCCATCCCTGCTTTACATATATCATGTTTCCCATGTTCGGACATGGGTTACCGGGGCCCCCCCCTGGAGCCAGGCCTGGGGGAAGGGCTCGCCGGCGAGCGCCTGGTGGTCGGGCCTTGACCCATGGGGCCCGGCCGGGCACAGCCCGAAAGGGTGACATGGGCCCCCCTTCCCATGGGCCCACCACCTGTGGGAGGGATCTCGGGGGGCGGGTGCGCAGAGAGTTGGGCGGCAGTCGGAGGCGGGGACCTTGGCGGTCTGACCCCCGGCTGCAGAAGCTGGCTCTGGGGACGTGGAACGTCACCTCTCTGGCGGGGAAGGAACCTGAGCTGGTGCACGAGGTTGAGAGGTACCGGCTAGATATAGTCGGTACCTCTAAGCACAGTTTGGGCTCCGGAACCAGTTTCCTCGAGAGGGGTTGGACGCTCTGCCACTCTGGAGTTGCCCCCGGTGAGAGGCGCTTGGCGCCTGTACATTGGGGTTTACCCCAGTGGATGAGAGGGTAGCCTCCCCTCGCCTTCGGGTGGGGGGACGAGTCCTGACTGTTGTCTGTGCCTACGCACCGAACAGCAGTTCAGAGTACCCACCCTTTTTGGAGACCTTGGAGGGGGTGCTGGAGGGCGCTCCCTCTGGGGATTCTCTCGTCCTCCTGGGGGACTTCAATGCTCACGTGGGCAGCGACAGTGAGACCTGGAGTGGCGTGATTGGGAGGAACGGCCCCCCTGACCTGAACCCGAGTGGTGTTCTGTTGTTGGACTTCTGTGCTTGCCATGGATTGTCCATAACGAACACCATGTTCAAACACAAGGGTGTCCATATGTGCACGTGGCACCAGGACACCCTCAGCCGTAGTTCGATGATCGACTTTGTGGTTGTGTCGTCGGATTTGCGGCCATGTGTTTTGGACACTCGGTTGAAGAGAGGGGCGGAGCTGACAGTTGGCTCCGATGGTGGGGGAGGACGGCGGTCAGACCTGGCAGACCCAAACATTCTGTGCGGGTTTGCTGGGAACGTCTGGCTGAATCCCCTGTCAGAAAGAGTTTCAACTCTCACCTCCGGGAGAGCTTCACTCATGTCCCGAGGGAGGTTGGGGACATTGAGTCCGAATGGACCTTGTTCCGTGCCTCCATTGTCGAGGCAGCCAACCGGAGCTGTGGTCGCAAGGTGGTCGGTGCCTGTCGCGGCAGCAACCCCCGAACCCGCTGGTGGACACCGGTGGTTAGGGATGCCGTCAAGCTGAAGAAGGAGGCCTACAGAACCTTTTTGGCCTGTGGGACCCCTGAAGCAGCTGACGGGTATCGACATGCCAAGCGGAACGCAGCTTCTGCGGTTGCAGAGGCAAAAACTCGGGCGTGGGAGGAGTTTGGTGAGGCCATGGAGAAGGACTTTCGAACGGCTTCGAGGAGGTTCTGGACCACCATCCGGAGGCTCAGGCGGGGGAAGCAGTGCATTGTCAACACTGTGTTCAGTGGGGGCGGGGTGCTGCTGACCTCGACTGGGGATGTCCTGGGTCGGTGGAAGGAATACTTCGAAGACCTCCTCAATCCCACCAGCACGTCTTCCACTGAGGAAGCGGAGTCTAGGGACCCTGTGGTGGGCTCTCCAATCTCTGGGGCCGAAGTCGCCAAGGTAGTCAAAAAGCTCCTCTGTGGCAGGGCCCCGGGGGTGGATGAGATCCGCCCGGAGTTCCTCAGAGCTTTGGATGTTGTGGGGCTGTCTTGGTTGACACGTCTCTGCAACATCGCGTGGACATCGGGGGCAGTGCCTCTGGACTGGCAGACCGGGGTGGTGGTTTCCCTCTTCAAAAAGGGGGACCGGAGGGTGTGTTCCAACTATAGGGGGATCATACTTCTCAGCCTTCCTGGGAAGGTCTTTTCGGGGGTCCTGGAGAGGAGGGTCCGCAAGATTGTCGAACCTCGGATCCAGGAGGAGCAGTGTGGTTTTCGTCCTGGTCTAGCTCTATACCCTCAGCACGGTCCTGGAGGGTGCATGGGAGTTTGCCCAACCAGTCTACATGTGCTTTGTGGACTTGGAGAAGGCATTCGACCGTGTCCCCCGGGAAACCCTGTGGGGGGTGCTCCGGGAGTATGGGGTCCCGGACCCGTTAATACGGGCTGTCCGGTCCCTGTATTCTCGGTGTCAGAGCCTGGTTCGCATCGCCAGCAGTAAGTCGGACTTGTTTCCTGTGAGAGTTGGACTCCGCCAGGGCTGCCCTTTGTCACCGATTCTGTTCATAACCTTTATGGACAGAATTTCTAGGCGCAGTCAGGGCATTGAGGGGCTACGATTCGGTGGCCTCAGGATTGGGTCGCTGCTTTTTGCGGATGACCTGGTCCTGTTGGCTTCATCGGAGCGTGACCTTCAGCTCTCTCTGGAGCGGTTCGCAGCCGAATATGAAGCGGCTGGGATGAGAATCAGCACCTCTAAATCTGAGGCCATGGTTCTCAGCCGGAAAAGGGTGGAGTGCAGTCTCCAGGTCGGGGTTGAGATCCTGCCTCAAGTGGAGGAGTTCAAGTATCTCGGCGTCTTGTTCACGAGTGAGGGAAGGACGGAACGGGAGATTGACAGGCGGATCGGTGCAGCTTCTGCAGTGATGCGGACTCTGCGCCGGTCCGTCGTGGTGATTTACCGGTCAATCTACGTTCCTACCCTCACCTATGGTCACAAGCTTTGGGTAGTGACCGAAAGAATGAGATCGCGGATACAAGCGGCCGAAATGAGTTTCCTTCGTGGAGTGGCTGGGCTCTCCTTTAGAGATAGGGTGAGAAGCTCGGCCATCCGCGAGGAGCTCGGAGTAGAACCGCATCGAGAGGAGCCAGTTGAGGTGGCTCGGGCATCTAGTGAGGATGCCTCCTGGACGCCTCCCTGGTGAGGTGTTCCGGGCACGTCCCTCCGGGAGGCGGCCCCGGGGAAGACCCAGGACACGCTGGAGGGACTATGTCTCTCGGCTGGCCTGGGAACGCCTTGGGGTCCCCCTGGGAGAGCTAGACAAAGTGGCTGGGGAGAGGGAAGTCTGGGTCTCCCTGCTGAAGCTGCTGCCCCCGCGACCCGCCCTCGGATAAGCGGAAGAAGACGGACGGACGGATGTTTCCCATTCCGTCCATGAAATGTTGATATGAATTTGATATGAATCTATATTTCTTTCAGTGATAAACTCTGACTTCCATTTTTATCTTCACACTGCTCTTTATTTTTCTGTTGTAATCCCTTAAATGCAGAAATCTGATTTAGTCTACAATCTTGTTTCAGATCCTGAAAACTCATGACCTTCTCGTGTGTTATGACTGCACATAAAGCTGCTGTGTCACGTGGGACCCACTGTTTGAACATCTGGGCAAGAGTACTTGGAATATTTTGGTGGAACTGTTGGGTCTGTAAATAATATTATAAAGAGTACAGTCTAGACCTGCTCTGTATGAAAAGTATCATGAGATAACTTTTGTTATGATATTGCGCTATATAAATAAAATTGAATTGAAATGGAGTGGGATAAAGTGTTTCCATCAGAGCAGTTTGGGCTCTATTAGTCTCTATATTTTTCTTACAAAATGAAACCACAACCTGTGTAACAGTATCTAACTGTTGGAGCAAATCTCCTGTTATCTATCTATCTTTTTGTGCTCAAAACAAGGGAATTATTCATATTTATGATGTCCCTATACACATGCTTGTGTGGTGTTTGTTATGCATTCTAACCACTAGAGGACAATCCAACATTACCAATGAACAGGTTATAACCTAGTTAAATTGTAACTTTTCAATCAACACAATCCTTCAGCTTCAGATGCTCACTTTGCATATGCTGCAGATTAATATATCTTGATTTGTTGTCTTTGTTATTGTTCAGTTGGCTCACAAATTGTCCCAAATGTTTGACTGTTCCTTTAAGCCAAGTGCAAGTGATAACACGGCCCATCATCAAAACAGAATCTGTCACTAACTCTGTGGGTTGTTGCTGATCTTTGTTTCACCACAGACACTCAATGACCAATGAGCGACCAATGAGCGCTATGGACATCCATTCATCTGCTCAGGCACAGGCATGTTTATCACTGACCACCATGATTAACAGCTTCTGTATGTTGCTGAGGACCATACTTTAGTGTAAGTTAAATAGATGTCTCTCTGTTCTCTGCTCACAGAAAATATCAAAATAAATGTATGAGTTGACAGAAGTCAAAATAAGTTCTTTCTAAGGATCTCACTGGCCTTGTTGAATAATGTCTCAGTGCAGAGTCCAAAATAATCAGTGTGTGAGATAATTAAAGCCACAATGTGAAAACATCTTAATGAGATCAAAAGACAAAGACAACAGTGGTAAATGAAGTGAGGATGTGATTTCAGATTTTTCTGTCCTGTGAATTAATGACTGAAATGTTCCAAGATGGTGAGAGTCTTTAGAATAAAATGTGTCAAAGTCAAATGACTTCAAGTCCATCCTCCATCACTGTTAGAAAGTAGAAGACTTCATTATTAAAGTTATCAAGTTTATGAGACAAACACAATGAACCTGAACTCATTCAGTCTACTGTGTGTTCATGTACACCTGAGCCTGTGTTGGTGCTGTTTGTTTACTTGTAACTTCATGAGGCTCTTAATGATATTTTGGCCACAATAACAGGAGCATTGCTTTATGAACATTGGTCCTGTTTGATAATGAACTGCATTACAACCACAGTCGTGTTTTTGTGGAGTGCACTCACTGTCTTTTCTGCTGTGTAAAGTACTAATCTGGATTGAATTGGAGGAGTTGTTGAGACAATAAGGAATGTCCTCTGACAGTATTGGCTATAAACAGTGAGTGAAACAAGAACAAAACCAAGAGCAGAACCAAATGAAGAAAAGACGACACGTTGAACAGTGAAGGAAGCAACATGTGATCAGGAACAGCTGAGATCTGCACTTCCTGTCTCATCACAGGACATTTCAACGCTTCACACCTGATTTTTTTTCACATTTTCCTCTGACGCAATAAGTGAAGCTGAATCACTTTGAATGTAAACTCGTGTCTTTATTATATTTGGTTCACATCTGCTACAATGTACTGTATACAGTACACACGGGGAGGCCTCCAGTATGTAGTTTTAACATGCATGCATGCATTTTTCTAAATTCAAAAGTTCAAAAACTGTCTCCATCTTACAACATCTTACTGTGCACCATCTTAAAAATAAAGGACACCACATTTGGAGGAATTCTTACAATCCATGTGAAAAATTGAAGTCTCTGATGTCCTGAATGTTTAGTGGAAGGACGGAAAGTGTAGGAGGAGAGAGGATTATTATTTCAATCATTGATGTTGTTGCTGTTTTTGATGTTGTTACTGTTGCTGTTGTTGCTGTAGTTGTTGTTCTTGTTGCTGTTGTAGTTGTTGTAGTTGCTGTTACAGTTACTGTTGCTGTTGTTGTGTAAATGTGGTGTCCACTGGTTCACATACTTTATATGAGTCTGGCCTTGTTGTTATTCTACAGTAGAAATATTTCCTGTGTCATAAAGAAAACATCAGATGAGTCATAATAAATGTTCCTTGGAATGATTGATGGATTTAATATGCAGACAAACATCAAATGACTTTCAAGGACACGAGGGAGGTGTCTTTTAAAATGACCTTCAGACTACAAACAAATGAGGTTTGTAGTATCGCTCAGATAACACAGAGCTGCAAACAGTCAACATCTATTTTTTCATGTTGTCATACAGAAAAGTTCTGAGACATCTAACTTCACAGTAATGATCTGTGACATTGTCATGCCACTGACAGTCAATGAATACATTTAGACTTGAGTTAAGCAGGTTTCCAGAGAACATTTCGAATCGATGTCAATAGAACGTATCACTGTGAAACAGGGACCCCTGCTGGAGACAGACATGGGAAGGGAGCTCACCAGTGACAGTCTGGTGGTCAGGGCTTGACCTTTGGGGGTCTCTGGGCGGGTATGGGGATACTCACACAGCTGAGCACTGCTGTGTTTGAGTTCTCCTCAGAGCATGAGAGGGTCACCTCTTTGAAACTGTGAGTTGCTGTGGAGAAGGTTCTGACTGTTCACACGTCAGTGTGCTGATGCACCAAACAGCAGCTAAGGGTCTTCTTGGAGTCTCTGGTTGAAGTCCTGGAACAGATTCTGTCTCAGGATTCCATAGTTCTACTGGGAGAGGTCAACCTTCACACCGTCGCTCTTTGAGAAACTTAAAGGGGGTAATTGGGCTGGGATGAGATTCTGATCCTCCAAGTGTAAGGCCTTGATTGTCTGCAGGAAAACAATGGATTGCTCCCCCTGGGTTGAGAGTGAATTGCAGCCCAAAACAACAGACTTTAATTATCTCAGGATGTTATTTAAGGCGTAAGATGGACAGGCAGATTGATGCAGCATCAGCAGTAATGTGGGTGTTGTTCTGGGCTGTTGTGGTGAAGAGGGAGCTGAGCTTATGTTCTTCCTCTCACTTCATGTCCATGAGCGTTGGTAGAGACAGAAACAATGACACTGCAGATACAAGTGGTCAAAATGAGTTTCGCCTGTAGGGTGGCTGGGCTCTGCCTTAGAGAAGGTGAGAAGCAACATGTACAAATACTGTACCATACACTCATATGAATAACAAATAGAAAAGACATCCAGTATCAAGTAGAGTGTGATGGAATGTGATAATATGTGGCAGAGATGTTTGTTTTGTACTTGATGTTAGATACAGTAAACGTCACACAGCACTGTTGATTTGTTTCTCTACTGAGGCAGCTGACCTCAACATTTCCACTTGGAATGAACACATGGATCATTTTGTCCTTTTACCAATAACATGGTTGACCTTCAACTGTGTTTCATGCCACATTTGAGAGAAAGTTGTAAAATGTGTCTGTGGAGGAAAACATCATTCACTTTATTGTATCATAATAATATATCAATAAGATGTGTATCAGCCTTATCACTATAATTTCCATCAGTGTTTCCTTATTGGCCTCATGTGGACAAACTGAAGTTGCTGTATTTGAGGGAGAAAACAGGAAGACAAACATACTCACGTTCAGACTGTGTTCAAAGATCAAAGTTGGTTCATTCACGTGCTGCTCTGTGCTACCTGTGTGTATATAAAGAACAGGACAGCCTCCTCATCATCACTGCATCACTCACCTGATACCTGAACATCACCTCACATTTACCTGACAGGTAAGTCTCTCTCTCTCTCTCTCTCTCTCTCTCTCTCTCTCTCTCTCTCTCTCTCTGTCATTCCATGTTAGTAAATTCGTGTACTGACATCTCTGACTCCCAGCAGAAATTCAGACTTCATCTTCCTTCGTCCTACTCATCATCTTCATTATGAAGGTTCTCCTGCTCCTCTCTGTTTTGCTCAGTGGCGTTCTTGCTATCACAGCTGCAGCAGGTCAGATCATTTTATTATATTTAGATCTTGTTGGGTTGTGTTGTTATTGTGTGGATCCAGAGCCAGTGCTGCCACCATGTGGTCATAAAAGAAACACTCATGAACTCATGAAGTGTGAAGGATGATGCTGATTAACAAACAGTATACTCCTCTCTGATTGGCTGATGGTCACTCTTTCATATGTAGCATACAGGAGAGGATATGAGTGACGATGATTGTTCATCTAAATATGAATCTATAAAAATATGAGTTATAAATAACTATGTCACACCCCCAACCCTTTTATTGTGAAGGTCACAGGTCCATAATTGAAAGTCTTCTTGTTTGCATGAACACAACATGACCTGTGCTCCTCCAAACACATGACAGTTCATCTGTGTTTGTTGGTTTAACACTCACTTGAATGGATTTCATGTCAGTATTTCTTTTTCTAGCACATGAGCCTCTGGACTCTCTAGTTTGAATATTGTAATAAATCAATCAATGAAATCAGAGATAGATGTTTTGTGTTTTCCTCTCAGTGGAAGCTGTTGACGCTGCAGCACAGGAGCTGCACGAGGACAACCAGCGTAAGTTACTGTCACACAGAAAACGACAGTGATCCACTTCTAATGTGTGTTGTGTGACATGTTGAACACATTGTAGCTCACCACACTGTAACAGAGCTCCTGTTTTCTGTTTCTGTCTCAGTGGGACCAAATGAAGTTGGAGTTTTTGTTCCTGAAGGTAAAAAGATGAAAGAATGATTCATTCCATCTTGTCTCATATTAGTGAAAAACTGTGATCAGAATGTGACTTTGTCTTTTAGAGGAAGAGCCTGACATGTTTTCTGCTGGAGAGATGGCTTCATCAGCTCAAGGTTTGATGTCTTGAATGGAGCATTGAACACTGAGTCTGTCCATGGACACAGTGAAATCAAGTGATGTGTTCAAGTCATGATGTGCTCTCTCTCTCTCTCTCTCCTCTGCAGGTCGTTTTTTCACGTGTCCCTCTGGTTGGGTCAGATACAAGAATGGCTGCTATCTGTACGTGAGCTCCAGCAGATCCTGGAGCAGTGCTGCGGTACTTTTCTTTTAATTCTTTACTTAAAAACACACGTGTAGTCGTGAATGCCGCTTTTGAAGTGTATTTCCCTGCTCTTCATCTGACAAACTGACAGTCACTAATGTGTGTCTACCTCCTTCCAGGCCTACTGTGCCAGTCTGGGAGCCTCCTTGGCTTCTGTCCATGATGTGTTTGATTACACTTTCCTCCAGGATCTCACCAAGAGAGCAGGAAGCTCCGTCGCCTGGATGGGAGGATTCTACTTCCAGGTTATCAGACTTCTTACATCATCTGTCAATCAAACCACATAACACATGAATCACCATCCTGGTTCAGCTGCATGACATGAAGATGTGAGAGTAGAAGTCTGCTGCTTGTTACACTTCATGTGTCTTGTGTCCAGGGCTGGAGGTGGGTGGATCAGAGCTCCTTCAGCTACAGCTACTGGAACCTACAGTACTCTGCCAGCAGCTATCCGTGCATCTACCTTAATGCCAGAGGTAAGACAGAACATTCATCTGTCATTTCACTCAACTTCAACTTTAGTAACATTCAGCGAGCTCCGAATACTTCTAGCCTGACTTCATTCAGGCTTTAATGATTAGATTTGTAAAGGATTCATAAACTCAAGGATGCTCATGATTACAGTCGATATTAGGCTGTGGAATGTGAACGAATGAACTTTTTCTCTTGCAGCGGGCTGGTCCAATAGTGGCTGCAGTAGTACATGGCCATCCATCTGCATGAGGAGAACTGATAGCTGCTAAACCTCACCAGGATACAGCTGTGTATACTGATCTTAATTCTAATCATGTGAATGTGATGGAGGACATTTTGGATAAGTGTTAGCATACAAAGCTTGTTTTGATTTTAGGGAAAAGAATGGGACTCTCCTGTAACAGGAGTTACATGTATTAGAATTCTGTCATGAAAGCTACAGACTTGTTGATGACTTCATACTGTACATATGAAATTGGATGCGTCTTGCTTGTTGATACAAAATCATATTTGTAAAGAGGCCACAGGCCCAGTGCTGATTTTTTTTTACTTTGGAATACATGTTTTAAGAGATAAGAATTGTATTAGAGAGTGAAACACAGGAAATAAATAATAAACAATGTTTTGTGCATCATTGTGATTTCTTTGCTACCAGCGACATTAGCGTGTGTTCTGTATTCAAGTCCAATAATAATAAAAAACAGCAGTAAAAAGACAATAACTAACAATAAATGATAAAGAGAGAGATAAAGAGTAAAAGATAAATACCTAAAACAAATAAATACATGTTGACATGTTGACCTGCATTGCTGGCAACAGGCTTTAACAGGCTTTAAAAGTGATCAGTGAAATATAATCAGTCCTAAAACGCACAGGAAGCCAGTGGAGGGGAGCTACAATCTGTGAAATGTCATGTAGTCTGCTAAAACCGACTAGAAGCTGATAGTTGGAGGTGTGAGAGTGATTTTTTCATTCATACCAGAGAGGAGAGAGCTGCAAGTTTTGAACACATGAAGGTGGATTATCTTTTAAAGGTCAGACTGTTAGAGCATGGATTTGACTTGGTGGATGGTTCTTAGTATGAAAAAACAAGAAGTTTGTTGGCGTGTGGTTGGAATCTGAGGTCTGAATCAAACAGCATGCCAATGTTAGAAACTAATATCATATATGTATACTAATGTCAAGCAGAGGGCTTCATATTAGCATACAACAGACCAGGCATATTTTCTGTAAGGAGGGAGGAATGTGTCTCAGGTCTCAGCAGAGAGATAAGAGAGAAATGATTGTCATCATTCAACAGATCATATTTACTGGAAGCTATGCACTCTTCTTTATGACAAGAAATCTTCTGCTTTTTCTTTTCTTCCACACTAATTATCTGTTATCTCCTCTTCCTTCAGTCAGAGCAGTTAGGACTCTGCCCTGCTTTTCCCGACACTCCACAAACTTTAACTCACGATCATAAACCTGAACCAGAGCCAGGAAACAGCATAATATCCTATGTTTATTCACACTATATCTCTCTGATGATTATACTTCATAGTTACAGTTTTATAATTAAGACAAGGTATATGAAGTATGATCACTAGTGGTGGTCAGACTCAGCTACAGTATAAAAATGATTGCTTAAATTTTCATCAAAATGTAACTTTATGAAAGATATTCTTCTTTTAAACAGGAACACTGCTCCAAACTCCCATTAAAACCTTGAATTTAATTTAAATTTGCCCAAATTCAAGCTGAGCACACCCTCTGTGTTCTGAGAGATTGCTAACTATTAACTCTTTAAAGACACCTTCCCAGCCTATAGTCTATATAGACTGTGTGCTTATAGTCTGTGTCCCCCTTTGTCCTGTGCCAGTGTGTCTCATCTGTAGTCAAGAGCCACCTGTCATTTGTCTCATCACAGTCTGAGCATCTTTTCCACAGATGTCTGCCTCAATTAGAGGGTTTTTTGCTGCTGTATCAGATTCATAGCCATCTAAGTTAGTGAGTTTTGTAGGTGTTTTGTTTTTGTTCCTGATTGTAGTTTTTCCCTCTCCGGAGGCGTTTTCTGTTTAGAGCTGTTTTTATTTTCCCCTTTTAGACGGTAGGATTTTCAGTTGTAGTTTTCAGAGCCATCCCTCTTTTCCAAGGCACTTTCTGTTGAAAGATAAAAATCAAAATAAAGCTATTGATCAGCTCTACCCAATCTCTGCATCAGAGTCCTATCACTGAGCCTCTAAATCTGTGAATGAAACCTTTACAGGAGACAAGAAATGCAGTTAGTTATTTTCCACTGCAGGAACAGTAACATTCCCAGCAGCCTCATCAGTGTAGATGTTGGCTCTACATCAATCAGAATGAAATACTACACATGCCTGTAAATGCATTAACAGCTGTAAACTCTTGATAACAGACCATAAACGTTGTGTCATTTCCTTATGATTGTGTTCAGTAGATGAATGACTTCCTGGATTGAGGCAGTGATGCCTCAATGATAAACAGACTTTAGACTTCTTTATTTCACTCTGATCCTTCATATGTGGACACAGTTACACATGTAACTATTGATGGGAAGGAATGATATGGCCTAAAATGATGACCTTCATTCAAGGCCTCACTGTTATGAGGAAATAGTTTGAACCCTGCAGAGCTAAGTTTAATAAATGATCAATCATCATATTTGCTGAGCGTCTGTTCAGTGCTTGAAGCTACATTATAACAGCCTGGTTTGTTTGACTTGGTTATGTATTTTCAACAATAAAGAATCTTCAGCACATGAGCATTCAGTCTATTCTCTGCAATACAAGAAGGCCAAACAAGAACGCAGTTTCAGAAGCACTAAGTGTATTTGTTCAAGTATGATACTGTAGCAAGTTTGCTGCCACTGTGAGTTTGCAGGCTACTGGATCCCGTCGCTGCAGCCGTCTGGATGTGTCCAAGTCCTTGATGATGTGAACACAAAGTACTTGAAGATGTCCACTCTCTGCACATCTCATTTGTCTTGCCAACATTCAGGAGGAGGTTGTTGTCTTGACACCATCAGGTCAGGTTCTTCACTTCATTCAGATTTCATTGTTTCAAGTGATCAGACCCACCACAGCTGTGTCATCAGCAAACTTGACATTGGTGTCGGAGTCAAAAGTGGGTACACAGTCATGTGTGTACAGGAAGTATAGCAGGGGACTGAAGACTCAGCCTTGGGGTGCTTCAATGTTAAAGAACAAGATATGGTGGAGATAGTGAATAATGGACTTCAGATTCATCAGATGCTGCTTGTGTACTTTCACTCATGTTGAATTGTTATTAAATTTTTATTCTTTTTGGCCTTTTGAAGCTTTATTTGATAGAAACGGCTGAAGAGTGACAGGAATGTGGAGAGAGAGATGACATGCAGCAAAGGGCCACAGGTTGGATTCGGACCCTGGGCTGCCACAGACTGAGCCTTTGGACATGGGGGAGATGCACTACCAACTGAGCTAAGCAGCACTCCCGTACTCATGTTGGATTTTGACGTTAACTTAAATGCATTTGAAAGTTTTGTTGCAGTATTGCTGACATCACTGACGTCTCTGTGTCTGTTCATATGTCCTTTACAATACAGGTCCAGAACACTCAGCTACACACAGACTGCAGCTGCACATTCAGCCCAGTGTCACTTTTTGAAATCATTAACCTGATTTGAAACCACAACAACAACAACAAAGGAGTGGTTTCAAAGAGTTAACATGCTGTCAGGAAACAGATCAGAGTTCAGCTTCAGGTCTTCATGTGCACGCTGCAATCATCTTCCTGCACATAAGCTGAGTCATAGTCAAACATCAGCACGTTCTGCCATACACACGCCAGCATACACGTGACTCGGTGTGGCTCAGGTGTGTGTATATAAAGAGTGGGCAGCCTCCTGTCATCACTGCATCACTCAGCTACCTGAACAACATCAACTCACATTTACCTGACAGGTAAGACACCTGCTGAATTTCTTTTTATTCAGTGGAGCTCCTGCTTCTGCTCTCTCTCTCTCTCTCTCTCTCTCTCTCTCTCTCTCTCTCTCTCTGTATATTTATTGGCAGTTCTTCTTTCTCCTCAGAGAACAATCTGTTGATCGTCACCATGAAGACTGTTCTGGTCCTCTCCCTTCTCCTCTGTGCTGCATTTGCAGGTCAGATTCAACACAGACCATTCAGACAAAACACACACGCTATCATAGAAAAAGACTGGGTTGGCCAGTGGCAGGGGCTGAGGGAGGAAAGTCACATACATACAGATTCACACACAGTGTAATATGTGCACAACTGTTCCTGACAGTGTTGTGTGTTTCTCTGCAGCTCCAGCTGAAGACAATCAAAAGGCTCCAGTGGAGGCTCCCAAGGAAGAGATGGCTGCTGCACCTGGTTAGTGTCCTCTTTAAAGTGTGTTAGAACAGAACCTGGTTAGAAAAGCTCATTGAACTGATATAGTGTTTCTGTGTTTGTGCAGCACGTGTGTTTGAGGAGGCAGCAGCACCTGAATGTAAGATCCACATCACTGTTTTCATCTTTCCTGCATGGTCCTTCAGGAGTGAGGTCACCATGGCAACAACAAGAACACAGTTTTCCTATAGCTATCTTCCTCACGACAAAAGTGTCATGTAGAATGTCCAAATGTCAAACTGACATGCTGATAGGACCATAGCAGTGTTTCAGTATGTGTATTGTTCTCAGTGTATTTCAGTCAATGTGCTCCGTTGAAGTAAAGTCAATGTTGTCCTTCTTCTGTCTCTCTGTAGCTCGCTTTAACTTCTGTCCAGACGGCTGGTTCAGCTACGGCTCTCGCTGCTTCAAGTTCGTCAATTCTGCCATGTCCTGGTACAATGCTGAGGTACTGCTACTGTAACACTTCTATGTTGGTATTGTGAGCAGTCAGCCCCATTAAGCTTGTACACACTGTGTGTACCAGTGTGGATGGTGATGGTATCTGTTAGGAGGTCAGGCAGTCTGTCGCCATCAGTCCATGAAAAGTTGAGCTTTATGTTCATGTAGACGCTGGCCACAATTCCATTTGGAGGAAGAGAGTGAAGACATGAAATGACACAACAACTATTTAGTTGTAAAGCCACAAAGACCCCTCTGTGCTTCCTCTGTCCAACAGGAGCATTGCAACAGCCTGGGCGCCCACCTGGCCTCAGCCACCGACCCCAGAGAATACAGCTTCCTCCAGCAGATGACACAGACAGCCGGTCAGAGCTTTGCATGGCTGGGAGGCTTCAACCTGCAGGTCTGAACTCATGAAGTAATACCACCTCAGTCAGTCCAGGTGAAACCCAGGACCTGGTCCAAAGGGGTCTAGACTTACTCTAGATGTATGTGAGAGCAACACTTCACTTCAACACTCATGCTCTTTGTCTCTCAGGGCCGGTGGATGTGGATTGATCGTGAAGGTTTCTATTACACTAACTGGTACTCCCAGTCCTCCACCAGCAGCTACCCCTGCATCTACTTGCGCTCCACCAGTAAGTCCACCTGTTTGACTTATCTGAACAGCAACAGCAGCCAAACTTTGATCAGCTTTTACCTGTTTTTAATGCTGTTTTCCCACAGAGAATAGAACGTGAAGAAAACATCATTGTAACATTGGCTAATGTGTTAGTTCATATGACATGTACTTTGTGGCTATCTGAATGAATGGAGTGTTGATGTGTTTTCTCTCTTTGTAATCAAATTTCAGCTGGATGGAGTAACTCCCAATGTAGCACTGCACACCGCTTCATCTGCTCCAAGAACCCGTTCAACTGTTAAACATACTGAACATCTGGAGCCTTGGCATGGATGGAGTTTTCCATCATGTATTCTTAAAAGGGTCAAATGAATCATTCATTATTAAATCATTCATGAAATGAATTAAGATGTTTTACTAAAGCTTTTTTGTTTGTGACTGTAGCAGTAGGTTTCTTTTCCAGAATAAAGAGTTCTAAGAATGAAACAATGTGTGATCTTTCTGTAACAATTTGGTTGATGAAGGTTGTTGAAGTCCAGCTGTATTCTGAAGAGTGAGTTAGTGAAGTTTTTCAAAGTATAGATTTATTCACTTTATAAGACACTGTTGCATAATGAGATGAAGTTTCTACTTTCTTTGACACTACTCAGAGCAATTTTACAAGGTGAAGTGCTGAGGATGAGTTGCAGAGTCTCACAGCCTGATAGCTGACATCATTCAGCAGCACATACTTCTGTATTGCTTGTCAGAGGGCAGTAGGGTGAACAGGCTGTGGTTGGAGTGGGTATTGACTTTACACCCCATGACCTTCTCATCTTTTATGACTGTACATGAAGCTGTTCTGTCACTTGGGATCCAATATTTGAACATCTGGGGAAGAGCATTTGGGGTAAAGTGTTTATTGTAGGATATTCAGAGTAGTCTGTATACTAAACCACATTTCTCATGTAAATCAAGTAACAGTTTCACTAGCACGGAACACACCAACAACAAGATACGTTAAAATTATTTATTGACAAAATGAATGTGGATGAAGCGTGATCTCATGAGTTCTTGGGTCTGATGCTGCGGTGTGGGAAGCTTCGGTAGAGAATCCACCGTAGCACCCGGGCATGATGGACCCCCCTGACAGACCCTGGGAAAGAGAGGAGAAAAGGTGAAAGTCATGGGATGGGTGGGAAGGGCATGCGGAATACAAGCGTGAAGGGAACCAGAGGATTGGGAGGCTACTAACAGGACTGTCGGAAGTGGTGCGCTTGAGGTGTGGTCCGGCTACTGAAATTACACTTTAAGCTTTACGCTTCATCTTATGATGACATCATGATATTTTTCTTTCATATCAGTAACATATTATGTAATTATGCAGACACTGTCTAAATGATGGGGTAGAGGAGAAAGAATATTTGTACACACCTATCATCAACACCATCAGGATCCAAAGGAGAGTCAGATGTTGTGCGTTGTCAAGCAGGTTGGAGTGAAGTGGAGGTGTGTATACAATAAAGGTGTATACAATAAATATACATGCTTTTCAGTAAAACACAGCACACAGTTATACACAGAGTTATAAGAACCAGAGAGAGTGTGTGCACTACTGCAGAAATGCAAAGTTGCCACTTACAAGCATGTGTGTTTTGACCAAAGTCACAATGATTTGACAAGTTTACTGACAGAAAAAATAGAGGCCATTGAATTTTTAACAGTTCCTATGTGACATTTTTGGTATGGTAAATGGTAGAATGATTACAGTAGCAGTGGAACCTGTGATAGATATAAAGAGACACATATGCACAGCAGCAGTAAATCATTAACTAACTATCAACTGTAATGGAGATATGGTAACAATAATGACAGTAATAATATATGCAGTTGACGTCATGTAGGACCACAGTAGCAGCCATGATCCATGAGAACCTGTTGGACGAGAAAGAACAGAAACTCCGGGGAAGAAGTTTAGTTAGTAACATGCATTAATGAGACAGGTATTAAGTCTACTCTTGAAGGTGGTGACCGTGTCTGCCTCCTGAACCCTGAAAGGTAGTTTGTTCCATAGAAGAGGAGCTTGATAGCTGAAAGCTCTGGCTCCCAGTCTACTTTTGGAAACTATAGGAACCACAAGGAACCAAGCATTCTGAGAGCGCAGTGGTCTAGACGGATAGTAAGGTATTATGAGTTCTTTTAGATATGATGGTGGTGATATTTATACTATGAGACATCCATGCATGTGACAATATTTACAATATGGCTTTCCAACATACTGTAGGCCTTCACAACACTACGCTGCATGCATAGCTAGCTCTGATAAGACTTAGCAGCTCTTATTAAAGGCTGATGTAGCTGTAAAATAAAGCAAGTCACAGCAGAAGTACTGATACTGTTTTCATTTCTGCGTCACCATCTAGTGGCGTAAACGTTTTAACATTCAGTACAGTATATGATTCTGTAATTCATTGACAGCTAACAGATACTGTCAAAGCAAAGTCATTTGTTTAGCTGCACTGACGGACTGATGAAAAGACTGTAGTTATATTTCATATCTATAAAGGATACCTGTAATAGTTAACTCATTGTATGCGTGTTGTTTGCATGGTTAGTCCAGTAAGGTGAAGAGACTTGGAGTATCTCATAATTTCAACTTTAATCTCATAATGATTCAGTATGTGGATTTTTTTTTGGTGACCGTGTCTGCCTCCTGAACCCAGAATGGTAGTTTGTTCCACAGAAGAGGAGCTTGATAGCTGAAAGCTCTGGCTCCAAATCTACGTTTGGAAACTATAGGAACCACAAGGAACCCAGCATTCTGAGAGCGCAGTGGTCTAGAGGGGTAGTAAGGTACTATGAGTTCTTTTAGATATGATGGTGGTGATATTTATACTATGAGACATCCATGCATGTGACAATATTTACAATATGGCTTTCCAACATACCTGCAATAGTTATTGTATGCGTGTTGTTTGCATGGTTAGTCCAGTAAGGTGAAGAGACTTGGAGTATCTCATAATTTCAACTTTAATCTTTCTAATCTAGATTTTTTTTTTCTCATCTCATTTTCTTTCCTTTTACTGGCGGAAATGGGCTTTCATAATTGTCTTCAGCCATGCTAGAAGCTCTGTGTCGATGCATGGAGACACATGGTGGTGCTTTGAGCTAAATGCTAACATCATGCATGCTAATATGCTCACAAAGCCCGTGCAAACATGCTGTTTTACCTGGTTTAATTTTTACCACGTTCACCACCTTAGATTGTGTTTATCAGATGGGACTGTTATTAGTTTGATAGTTATTTGGTCACCAAACAAAGTATTGGGCAAATTAAAATTTTGACCCTGTGGTGTCTGAGGAGAAGGTCCGGATAAAACAAGTCATTAACAGTTTGTTCTGAGGGTGACATGAATGTCAGTACAAATTTTTGACATGGCAGTCCACGATACTTGAGACATTTCTCTCCAAAACCTCAAATACAAAATGTCAGCAATCACCACAGTAAGATTCGTCATCTGGGGACCACGAATATGAACAGAACTTCATGCCAATCCATGAGATAGTTGTTGAGATATTTCAGTCTGGACCAAAGTGGTGAACTGACTGGGCACCATACCATTGCATGGCTAAAAATACAAGCGTCATGTCAATCCTTACAGAAGCAACAAACAAACCTTATGTACACTGTTGTTGATGCACTATGTGAGTGCTTTCCATCTGCCTCCTGATTATTTTGAGTGAAGAAACAGTTTGTCAGGAGAGTCCATAGCAACGTGATATTAATCAGATGTTTCAGGTGGAGGGCTCACTCTGATTATTACTCCATGCTGTTGTATGTTTTATTGAAATTCATTCAATATTGTACTGATAAATTCATTTGAAGCTGCAGATTGCAACAGCAGCTGAATGTGTAAATGTGATGTAAGACACGCTGCAATTTGAAAATCTGTCAAATTTAATTTGCTCAGGTAACAACACAAAACAAGCATAATAACAATAACCCAGACCATCTAAAACCAACAATTAATAATAAACTTAGAATAAATGTAGAGCTACTACACACTGTGTGTGTTGCCTCAGTTCTACACGCTCATGAGGAGAGCAGTTCCTCTCTTGATCCAGTGGTCTGGAGTCTCAGCTCCAGTGTTGAGCTGTACGCTGACCACAAAAGATACCTCTGCGGAACGCACTGGGTAGTAGTAACATGGACACTGGTACATACCTACACGCAGACACACACACACACGCAGTAAATCCACAAGGCATGACATCAAAACAGAAAGAGAAAACAACAAACCAAAGATGAAACTAAAACTAAACAAGAGACAGAAAGTAGCACAGCACTCACTCTTGGCCTTCTTGCGTTTTTCCACGGGTTTGAAGAGGATGGTGGGCATTGGACAGACCATCTGCATGGGCTCAGCTTCCACCAGACAGGCGTTCCTCTTGTCCCAGCCAGCCCCCTCCAGGTACAAACCTCTGACAAATACTCCGTCCTGGGGGGGAGGAGAGAAATTAATATATAAAAGATGAAAAAGCAGATTTGAGGAACAGAGCAGAAATGAAAAATGTGATGGAATCACATCTAAAAAAGAGCTGATGAGAACAGAAATGTCACCTTGGGTGCATCACGAAGGTTGCTGTCATCTACAGTGGAGACTATAAACTTCCAGGACAGTGTGTCCACTGGTGCCTACAAGAAGAACTGCTGTTATTATCAATGGTCCATTCATTGCAGTAGAGCCATATTAGAATAGCTTCTTCAAATAAACAGCATAAATAACAGCTATTAACATATTTGTTGGCTAAACTAGCTTAAGGTTCTTAAAGAACAACAATAAGTGGAGTGGTTGTAGTAGGTGGAGAGGCTGTGGATGGAGAGAAAAGAGTGTTCAGCAGGGAGGGTTTAACTGAAAACCAGCGGCGTTTTACAGTATGTGTGAGTGATGTGTGCAGTGAAAGTGTATCAGAACATACAGTGGGGGGGACTTAGTTTGTACGCCCTTTGGATTTTTTTTACATTTCTGCTTAAAAGGGTCATAAAATATGGTCTGATCATTCTAATAACCTCAGGAATGAACAAACAGTGTCTGCTTGAAATAAAACAACTCAAACAATTACATTTTAATATATTTTTATTAACCATAAGATGGAAATATCAACAAGATAGAAAACCATAAGTAAGTACACCCTATGATTCAGTAGCTGGTTGACCCTCCTCTGGCAGCTATGACTTCCACCAGACGTTTCCTGTAGTTGCAGATTAGACGGGCACAACGATCAGGAGAAATCTTGCTCCATTCCTCTTTGCAAAACTGTTTCAATTCAGCAAGATTTCTGGGATGTCTTGAATGGATGGCTGTTTTGAGATCATGCCACAGCATCTCAATTGGGTTGAGGTCAGGGCTTTGACTGGGCCATTCCAAAACGTGTATTTTGTTAATCCGAAACCATTCTAATGTTGATCTACTTCTGTGTTTCGGGTCATTGTCTTGTTGCATGATCCATCCTCTTTTGAGTTTCAGATTTTTGACAGACTGCCTAAGGTTTTTCTGCAAAATATCTTGATAAACTTGAGAATTCATTTTCTGATCGACTATAGCCAGTTGCCCAGGCCCAGAGGCAGCAAAGCACCCCCACACCATGATGCTACCACCGCCAAACTTAACGGTGGGGATGAGGTTTTGTTGATGGTGTGCTGTACCATTTTTCCTCCAGACATGATTTTGAGTCTTCCCCCCAAACAATTCGACTTTGGCTTCATCAGTCCACAATATGTTTTCCCAGTAGCGCTGAGAAGCATCCAAATGCTTTTTTGCAAACTGTAAACGAGCAGAAATGTTCTTTTTGGACAGCAATGGCTTCCTCCGTGGCCTTCTCCCATGCATCCCTTTCTTGTTCAGTGTCTTTTTTATAGTAGATGTGCTAACAAAGATGTTTGCATGTTCCAGTGATTTCCTCAAGTCATTAGCAGACACTCTTGGATCCTTTTTTACCTCTCTGATGATGATACGCTGTGCCCTTGGAGTCATCTTTGCAGGTCGGCCACTCCTTGGAAAAGTAACAACTGTTCCAAACTGTCTCCATTTGTTCACAATTTTTCTAACAGTAGACACATGAATAGCAAGGGACTTACTGATTGTTTTGTAACCCTTTTTAGCTTTATACAAATCAATTACTTTCTGTTTTAAGTCTTCAGACAGCTCCTTTGTACGGGGCATGATGCACAGCGCATGCCTCCCATCAAAACACTCCTTTTATCTGATTTTCCAGTGGGGTGGGTTGTTCACAACACACCTCTGTGATTGGACTTCAGGTTGGCTCACACCTGAGTCAAATTATCCAATCATCTAATTAGTCTAATGAGCTTTAGAAGGAGCCTTAGCTAAGGGTGTACTTATTTATGGTTTTCTATCTTGTTGATATTTCCATCTTATGGTTAATAAAAATATATTAAAATGTAATTGTTTGAGTGGTTTTATTTCAAGTAGACACTGTTTGTTCATTCCTGAGGTTATTGGAGTGATCAGACCATAATTTATGACCCATTTAAGCAGATATGTAAAAAAATCCAAAGGGCGTACAAACTAAGTCCCCCCACTGTAACTGCCAGTAAAAGGTTTGAAAAGTGAAGTGCAGCTGTTCCTCACATCTGCTTTTGTTCATTTCACAGTCTTAACTTCAGTTGTAGAATCATGTACGGTTGGCATGTATGACACCTTTTATAACTTCTACTGGATAAACAAGCAGGGTTTACTAGTATAATGTTTCACTTTATAACTTAGCCTCGTCTTTCTGCCTGTATGCATGGTTGTGTGGATTCTCACATTGTGTCGTTGAGCATAGGAACGCAGCACAGCGGTGAGGAAACTGTTGGGCGCGATGAAGCCGGAGAGCCAGAACAAGGTGGGTGGCTGTGCCGTCTCTGCCCAGCGTGCAAACTGATCGACTCGCTGGCACAGATCTGTGGTCCACGCTGTCAGGGGCTTCACTGAGGGGTAAGCCTGAGACAGACAGAGTGAGCAGGGGACTTCATAAGTCTACATTTCATGCTTCCAGCTGTTGACTGCTGTTCACAATGGGAACAAGTTCAGGAAAGTGCAGCGGATGAGGTCCACATAGATCTGTTTTCATTTTATTTAATTTTGACACAATTCTAATAATCTGCAATATCAGAATAATGATGCAACAATGCGAACAACGTACAACAATTTGTAGTACGATATCTTATAACTGACTTACCAAACAATGTAAAAAAACATGGCTTGTGTCGCATGCTTTAGTGTAAGGCTAGTGTAAGACAGGAAGATGATTGACTGTTATAATTAGGGCCCAAGCACGCGGTGCGAGTCCCTATTGAATTTCAAATGTTTATTATTTTTTAGGGCCTGAGCATGCACAGTGTGCAAGGCCCTATTGTATTTCGAATGTTCATTATCTTCCTAAAAGTAAATCGCATTTTCGACAGCCTATATGTACTCGAAAACTCACGGAAATTTGCCCACCCCCCAAAGTCAAGCGTAAACAATACAGGGACATAGAAAATGAAGGTAGATTGAGATAAAGAAATGGTGAGTAAAGTACACAAAAGAGAGACAGACCAAGAGGTAGAGGAAGCCTGCTGTCTATGTGTCCAATCTGTGAATCTCATGAATACATGCATGGTCAGTTCTTGATAATTACACAGTACAGTGCAGCCAAATCAATAAAGGGCTACATTTTAATACGTGCGTGTCAGGCACCTTCTGCCACAGCGGTGGTACACGGTCGTCATAGATGCAGTCCAGCGCCTCCTCCAAGGTGGGCGACATCATCACTACGCCTTTGATCCCGTTCTCCAGCTCCTCCAGGGATGAACTAACACACAATCATACACATAACATAACATTCAGCCTTAATATCATTTGAACAGGTGAGTTGTATATAAATTCACCCTCAGTAAAGTTATAATGAACGAGGAAATTAGCTATAGAGACCAGGCTGTTTTATTTCTGCTGTGAAGTTGGACATATGAACATGGAGACTTATGGAGACTGAAGTGTCACTACATTGGATTCATTTCCCAGACACTGGGGTTGCTGCTTGGTGGGAACACACTTTAATTGCTTGAGTTGTGGCTGCCAGGAAGTTAGACCTTTCTCCAGCACCTGGTGTCTTGATATGTTTTGATTTTGGACATATTGTATATACAGATGGAAAAGGCATGGTGATGATGGCTGCAGCCATCTAGCACTCAATGTCATGTTGTCATGTGGACACAGAGTCTACACGGTAGTGATCAGTCTTGGAGCCTCTGTATCAATGTCCTGCACATACAGCTGGGCCAACATTCAGATGTGAATCATGAAATTCACCAAAGTTATCAGAAAAACTTTATTTACAGTCATTGGTTAGTTTCAACACACACACACACACACACACACACACACACACACACACACACACACACACACACACACACACACACACAAAAATGTCATACCTGATGCTTTCCAGCAGAGAGTTGTATCTCTGGATCTCCTGCAGCAGGACCACATTCAGAGGTGAAGGGTTCCCTTCTTGGAGTAGCGACCTGGTTCCCTCGTAGTCAATCAGTGCTGGAATCTTCCCACGAATATCTGCCAACAGCTCTAATACCTAGAAACACCAATGTAATGCACATTGTACAAAAGAAGATAAACCTTACAGTGCAGAGCTCTCCTAATGACTGTCTGAATGAATGTCTTCATGAAAAGAGCACTTTAAAGCTTTTAATTGCTCTGAGTACTGACTGGTCTGCCCGATTGAAAGTCTTGCGATTGATCGTGTCATGTTATAGGCAGTGGTTGAAAAATGTGATGTCACACAGGTCCCATCATAACAAGGAGGAAAGACCCCAAGAAAAACAGGTGTGAATAACACCTGACCCTGTACACTTCATTAACATGTTAACACTCACCTTGTCCTCTCTATTGGGCCTGACCCCTGCAGCAGTGGGGCTGGTGGCCTGCAGCTGCAGGGAGAGCAGTGTGTCCAACAGCGTCGTGGTCTCAGCGATCTGGCTAGCAATGCCAGCATTAGAGTGCTGGCCAAACACCTCAGGGTGCTCTGTGGACGGCAGCGTGCTGATAAATTGCTCGTAGGAGGACAGGGTGATGTCATGGGGGATATAATAGGAGCTTAAGGAGGACAACCTAACAGATAAAGGAGTTTGACAAAATAAAAAGTCAGCGATATATGTTTTATTTATAAAACAACTAAAGTACAATCACTTTCTATTTTAAAGAAATTTTTATCTGCATGTTCTCTACTTACTCTTATGTTAAGTATATGTAGATTTAATAATGTGAATAGTTGATAGTACATTTTCAACTCATCGTTCATCTGTACACAGATAGAAATACTTGTGTACATTTATAGAAGCTGTTAAAAAAAAGTCAAAATGATACCTCAAAGCTGCAAATGTGAGGACGTTTTCTCTCATTCTGCCTTTACCATCAACATGGATGCTACAGTATTATTGGCATTGTTCAGCCACCAGAACCACAATCTATACTGTTAAGGCTTCTATACTGTTGCACTAGAGGGTGGAGTAATGCTAATTGTATGTTAATGATCACCGTGTGACATCACACAGTCTCGTTTTAGAACTGCCCACAAAATCCTGGACTGAAAACTGGTAACTGGTGAACCTCTAACTCCACACTTCAGTAATACATTGTTCAAAGTCTTTTCATGTCAACAGACTTTAAGAACACCAGAACGAAATCATGGTATGATTTGGTATGAAAAACATTTGTCATTTGGATTCTTCCATAAAAATGACTTGATTTATAGTGCATTATAGTGAGCTGTTCAGTACTGTAAATTGCTCAGAAATCCCCTTAATATGCAAGAAAGGCCTCTATTCTATCAGGTTGCACAGTTTATAAGGTTGTGATTATTCTAAGCTCATAATAGTTCAGTGGAACTTATAAAGGCAGTTTAAGCAACAATTTGCTCCCACCAGGACAAAAAAGTCTTGTAAGGCTGACTATGTAATTAAAGACTAAAATATCTAAATGTCTAGGCATGTGTACATCACATGCTCACAAAACTAGCACACTTAGATGTGTATGTTTCAGTGTCTCACCTGAAGAAGGACTGGTTTATGGCAGCATCACAGAAGTAGTGATTGATGTATGTCGTGAGAAGACGTCTGTCCAAGTCATCTGTGACATGACCCCCATATATGACCTCAGCAATGAGGAACTTCAGTGCGTCCAAAGGAACTTCCTCATAGTTATTCAGGTACAGACGCAGCAGACTCTCACTCACCTAAGGGAGCATCAAGATGAATCTTAATAGATTCACTTTTTTAAGTATTATACTTTTAGTATTCTTATTTTCGCTTTATCAGTGCTGCCATCAAGAACAGCTGTGGCCCTGACCTCAAAGTCAGAATCGCTGAAGCCACAGACAGTGTTCCAACCCAGCTGTAAAAACTTTTTCCTTTCCACCAGGATGCTGTGAAAGAAGCAGAGGGAGAAGAGGAGCTTCTTGTAGACAATGGGTTTTGAGCAGCAGTTGAACTGAGCCAGCTGGTACAGATGACTCATGTTGGCTTTCACACCCTGAGGACAAGGGGCAGTGTTAACACTGTGGAAGATGTACTGTACATACATCTTACTATAAAATATGTGTAACATATAAAACTCAATATCCATGTATAATAGATATCTCAAGTCTGGAAAGCACCTTTGGTGGTTCAATGGTCATCCTGATGCTGTTGTGCAGGATGGTAATGGGAAAGTCGGGGTGAGACAATGAGCTGAGCCAGAGTCTGAAGTTTGGGTGGGGCTTTTGCATCTGTAGCTGCTCCACAAACTTGTCTAGCTCAGGCATCCATGAGAGACAAAGGTGGCAGTTGGCAAGGAACACCCAGTGTCCTGGATAAAGAAGAAGACGAAGACTGGAGATAAGCTGCTAGATTGATGATTGATTAGACTTAATTAGTTGTTTTGTGCTGGGCCAATGGAGACCCTTGCAGTACTGCCCAGTGCAAAATACGAGGGAACTTAAGTTTCATTTTCCATAGGAGCTGTGCACTGCTGAAGAGGGATGGAGACTAACTAGAATCAATTAGCAAAAGTGCAGCAATAAATCATTCACATCGTGGTGTGATCTCTTTGTTTTTTGAAAGCCTTGAATATAGAGTGGACAAAAATTGATTAAGCATCAATACCAGATGCCTCGTCTTACAGTGTTTTTGGTGCATGCCATCAGGCCCGAGAGGAATTCTGCAGTAAAAATACTTCATACACTTTATTAAGGACAGGTGGTTCTATGAGAAAAACATAATGCTGCTAAACAACAGAATGAATCTGTCAGAGAAGAGCAGGAAGAAATACAAAGTAAAGATGCTGATGTACCATCCTTGACAGCCTCCTCTATCATGCTCTTGGCAATGAGAGCCATTCCCTGGCCCAGAGAAAGAGCATGGAAGTGCTTGCTCATTCCAGAGGTCTCAGCCAGCTGCAGCAGGGCTGCAGTGGGGTCCACCCCAGGAGACAGAATGAAGATCAGAGGGGTCAGGCAAGTGGATTCTTTCACAACCTGGGAAGAGGGCAGAGTAAGTGAGAATGGATGAGCCAACATGGTGCAACTCATTTTACACCTACAATCAAATAACACAAATGAGGTGTATAAAACATTTGGATCACAGTGATAACAAGTGACACTTACAGCCTTCATATCGAGAATAGGCGGCTCCACAAAGTGGCGGCCAAAGTGACGACAAATGAAGGATGTGGCACAGAAAGAGATGCGGTCTGGTCGCAGGGAACGCACAATCAGCATCTTTTGGAAGTCATTGCAGATGTTCTCCCAATCTCCTACAAAGAAAAACAGAGAGGAAGTCAGGGCTGAAAAAGATGTATGGTCAAGATGATATGGATTATTGAGAATATTCGCTTCAGTAAAAAAAGAGCTCCTCAGTGAACGAACCATTAATAGAAAAGTTGTAAGAAAACACATATTCATCATCACAGGGGTATAATATAATGTATACCAAATCAAAGACACACTTCAGGAGAAACCTGCAACATGTCAAGGACATAGACAAGCTGTTTTCTCAGAAACCAATCAAGCCACCCGTCAGTAGAGTATGCTTACATTTTCTTATTCTTTTTCCCCTCTAACATAGTACAAACAAAGAGAAATCCTGCCACAACACACACACAGACCTGGTAGTGTAGTATTTTCTGGCTCTGCGCTGCTGAACCAAAGATTCCAGTCTCGAGGGTACTCTTCAAAGGAGGCCATGATGCCATGGAAGTTGACCAGCTTATCCAGCTCAGTAATGTTGTCCCAGCTGGTGTCTGGCAGCCAACTGGTACAGGGGTTGTCCATCTGATACTTTTTATCAGGTACCTAGAAATACAGCCATCAATTAGTCAAACTATCCTTCAACTTTAGTGTATCACTGACTAGACAAAATAACGCACCAATACATGAGTCATACAGCCTGCCTCAGCTGCAGTATATTAACAAATTGTATTTTGAAAGAAGGTAGTTATGTAGACTATGGCAAGCTCAGGAAAAAACATTATGTATGAAGGGGTGGTGTTTAAGGGGAAGCAGAACTTCTACATGGCAACATTTAATCCATGTAGAAAAATGAAACATACAATGGAATATCTTTTGAAGCATTAAGTGTGTTCCAAGCATTTGAAAAAGTTCTAAAAGTTGATTGGGAGCCAGAGCTTTCAGCTATCAAGCTCCTCTTCTGTGGAACAAACTACAGTACCATTTTGGATTCAGGAGGCAGACACGGTCAAAAAGAGTAGACTTAAGACTTTCCTTTTTGATAGAGCTTATAGTTAAGGCTGGCTCAGGTCATCCCTTAGTTACGCTGCTATAGGACTAGACTGCCAGGGGACTCCTCCTCCTTCCCCTCCCATCTCTATCACAGGTTCCACTGCTACTGGAATTATTTTATCATTCATTGTAATTGTACAATATGTTTGTGTTGATTGTTCTGTACATGTGACATCCATTGCACGTCTGTCCGTCCACATTCCACATTTTTTCCCTGTTAAAGGGGCTTTTTTTTCCCCCTCACTCGAACCGAAATTTGATTTGATCTTGTTGATTATCTCAAATCAAATGAGGCAAAAACAAAATGTTTTTGAGTGTTCTGTGCTTTCTTACGATTCCTCCATGAAGGAAGAAGCTGTACTCGTCCATTTTAAGACTTCCAGCCACCGCCTTCATTCTGGCACACATGTGGAAGGTGAAGAGCAGTTTGTGGACCTCAAACACACCACGACATCCGTACCTGCAGAGGGTAACCAGAAGTTAGTTATCACATCAATATCTTTATCAAGAACACAACTGCTTGCTACTGTAGCATCAAGGTCTATGAGGCTACATTACAGTGTGTGAGAACTACATAATGGTCTGTGATACTACATTAAGGTCTGTGAGACTACATTACAGTGTGTGAGAACTACATAATGGTCTGTGATACTACATTAAGGTCTGTGAGACTACATAGAGGTCTGTGAGCCTACATAGAGGTCTGTGAGACTACATAAAAGTCTGTGAGACCACATATGTCTCAGCCCACAGTAAATTCTGAGGGATGGTACACTTAAAATCTCTCTCTTTCAGTTAACATTTAGCTGCAATATTTGCTTGTGAAAGCAGGTTGTCCACTAAATGCAGGGTTGGTGGTTTGATCCCAGGCACCTCCAAGTCAAAGTGTTGCTGTGCAAGACACTGAACCCCATGTTACACACAGTTATACAGCTCATTTGTATTTTTGTGTTGTTTTTTTGGGCATACAAAACATGTTCTGACTAGAATTCATTTCACCCGGGAATACTTGCTTACTTGTATACTGCCTGTGTGTGGTAAAAATTGAGGTTGATAATCCTTGAATCCAGGTCATGGCAGTGTGTGCTGTTTCTTATGCTGAGGTTAAACAGATTGATGTAGGCATCCAGGGAGAACTGGTACATTGGGTGAATGCAGCCCATGTCCTTCAGGATGAAGAAGAGAATGGAGGCTCGCTGCGCACATGGGCGATAGGCCTGTTAAGAGACAAAATTTAAGTTTAATTTAATTCATGATAAATGCCACTAACAAATGCCTAACAAAACAACTTTAAAGAGCAGTGATAGTCGCTAATTTCTTACTTACCGATCGTCCAAAACACTAAAGTTATTCAATTTATCACAAGACCCAAATCCCCAACAATTCATTCATATGCCTGACCTCTTGAACAGAGTCAATCTCAATCTTGGTGTCTTCACTGCTCTCCACCTGCTCTGAAACCTTGGCGGCTGTCACTTTGATTGCCTGTAGGGTATCCACAAGCTGCACATTGTCCAGCAATGAGCCGGTAGCCTCATTCAGCAGCCTGAAACAGTAGACACACACTCATATAAAACAAACAAAAATAAATAAATACAAATAGAATTAAATCCAACAAAACTTGCCACACTGCCCACTAAGCATAGCGAACCAAGGAAAACATCTACACAAATCACAAATGCATAAGGATTCACATAGTTTAAAACACAAAAAAAAGCAGTCAGCTGAACGACCTGAGGATCTCATTGTCCAGCTCCTGGAGGCTCTCCTTGCCAGAGGCAATGCTCATCGCCAAAGAGTCCTTCTGTTCTACTAGCTCTGGACGCTCCTTACGCACCACATTTCCCAGTAGCTGGGTTTCCAGACCCTACACACACACACACACACAAATACACAAAATCCCATGCACAAACATACAATTCAAGCAGCTTATACTTAAACTGTGTGCATGGATGAGGATACTCATACATACACAGTATACAGAGTATTAAGAGTATTGGAGTACACAAGAGTGAACTAGAGCCAAAACATACAGAAGACACACACACACAGACCTGCTCTGTCACAGCAAAGTTGATAATGATGGTCCTTGTAGAAATCTCTGGGGTATAGTGGGGGTTAGAGAGCTTTGTGGTGATGTAGAAACGAAACTCTGGACTGTATTCCACCTTGTCATCACCAAGCTTCAAATACATCTGGCCATCTGGAGAAAAAGTGCACACACATTTATTATATTTTTCAGAGAAAGAATTAGTGGTTTTGTGCATATGTATGTCTCTGACCAATCTGTGTCATGAACTTGTTAAGAACTGGGTTGAGAGAAGGCTCCAACTTCTCCTTGACATTCTGCAGCAAAACAGGATTCCCAAACTGGATGGCGTCCTTCAGCACCTGCAGGTAGTCTGGCATCTGAAAGTCGATTATTTTCAGGCCCTGCACATGTGGATACATACAAGCAGAAGGACAAAGGAAATAAATTACAAAAAACTGTATTTAAAACTGTACACTGTACAACTGAAGAAACATAAGAAAAATCCAAGCCACACCAAAACACACCCTCTCTCACAGATACACATACAAACAGCATCAGCAACAATCAGGCATCACAAAAAAATAACAGATTTAAGTTCATCCATTGGGATATTCAATGTTCATTTTATTTATATTGCTTTTGACGTACATTGTATATTTATTTCCTGTAATGACAGAGAGAGAGAGAGAGAGAGAGAGAGAGAGAGAGAGAGAGAGAGAGAGATTGTATAGACTTACTATGATGAAAGATGAAAGAAAGATACACTGAAAGCCATTGGATGAGTCATGACTTACTCTCTTCATCTCCATGTTCTTGAGCCACTTCAGAGCTTGGCCCTGAGGGTCCACTATCAGCGGCCATCTTGAAAGAAGGAAAAGAAAATCAAGTCAATATAACCAAATCCAACAAACACAAACCTTTTAACTTAGTATGTGTACTGGACTATGGCTAATCTAAATGAATAAACATGAATCATTAATTAATTATTGTTATTAACGAATAATAAAAATGAATAAAGGAGCACATTTCACAGCAAATTGGATCTACAGTTACTGACCGGTTTCCGTGGGTAATGATAACTGCATTCTCAGTGGAGAATGGGTCAGAGGGCAGGCCCTGAATGTTCCAGTCCCTCACTGCTGTAGGATCTGATAGAAAGTTTGCAAAACTGAACCCTGGAGTGAACGGAATGTCTAGGTCTCGCAGCTGAGAGGGCAACAGAGAAAACAAAAAGAGAGGTAGAAAAAAAGATTCAATGAAATATGGCAATGGTTGGAATAAGGTAATGGTAGCCATAACAGTTGTGGGAGTAAGTGTGTGCGTGCGTGCCATTTTATGCCAGTACACTATACTAAAAACGTGTGTACAGTGCCTATGCAACGTCTAATGTGTGTAAATTCCATTCACTGTCAATGGACAGACGGTAGGCGACATGCAGACGCTGCACACGCGTTGTTGCACATACGCCTATGTGACGGGTGAACTACACCTCAAATACGTGACATGAAGACCACTTGTGACTGTTAAGTATAATTCTACATGAGCACGGGCACATACTGTGTAGTGTTTGTGGAAATCAAATAGTGAGGGGTCATTCGTGCCGCGCCACGCCTTAATGCAGCAGACGCCTGTGCACACGTTCGTCTCAATGTACAAATAATTATTCACTTTATGATAACTCATAAGAAAATGTAATTTTCCCCGCTGTGCCATTGACATGACATTTTCTAGTTATGAGTTATACTGTATTTGGTATACTCGCAATACATGTGCCTGTATGCACACGTATCAAACGTGTATTTTTCAATCTTTATGCAGGCGTAGGCTACGCGATTAAGGTGTTTTAGTATAGTGTGCTGGCATAAAATGCCCCCCATAGTGTGTGTGTGTGTGTGTGTGTGTGGTGTGTGTGTGTGTGTGTGTGTGTTTGTCTCACCTCCTCCATCCAGATGTCAAGTAGCTCATGTCTGTAGTTGGAAAGGAAGGGTCCCATGTAGGACAGGAAAGATGCTGCTAGCAAATTGTCTCCCACCAGGTATCCCATTTTTTCTTCAAGACCCTGACACATGTGACACATTACAAATTACATAGGTATGTGCCTGAGTAGGCGGAGGGTTATATTTTTTTTATTGTATATATGTGTGTGTATGGCCTACAGCAACTGTCTCCTCCAAGTGGACTTTCACTCCAGCAAGTTCTGCCACCAGTTTGTCGGCTTGTTTCAGCTTCAACTCCAGCTCACTGGATTTCTTACTCAGACTGTCCTTCATGGCCATCTTCTCAGTTAACTCCTTTTTCAGCCGGTCCAGTTTATTCCTCATCTGCTCTCCCACACATATAATATTATATTAAATTATTATATTTGTCAGTCATTTCTTAATTTGACTACAATATGACTGGCTGCGTGGGCTCCAGACCTCTTGTAGTTTGTTCTGGGTCTCAGCCAGTGCAGACTGTTTCTCTGCTAGCTGGGCCATGGCACCGTTCAGGTGGTCCCGCTTATGCTTCACCGTCTTGTATATTCTCCCATAAATCTGGAGGAAGAGCGAACACATCCACAGATTTAGTTTGCCTACTATTTCCTGTTTAGATATTCATTTAACAAATAAGATAATTGTTTTGTGATTTTCTCCTTGCTGTTAATTGCACTGCAGTAATGTACTTAAAAGTTCGATATGTGACCAGAAACATCTTGCTGCTTGCACTTGCACTCTGGCAAGTAGGCACAAGCAAGCATCATCATAAGAGCATCATGAGAATGAATGCTGAAATGAGAAGTGATAGTGGAAAATCAAGTACAATCCTATTTGAACCACAGTTTCCATGATTCTAATTATTTCTCTGTCTACAAACGGCACCACTAGCCACACTGCGAAACATCCAACACCAGACCCACGCAAAGCAAGCCAAGCCACAGTCAGCTTAGCAGCTTAATCACAGCTTAGCTGAGGTTTCAGTCAGCCAGAGGACCGCCCTTGCCTTGCATCGCTCTTGGCCAGAACATAGCAACAATTAACACCTAAAACATTGTTTATTGTTGGCTGAAATGAACACTGTTTGCCTTAATATATAAGTTCATAGATCACGTTAAGTGCCGGTGAAGTGATTTGAAAAACCTATAAAGAACATATCCACTCAGTTCACTAGTGATAATGTCAGCAAACATGAGAGCCAAGGTCAACTAGCCAGATGCAACCCGGCAATGCTGCATGTATCCGACCACCTTAAGAGGTGACAACAGAACATAAACAACAAGGCAGGCATTATATCAGCCAGATCCACCCCAGCAGCAAGCAAGCTTACCAAGCAAGCCAATCGGCTAAAGCCACACTATATTTGACATGCTTTGGAGTAATGTTATCTTTGAAATTGGACTTGGTCCTGGACTTTGTATTGGGCTAGGTGCCATAGCAAACAAAAGGTGCTTGATGCCATGCATAAATGTCATGCTCAAAGCATCTGAAAGTCGATTATATTCAGGCCCTGCACAGGTAGACACATACAAGCAGAAGGACAAAGGAAATAAATATTTAATCAGGTAATCCAATTGAAAATAAATTTCTTTTGCAAGAGAGACCTAAGTACAACTGAAGAGACACACCAAAACACACCCTCTCTCACATCTCTCACATACAAACAGCATCAGAAACAATCAGGCATCGCAAAAAAATAACAGATTTAAGTTCATCCGCTGGGTTATTCAATGTTATAGGCCACTTTATTTATATTGCTTTTGATGTTTGAAGTTTGTCCTAAAAAGTGTATGTATGATATGTGACAGACCCCCTCTTACCTCGATGGCTCTGACCCACATGCAGAGGGATTTGGCAGGCAATGATACTTTGCCGATGATGTCTGGCTGGAAGTCTGCCTGTCCGCAGTACCGGCGGATCTTCTTCATTACACAGTCAGATATATTGTCCTTGTCAAAGTTGATTACTGATTTGATGAAGCTGGGCTCGCCTGCAAGCCGAACAAGATTAGATAGGTCAAATTGTGTCAAGTAACAATTCCAATTTGTGATAAAACTACAGCTTGAGTGTGGCGTTTAATGAGAATTTTAATCACAATTAGGAATAAGTCCAAGGTTGAATTTTACCAAGGGAATTACTGAAGGGACGTCTTTCCTATCTTTCCAGTGTAACTTAACACGAGCTGTTCTGTTTTTGGAGCACTTCAGTTTGTCCCAGTTACATTCATCTCTGTTACTGTCCTTACCTAGATGTCTTTTGGCCTCTGCCCATGTAGGCTCTCTCCCCTGAAGGATCATAACCGCCTTCATCACTGTCTCCACCGGACCTGGGGGACGGTCATATGACTTAATCTCTCTCATGTGGTTCTTATCCAGAGACTCCACAGCCTGTGTGCAAACAGAGGAAGGAACAGAGGATGTGTGGATGTGAAGAGACAATTCGATGAACTATTTTAAATTTAATTTTAGACAAACAGGAAGCACATACAGTAGTCACATGACAAGGTGCTTACATTAGTGCCATAGAGAAATTGAGCAGTCAAATATGCTGAAAGCTCAAGGATCATTACTCAATAAATATCAAGGAAAGTATTTAATTAGATATATTAATGAATTAAGCAAGCACAGAAAGACAAGTTTGGACTGGCAACAATCAGTCAATCCTACCTTCATGGCCTCGTCCAGGGCAGGGAGGGCCTCGTCCAGGGCTCTCTGTGCATCCTCAGCCAAGGCTTTACACTCTAACTCTTCTTTCTTAATTTTCTGACTGTAAGACCTCACCGCCTCAACACAAACACACAAGCATACCCAAATATGTCACTGACTATTATATGCCTCAAACTGCAGTGCACGCACCACGAGCTCCCTCTATGAGATCATGAAATGAATGAAAATCAGCCTAGGCTATTTTTCTATGCATTATTTTAATCTACTTAGTCATTAGTGTGCATGTAAACATGTGTATGTTGCTTACCTGCTCCTGAATGTCAGCCTCTGTCGCCTCTTCTATGATGTTGGAATTGTACTTATCACACTGTGTCTTTAACTCAGCCACCTGCTTCTTAGCCTCCTCCATCTCTATAGACATGACCTTCACCTTCTCCTGTGTGTCACTGATCTTGAAAAGGCCATTATGCAGCTTTCTCACCTGTTCCCCAAACTCACAGCTTTTCTCCACCAAAAGCCTAAATGGACACGCATAAGATCAGATGATTGACTGATGACTGAACGTCAGGCAATGAACTGAATATTCAGAGACATTTATCTACAGAGGAAGATTAGTCACACCTAATGTATGTATACTAGTTCTGCATGCTCAAACTCAAAGTCTACAACAGGATTAGAAAGTTTATCTTTGTTGACGTGCCCTCATGACACACATGAGGCATTTTAAGGTGGTATGAAGACAGAAGAAAAGAAGAGCAAGAATAAGTGAAGGATAGACTCTGAAGGTGCCTACTTCTTGTATACAGACACCATCTCTAGGTAGTTGATGAGGGTCACATAATTATGTTGTTGCAGCTCCAACTTCAACCTTTGGGACACCTGTGCTACCGACTGGTGTGTGGTCGCAAAGATACTGGCAGCCTTTGTTTGGATCTACAACATCATGCAATGTGTGAAAATGATGATCTGACATTCAAACTATAAGAATACAACTTTAGGAGTCACATTATTCTCTATGTAATGGGGAGCGTCGATAACATGTCACAGCAGGGTTCTTATAAAACATACGTATCAATGTGTGTAATGTGTGTATGCCTGCATTTCTCACCCCCTCCAAGGAGTTCAGCTCTAGTCCATCCAAGTATTTCTCAGCTACCTCCAGCTGAGCATCTTTGGAAAACTCACCGAACCAATCATTGGAGGTGCAGCTGACAAGTGCTGGGTATTGGAGGATGCGCTTCCTGTTGATATGAATTTTATTCACATATATTTAGGTGGTATAATGCTCCCCACTATAGCCCTGTGCACAAAGGTCTGTAAGCTGGTGTAGGTACATTTGACAGTGGCAATCCTAGAGAATAATGGAGCTATTATGCACCCTGTATGCACGTCAAATGATTTGAAACTAATACTGCTCCAAGGCTGTCTTTTTAGACGGTACTTTAGATAGTTGTGCAACACTCTCCAGCTTTCGAATCGAAAGGCGCAAAAGATCATAACAGGCCCACTTTGAAAAAAATTCCTACAGTAAGGTTCAGACGAGTATACTCAAAACTTTCAATGGGAGTCAGTGAGTTCAGCTAAGGCCACCTGATATGGATAATACAAGCAGCTACCGGTCAAAGGGCCAGGACACCTCGTCACACAGAGAATAGTGATTAGCTCTGGGTAACAGTCTCTTAGCCCAATTAGCAGCATTATGTGTGACCTCTACTCTGTGCCCTGATTACAACCAGGTCTTCAATGATTGTGAGAAGGGAAATAGAAAATGAGTTATAGAACATCTGGGTCCATCCGTTTGTGTGTGTCAGACAGTTGGCTGATTCATGTCCTTGTTAAAGAAGTGTTGACATAACTAGATCTCATTTGCTAAAGACCAAGTGTCAGCCAGTGTTTAATAATAGAGAGAGACAGTAGAGGAGAACATATCATGAATCAGGATATATTGTAGGACGCTGTGTACTACAGTAAACAAGGTGAGAACCTACCTGAAGGACTCTCTCACTGGGCTCATACACAGAACTATGTGCAGATTTTTCCTGACTCGCTCTGTGAAGTAACTGAACAAGGAGTCAGGAGTCTCCTCAATATGGTCTTTCCTGGCAGACTCTGAGAGAGCATTGCAAACCTAGAGGAAGAACAACAACACAAACGTGTTATGACAATTGCACCTGAATTTTAATTTGAATGGTCTACTGAATATGTACATAATTCCACAGTATGTGAGACATTGAAGACTGTATGTTACTTCTGGAAGATTTGAAGGGCAGCCACCACAGTCATATCAGTCAACAGAGATTATTTGAAACAAACTTTCATCCTTAATATCTAGGATTGTTTCTACAAATTGGTAAAATCTTTAAGGAGATTTTTGGCCATTTTATGTTTTATTAGGCAGTGAGGCTGCAGTATAGACTTTTAACAACTGCAGACCTGCAATTGTCTTGATCAAATCAGCAAATTGTTAATGTGCTGCAAGGAGGAAGAGGTTTCATTAATTTGACTAAGGATTACACCTGTGCTGGTGTTTAGATGGGGCCAATACATTTCAAGTAGTTTAAACCAAACTTCTATAGTTAGTGGGTAAAACCTCAGCTTAGATCTAGATCTCTTCACTACCTCAGGTTGAAATTCAGTTCATTTAAACCTGCCATGTGTTTCCTGTGGTATCATCCACCATCCACCACCATGAAATATGCAGGCAGGTAGGTAGACTTACGTCACTTACCAGCCAAAAGACATAATAGTAATCTGTTGGGTGGCTAGTTAAATTTGAAGTATGCAAATAGACAAATTGTTTGAAAACGATACATACCTCAACAAGCTCTTCCTGCGCGTAGAGGTTAGGCACCTCTCCAGAACTCAGGATGCTGTTGATGTCCTCTAGGAAGGATTCATCTACAATCTGGGTGTCACTGAACAGGAAGACTGTGGACTTGTTGTCCACGCCAGTCAACCGGTACAGCTTCTTGATGTCTGAAAACCAGGACAAAAAAAAAAAACTATTGCAATGTAGCTGAACATTAACTGACTGTACAAAGGAATTCATCAAATTGGTTCATCTTTTGTCTGAGCATGTGTGAATGTAATAGTTGTGTGTTTGATCTCACCTTTCCTAAATTCTGTTTTGTGGTACTGATTGGTGACTTCCACTTGGAATACCTGGTACTGACAGATAAAGGCGGCCATCTTAGACAGACTCTGTCTACCAGAGCCCTCAAGACCAATCAGCAGAATGCTTCCCCTGGGCTGACTAATCACACGTATGACCCGTGTTACTGTGAAGGAAACACAAGACTGTCATCCACTCTCTTTATTTACAGTATCCTAATTAGTGCCTCGTGTGTGGTTCTTAAAAAGATGCAGACATACACAAAGTTCTTCATCTGCAAAAAGTTCATGATATTCAGATGAAATTTCAGAGTGCCTCTAAAATGCACTCTAACCTTTACAAGTGAACTTCATTTGACCTTCTAAACTTCCAACTGTTTATTGTTTCAGTCCTTATTACATAACATGCTGTTTTCTAACAAACAAGTGCTCTTCATCATGCTATTCACGGTTTGACATCATGACACTGAGAATGTAGCTCACTCTTGTGAAATGTGAACTGTATGTACTGAACTGGATAGACGGGACAAAATGGGATGGTCAAATTGATGCTGTAGGTTGATGTATCAGGGGAATTTTGCACAATGCAATGTCCATTTAAATATCTGCACAAGAGTGTATGTGGATGTGTGTGTTGTGTTCTGAGACGGACTGTGTTCCACGGCATCTTGGAAGAGCACCAAACTCATGGGCACTATGCCAGGTGACAGGTTGTAGTCCTCCAACTGGGTGTCCATGAACTTCTTGAGTCCCTTCATATCCTGTAGATCCTCATACATACGAGACTCACTCAGGAAATCACCTGACACACAAAAATGGAATAACTATAATACAAAAACACACTTTTACACATTCATTCATATGTTCATTCATTATGTCATTAACAATTCATTCTCTTATTTGTGAGAGCAGTTTTACAGTCATTGCTGTGTGCATGCGTGTACACAATAATAAATGTACCAAATATTGGTGGTTGTTTGTTTGGGCAGATGTTGTGGAATGGGAGGTCAAAGGATGAGCCCAGGTTCTCGTCGAGCAAAGCAACAAAAGCTTGAGTGTCACTGTGATCTACAAGCCGGTCTGAGAAAACCCTGACATCGACCAAAAAAACATAGACAACATATTTTCCAGTACATACACAAAACACCTGGTAAAATGTAAAAACAAAGTAAGAAAAATATTCACATCTGGATAGCTAAAGGATAATGACTGTTATAATTATGCTGGAACCAGAGTAAACATGCTGGGTGAAAAAATGTTCTTGCTTACCTGAAGCACTCATGGATCCACAGTCTTGTGATGTTGTTTTTGGTGTCATGTAAGTCTGGGTGAGCTCTTAGCAGACCCTGAAACACCTTGAAATGGTGGAACAGAAATAACTCACTTTCACTCTACATAAGCGCCTCTTAAGCTACCATTTTGCATCACAAATAATTTAAATACTGCTGTATTTTTCTATTTTTATTTTTAATTTGTATTTTAGAATTTTCAAATGCTTTTAAATTTCATTCTGCGTCCGTCTTCATGAAAGCACTTTGCTGCAAAAACCTGTTTGCTTTTAAAAGAAATACATAAAACTTAAAACTAAATTTATGTGACAAAATAAATTGCATTGGACCTTGGAGATATCCCTGAGGCTGAAGGTGTAGTGTGTCTTGGCCGGAGTGGGATGAAAACGAGCTGAAACAGCATCATAAAGTTCCAAGGTGGCCTGAGTCAGAATCTTTCCAATGGGCTTCACCTCTTCACAAAACCCCTCCAACTTTTGCTTGATCATTGTACTGTAGATCCGCTTGATCTGGGACTTCTGCTTGCACAGAAGAAAAGTCTGTTCAAGTTTGGTAAATCTTGGTAAATCACCAATTCATGGTGTCCACTACACAAATTCAGCAGTCGAGGCAACTCAAATGCCAGGTGTTTACTTCATGAAAGCACTTTGATTTAGTTAGTTTCTGGAGATACAAAAAGCCGGATAGAGAGAGGAGTCAAGAGAGTGACTACAACAAAGGAAACAGCAGGAAAGGCTGAGAGCAATATTAGAACAGAGATTACAAAAAAGACCAGAGGTGACTTGGAGACAGAGCGAACAATGAGCAGAGACAGTAAAGGAAATACAACCACAAATCAAACAAAACAATACAAACAGGGGAAGCGAATAAGATAACTTTTCAGACATCTCCTATTGAATGTAAGAAAGTGCAGTTATTATCATTATCATTTTGATTATTATTATAATCATGGTAATTCCTGTATAGCGAGATGAAGCAGCAGCTGACGAATGATGATGGAAGATAATAAAATGTCTGACAGGTGATTGTGATGAACAATCTTTCTGAAATGCACAGAAATTGTTGAACAATAGAAGAAGAAAAGAAAAAAGAGCTTTGCATATTAAATATATATTTCAATGATAGTTAAAAATCAGTTCATCACTCACTAACATTGTCGCATTTAGTCTTCAGTGGAAAAGGAGACGAAAAATAGTCTAGCAGGACTTACATTAGGGAACGTCACATTGATGAGGTTGAATCGACTCTGTAAGCGGTCAGAAATGTGCGTCCTCCCTCCACCAGGGGGCCCCATGCACGTCAACAAGGACATGTTCTAACAAAACAGACATAAGACACACACACACACATTACAGAAGTATAATGGCCTCTAAGTAACACATATCTAAGAAAAATATTAGCCCTGTAAAGCTCTGTCTCACATACTGAAGAAATCTAACTAAGAGGCAGCATGAAAATTATAAAAAAATAAAAATTTAAATACCTTAATCTCACAGATAATAAACAGACATGAGCTCATCAAAGTGCTGATTCTCACCGTCACAAACTTTGGGGTCCATTTCTGGCGGTCATACCAGAAGCCATAATTGATCCAGGCGCGCAACAGTTCCAGTGGTGGCTGGGAGCCAAAGAGGTCATAGGCTGGCATGTTGAGCTCGTCCAGGAAGCATATCAGGCGCTTTCCATCTGTTGGTACAAACACACCTTTGGTTCTCTTCTCCAGGCGGCTATCTATGATGGCCTGGAGGTCATTAGAGGTGGTCTGCACAGTGATGGAGACACAGAGAGAGAGACAGATAAGATACATACACAGAAAAGATCAAATGTTTCATTAGGTACTTTATGTATCTAAATGCTTCACGTTATATGACAGTCAGCACTAATGTCTGCCTTGCAGCAACACAGCACTTTGAATCTATTTATCATGAAGCTTAAGTGAAAAATATTCAGAGCCATGACATGGTGGCAGCTGCACTCACACTTACACCTGTACAGTACTAATCACTCTGAGACTGCATCTCATGTTGCAAGTGATGGCGGCTCATCCAAAGTTATATTTTGACAGATTGGATGTGCATGCTAGCCTGTGCATACGTGGCTGAATTATATGCATGTGTAAAATCTAGAAATTATTAATGGACATGCAGGGTATATAAATCCATATTGTGGTAGGTAAAACCTTTATTGCTTTTAAATAAGACCAAGCCAAGGGCTACTGGTGTCTGGCACAGGAGAACACACCTGCACCTTTAAAATGAAAACCTTAAGGTTTATACACAAGACAAGTGGGTAGCCACACATGCAAATGACCAAAGGCAAACAGTTTTTTACAAGGCTCTGAAACCTGGCATACACAGACAGACAGACAGACAGACACAGACCATGCAAAGGCCAAACCTGTGAAGACATGTTGACAGTGAGGGCAGTCCATGTCTTATCTAACCCGTGCAAGACACTTAGGGCCACTGAGGTTTTACCAGTGCCCACTGGCCCGGTAAGCAACACTGGGTATTGACCCATTACCAGGACCTTGATAAGGAAGTTGTAGCGTACAGTGTCCACTGTAGGAACCATGATCTTATAGAATGGAGCACTGCAGGAAAAGGCAGAGGTTGTAGATGTTATATCATCTAGTGACCTCATCAAGCAATTGAACTAGTGTGCAATGATTGACGTGATTGGAGTGAAATGGATAAAATGTCCACACACTCACAAATATACACTAATGTCCAGTACATGTGGATACTTACTTCACATTGTAGCGCCAGTGCTTTGGCAGCTTGTTTTCAAAAGAAACCCATTGTTGCTTCTTCACATCCACGTAGTACTCATAAACCGTATCCTGAAAGTTTTCATAAAACGTTCAGAGAATGTTGGTGGCTGCTAAAACAGATTCATTCAGTTGGCTGATGAAAAGTGTGCAGTCTTATGTCTTATTAGTATGCAGTGCATTTTCAATGCTTGGAACTGAACCATCTAAACATCACATTGATACACTGTAGTGTAATTATTACTGTCATGAGTGTGGAGACATAGTAATTGTGTTTGTCTTATGGTACAATGGTACAATTTGGCACAATGTGGGACTCTTATGTAACAGAACATAGCTGATCCATGTGATTTATCACTGTCACCTTTTAAAGTAACAATTCCCTAAATCTAGATGCAGAGTTGCAGTGGAAAGATAAAGACAGATGTGTAGTGTTAATCGGGTAAGAGAAAACTCTACAGAGTACCTTGAAGGGGAAGGTGCCCTCCATCTCCCGTAGGAAGATGTCTATCTTCTTACGTCCACCCTCATCAACAGAGGCACAGATGGACCACATAAGGCTGAAGACAAACAAGAGCTCCACCGTCCTACCAAAGTTTTCTGTGTCTGAATTATTCACCTAGAGAAAGGGAGAATGACATTTCTTTCACACTGAGGATGATGCCAGCTTTTGCTTTGTGATTTACTTACTAGTGAACAGGTTAAAGAATGTCATAATTTCAGCCACAAGTCCTAAATCAGTTACATTAAATGCCATTAAGGATCAACATTTAAGATGGGCTAATAAATTGTTGCCCATAGGGGGTACTACATGCGTAGTGGAGGAAGTTCCACTGTTCGTGTCATACCCCATTACAAGATGTGGCCAGGGCATCATAGAGGCGGCAGAGAGATATTACTCCATTAAGCTCAGTGATGGGAATCAGCTCCTTACAGTTGTTCTTTTTAAAGTTCAGTGTGCTCTCTATATATTTCTCAAACAGGTGCTTTAAATGGTCCACTTCAGCCTGCAGAGAAAAAGGAATGAGAGATCAATCTCAGAAAATAGGGGAATAAAATGGGTGTCATTTACAAAGGTTTTCTTCTCTTCTTCTAATTCATGTGGTCCTAAAAATAGTAATTAAAGAGTTATTATAAAAGGGTGATTTGTACTTTGGGTCGCCTGTCCATCCAGGACTGAACAAAAGGCTTCCATCCCAGATCAGTGTAATCGTTGTAGACAATCCCACAGCGAGACACTACAGCTGGAGAGGCATTTTCCAGGTTATCCACTTCAAAAAGCAAAGACACCTAAGACAAAAGAATGTACATTCATTTATAGTTTATGTATTGTTTTACTGTACAGAGTTAACTAGAATGCAGTAATATATGGTGATTAATTGTTTTTTCAGTCGCTGTGTAAAATAAAAGACATTTTAGTCTACTTCTCTGCTGCTGTCCATTTGAAAACTACATGGTGACCATAAATTCAATGTAATAATTAACACATGTACACATGTCCCTTCAATAAAAAAAGTGGTGAAAGACATTGATGGCTGATTTTAGCTCCAGAGTCAAGAGTCCTGCTATTGCTCATGCTGGCTCACAGTCACAGCTTATTTGAATAGAACAGACCCACTGTTTCTGTATGTGTGTTAGTCAGACCTCTTTCTTTCCTGCTATGAAAAGTCAAAATGTCTGCTGTTATACAATGCCCATAAGTCTTGTTTCCAGCTCTGTTCTCACCTGTTCAGGCATGGAGATTCTCTCTCCACTGACAAGTGTGAGCACCTTGTTGTCATCCATAACAGAGTTCATACTCTCTATCCACTGGTTGTCAACTGGCCCATCAAACACAATCCACTTCTCAGCTGGTTCCTCATCTAAATATGGAGGGCAGATGCAGTATGACAGTAAAGTGACATGAAGTGAAATGTTTATTCAAACTGACAGGTGGGTGGACCACAAAAAGGACAGTCTGTACAAAAAGAGTTTGTCCTGTTGTATATGTAAATCCCCAGCTTTACTCGACAGCCAAGAAAAAGAAAGTGTCCAACCATACAGACTGTAAAAACTCTAAAAGGCTGTAAAAAGACTGTAAAAAGAGGATAGGAAAAATGAGAACCTTAACAGGAAGTGAAATCTCAGATTCATTGGTAATTCAGTACACCTTAGATAAAACGGATAAGAAGGACATTCACATAACATCACCATAACATCACAACATATAGCTTCCCTGTGCTCCATGGTTCAACTTCCCAAAGCAGGGATATCTGTCTATAAGATAACATGAAATGTGATTCAGTTGAGGTGGAGTTTAGAAATGGGAATGGCTGAAGGAAGTCAGGCAAGTTATGTCCACTTACACATGTAGTATGTACAGCAGGGCGTTTTCAGTACCTGCACAGGCTGATCTCATGAGGGAGGCCAGCACTCCATCTGTCCATTTGTTGGTGGAGAGGTCTTTTTCTCCATACAGCTCTCGCAGACTCATTGCCTTGGGGTTCAGAGAATACTCCTGTTGTGCCACAGGGACCAAGGAATGAAAGACAACATGACAAAAAGTGCATTATAATGGAAGATCATTAAAATGTCATTTTTTAAAATGGCGGTTCGATCTCCTCCAGTCTGCATGTTGAAGTGTCCTTGGGCAAGATACTGAACCCCAAACTGCTCCTGAAGGCTGTGCCATCAGTGTGTGAATGTGTATGAATGGTTAGCTCCTCAAACTGATGAGCAGTTGGCACCTTGCATGGCAGCCAATGCCATCAGTGTATGAATGTGTGTGAATGGGTGAATGAGATATGTACTGTAAAGAGCTTTGAGTAGAGTTTGAGAAGACTTTGAGTTTGAGAAGACTAGAAAGGTGCTATATATATACAGTATATAAGTGCAATCCATTTACCAGGTATCAAACTCACTCACAATCTCATTATTGAATCAGGTATTCAGCATTTTTCTGATAATAAGAATTTATACTTTCTTATTATCTTTACAAGTGATATTCATAAATGAATCCATTTAAAATATGAGATTTCGGCTCTGATGTGCACTGTGTTCAGAATATAATTTGCAAGGGTTAAAGGTTACACATCTGATCTTCATATAATCCTCTCCTAATAATCACTGTCTAATATAAATTCCAGACTGCCTGCTGCCCCCTCTGACACCCACCTGGACCACCTGGAAGCCAGGCACTCCCCTGCGGTGCAGGCCAGTCAGGGCACTCTGCAGGGTTCTCCAGGTGACACTTTTACCACTGCCTGTCTTGCCCACCAGCATGGTGGAGTGTCGAGAGTTTTTGGTCACATAAAGTTGGACGACTTTGGTCATGGTAATGGGAGTCACCTGCAAACCACTCTGACAAAGCTCCAGCTCTATAGCCTCCTGCAACTGCAACAAAATAACAACGGAAGATTGACATTGTGATACTTGGGTGATATTGTATAAAATAAAGTATTAGTACTAATATTCTGAATTCTGATACACTGTGTCCATGATGTACCAAGGTCAAGTTGAATAAGGTTTTCCATTTTGATATATGTAATAAAAGACGAAAGACAGATAAGAATGCAACTGATGATGACAGGTAAACCACAGGTGACAGGTGAACCACACAGCAGTGAGGGTTTAATCCCTACCCAAGCCTCTACACGGAGTAGAAAGACAGTGGAAATAATACATAAGCAGTGGAGTCTATCAGAGCAGAGCTATCTGAGCAATGAAATCCTCATAACCACACTACATGGAACGCAGGGGTTCTGAATTCTGAATCACAACTTCCAAAAAAACATTACACTAGAAAAACATTTTTTTCTCCAACTGGCAATGTTGACTCGCCACACACTCCCACAGCTTCTGTAGTACTATATGTAACTGAGTAGCCATAGAGTACGTACAAGTAAAGTATATTTTTTTTCTAACACAGTGACATTTATATCAACCAAAGATTTTTATCACAATATTAAGAATGTTCCTTTGTTCACACTTTATTAGTTTATTTTATTTTTTTGTTTTGTTTCTAACTGAAGTGGATTTTTAATGATCGGTTCTATCCAAACCAAACCATGGCCCATTCACACCCAGTACAGTGGCTTGCGAAACTATTTGGCCCCCTTGAACTTTGTGACCTTTTTCCACATTTCAGGCTTCAAACATAAAGATATAAAACTGTAATTTCTTGTGAAGAATCAACAACAAGTGGGACACAATCATGAAGTGGAACACACTTTATTGGATATTTTAACTTTTTTAACAAATAAAAAAACGAAAAATTGGGCGTGCAAAATTATTCAGCCCCTTTACTTTCAGTGCAGCAAACTCTGTCCAGAAGTTCAGTGAGGAATCCTGAATGATTCAATGTTGACCTAAATGACTAACGATGATAAAAGGAATCCACCTATGTGTAATCAAGTCTCTGTATAAATGCACCTGCACTGTGATAGTCTCAGAGGTCTGTTTAAAGCACAGAGAGCATCATGAAGAACAAGGAACACACCAGGCAGGTCCGAGATTACTGTTGTGGAGAAGTTTAAAGCTGGATTTGGATACAAAAAGATTTCCCAAGCTTTAAACATCCCAAGGAGCACTGTGCAAGCAATAATATTGAAATGGAAGGAGTATCAGACCACTGCAAATCTACCAAGATCTGGCCGTCCCCCTAAACTTTCAGCTCATACAAGGAGAAGACTGATCAGAGATGCAGCCAAGAGGCCCATGATCACTCTTGGATGAACTGCAGAGGTCTACAGCTGAGGTGGGAGAATCTGTCCATAGGACAACAATCAGTCGTATACTGCACAAATCTGGCCTTTATGGAAGAGTGGCAAGAAGGAAGCCATTTCTTAAAGATATCCATAAAAAGTGTCGTTTAAAGTTTGCCACAAGCCACCTGGGAGACACACCAAACATGTGGAAGAAGGTGCTCTGGTCAGATGAGACCAAAATCGAACTTTTTGTCAACAATGCAAGACGTTATGTTTGGCGTAAAAGCAGCACAGCTCATCACCCTCAACACACACCATCCCCACTGTCAAACATGGTGGTGGCAGCATCATGGTTTGGGCCTGCTTTTCTTCAGCAGGGACAGGGAAGATGGTTAAAATTGATGGGAAGATGGATGGAGCCAAATACAGGACCATTCTGGAAGAAAACCTGATGGAGTCCGCAAAAGACCTGAGACTGGGACGGAGATTTGTCTTCCAACAAGACAATGATCCAAAACATAAAGCAAAAGCTACAATGGAATGGTTCACCAAAAAACTATCAAGGTGTTAGAATGGCCAAGTCAAAGTCCAGACCTCAATCCAATTGAGAATCTGTGGAAAGAACTGAAAACTGCTGTTCACAAACGCTCTCCATCCAACCTCACTGAGCTCGAGCTGTTTTGCAAGGAGGAATGGGCAAAAAATAGTTTTTCTCGATGTGCAAAACTGATAGAGACATACCCCAAGCGACTTGCAGCTGTAATCGCAGCAAAAGGTGGCGCTACAAAGTATTAACTCAATGGGGCTGAATGATTTTGCACACCCAATTTTTCATTTTTTATTTGTTAAAAAAGTTAAAAATATCCAATAAATTTTGTTTCACTTCATGATTGTGTCCCACTTGTTGTTGATTCTTCACAAAAAATTACAGTTTTATATCTTTATGTTTGAAGCCTGAAATGTGTCAAAAGGTCACAAAGTTCAAGGGGGCCAAATAGTTTCGCAAGCCACTGTATCAGGAATGTTCTGAAAAATATGAATATGTATACAGTAGAAAATATACTAAAAATAGCTTACTAAATATAATGAAATAGAGTATGGACTATTGGTTTGACTCTTCTGTACAAGGTTGTGACAACTAAGTATTACCGTATAAATAGATTGAACATACTATATAAATAGGATATCTCACACTATTGGAATACTGATTGCAAGAGTAAAGTAACAAATTATGATACTGAGTAAAGTGACAAGTGTTTTAACCGTATTGCACAGAGAAAATATCCAGAAATATGCTAGAAACAGTCATGCAGTTGGATTGGATGTGTTGGACATAGTCCGGTGTGCATGTGTTTAGAAGTCATAAGACACTAAATTACTTGGTTAATTTGGGTTGCTTTAACACTGATTTTCAAAATCATCACCATGTTTGCACCTCTGCTGTTACATTAACGAACCGTTGCATCACGCATTTAATGTTCTAATTTGGTTGCAAGTAAAAATACATGATGAGAACGTTTTTGATTTGAGGTTCTTAGAGAGTCACCCCTCTTATGTAACCTCTTAGACTGGGACTTGCACACATAAACAAGCTAATTTAGGTACTCAGTACAAAAGGACTGCAATCTCTAAAACAGAGAAAAAATAAAGGGATGAAGAGATAATCAAAGATCAAAGCTGCATTCATTATTCAGCCTGCATTTGTGTGCTGAGAGTGTGCTTTGAATGTGATGATGCAAACCTGTAGAATTATAGAATTATCATCTAATGAGTGATCTATGAGTGTCTAAATGTTAAACTCTTGAGCACTACAGTTTCATTATGCGTCAGAGCTGTTTATCTACATATTGGTTCTACAATGCTGACAGCTGACAGTTCAAACTTATGAACTGCAGCTGAACTATTTCTGTCTGTAATGTCTGCCTCACACAATTAAGAAATAAACAAAGAAAAAGGAACATTGTCATACAGTCAGTGTAAACATCACAAAACACTGTTCGAACACAAGGAACGCTAATCTCTGCTGACTTACATTGCTATAGTCTACAATGGGTGTTTCCACAGAAGGGAACAAGTCCTCAGTGATCGCATTGAACAGTGGCAAGTCCAGAGAGGTCAGTTTAGCAATGTTCATGTCCTTTATAGCCATTAGCAGAATCTGAGGGCAGAAATACAAATTACAAATATTAAATTACAGAGGTTAGTTTGTTTAAATGTATATGTGATTCTTCTTATGTTTACACTCCAGCTTATGCAGACATGGCAATTGTGGCTAGACTTGTCAAATCAAATCAAATTTATTTGTGAAGCCCAAAGTCACAAACACATTTTGGAAGTGGAAGAAACCTCAGGAAGAGCCACAGAGGAGGGATCCCTCTCCCAGGACGGACAGACGTGCAATGGATGTCACATGTACAGAACAATCAACACAAACATGTACATTGTACAATTACAATGAATTACAATAAATGGTAGAATGATTACAGTAGCAGTGGAACTTGTGATAGAGATACAGAGACACAGAAACTCCAGGGAAGAAGTTTAGTTAGTAACATGCATTAATAAGACATGTATGTTTACAGATGGTGGTGGTTAATGAGAGGGACAGAGAGAGACAGAGAGAGACAGAGAGAGAGACAGAGAGAGAGAGAGAGAGAGAGAGAGAGAGAGAGAGAGAGAGAGAGAGAGAGAGAGAGAGAGAGAGAGAGATGGTTTGAGTAGAGTTTTCAGTAAGGGGAGATGTGACTACATCACAGTTTGTGCAAAGTCTTTTAGAATGAGATCTCATAGCCAGTATGAAGAGGAGGAATTACAATATTGAGCAAGAGAGAAAGAAAGAGAGAGGCCTACTTCTTCATCAGGAACATTGGGGCAAGAGTGAAGCTTCTGTCCAGCATAGCGAAGCAAGAAGGTGAGAGCACGCAGGCCAAAATTATAGTGGTCCTGTTTAGATAGTTGTTGCACTGCTGGAGAGTACAGGGTAACCACTTTCTTAGCCAGGAGCTATGAGGACAAAGATGGACAGACACAGAGGTAGAGTGACATAGAGTCATGTACAGACACAGGAAATAATAAAAAGGACACATCCTGGTAAGATAAACCAGGGAGATTTAACATGCCAGTATGCTAACAAATCATGTCACTGAACACAAATCCATTACTTGCCACATCAAAGACACAAAGTCTTTAATTATCCTACATACAAGGGCTTGGTGATTTGGACTAAACCTCATATCTCAATATTTTAGCAGAATCGCAATACTCCACATATAATACTTTTTCCATGGCTGGAAAATTTCATACATCTATTATTAATGGCCCACCGATAAATTGTACTACCACCACTCACACTACAAATCCCACAATTGTTTTTTCCCAAAAAGCAACTAGCGTTAAATCTAGTGACTTTTTCTGGAGTTATTGGAGACTCTGACGTGACAATGTCAATGAGCAGCAGGAGACCTGGACAGAGAGAGAGGAGAAATAAAAGTTGCAGTAGTTAATTGCAAAATAAACTACATCAAAATTAACGATATGGCCTTGTGCTATGTCGCGAAAATATACCTATATTGATTAAAATATCGATATATCACCCAGCCCTAATACAAACTATGATCCACGATCCTGTATCTTAATTCCACCACATAATAATTTAGTTTTCCATAACAGGCTTTTCAAGATGAGGAAGAAAGGACAGGGAGAGCACACACTGGAGTGAGAGACAAGACGATGGTGCCTTATGTGGTTCATTCGAATTTCTCAGACTTTTTAAGCTTTGCAACACCAAAAGTATGCAGTCTTGGACCTTCTGTTGTTACTTTGGTGTTCAGACCTTATTGGTTTTTCACAAGAAACTGCCCAGTATGAGCAACAGGCGAGGCAAGCTAGCCAGCATGTTGCTCTGTACATGAGACAAATGCAGCAGTACTGAAAAAGATTGTGTTGCTCCTGATACACAGATGTTGAGCACCATTTCTTTTATTTGGTCCACTTTCTCTCTTTGGTTCGCTGGATAGTCCGTTTGCATCGCCACTGTAAGCGAACCGCACCAGGGTCTAAGCGAACTGAGGCCGACCAGAGTTTGGTTGTTTGGTCCCTTGGTTAATCATATCCCAGTGTACATGATTAGAACTAGTAGTAGTATCTAGTTGTCTGAACATCTGTGTGCAATGGTGTTTTGATTCCTCACCATCTCAGCTACTGTGTTCAGAAGCTGGAAACAGTGCTTGGATGCAACAGTATCCTGACTTAATGTGGAATATTCTGATTTCTCTAAACCAGGATATGATGTTTAAAAGTGACACAACAAAAAACGGATCACAACTAGGATATTTGTGTAAAAGGCACTGAATATGGCTGCTGAATGTTGAGTCAAAAGCACTTATTGTATTACAGACGAACAGAACATAATCTCTCAACTTTACATGCAATGCCAGATTGTGATAGAGTGGCAAGCAACAACATAACTGTACCTGAATCAAACATGCAGTGCATTTATAAGAAAATGATTGTGTATCACCTGTAGCACAAAATGTGTACTGTTTTCAACTAAGAATTCAACTAGTCTTAACTCCACCACAAAGACTAAGACTAACCTTAAGTATTTGCACTGTTTTCTTCTCTCACCTGTATTATTTGACTTTTTTTTTTTTAACATATATACATGTTCCCTGTGTTTTAGTACCTTGCAGTTACTGAAGCCCTCTCCAAGCAGTATGATTTCAGCGATAACAGTGGAGTCTGGCACCACCATGGAGACTGGTCTGAACATCGACTTGAGGTTGTCTGGAAGCTTAGTACAATCAGCACGACCTAGGAAAATGTAGAGAACTGATTATAATAACAAAGGCTGAGAGAGAAGCCAGTTATGACTTTCATGACAGAAACTGTTTGTATTTCCACAATATTCCACTTTATGTCTGTCTAATTATACGCTCAGTATGACTCAAATGTTTCTATTTCCACCAACATGTAGCACCATAAAATGCACATTATTACTGGCTGACCAGGATTCATGGTGGTAAAGATGCCACATGATGAGACCAGAGATATTAGCTGCCCATCAAAATGGAACTTGGATTGTCCGGCTGAGAGTGCAGACAGGATGGAGCGCATCTGCTGGGCCACTACTGACAACACCTCAATGTTGATACGGTTGAACTCATCAAAGCATCCCCATGCTCCCGTCTGTTCAGCATGGACACAGTACACAGATAAATGCAGTGGGGGGAAAAATCACTCCATTAATACAAAAGTTTTGTATACTTTATTTTTAACTTTTAATTTATCACAAATACATTTGCCTTGTCTTTAACCCACAGACTTATTCACCATCATTTAAATGTGCACATGGTAAACACACACAGATTGGGAGAATCCCTTTTCTTTCCTACCTGTGCCAGGCCGGAGAACATGTGTCCCATGGCTTTGTAGTCTAGCCCTTCAGAGCAGTTGATTGCAAGGACAAACATTCCAAGAGCTTTGCCTAAGTCTTTCACTGTTTCTGTCTTCCCAGTATCAGCTGGGCCTATAGCAGAGCCACCTCGATGGAGATGGAGCGCTGTGGTCAGAGCTATATAACACCTGAACAGAGTTTAACATGCACATTTACTCTACAGACATCTATCAGCTGCTCTCAAAATTTATTTTTCTTACTTAATTACACAAGCTACTAATCACAATTCAAATCTGTCCTCAGTATGTAGAATGGGACATCATTCAGTTATCTGACACTCAGTGTATCTCTCTCTCTCTCTCTCTCTCTCTCTCTCCTCTCTCTCTCTCTCTCTCTCTCTCTCTCTCTCTCTCTCTCTCTCTCTATATATATATATATATATATATATATATATATATATAGTGAGTAGTTGATTAGTGATAAAAAATTTGATTATTGGCTAACATTAAACATAATTGTTGATAAACGTATATTGTAAGTCAATAAATGAAAATCTATAAAATAAACTGATCTGTTGATGCACTAACTGACTGCATGACTATTTGTAACCTGTCAGTAAGTGGAGTGATGGCGAGCCGTCCAGAGTTGCCCAGGTACTCATAGCCGTACTTGAAACATGCATTGGTTTGTCGGATTTTGCAATCACACTATTGGAAGGGTAAACAAAACAGGAAATAAACAATGAATAAATAAATAGTATATACACACACACACATGGGCATGTCTGAGGAAAATGAGGCAAAAACGTATGGGACGTTTAATTTATTGAAAGGGCATTATTTTATTGTTCTTCATATATTCTATTCTATATATGTTCTACATATTTGGTTGAAAAACTGCATATGTATGTCGGGCAAAGTGATTGAAAAATAATATTTTCATTCAAAAACTCTTAATTAGTACTGTTTGAGGTGTTATTTTGAGTTTTAAAAAAATCAGAAATCTACTTTTGGTTCGTCTTTTCTTCATTGTACTGGAGTTTTTATAGTATTGAATCGGTTATTCTTTGTGTTTTCACTTTTGTCTTCTTTTGGGTCAGCCGCTGTGTAAAGCACTTTGCAAACTCTTTTTTAAAAAGGTGCTATATATATAAATAAAGTTATTATGACAATAATAATTATTAATATGATAAAAACACAAAAAGCTATGAGTAATAGTCACTAAAAATGTTGCTTCAAGTATGCTTGATAAAAGTTCCTTTTTCCATACTGTCTCCTGTCAGAGCATACCTTCTCCCAGTATAGTCGCAACTGGCAGAGCCACTCAAAGGCATTGATGTCACTGCAGCCTGTCTTAGCCAGCTTGTCAATGACATCCCGAGCATGAACCTCCACTGTGACCAGTGCTGAAATCTTCAGACGTAGGACTTTGGTCAGGTTTCCACGGAGGGACTCTGAATAGTTTTGAAGCTTGGACACCTGACAGACAAACACAGTTTCAGTGCAAGTGTTTTTCATTATCCTGGCTATCCATGATGGTTAAGAACTTGGCCACTGATTTGAACATGGTTAATTTAATCATAGGCTCTGTAAAATATTGAAAATTCATGAAATTCTAACGCAAGATGATACAAGACACATTTTACAAACTTAAAATATAAATATATTCACTTGTATTACAAATCATCATCAATCTTAATATAGAACAAATTCTGGAAAAGTAGAGCTAAACATACTACATGGAGTTTTTTACTGGTTATGAAAATCTCAATGTATTACTGATGCATTGACATAACCTACATAAAGAAACAAGCCCACCAGCAGGGAGGCTATTTCTATATATTTATCCTCTGATGAAATTTGCCTGTAAACACTATTGTTTTTGTGCACTGTCTGCCAGAATCAATACAGAATCAAAGTAATTTAGAGGTCCATCAAACCTGCTTCTTCTTCAAGGACTTAAAGGAGGCTTTCCCCTTGCTGGCACTGAGAGATTTAGTGATGTTAGTGGTAAACTGGATCTGAGTGGCTGTGATCAATACCTACAACAGGAAGAAACACATTTAAGGAAAACTGAACCCTTTGAATTTAAGGACGCAGTAACTTTATTTTCAACTTGATGCTAACATTAAAATACTGCTGTTTCTATACGTATTATACACTTACTATACTTCATTAACTTCATTATTATTAACCTACCAGAAGAAGATTCTATGAATCGGATGTTAAGAAAAACAGATTGAGTATCTTAAAGCAAGATATCAACCCAACCCAATGACTGAATTTAGCAGGAACTCCACTGACAGTCAAAAGCAGGAAGTGTACCTGTCCTGGACATTCTGTGACACATTTCTTTCTCTGTTCTTCTGTTTTCTTCGGACAGGAAATGAAGTTACTCAGACATGTATTCAGAGTTTTACGCATGGTCTTTTCAACGTCACACAGCCAAACCTTCATACACACAAAACAAAACCATGAGAACATTTTCTACCATAACTCTCTTTAAAGTATTAATTAGCAGTGGCATGTTGAACTGCACTACGTTTCATCAACATAACACTCTTATCAGCATGACCATTACTATGATCATCAGTGCTGTACCTCCACAGGTTGTCCAAGGTACACTGTAGAGACAAAATCAATATACTCCCCATCAGCAGAAAACATCCCGCTGGCCAAGCTATTCTGAAATGAAGTCAAATTAAATGCATTTATAATATAGTACATTTCTAAAAAAATAACAACAGAGCAACAAATGTAGCAAAGTGTAACCCTATTGACTTAGCCTTTAAGTGCTTTTGCAGATAAATGCTACTATCTAAGAAGTAATGCCAGCCACTTAGCACAAGGTTCAGTTGCTGCAGGCACATAACAAGGAACATTGAATAGGCTCTGCAAAATATGTCAAAAAGACATAACTCTAACACAGAGATGACATAAGACACACTATATATGCTTACAAACATCATGCTGGGTACAGAGCTTGTAGTCTGCTGTACAGCATGCATAACATCTTACCTACATTTTGTGCAGAGAAGCTGCAACTTTGGGTAAAGGAAAACCAGTTATGTAAATGTACAAGGCATAGTAATCTACTCCCGACTAAATGGCCTTAAATGACTGACTGTTTGAGTAGTAATGTAGCACTGGAGTGTATGTGTACCCATGGCTCGTTAAAGTGCAGGCTCTTGATGTTATCAAAACACTTCTTCAGGTGTGGTTGCACAGCTTTTGGGTTTTGTGATTGGCCTAGGATCTCCACCAAATCATCATTGGACAGGAAGTAGAGCCTTGGGAAGATCTGCCTCTTGGTCTCCAGGTACACATGCAGACCGCTCTGGATCTCCTCCAACTTGACACTAAGCTCTGACAGCTTCTCCAGCAAGCCTGAGATTAGAGGAGCTAAATTATTAAGAAGCTACATTATATAATTTACTAAATTAATTTGTTTCTGACAATGGTTCTTATATTTTCTTCACTCCAGATTTCAAATAGAATTTCTATCTCACTTGTAGGAAGAATACAATATGTCTTAACAAAGACATCTCATCAACAGACAACACAACACAGTACACAGTACACAGTATATAGGCATTCAATACACCAGATTTGATTAATACCATTTTTTATTTCTTGGCCATGAGGATAAAGATGAAACTGTGCAGTTCTGATAACGTGTTCTTTAAAGAAATAAAGTATAATGCCATACCTGGATGGTGTGTTCCATGCAAGGCATTGTTGTCCTCATAGAGTGGGACCATGATGTTCTTCCAACTAAAACTAATGTCTTCAAACTCTTTGCACTCACGAGGCAGTCGCTTCCGGATATCCTTTGCTTTAAAAATGTTCTATAGGTGAAAAAAGAAAAACTGGAGAGTGACGGAGAAATACTGTTATAGTGGAAAAAGGTTTATTGTATAAGAGACAGAGGAGAAAAAAGGTGAAGGTACAACAAGCTGGTAACACTAAGACAGAGATGAGAACACCTAAACCAGACACCTTTCCTCAGAAAGCAGACTGCCAACAATGCTGCAACCCCAAGTACAGTTATCACAGCAGGTAATCATCCATCATCTGTCTTGTGTGCATACAGTAAAGCATGGGCAACCTACACTCAGTACAGTCCCTCCAGACCTCCTGTGTATGCACCTGTGTATGCACTGCATAACAGGAGCACTGTACTCCTACTGTACACATCAACTGAAACCCAAACTATAATGAATTAATATAATCTGTGTATAATAATAAATCAATCCATTTGACACGGTAAAGTTTATTTCCTGTACCTTCAGATAAATCCACTGATCTTGCACAGTGAGAATCATCTCAATGAATTCCAGCACCTGGTTCAGCTGCCCTTCCCAGTAGTCCACCTCCTGCACAAAAGCCTTGACAAACTGAGAACTCTTCATTTTGGACAGAATAACCTGGTCGTCCTCCAGGGCCTGGAAAAGCTCCTCTGAGTTCCTTGGGAAGACAGGAGGACAAATTAAAACTTAGTGCTGCTGCTGATTTCTTATAATGGACTCCAATGATGACACGTCACATTTTCGAGTCAGTAACCTATCTGTCATAAGTTTATTAAATAAACCTTATCTTACCTATATCTTCATCCTAATCTTATCCAGTGTAGGTGTTTTATTTGTGCAAAAATAATTACAATTACACATGTCTCTATATGTCTCTAAGGAGATGCTTATTTGTTGGCTTTCTCTGTTTCCTCATGCTGTTTAAAACATATTCACACTAAGGTAAGTATCAAGTATTTTCTGCACTTTTGTTGCATGATGCTAGTGACCTGCTTTTATTAGCTGTAGACAGATTAGGTCACAGAAAAAGGTGTTTTTGATGCTTTTTATTGGTTCATTTCTCAAAAGTATTGAATTATACATGTTTGGGTTGCCTCTACTCTTGCATAGTTCATTGTGACTACCCCCTCTTCCTGCATTGGATTTATAACTTTGTGTACTCTTTAACTCTTTTCACCTCAAGTAGTAGTGGTCTCCATCTTTGTAAGGTGCTATGTCCAGGAATGTTTCCTCCCATTTCTTGGTAATGCCCTCCAGATCCTTAAATATTACAAATAACAGAAGACTGAGTGTTGACTAAATGAGGAGGCAACCTTTTCATTTTTTTTCTATTCTAGTCTTCCACAAGCTTAATGTGACACATTGTTGTGACTTGATGTTTAATGACAAGAACACACAAAGCTTAGTTTTGAGTTCCTTACAGAAATTGGCATAATAACATTATTCAGCTATCAGAAAGGAGGGGAAGCCACTTAATTACACTTCCAATTTCCTGGGTGAGGCCTTGGTTAGAACAACTGGAGGAGGAATAACCTATAAAAATGCTTCATCAGTTTGGACTAGAGAAAGAAACTGGACCTGTTCTATGGAGAGTTCTTTGCTGGCGGCTCCAGAGATCTTATGTATCTTGTCAGCATACTTGTTGAGGTCCAGAAATAGCATCTTCTCCAGGGTGAATTCTGTGCTGGTTTGATCAAAAGAGCACTGCACCTCATCACAGATCTGCTTCCAGTGCCTGAAAGAATGGTGGCATTAAAAGCAGGTTTTGTCTGTGGCCAGTCAATCAGAGCACCTGCATGTTGTGTTATAATGTATGCAAAGGTCTAGTAGTATGGAGCAGCTGTGGCTTAGGTAGAGTGGGTTGTCCACTAATTAGACGATCAGCGGTTCGATCCCCTCCACTCTGAATGTCTTGTATGGCGAGATACTGAACCCTAAACTCCTGAAGGCTGCACCATCAGTGTGTGAATGTGTATGAATGGTTAGCTCCTCAAACTGATGAGCAGTTGGCACCTTGTATGGCAGCCAATGCCATCAGTGTGTGAATGTGTGTGAATGGGTGCATGAGATGTGATGATACTGTAAAGTGCTTTGAGTGGTCAGAAGACTAGAAAGGAGATATATAAGTACAGTCCATTCAATTAAAAGTCCCCAAGGTCCGGTTATTACATTTACAAGTAGAAGGTCCGAGCGAAAGTCATGGCCACATTTTTAAAAAGTAACTAATTGTTTAAGTTTTTACTTAAGTTGCGAGATATTAGACACATATTCAATCTCTTATCATAAATAAAAGTAGTTCCCACTTTGAATCAATGCCACGGTCTCGGAACAAATTAAGCAAACAGGCTTGGAGCTGCCAGCAGGGAGACTGAACAGATATTTAGTTGTCCATTCATCATTAAAACAACGATTTTCAGTATCTACTTTCCTCTTTTTAGAGCAAGCCATGTCTGCGTTCAGCCTTGCTCTCCCTGCAGGGTGTCCTTGGCTACCGGCACGAGTTTACCGGATTGACTATAGTAGCAGCGCCCGCGGTAAATTTCTATGTGCGCTCAAAACCGCTCTATGGGGAAAACACTACTTATTTCGCCAGTGGTCGCGGTCCGGACAGAGCCATTTCCCGGTCCGGATCCGGAGCGGAGTCCGCTAATCCGTGATGCCCGATATACAGTAATTATAGTACCTGTGTCTCATGGCTGGGTTCTTCAGATCAGTAATGAGAGGGATGAGCTGCTTGACCTGTTCAAACTTGTTCTTGCAGAAATGTATTATATCCCACTGCTTTTCCTGCAATCAGACAAAGATCAGGTCACTGCTGTGTAACGTAAAGGAGAGAGCTGCTGAAGGAAAGCTGTAATTTGGTAAGATTGAATAGCTACAAAATTAGTTGTCAGTGGAAAAATACATTTGTGTATGTGGGTCTGAAACTAAAAACACACTTTGTATTCATTATATACACGTAAAGTGTCATGTTTCATCAATACAGCTGTTTTCATTACAGCTTCTTGATCAAACAGTACTGATTAAATGTATTGTTTGGTATGCATGTACAATTTATTTGCATGAGACTAAACCTAAGCTGTCGCAGGTCTATTCTATAGCATAACTCTGCTTGTAAAAATGTAGGAGCAGTTATTTAATATCTCTGGGTGGGAGAACTGACCTCTATTCTGCTCTGGAGTTCGTGGAGTTTTTGGAACATGTCCTGTACTGTGCTCTCCATGCTCTCTGTCTGCAGCATAGCAAAATGACCAACCTTCCAGATGTCCCAGTTGGCATTCCAGGCCTGTGTGATCTCCCAGACCTGCTGCAGGTGGTCTATGTCCTGTACAGAACATAGAGGCAAAAACAAACAATAAAGTCAATTATTAAACATGCAACATGACATTCCTGTGACAGGGATTTTAGCATTAGCAACATAAACCATTCTTTTAAAAGCCTCTCATGCCCTGTCAATGTCCAATTACAATGTAAGCATATATTTAACACATAATACCCACAATAACTTTCTCTGGATTAACTGTTCAGTGTGTGAGTCTGTAGAAGTTTATGGCAAGACAGCAACAGTATGTTAGGGCTTTAAGACAGGTGCTAAATCAGACCTTCTCCAGCATTCGGAGGGCTTTGGAAGAAGGCTGTTTTATTTTGAAGAAGTGCAGCCCCTGAAGAACAGTGCTCTCTTCCTGTTTTAGATCCTCCAGATGGCTGCGATGCTCTGCTATTTGTTTCAAGGCCAACTCAGTGCTCAGCAGACTGTTAAATGGACCTAGATTTGCCCATGCGAAAATATTAACACACACATAGAAAATCACATGAACATGCAATAAACACATATACGCACACTAAAACACAAACATGTAAGGAAAACACAGGTTGTTTATCCCCTTTCGTTTATAAAACGGGTTGGATTTTTTAACAATTAAAGATTGATTGATTCTGTTTCTACCAAGGCAAATTCAGTCTGAAATTGCAAGCAAAATTGCTAGATGGCTTTATAGATTTTTTTAATTTAGAAGATTACAATTTTTAATGTTACAAAGTAAATTTGTTTGTCATGCATTCACTTGACTTCAACTACATCAGTCAAAGACAGAATTCCCATCTTGTTTTCTTATGTACAACTCTAGATTGAATCTTCAATCAATCTCATAGTCTAGGGTAAACTGCTATAATTGAATTTACATATATTGTGACCGACTTTAAGATTGAATCTGAAAATAACTAAATATTAATTTGAAGATTTAAACAAGAAGGAGGGAAAAGAAATAAAGAGAAACAGAGAGCAGTGAGGGAAGATGATGGTGTCAGTCTCTGAAAGGGAGCAGCACTGTAGTCAGAAATCAACATCAGCTATTCACCACAGTGAGAATCTATATGAGTGTGTAAAAGAGAGAGAAAAGTGTGACCTGTGCATTTGAATTCCTGCAAAGTGGTCTGGATTTTCCTCTGGAACTCCTCAGAGGAGACTATGACTTTGCTCCTAAACTCTTCCTGATGCCTCTGCAGCTTGATTTCACTGTTAATTAACACCTGCTGGAACCACTGCCACTTCTCATTCAGCATGTTACGTATATCTTGCACCTGTGGGTAAAGCCACGTGGCACAATTGGAATAATGATAAGAAGGAATCTTCTGAGTGTTTACTTACAACAAAGACAAAGACAAACATACACATTACAGTCTGTGTGCCTGTGCATATACAGTTGTGTGTTATGTTAGCTCTATGTGTGTATTTACTGATGAAGTACTTACAGCCTGTTCCACTGAGACCTCATATTTGTCCAGGAGACTAAACTGATCATGAACAAGAGAAATTTGAAATTCTGTCTTGACCAAATCGCCCTGGAGAGTCTCCAAGAGTTTCAGTCTCTCGTCAAGCTCCACCAGTGTCTTGGGGGGGTCTGCCAGCCTAAACACACATACAAACAAAGATCAGACCACCTTGTACCTACCTTCTAAATATTTTTTTAAAACCTCAACTTGCATCTAGTCATATAGCAAAAACAGAATTGATAAATGAAGGGCAGACACACTGTTACTGTCACTCCCTTAGTTATTTACATTTAGTCATTTAGCTGACGCTTTTATCCAAAGCGACTTTCAGAGAAGATGTGATGGCTGCACTGGTGGTTTGACTGGTGTTGGGACTTGGTTGGAGCGGTTTACCGGACATACTAGCAGCACAGAAATTTGATATTAATGGCTGCTCTCCCATCAAGTTGTCAGTCAACTGAACACTCTAGATAGATGCATCTACATAATTTGTGTGATGCTACTTGATATCTGATTCTCCTTACATACAAAGCTCTTCGTGGCCAGGCACCATAATATTTAAAAGAACTCATAGTACCTTACTAACCCTCTAGACCACCGCGCTCTCAGAATGCTGGGTTCCTTGTGGTTCCTATAGTTTCCAAAAGTAGACTGGGAGCCAGAGCTTTCAGCTATCAAGCTCCTCTTCTGTGGAACAAACTACCTTTCTGGGTTCGGGAGGCAGACACGGTCACCACCTTCAAGAGTAGACTTAAGACTTTCCTTTTTGATAGCGCTTATAGTTAGGGCTGGCTCAGGCCTTCCCTTAGTTATGCTGCCATAGGACTAGACTGCTGGGGGACCCCGCCGTCTCTTTCTGGGTTACGCCTAGTCAGGCATGGTACTGGTTGAAGATGTAGTCACATCTCCCTTTACTGAAAACCCTCTCTCTCCCTCATTCTCTCTCCCTCCCCCTCCCGCCTCTCTCTCTCTTTCTTTCTCTCTCTCCAATCATCATTACCATCAATGCATGTTACTAACTAAACTTCTTCCCCAGAGTTTTTGTGCTTTCTTGTCCAGCAGGTTCTCATGGATCATGGCTACTGCTGTGGTCTGCTGCTGACGTCCACCATATATAGCATCACTGTTATTATTGTTACCATATCTCCACTACAGTTTAGTTAATTAATGATTTACTGCTGCTGTGCATCTTTTGTACCATCATACAAACCACAAACATCTTATTGAGAATCACATATACTCTCCTCACTCAATATAAAATCAGTCAGCTGGCATAAACAACTTGAGCAATGAAATGCCCACCAAAATAAAGCTCCTTCAATCGACTCCCCACCTGTAGGCATTGTCTTGCAGCGAGTCATCAAGTTCTTTTATGCGGGTGGTGGCCATGTGGCTGAGCAGCTGAGTGAGTTTGGTGTGCCACTCACTCCAGTGCTGCATCAGCGATGACTTGATTAGTGAACTGCTCAGGGTGACAAACTGGATGTTCACTGTTGTCTTTTCCCGCTCAATACTATCGACCTTTTCTGCGTACCTGGAGTGAACCAGAAAATGGACAGACATAGAAAAGCATAAGAGGGACATTAAAGTCACTGCTTGCTTTAGTATAGCATATAGCACATTTGACAGGATGAAACAACTTTCTTTGTTATCTTGGTGATAACAAATAAAAACACAAGGTCTGTGTGTACAGACATTTTAACACAATCAGCTACTGAGAACTAAAAGTTGACAAATTGGTGACTATTAAAGGTCACTAGTTTCCTCCTTCATAGTGAACAGCAGCTCATGTAATCTTAAATTCCTGCCACTTACAGGTTACAAAAGTATGTCAATGATTTTGCAGAAAAAGCATGAAAAGATTCACTGACACTTCTTAAACAGGTCAAACAAAGAATGATGTTTAAAAAGGAGTTTTTGTTGCACCGCACCTGCTTATTTCTGATTGAAAAGAAGCGACTGATGGGTTTAGCTGCTCATACTGTTGTATAAAGGAGTCCTTGTTGATCTCCCAGATATCCCTGTATTTGTACCAAGTCTTTAGATAGTCCTGCAGGAGGCTTGCATTGGCTGTCATTCGTGTGACAACTGCAGCCTGAATCTTCCTTATCTCCTCATCTTGTTCTGAAGGATCAAAGAGGACCAGGGTGAGTAGTAGCACAGATATACATGAGGTCAGCACACAGTGAAAACAGGTCAGACCTTCAAACCAGCACTCTCTATTGAAAAAATGGAAAAAGATTCCCTGAAGAAAAATTTGCTTTATGAAAAAAGTCACTTTGAAAGGAAAAAGTTCAAACCGATGTTGATGTGTATGGGATTCCTCTGTGACTCTTCAGAGGAGAGAAGTTGAGGTAGTCGTTTAAATCCTGAGATGGTGTTTATGAGATCAGGCATAATGTTCACCATCTCAGCAAGCTTTCCGAGTGTTGGGGAGAACTCAACCTGTCAAAAAGAGAGATGCACAACACACACACACACACACACACACAGGCTGCATTCAGACAGGACCAGGCACTGCCTTGGTTTCAGTGACATTTCAGGCTGAGTGTGGAGGGTTTGTCCGATCTGAGCTTCTGCGTAACATCGGGCTGCATTTTTCCAAAAGTTGGATCTTTGAGTGATGTCCAGACAAAAACGCAGTGGCCTGTGGCAACTTCTCTGCCGCAGGTCACTGTTTTTTTTTTTTACCAGACCCTACTGAAAGTAATGGAGAAACTTATGTTTTCATCACAGCGCCAGATCTTGTCTGAGTGCAGCCTAACACTCATTAAACCATCACCATTAAAGTTAAATGAAATTAACACAAATGCAAATTTAAACAACATCCAAATGTAACACATGGAAATATTTCCAGTGGTATTAAAATTATATTTCTGTGTGAAATATTTGTAATTATTTCTACGCTAGATTGTAAGCTAACTCCTTTTTAACTTAACTCTAGCCTCACCTTCACTCTCCATCATTCTTAATGATTCTGTCCAACATGCCCCTTACCAGCCACAGTGTGCTGCTAGAACTGTCTGTTTTGCAGTCTGCCATTATACAGTTTGAAGAGACACAGTGCATTTTGGGTATGTCCTATAAGCTCACAACACATATTCAGAAATTTTTGTTAATCTAGTACAGGTACAGTACAGGGGAGTATAATGGCCGTTTCTCGCATGAACAAAATCCACATAGTATAAAGTACTAGGAACACACTGCCTACTCAGTAGTATGCAATTCCAAACACAGCCCGTGTATGTGTGTGTGTCTGAGTAAGAATAGGAAAGACTAATTTTATGTTTGCTACATCAGTGAGTACATGCCACTTCATGTGCCTTGCGTGCAGGTCTGCATATGCAGACATAACCAAAATATGGTGCAAACAAAACACGATTGCATGATCTATTTGGATAATGAGGGGCTGCTGGTACCTTTGGTGTGGTTTCATGAGCCCCCAAGTGCAATGCTACGTCAATTTTGAACAAGGGTTTGGACGGTGTCTTGCTGTCTCCACTGATGGCCTTGAGTAGCTTCTCCATGGAATGCTTGATGTTGATCCTTAGGGCTTTCTCTACCATGTTGTCCACTTTGTCTGTGAAGGTTTCCCAGCACTCCTGAACCTTAAACACCATGGTAAAATTGACACACAGGAAACATGTAACAGTTGGGCTGTAACTGTGTAATTAAAGATGTAGAGGGATTAGTAAATCTGTCTCATAATAAGTGAATCCTGTTCCTGTCATGTGTTTACAAGCAGTAGTTGAGTTTTAATTCAGACATTCATTAATTTTTTGTTCATTTTCCATAACTGTTTACGCTTATGAGAGCCACGTGGGGCGACAGCAAGCCCAGATTGGGCATAGGTAGGAAGAGTACACCCTGGACAAGTCGCCAGTTCATCACAGGGCCAACACACAGACAAGAAATCATTGACACTCACATTCACACCTACGGGCAATTTAGAGTTACCATTGAACCTATAAACCTGTATGTCTTTAGACATCTAGGACGCCAGAGTACCCTGACAAAACCCACACAGTAACCCACACATTTCCAATTCAATCGGCATTACAAACATGCAACATACTTCTAGTTATACCACACAAATGGCATGGTCCTTGTGAGTGAAACTTTACATATATAAATATTTAGTGTAACCTTTAAACGTCATCTCCTGGAAAACAAATGAACTAATGACCACTTAACCACTCAACCATTACATTTCTCAACCTGTAAGCCTCTGCCTCCACAGTGTCTCATATACAGTTAGTATAACATCTTTTAAATATGGCAGATTACAAGTGCAGGCACATTTCTGATGGCATGCTACCAGTACTGACTGAATGAAAAACACAGACCTTAGGTCCATCATTAGTGAAGGTGCTGTGGATTTGGCTCATGATATTAGCAATATCCTGGTGCACTGAGCACAGGAGTTGGAGCTGGTTCTGCCTGTGAGCCTTTTGGTCACCCTCAAACTCCATGTTCCTAAGGATTACAACAGGAGAAATACCAAAGATGTGAACAAGAACATTCATGATATGGAGTCGCTTGCTGTGGACATTTACCTCTATGTCTGAACTGAGGGGAAGAGATTTTAAAGAATGATAGTTAGCATAAAAAAACACATCTTCACTAAGTACAAGGACATATGAATGCACAAATTAATAAGAAGAATGCAGTAACATGGCGTAATGTGTAAAATCAAACAGAAAACTACTTTACTCACTGTTACAATGTACAGAATATGCATTTTACAATACATACTTTCCATTCTATGAACCACGTTGTGACCACAAGTGACATGAAATAAACTCACATCTGCACACTTTATTCATTTTGTGTATTTACTGCTTTAGCAAAGAAATCACATCTGCCATTACCTGTACACAGTCTTTTCATGCAGTTTAACCAGCAACGTTTCACTGATCTGACGACAAAGGTTGGCTATTGATTGACTGAATACTTTAAATTTATCAACTACCGTCTGGACCTGGAGCATAATGAGAAGGACAGAAGAGGAGGGGAGCGACATAGTGACAACCAAACATTGATATAGTAACAATAAAGCTGTACACATGCCCACGTGTGCTCCAACCTTGTCAACATGCAGGAGACACTCTTGGATGAAGATGTTCGACTGTCCTCTAGACAACCATGACAGGCTTGTCAGCCCCGGCCGAATCCTCTTATCAATTGCACAAACTCTCTCCCGAAACAGACCCAGCTCGTCAGGAGAAAGCATTCCAATGATTCTGATCACAAACACACACACACACATGCACACAAGAAGGGAATAACGTCATGATCAGAGTGTTTTATTTACTGGGTGAATTCTACTAGAGCAAGCAAAAATATTAAACAGCTGCTGAGAGTATATGAGTTTGTCAATGTGAGTTTTGCTGCGTGTTTTCAATTTGTAAAGTCAAACATTTTAATACTTGATGGTTTGGCAGTCTTAACTTTATGATAACCCACATCCGTATTTATGGCAGTCCTCGATTTAGTTAACACACAAGTTTTGTTTTTTTATCTGCGTTTTTCATTGCAGACGACGGTCAGTATAAACAGTCAGTGTTAAAGGCACAGTATGTTCCAAAGAAATACACCAGACTCCTGATATTAGTTGTTTAGTGTTGATTACATGCATGTTTGTTCTCCTCTTCTGTGTGTGTGTGTGTGTGTGTGTGTGTTTGTGTGTGTCAGACCTGTTATAGTTCCTGATCAGCAGCAGTGTTCTCTCCCTCAGGACTCTGAAGTCCTCGATGTTCTGGTAAATGTTGCACACACACGGTGGTATCTCAAACTCAAGTTTATTCCAGTACATGAGCTCAGAGATCTGATTTAACAGGTTGCTGCAACACAACATACAATAAGACGTGAGCACCTGTATGTGTCAAGTGTGTGAGCACGTGTATTTGTGTCTTTGTGTTTGTGACAAAGTTCAGCTGACATGCCAATTATGTTGTGATGAGTTGACATGCAGTATACAGTGTAAAACTTCATGAATGTAAATATACTTGTGTGTGAATGTGAACGCCTTGTGTCTCTTGTGAGTATGTCATGTTTGTGTAACCCACTTGTCAAAGTTGATGTCCAGCATGGAGGTATTATCCTTGCGGCGCACCATCAGTGGCTTCTCCAGTCTCTTGATGTACTTCTCATCCAGGTTCTGGATCCAGTTGCTGTAGGTATCTTTCCCCATCTGCTCCAGAGCCTTGATTATCTGGCCATATTTGGAAAGTACCCGCTTGCAGCTATCTGAGTCATACATGAGGTGGGTGGTCTTCTCAAGCACCTGGAGGACAAATAGAGGGGACAAAGGATGAAAAAGTCAAGGATAGAGTTCCAAAAGCAGGCAATTGGAGACCATTAATCTGTTTACAGTCAATATGTAGTTCAAATTCAGTGAAACCAGAAGCAGTATGGACTACATTGTGTATGTGATGTCATGGAGTAAAGACACAAAGAAAAAGATTACTGTGTAGTCTAATAAACTCACCTCCATGGGTCTCTGTATGCGATGTGTGAGGCCTCTCACCCAGTAGGCCTGGCTTGCAAATTGGGGCATAAGGTCAGGAATGGCAGTTTTGTTCTGCAGCTCTGTCTTGACTAGGTCGAGCTCCTTGTCAAACATCCTGTACACTCCATCCACTTTTTCTTTCATGGTGGGCACCATGGCCTGGGTTGTAGAAGATTGGATGGAAGAGGGTTTGAGGGTATGGGGAAAAAATGACTTCAGTGTGAGTTAGTGAAACCACAGACATCCAGTGATAACTCTATATAGCTATATGAGCTTAAGATTTAATAAACAGAAGCTGAGAGAATGTATTTAATTGAGAAACACATGTTTAGTAAGTAGTGAAAAAACAAATTGAGGTTTTCAGTGTATGTGTGTTAGTATGTTTGCCAGAGACACACCGGTCGAGTAAATACAGGTCTAAAAATATCCAAAAGCAGAAGTCCGTCCTCCACTCTGTACACCTCCTTAAATATTGAACTGGTCAGGTTCCTCATCCTCTTTTCCAGACCCTTTATCAAATCACCAAACCTGTATTACAAACACATACACAAGAACATATCATGAAAACATATCTTTAAAAAAGTACACAATAATGCTTTGTGTCTGAGACAGTTTGGCTATTTCCTGGCTCCAAATCATGTTTGCTCCAAAGTGAAGGAAATTTCGGTGCTCATCTTTGTGTCAAAACCTGCTTAGACTGCCTCCTATAGCAAATGCAGGACTATTTTCGTGGCTTCAGTTGGAAGAGGTGCACACACATAGACTTTTTAGGTTTTCCTTTTTACACTTGATAAACATCTTTTTCAGACTGCAGATTGCATTACAAATCATAATCCTTCTTTTTTATTGTGTAGCATTATTTATGCATGTTTCATGTATAGTTTTGTGATTGTGCTTAACTTTACACCTGGATGGCAAAGTAGCAGTAACTTTATTCAAAGTTTGAATCTCCAAGTGACATCCAAGTGTCCAGGTCACGTTTATCACGCTGCTATACCTTACATGATGGTAAAACACAGTGAATGGCCGTGTGTACTCGCACTGCGCTCTGACGTGGCACTTGTACGGGATAGGAGAAGCTGCTGTCGTCAATCATTAAATACGTGTAATACTAAGCTAAATATTCAGCCTGCATTGGTCTATGAATGTGGGTGATTATTATTGTATCTAAACAATATATGAAGAGCTTCTCTTTCAGTTCATGAAATTAATTAAATTCAATTCAATTCATGAAACAGCAGAGTGCTCTGTTAATAGTTCTGCTTTTTTATGAAGGAGACGCCCTGTTACCAGGGCTCACCACAGCTGCATGACATATAGAATATGATCTATATCATTATATGCACTCTGTTCAGAGCTCTTATAGTTTATAATAAAGCCTAGTTATTCTTACATCTTGTGTCTTGGGTCCTTCTTATATTGTACACAGGGGCTGTTGTGGGACACTCCTGTGAGGTTGAAGGCATGCTGAGGTTGGTCTGATAAACAGCTGCCTGGACTGTTGTCGGAGGTCTGCCACGATTATAAAGGGAGCGGACTTCTTCGTCAGAAGAACGGTATTGAGCATCGATATCAGGAGGATTTTAGCCCGTACACGCATTCGCCAGTGTGTTAATCATGTCCTCATTGTTTAATATTGCTGCTACGAGATTCCAAGCGGACCAACAAACTTTTTACTGCAGCATCCATACGTTACATAAGTTGGCTGCAGGCACTGCAGTGAAGGCTGAAATCATTCAAGTTTCATACAATGTATTCAAAGATTAATTTTCTGAACGACATTATTTTTATTCATTTTTTTCTGGTGCTGGTCCACAATGTCTAATATTTTGACCGCGGTTCCAATTTAAAAACTGCACCAATCCCACATTGGCAAATAAATCAGATCAAACTTAACTTGTTAATTAAATCCTTGAATAAAATATACTGGACTATACTGGACTCAGCTGTTGCTATACAGTGAATGTAACAGCTTGCGGTGCTGGCAAACAATAGCAAGAGGAAATCAATTATCAAATAACTGAAAACACACTTGGACAGAGGCAGAAACATGTTGTATTTCCTATGTGTTGTGTTGTCAAATACGTTGAAGAGAGAAATTAGATTTAAAAAATATATTAATAAGCTTTTATTAAGAGTTTTGTGCAACTATAACCAGCAGATGTTCCAGGAGCTTAAGCAACAATATATACAAGCTGCCCCTTGCAAGTACCCAGCAATCCTGTTTCAGGAAAACAGAAGCTGACAGAGCGTAGCTAAAGCCAAAGAGACAAAGTTATTTAGTCTTAGTTTGAACATGTTAAAGAGTAATAGATCTACCTTTTGAATTCAATAGACCATGTCTCGTTCTTGACATCGAAGACAAACTTATCAACAGAGCGCAGCTTCTGTAGGCCACGCTCCAAGTTTTTTTCGATGTCCAGGAGGACATGGGTGAACTCTGGTCCCTGGCAACCACTAATGACTGGCATCCTCCTCTGTTGACCATCATCCCAACGGGCAAATTGATGCTGACAGTCACATATCTGAGGGAAGGCAAGAGAAGACATATAACAAACAATACATACTGTATCAAAAAATATCTAGTGAAATTACAGCTCAAGAACTAAATAAATAATATGTCATGTCCCATTCATTTACACATTCAATTGGACATTTCCTATTATGGTACTAATGTGATACTAGAAATCTTATGCTTTATATAATATGTAAATCCAGAACTGTGTTAGAACTGTGTAAAGAAGACTCAGATATAGGAAGCAGCACCATTTCACCCATATGACTTATCATTCATAAACATTATTTACAACATAAACAACCCTTGCATTGACTTCAGCATTTGTGTACAGGGGTGGTTGCTTGGTCTGACATGGATTTAAATTTACAGAGCTGTAGTGCACAATATGTGTATGTGTATGTGCATGTTAATGTCTCTGTATGTGTAGGTTGGGGTCACCTCAAGCAGGTCACTGAACCTCTCAATGATAGCACCAACAACATGAAAAATGCTCGCTGAGTCTAGGACCCATGCTTGTGGGGAATACCTGACATAATAACAAAGAAACAAAGGAGAGAGAGAAAGAGAGAGGGCGGTGACTATCTTAGAACTGGCCTACACTGAGTTGTTCAGTGTTCACTAAATTGTGAATTTGTTCAAAAACAAAAAGCAGGTTTAAACAACCATCAATTTGGCTCAGTCCTATTCACGCAGACATCTCACATCTATCCTCTAAATGTTATTGAGGATTCTCTAGCCTAAACTCTTCAAATTAAGACTTTTCTGTTGAACATTAATCTTTTTTTTAGTAATAACATCATTTTTGATCATTTATAAACTAGTGGATACCCCTTGAGTACCCACATGAATCTATATGTTGAATCCCTACACAGGTGAGATTACTCCTACTTTTGGTGAATCTTTTTTGTGTGCATGTAAATGTTCTTCAGGGACAGGCAGCACGCAGTACAGTCACTGAGGTTTTGCTTGCTGGAGAACACATAGCCAGTGAAGATACTGTCCAGAGAGATGCTTTTGATGCACAGGGAGACGACCTCATAATTAATCTGCAACACAGCAGAAAACAAACACAGTTATTGGGAGACCAACTTACAGGTACATATTCACATTTATTATATCATATATCATATATGGTTCTGAGTTTAACTTGGAGGAGTAATAGGAGCAATACTGAGTAATACTGTTCCCCAGTGATCTATATTATTAGATTAGAATTAGATTACATTAGAATTACTTTATTAATCCCAAACTGAGAAATTGCATTGCAGCAACATTAATTCACCCGTAGGTAAGTAATATAATAAGTATAATAATATAATATAATAATAAAATAAGCTTTCATTGTATAATGTGATGGCATGTGGCAGGAAGGATTCCTGTATCTGTCCCTTCGACAGTGGAGCAGCCTGTGGGAGAAGCTGTCTGACCATAAGCATCCGGGTGTTCGGTCTGTAGCTTAGCAACGGCGGCGCTTAGGACTTCGCAGACCACTGCTGCATCAGCTGACGGGAGGATGTAAACAGCGAAATCAATGGTGGACGTGAACTCCCTCGGTAAATAGTATGGGCACATCCCCACAGCCAGCAGTTCAATGTCCAGGGTACGGAGATGTTCCCTCACATTCACATGTCTGGGGTTGCACCACCTCTCACTCACATGAAGCCCACCACCTTTCTTCTTCAAACTTTTAGAAGGGTCTCTGTCCCCCCTTAACAAACTGTAGTCTGGAACCTCCACGTTGTTGTTGGAGCAACCAAGTTGCAGCCAAGTTTCACTGAAGCAAAAGATGCTGCACTCACGGTATTCCCTCTGGGTCTTCACCAGCGCTGCAAGTTCATCCGCCCCATTCCCCAAAGACCTCATTTTTCCCATAACAATCGCTGGGACCGCTGGTCAATGCCTTCTCTTCTACTCCCTCCGTAGCAGCTCCTCCGGGACCACAGGTCTGTCTCCGGGCAACAGCACAGGCCTACACAGCGCAATCAGCTGGTCACGGATGTAAACAAAGTCGTTACGCTTATTGGCCAGGGTAACAAAACGTCCTCCGGTTGTCACAACTTTATTGTACAGGTTGTAGGTGTTCCGAAAAAAAATAAGCAAAAAACGGACCATTACATAAACAAAGTTTTAAAAAACTACGGGAGCTGCATCTGCAGGCAGCCACCTGGAGCGGTGCCATGGCAACAAGTATGTTGTTGTGTGTATGTCTAAGTATTATACCTATATAGATAGGTTGCAGGTGCAGCCTTAGATCCAGTGCTACAACCATGTTCCATCCATATGTCCATATATCTCCTATATCCACACTTTCTGTAAATTCAATTATCAAATAGCTGATATAAAATGACCACATGGAAAGGTAATTACGGTTTGAGGCATGATTTGTAAAGTACCTAGGTCTATGTGCCAATGTTGGTTTAAAAACTACTTCTTCCAAGTTTTGGCTGTAGCTGAAACATAAAAGGTAGATCACAGCACGTGTCTGTGTATATAAATTATGCCATATTACTCCCCATTACCCCAATGTAGTAAAATGCAGGTACCTCGTGAAAGAGATTGATAATCATGTCATCTGTGTTGAAGTAGGGGGAGTTGGTCCAGATTATGCGAATGAGACTGAAAATGTGTTTCAGTTTAGGAGCAACTTGGCTAGGCTTGAGCTGGGCAAGCTCTTCACATGGCTCCTTCAGTATAGACAGGAAGGCATGGTTTGATTTGGCCTCCACAGAATACTCCTGGGCACAACAGATACAAAGTAAAGGTTATTATTATTATCATTATTTTGAATTAAGAGATGATTTTAGATTTGAAACAGACTTCCTGTACCTGTAATTTCTTGGCTACGTCGCTGAAGCCCTCTACATAGATAGACTTGGAGAGCTGCAGGATGTTCTTTATGTGCAAGACTCCTGGCTTTTGCAGCTGCCAGCTGATGTGTAACAACTTATCAGAGTGACTCTTCCAGAAGGCTATCTCCTGCAGTGGGCCTCTAGTGTCCCTCATATTCTTCTTCACTTTTTGCTCATTCAACACCTCCTTCACCTGATTTGTCCAGTGGATCATGACAGCTAAAAAGAGGAAGAACAAGTAAGTGCACCAAAAGGGATCCAGAGGTAGGTAGAGATAATGAGAGAAGAAGAGAAGAAAGATAAAAAGTCAGAGAAAAAAAAGAGAGAACAGAGTTGTAGGGAGAAATTTAAAAAGAAAGAGAATGGGTGGACAGAGAGCAGAATAAAAAAAACTATGAACAAGTTGGACTGATTTTTGGTATTTTCAACAAAAACTCAAAGAGCAAAAGATTGACTTTTAGACACAGACCCCACAGAGACAAATGGAAAGAGAAGGATACCACCCCCCACACACAAACACATGCAGAGCTCAGCAGGCTTACTCTCCATTCTGAATAACAGCTTTTTGTCTTTGCTGGCATCCTCAGGGCTGAACTGCTGGCATTCCATTGGGACGTATAGAACTGTCTTGCCCTCCTTCTTATTCACATCATCTGTTCAAAAGTAAAAGTACATGAAATATTAAACTGTAAGACATGTAAAAAAAGAAAAAAACTCAAACCATTATGACAGCCATCCTGTGCACTCTGTACCAACTGAAGCCAAATATGACACATGCTTTTCATGATTCCTTCGGCACCATCCTGACAAGTGGATCTGTTTACCAAAGGCCTTGAAATGACTGTTAGATTACTCTTTAATGACGTACTGCATCTTCTGTTCTCCACAATGATGTTTCCAAGTGTGAGCAACTAACTAGTTAGCCGCAAGCTTCCAGACACGGTGATAATTTTTGCCGTGGTGAAAAAGCAATCGCAGGACAAAACAATTGCTGATTACATAGAAAGTTAAGGTCATGGATATAACCCCGGGTCTCTGATTAGCATGAGGGAGTGTCTCACCATGGGAATGCCTCCTGCGTGACTTCATCAGAAGCTCAAATAACACTGGGCCAGTTCTAACTGGCTGGCAAAAGTGAGGTCTATGACAGGAGGGGATGGGACCCTCCTCCTATATAATAGGCTGACATGGCGTCAGTTGTCATTCAAAATAAGCTCACTTCTCTTCGATAGTAAGAAGGGTGGGCTGGTGAGACACTCAATCTAATCAGAGAAGTCCAGTCAGATTTTCTGAGCAGCTTGGGTGTTTCTCTAAGCCCTAATGAATTCTCCTTCACATCCTTCCTTGAGCTCGATGGAAAACATCATGAGGTAAAAAGTGTTTAGGAAAAGACATTGGTCATTCTTTGACTATTCAACTGTACCCATGTTCCTTGCTGTCAGTGTCAGGTTCCCATTCCTTTCTTTTGTCGGTGCACTTGTCCCATGGTCCTGCTCCTGCTAACTCTCTGTATTTCTGTATTTCGTTGTTGGACTGGACCCATCTGCATTAGGGTTCACTTATTGAGCGACCCACATTTTGATAATACTCCACTACAACTACAACAAAATGCATTTTAAACCTTACTGAGATAAAAGTATGTATTTTAGCAAGATTTATTTTGTGCAGTAACCATTTGCAGTCCCTATTAGTGTGTGTATAGACGTTGGGGCTAATTTTAACTTCACACACTGTTTATTTACAGCACTGCATCATATCCTAGAAGATCTTCATTTGTTCTAGTTTAGAAAGCACAGTATGTTACTTGAAGAATTTTTTTATAGAGATGAACGTATATCGCAGTATAACCTAAAATTTATATCTATAAGCCATCACTCAGCCCTATGAGGAAGTTTCTTACCACTACGGCCTTGTATGGATTGGTTGGTTGTCTCTTTTCCTCTGAGATACCCACCTGTGAGGTTGAGAAGGTAGCAATGCATGTTGTTGGTATAGTCGTCCTTTATGTTCTTGTCCCTAAAGTTGTGAAGGGCCACTGCAGGGGCATGGATATAGGCCATTTTATTAAGCAGGCTCTTGGTAGGGTCACCCCGCACACTGCCAAACTGCACCACCTTATCAAATGTCTCTGCTGTGATTTTGGATCCTGGCTTGCGGATGAAATAGTTCAGGAACTCTGCCACCTGAAGACATACAGAGACAGAAAAGATATAGAGAGTGAGCTAAAAAAATAAACCAACTTTAAAGTCATAAAGTCAGAGCCATGCAAATACTTGTAAATTAATTCAAATGAGGATTTTAGGATACAAAGTGTAGCAGAGAATGTGTTGTACTGGTGAGGGTATGGAGTATTCCACCCGCAGTCTGGCATTGGTGTCTTTGTAGACCACCATAGTTGTGATAGTGGTGTCCACAATAAACCGAACCAAAGCTCTCTCATTCTCCTCTGTCCACAAATCTTTGGTTACACCAGGAAGAGCCACACAACGGATAAACAGCTGGATGGAGGAGAAAGCAGAAAAGGGGGAGGGAGGGAAAGATGGCTGCTTATTTAGTGATATAATGGAAGAAAAAGTAAAAATGATTTACTTCAGTCAATAACTCAGCTTTACCTGACCAACGGTCTTCAAGTATTCCTCTTCCATTTCTTTCAGAGCTTCCACTTCAAACACATCTTTCATTGCAGTTATTGCAACATGTAACTAAGGACACACAAACACACACACACAGTGCAATGCTATGACATATTGTGACCGCAAGTGTATATTTTAAACATTTAAACCTAAACTATCCTGTTGTTTTCCTTAGAAAAAAGTGATGATGTAATGTGTATTGCCTATTTTGGCCAATTTAATGATGTAATTCATTTAAATGGAATAAAAGGCTATTTTCCCATAATTCCTATAGTGCTGCCTGCCTGAACAGTCATATTGAAATACTTTGTCCTTGTTAAAAGTATGATGACAAAAAATGGCAACTCTTATATTCCAAGTGTCTTATTTAATATGTTCTCACTCCTTTGAATTGAAATAGAGGTCATCCTGGTCTGCCAGACTCATCTGATACATCATACATATCTGATACATCACATCAGCGGGACAGTTAGTCAGATTAAAGTCACTTCCAAATGTTTCAAATATATTCAACTTCTGTCATTTTCCCTGTTAAGTTTGTTGTGCATACAACTAAAGACATACAGATTAGTCTGTCTGTCAGCAACAAAGACTTTTTACATCATGTCAGTTCAGTCACATGCTGCTGCTCTGCCAGTGACACAAACTCCACCTCCACCACCATCTACATCTGTCAAACTGTATTATTACATATGCCACAGCTGACACCACATAGACAGAATAGGAGGCCGATAGTTGGTTCTGCTCTCTGTATGTGTGTGTGTGTGTGGGTGTGTGTGTGTGTGTGTGTAATCTTATGGGCTACAGAAATGTGATGGCATTTTATTTAAATTAAATGTATTTTTCAATTATTCCATTCTCACTTGATATTCTGCTTTTCCGGTTTTCAGGGCTCATCATAGCATCTATTTCCAACTCCATATTTTATCCTTGGAACACAGTGCAGTGCAAACACTGGTGTGTAACATTAACTCTATAATTGTAAGTATTTAGATTATTGACTCATTTTCAACACATGCCAGTGATACATAGGCAGCCCGCCATTAAGTTACAAACAAATAACTGTTCTTAACATTAGACGTGTATTATACTACATTTATTACATCTATAGATATGTATTCACTTCACAGTTGAGCCCTGATCAGGACTTTTAAAATATCTTATTATGAGGATTAGTTACTCCGCTAATGGCTGGTTGCTGTTAACAATAAAAGTTCGTTTTTTAGTTTTTCCCAGCTTTACCACAGCTAGACCTTTCTTATTTAGCAAGTAATAAATAATACATTTAGAAAAACGTTTTGTTTTTTTTGTCAGTTAATGTAGCTAAAGTTAGCATTAGCCGTTGGTGACCTACGAAATGAGAAGAGATGCTAGGCAGAGGCTATATGTTCTGAAATATTTAAACACCAAATCAGTTATCATGGTTTTAATCTCAAAATGAGTTCATCTCAAATTAAACCACTCAGTCTGTGTGTGTAGATACAGTTCATGTTAGCTTTAGGAGACACATCCACCCACCTCACGTCACAGCGGAGAGTTAACCGACCGTTGGTTGAACTTAATCGAGGTGCATTCAGGGACAATATGAAATTCCAGAGTCACATACGGAGACAACTACGGAGAACTTCAAAAGGAGAGTGAAAGTGATTTTAAATGCGATATTTTACGTATTACATATCTTTATCGTTATAATTATTTGTATAAGATCGCATTTAGTTTATTACAAATAGTTTGATGGCTATGGATGCAGCTTAGAATGCTATATGATTGAATATTATCAATAAACACATAGTTTGTTCATGTATTCGCGCTTGTGCCCTGCTGGGACACACGGGCACCTTTTGAATACAGCCATTCCTGTATTAAGATAATTAAAAAAAATATATATATTATATTAATTATTAAGATAATTTCATTGTTTAGCAGGTTCGTGCTGATTTGAGACTTAGGATTTCCTATGACAAGTCAATGATGCACAGTCAATAAAAAGTATATATATATATATATATACAGTCATAGTTCACTTACTTTAACTTATATGTAGGGTCATTTAAAAGACAAACAATTAATTTCATAATTTGATGAGACACTGATTTACACTGATTTATTAATTAGCTCCATCAGTTTTCCATAACCACTTGTCCTTCAGAGTTGCACTGGCCTGGAGCCAATCCCAGGTGTCTCTAGTGAGAGACAGCGTACACCTTGAATAATTCTCAAGTTTGTCACAGAAACTTTCTTGCTGGTGCTAGATTCATTTGTGATTGTAACTTGTGATTGGCACTGGCAATAAGTCTTTGTCAAAATTTACTTAAGGTCAAATTTATTATTATATTTTTATTATGTTTACATCACATTACATTTCCATTTAGTCACTTACTGCAGGAACAGTAACATTCCCAGCAGCCTCATCAGTGTAGATGTTGGCTCTACATCAATCAGAATGAAATACTACACATGCCTGTAAATGCATTAATGGCTGTAAACTCTTGATAACAAACCATAAACGTTGTGTCATTTTCCTTATGATTGTGTTCAGTAGATGAATGACTTCCTGGATTGAGGCAGTGATGCCTCAATGATAAACAGACTTTAGACTTCTTTATTTCACTCTGATCCTTCATATGTGGACACAGTTACACATGTAACTATTGATGGGAAGGAATGATATGGCCTAAAATGATGACCTTCATTCAAGGCCTCACTGTTATGAGGAAATAGTTTGAACCCTGCAGAGCTAAGTTTAATAAATGATCAAAATGGTGACTGATCGGTAAGTCAAGGACGTGTTTATCAGAGGTCAGAAAAAGAAAAGCTACTAGATCACAAAGAGCAAGATAAGAGAGAAATGATTGTCATCATTCAACAGATCATATTTACTGGAAGCTATGCACTCTTCTTTATGACAAGAAATCTTCTGCTTTTTCTTTTCTTCCACACTAATTATCTGTTATCTCCTCTTCCTTCAGTCAGAGCAGTTAGGACTCTGCCCTGCTTTTCCCGACACTCCACAAACTTTAACTCACGATCATAAACCTGAACCAGAGCCAGGAAACAGCATAATATCCTATGTTTATTCACATTATATCTCTCTGATGATTATACTTCATAGTTACAGTTTTATAATTAAAACAAGGTTTATGAAGTATGATCACTAGAGATTAAACTGTGATCAGACCAAGCTACAGTATAAAAATGATTGCTTAAATTTTCATCAAAATGTAACTTTATGAAAGATATTCTTCTTTTAAACAGGAACACTGCGCCAAACTCCCTTAAAAACCTTGAATTTAATTTAAATTTGCCCAAATTCTTTCTGCAGTGAAATCATTTGGACAAACTTTTGTCCAAAGCAGCTTCAGGAAGAGATGAGTTACAGAAGTTAGTGGAACAGTGGCAGCAGCTGTATGATGTTTTTCAATCTTTCAGTCTTCTACATCAAATTCACTTTGCTGCTTGTGTACTTTTACTCATGTTGAATTTTGACGTTAACTTAAATGCATTTGAAAGTTTTCTTGCAGTATTGCTGACATCACTGACGTCTCTGTGTCTGTTCATATGTCCTTTACAATACAGGTCCAGAACACTCAGCTTACACACAGACTGCAGCTGCACATTCAGCCCAGTGTCACTTTTTGAAATCATTAACCTGATTTGAAACCACAACAACAACAACAAAGGAGTGGTTTCAAAGAGTTAACATGCTGTCAGGAAACAGATCAGAGTTCAGCTTCAGGTCTTCATGTGCACGCTGCAATCATCTTCCAGCACATAAGCTGAGTCATAGTCAAACGTCAGCACGTTCTGCCACGCACACGCCAGCATACACGTGACTCGGTGTGGCTCAGGTGTGTGTATATAAAGAGTGGGCAGCCTCCTGTCATCACTGCATCACTCAGCTACCTGAACAACATCAACTCACATTTATCTGACAGGTAAGACACCTGCTGAATTTCTTTCCATTCAGTGGAGCTCCTGCTTCTTCTCTCTCTCTCTCTCTCTCTCTCTCTCTCTGTATATTTATTGGCAGTTCTTCTTTCTCCTCAGAGAACAATCTATTGATCGTCACCATGAAGACTGTCCTGGTCCTCTCCCTTCTCCTCTGTGCTGCATTTGCAGGTCAGATTCAACACAGACCATTCAGACAGAACACACACGCTATCATAGAAAAAGACTGGGTTGGCCAGTGGCTGGGGCTGAGGGAGGAAAGTCACATACATACAGATTCACACACAGTGTAATATGTGCACAACTGTTCCTGACAGTGTTGTGTGTTTCTCTGCAGCTCCAGCTGAAGACAATCAAAAGGCTCCAGTGGAGGCTCCCAAGGAAGAGATGGCTGCTGCACCTGGTTAGTGTCCTCTTTAAAGTGTGTTAGAACAGAATGTTCATATGATGTTCATATGTCAGCCACACATTTACTTTGCAGTCAGTCACAACCACAAAAAGTCAAATACTTACAAGTAACAAGAGGTCTGATGAAGCTGTTGATGTTTCAGAGATGGAGGACATGATGAAGAACGATGAGGAAGTATTTGTGCCAGTAGATTCTGTTCCTGTTCCCAGAAACGGTAATGAGAAAGGTCAGAGGTCACTCTGAACAACACATTCTGTGGCAGCTCATAGTCAACTCATTCAACTCATTGATTGTGTTTCTGTGTTTGTGCAGCACGTGTGTTTGAGGAGGCAGCAGCACCTGAATGTAAGATCCACATCACTGTTTTCATCTTTCCTGCATGGTCCTTCAGGAGTGAGGTCACCATGGCAACAACAAGAACACAGTTTCTTACAGCTATCTTCCTCACGACAAAAGTGTCATGTAGAATGTCCAAATGTCAAACTGACATGCTGATAGGACCATAGCAGTGTTTCAGTATGTGTTGTTGTTCTCAGTGTATTTCAGTCAATGTGCTCCGTTGAAGTAAAGTCAATGTTGTCCTTCTTCTGTCTCTCTGTAGCTCGCTTTAACTTCTGTCCAGACGGCTGGTTCAGCTACGGCTCTCGCTGCTTCAAGTTCGTCAATTCTGCCATGTCCTGGTACAATGCTGAGGTACTGCTACTGTAACACTTCTATGTTGGTATTGTGAGCAGTCAGCCCCATTAAGCTTGTACACACTGTGTGCACCAGTGTGGATGGTGATGGTATCTGTTAGGAGGTCAGGCAGTCTGTCGCCATCAGTCCATGAAAAGTTGAGCTTTATGTTCATGTAGAAGCTGGCCACAATTCCATTTGGAGGAAGAGAGTGAAGACATGAAATGACACAACAACTATTTAGTTGTAAAGCCACAAAGACCCCTCTGTGCTTCCTCTGTCCAACAGGAGCATTGCAACAGCCTGGGCGCCCACCTGGCCTCAGCCACCGACCCCAGAGAATACAGCTTCCTCCAGCAGATGACACAGACAGCCGGTCAGAGCTTTGCATGGCTGGGAGGCTTCAACCTGCAGGTCTGAACTCATGAAGTAATACCACCTCAGTCAGTCCAGGTGAAACCCAGGACCTGGTCCAAAGGGGTCTAGACTTACTCTAGATGTATGTGAGAGCAACACTTCACTTCAACACTCATGCTCTTTGTCTCTCAGGGCCGGTGGATGTGGATTGATCGTGAAGGTTTCTATTACACTAACTGGTACTCCCAGTCCTCCACCAGCAGCAACCCCTGCATCTACTTGCGCTCCACCAGTAAGTCCACCTGTTTGACTTATCTGAACAGCAACAGCAGCCAAACTTTGATCAGCTTTTACCTGTTTTTAATGCTGTTTTCCCACAGAGAATAGAACGTGAAGAAAACATAATTGTAACATTGGCTAATGTGTTAGTTCATATGACATGTATTTTGTGGCTATCTGAATGAATGGAGTGTTGATGTGTTTTCTCTCTTTGTAATCAAATTTCAGCTGGATGGAGTAACTCCCAATGTAGCACTGCACACCGCTTCATCTGCTCCAAGAACCCGTTCAACTGTTAAACATACTGAACATCTGGAGCCTTGGCATGGATGGAGTTTTCCATCGTGTATTCTTAAAAGGGTCAAATGAATCATTCATTATTAAATCATTCATGAAATGAATTAAGATGTTTTACTAAAGCTTTTTTGTTTGTGACTGTAGCAGTAGGTTTCTTTTCCAGAATAAAGAGTTCTAAGAATGAAACAATGTGTGATCTTTCTGTAACAATTTGGTTGATGAAGGTTGTTGAAGTCCAGCTGTAGTCTGAAGAGTGAGTTGGTGAAGTTTTTCAAAGTAGATTTATTCACTTTATAAGACACTGTTGCATAATGAGATGAAGTTTCTACTTTCTTTGACACTACTCAGAGCAATTTTACAAGGTGAAGTGCTGAGGATGAGTTGCAGAGTCTCACAGCCTGATAGCTGACATCATTCAGCAGCACATACTTCTGTATTGCTTGTCAGAGGGCAGTAGGGTGAACAGGCTGTGGTTGGAGTGGGTATTGACTTTACACCCCATGACCTTCTCATCTTTTATGACTGTACATGAAGCTGTTCTGTCACTTGAGATCCAATGTTTGAACATCTGGGGAAGAGCATTTGGGGTAAAGGGTTTATTGTAGGATATTCAGAGTAGTCTGTATACTAAACCACATTTCTCATGTAAATCAAGTAACAGTTTCACTAGCACGGACCACACCATCAACAAGATACGTTAAAATTATGTATTGACAAAATGAATGTGGATGAAGCGTGATCTCATGAGTTCTTGGGTCTGATGCTGCGGTGTGGGAAGCTTCGGTAGAGAATCCACCGTAGCACCCGGGCATGATGGACCCCCCTGACAGACCCTGGGAAAGAGAGGAGAAAAGGTGAAAGTCATGGGATGGGTGGGAAGGGCATGCGGAATACAAGCGTGAAGGGAACCAGAGGATTGGGAGGCTACTAACAGGACTGTCGGAAGAGGTGCGCTTGAGGTTTGGTCCGGCTCCTGAAATTACACTTTAAGCTTTACGCTTTATTTTATGATGACATCATGATATTTTTCTTTCATATCAGTAACATATTATGTAATTATGCAGACATTGTCTAAATGATGGGGTAGAGGAGAAAGAATATTTGTACACACCTATCATCAACACCATCAGGATCCAAAGGAGAGTCAGATGTTGTGCGTTGTCAAGCAGGTTGGAGTGAAGTGGAGGTGTGTATACAATAAATATACATGCTTTTCGGTAAAACACAGCACACAGTTATACACAGAGATATAAGAACCAGAGAGAGTGTGTGCACTACTGCAGAAATTCAAAGTTGCCACTTACAAGCATGTGTGTTTTGACCAAAGTCACAATGATTTGACAAGTTTACTGACAGAAAAAATAGAGGCCATTGAATTTTTAACAGTTCCTATGTGACATTTTTATCACTAAATAGTGGTCCATAAATTAAAAGACACAACAGCTCCTACTCTTCCTCTCCTGCAAGTTTAAAAAGGCTACAAAAGTTCAAATCAAATCAAATTTTACTTACACAAAATCACAGAATACTGAAAAAATCTGTACATGGTTGATTGCTAGAGTAAAACTTGAATGTCAATGAATTACAATAAATGGTAGAATGATTAGACAGCCAATGCAAGCCTCCTGCAGGACTATCTAAAGACCTGGTGCAAATACAGGGATATCTGGGAGATCAACAGGGACTCCTTTATACAACAGTATGAGCAGCTAAACCCACCAGTCGCTTCTTTTCAATCAGAAATAAGCAGGTGCGGTGCAACAAAAACTCCTTTTTAAACATCATTCTTTATTTGACCTGTTTAAGAAGTGTCAGTGAATCTTTTCATGCTTTTTCTGCAAAATCATTGACATACTTTTGTAACCTGTAAGTGGCAGGAATTTAAGATTAGACTATGACGGAGGAAACTAGTGACCTTTAATAGTCACCAATTTGCAGAAATGTATAGTAACGAAGTGGAACTACTTAAGTACTGTACTTAAGTACTAAAATGCAGTATCTGTACTTTTTTGGAGTATTATTTTTTTCCCCAACTTCCACTTTTACTGCACTACATATTTTTGATGAATTTAGTACTTTTACTCCGATACATTTTTCATATGCTGAATCGCTACTCGTTACTATTATAAAAATGTTACCAAGCATACCAAACTCATAGCCTATCAATGCCAGAGCGATAGGTGGCAGTGTATAAGAAGACCGCATGCTCCCATCGGCCTTTCGCACTGCAACCTGCATGCATTGTGAGCACTCAGCGTCAGTCGACTTCAAGATGGAAGAAGACCCAGGAACGCTACCAACACCAAGTTCTTCGACTTCGGATGGTCGTGGCGAGGATGATGAAAGCGACCAGCCCTGGCCCTACTTAGAGTCCATGTTTTCATTTGACGGACGAAAAGACAATTCTTATCGAATGAAGTGCCTACTCTGCCTCCCGAAAGATTGTGAAATAATGGCCTTCAAAAATTCACCGTCGAATTTGAAGAAACATATCAAGGTAAGTTACAAATACAGCTAATACACATTATGACACATCAGCTTGAGCTATTAAGCGCTAGCAGCTAGCTATCCGTTACCTGTTCGTGTGACACGCATGCCCCGACATGCCGTGAATGTGACTTTTCAACATAAGCCTGCTCGCAGCTACAGACTCTTTTAATTTGCTATTTGACTAATGGCTTATTTTGGACATTTTGTGATGCATGTAACCTAGGTCAATTTATGACCATTTCTCCTCCGACCTTTTTGGTAATGAACTCGAAGTGATGAACGAGGCATGCTAGGTACTTTGGGATTAACTCACTGTAACCACTGAAGCCCCTGAAAAATGCATCAAATCACACAACATGGTCGTTGTGGGTGTTGTAGGTCGTAATAAAGGTTGTCGACAGTCAAATTGACTCTTTTAAAAATTAATTTTAAGAGGAGAATTTACAGGTTTCTTGCCGTCTGTGCTCGTAGACTGCATTATCAGCCGACATTGGGTCCTAACGTTAGCAGCATGAGGCTACTGTCTTGTTCGTGGTGGTGGTGGATGGTGGACCACAAGGATGTTTTCCACTGTATTTACTTGCAGCAATTGGCAAATTCTACTCTCCTGCTTGAAGCAGGCTATCCGCACACATTTTACACACTGCACATTGCACTAAGTCAATTAATCTTGACGTACCATTGACGTTACAATTCCGACTTGTAATCTTTGTGTACCGTATTTTCCGCACTATAAGGCGCACGTCACTGACATTACCTCGGGAAAAATAATAAAACAGCTGTTTATTAACTTTGGGAGTGGCCTTAGCCTGCATAAAGCCGTCATTTCCATTAAAATCAATATTTCTTACTGACCATGTCATGTTAAAATCTGTGGTTACTGTTATGACCGGTTGAGACTATTGTTTATAATATACTCTTATGTTTTAGGAATGGACTATATCAAACAACACATTGAAGACTTCGTGTTGCAGTCTGGTGAGGTCAACAGGTCGCGCTCATCTGATGAAGAGGACTTTTTTTTTCTGGCATGAGGGGCTCAAAGGCGCAGGACGGCGCCAAACAGCTAGAAGCCTACTTGTCCTGTTCAGCAGATAACCTGGATTTGCTCAAGTCTTTTCCAGCTGTGTGTAAGATGTCTGTTAAGTTAAACACAAGTTTTTGTTGAGAGCTCAGGGTTGTAAAGTGCTCTACTCGTGTTTTTACATAAATGCTAAGTATGTGGCCTACTGGGGGGGTATTCTAAGTAGCTGGTTAAGAGACAACCCTGAATAAGTTCATCTGGAGGCAGTGGTTAACCTGATGATGGAAGAGCCCTTTGGCTTTCTGAGAAGGATGCTTCTGGGCTGTTCTATTATAAGGTTGACCATTAGGTTTGACTTGCCCAGGTTTGTCACTTAGCTATATTCTTGGAATACCCCTCTGGCCTTTGAGATGTTTTAATTTTTTAACACTTGTATGTGGCCTTTTATTTCCTTGTACTGCTGCTTTGGCCAAAGAAGTTGTGCCTTAATAAATATTTGAAATAATATAAACAGTACTTGTACTTTTACTTGTACTTTTACTTTCAGTACTTGAGTAGCAATTTTTTACATACTTCTACTTGCAATACTTAAGTACAAAACATTTTGAATACTTTAGTACTTTTACTTAAGTATGGTGTTTAACGAACACTTCAACTTCTACTCAAGTCAGTTTTTTGATATAGCACTTGTACTTCTACTCCACTCCTTTTATTTCAGTACTTTATACATCTCTGCCAATTTGTCACTTGTCAACTTTTAGTTCTCAGTAGCTGATTGTGTTAAAATGTCTGTACACACAGACCTTGTGTTTTTATTTGTTATCACCAAGATAACAAAGAAAGTTGTTTCATCCTGTCAAATGTGCTATATGCTATACTAAAGCAAGCAGTCACTTTAATGTCCCTCTTATGCTTTTCTATGTCTGTCCATTTTCTGGTTCACTCCAGGTACGCAGAAAAGGTCGATAGTATTGAGCGGGAAAAGACAACAGTGAACATCCAGTTTGTCACCCTGAGCAGTTCACTAATCAAGTCATCGCTGATGCAGCACTGGAGTGAGTGGCGCACCAAACTCACTCAGCTGCTCAGCCACATGGCCACCACCCGCATAAAAGAACTTGATGAGTCGATTGAAGGAGCTTTATTTTGGTGGGCATTTCATTGCTCAAGTTGTTTATGCCAGCTGACTGATTTTATATTGAGTGAGGAGAGTATATGTGATTCTCAATAAGATGTTTGTGGTTTGTATGATGGTACAAAATCACAGAATACTGAAAACATCTGTACATGGTTGATTGCTAGAGTAAAACGTGAAACAAGCTTTGCACAAAAAAGTTTGATTTCATAGACTGAAAATGACATTGAAAAGTGTGAATAGAACAGCTGCTGACAAACATCCTCCTGTAAAACACTGTAGGTCAAATCAAATCAATTTTATTTGTATAGCCCAAAGCCCCAAAACACATTTAGCCTCAGAGGGCTTTACAGTCTGTACAGGGAGTGACACCCTCTGTCCTTAGACCCTCGGTTCCAGTGAGGAAAAACTTTCCCACAAAAAACCCTTTAACAGGGAAAACATGTGGAAGAAAGCTCAGGAAGAGCCACAGAGGAGGGATCCCTCTCCCAGGACGGACAGACGTGCAATGGATGTCACATGTACAGAAGAATCAACACTAACATATTGTACAATTCCAATGAATTACAATAAATGGTAGAATGATTACAGTAGCAGTGGAATCTGTGATAGAGACAGAGAGACACAGATGCACAGCAGCAGTAAATCATTAACTAACTATAAACTGTAGTGGAGATATGGTAACAATAATAACAGTGATGCTATATATGGTGGATGTCAGCAGCAGACCACAGTAGCAGCCATGATCCATGAGAACCTGTTGGACGAGAAAGCACAGAAACTCCGGGGAATAAGTTTAGTTAATAACATGCATTAATGAGACAGGTATTAAGTCTACTCTTGAAGGTGGTGACCGTGTCTGCCTCCTCAACCCAGAATGGTAGTTTGTTCCACAGAAGAGGAGCTTGATAGCTGAAAGCTCTGGCTCCAAATCTACATTTGGAAACTATAGGAACCACAAGGAACCCAGCATTCTGAGAGCACAGTGGTCTAGAGGGGTAGTAAGGTACTATGAGTTCTTTTAGATATGATGGTGGTGATATTTATACTATGAGACATCCATGCATGTGACAATATTTACAATATGGCTTTCCAACATACCTGCAATAGTTATTGTATGCGTGTTGTTTGCATGGTTAGTCCAGTAAGGTGAAGAGACTTGGAGTATCTCATAATTTCAACTTTAATCTCATAATGATTCAGTATGTGGATTTTTTTTTTTCTCATCTCATTTTCTTTCCTTTTACTGGCGGAAATGGGCTTCCATAATTGTCTTCAGCCATGCTAGAAGCTCTGTGTCGATGCATGGAGACACATGGTGGTGCTTTGAGCTAAATGCTAACATCATGCATGCTAATATGCTCACAAAGCCCGTGCAAACATGCTGTTTTACCTGGTTTAATTTTTACCACGTTCACCGCCTTAGATTGTGTTTATCAGATGGGACTGTTATTAGTTTGATAGTTATTTGGTCACCAAACAAAGTATTGGGCAAATTAAAATTTTGACCCTGTAGTGTCTGAGGAGAAGGTCCGGATGAAACAAGTCATTAACAGTTTGTTCTGAGGGTGACATGAATGTCAGTACAAATTTTTGACATGGCAGTCCACGATACTTGAGACATTTCTCTCCAAAACCTCAAATACAAAATGTCAGCAATCACCACAGTAAGATTCATCATCTGGGGACCACGAATATGAATAGAACTTCATGCCAATCTATGAGATAGTTGTTGAGATATTTCAGTCTGGACCAAAGTGGTGAACTGACTGGGCACCATACCATTGCATGGCTAAAAATACAAGCGTCATGTCAATCCTTACAGAAGCAACAAAAAAAACGTATGTACACTGTTGTTGATGCACTATGTGAGTGCTTTCCATCTGCCTCCTGATTATTTTGAGTGAAGAAACAGTTTGTCAGGAGAGTCCATTGCAACATGATATTAATCATGTTTCAGGTGAAGGGCTCACTCTGATTATTACTCCATGCTGTTGTATGTTTTATTGAAAATAAATTATTCAATATTGCTGTACTGATAAATTCATTGCAGATTGCAACAGCAGCTGAATGTGTAAATGTGATGTAAGACACGCTGCAATTTGAAAATCTGTCAAATTTAATTTGCTCAGGTAACAACACAAAACAAGCATATTAACAATAACCCAGACCATCTAAAACCAACAATTAATAATAAACTTAGAATAAATGTAGAGCTACTACACACTGTGTGTGTTGCCTCAGTTCTACAGGCTCATGAGGACAGCAGTCCCTCTCTTGATCCAGTGGTCTGGGGTCTCAGCTCCAGTGTTGAACTGTACGCTGACCACAAAAGATACCTCTGCGGAACGCACTGGGTAGTAGTAACATGGACACTGGTAAATACCTACACACACACATGCAGTAAAATCACAAGGCATGACATCAAAACAGAAAGAGAAAACAACAAACCAAAGATGAAACTAAAACTAAACGAGACAGAAAGTAGCACAGCACTCACTCTTGGCCTCCTTGCGTTTTTCCACAGGTTTGAAGAGGATGGTGGGCATTGGACAGACCATCTGCATGGGCTCAGCTTCCACCAGACAGGTGTTCCTCTTGTCCCAGCCAGCCCCCTCCAGGTACAAACCTCTGACAAATACTCCGTCCTGGGGGGGAGGAGAGAAATGAATATATAAAAGATGAAATAAAAAAACAGATTTGAGGAACAGGAAGAGAGAAGAAATGAAAAATGTGATGGAATCACATCTAAAAAAAAAGGTACTTTACATCCCTTAAAGTGAGCCTGAAGCTAAAATTTGCCGACCTTAGCTTGACTTATCCACCGAGCAACTGGTCATAGCAGACAAGGAGTAAGAGTGGTACAGCTAAAACCCGCTGAGTGTAATGAAAGGGTGCATTTTGCTTTTTTTCAAGTCTCATATTCTCACTTTAAGTCTCACCTAGCAGTCACAGTGTGAATGCATACTCTTACTGTTGTCAGTAACTGTGTTTAATTGAATTAGTAATGTCTGTGCATTTTTGTGTGTTTCAGGCTTATTATCCATGGAGTAATCGTCCTGCCAGTGATCTACTTCCTGTTTACGAGATGTAGCCCCCTTGCTGTTATCAAGGGGATTTCTCCTGCATTGATGACTGCACTGGTCATCTCATCCAGGTAAGACCATGTAACAGTGAAAAGGTAACATTTCTGAGAGATTTACACTCATCATTTTTTCACATGAGCAGTGTGCTAACAAAGGGTGTGTTGTGTTTCTTCAAGCTCTGCCACTCACTTTCCAATGTTGTGAGGAGCGACTTAAGATCGACAAGAGAATCACTCGCTTCATGCTGCCCATCGGGACCAACATCAACATGGACGGAACTGCTCTTTATGAAGTGGTGGCAGTAGTTTTCATTGGCCAGCTGAACCACATCGACCTCGACTTCAGCCAGTTGATTACCCTTTCGTAAGTCCCTCTTCCTGTTGTAGGAAATCATTTTGGTTCATTGTTTGTGTTCATTTTGGTTAAAATATATAATACCTTCAAGAGGAAGTGACTTTAAAAATGCATGGTACAGTTTTATATGTATCTGTGTTTGATCTGCAGTGTGACAGCAGCAGTGTCCAGCATAGGAGCAGCAGGGATCCCAGCTACAGGAGCAGTGACCACTCTCTTTGTTTTGACAGCGGTTGGTCTACCTGCAAAGGAGGCCTCCATCCTTGTGGTTGTAGAATGCATCCTGAACGTAACATCTGTTGTTCAGGAATAAGAAGTGATACAAAGCGTCTCATGACTCTGCAAATGTTTAAAATAAAATTTTTATTTCATTTCTTTAATTATGAAATCCAATTGTGATCTTTTTTGATATGTCAGATATGTCGACCAGTTCCTATTGCTTCCTTTATTACTCATGCTAAATGTGTCATATATTAGCAGGCTAACATAACTGGCAGTCATTGGGTGTAAATGTTAGATAACACTTGAACTAAGTTTGAACAGATGATGAGCTGGTGCTGGTGCTGATGTTTGTGCTTCTCAGAGACCACTGCAACACTGCATTTAACGTCATGGGGGACTGCATTGGCGTGGCAATCGTAAACCAGTTGTCAAAAGCAGAAGTGGAAGAAATGGAGCAGCAAGAACAAGAAAGGATGAGGTACTGCTGTGGAGAAATTGCTAAAAATCAGTGGCACCAGGTCAGGAGGGAAGAAAGTGTTCAGGGGACTCTTATGTCTTATACTGTGATATTTATTGAAGCTTGATCATGGAGAATCAGAGACATTCTCACATACAATCAGGTATGCATATGAGTCGGTCTCTGTTCTGCCCAAGTCATGCTGGTGGTCAGACTTTAAACCCAAGGGAATGCATTAACCCATATTAGTGTTCACCTTCAGCACATTCTAGTCTGGAGCCACTGTTGTCTGTTCATGTTAATGGGACGTCAACAGTTAGCTATCTATTATATGTAGGAGGCAGACATTCAGTTTCTTCGACCCTGGTCAGCAGGCAACTTTGAGATAGGCTGGCACCTGAGGGGTATTGCACAAAACTAGAATAAAGAAATCCAGGATAATTGAGCAAGCCTAGCCTGCTCGGTGCATCTTGGCTTAATTGGTTGCACGTTTGCTGAGCCAGGATGAAAAGGTACGGGTGATGTTAAGCCGGGTGAAGATAGCTGGGATAAGTGCGTGTTCACGGTATACTTAAACAGACCTTGCGATCGCTCACAGAATCACCGATTGAAACACGGATAAAAGTCGCTCTTCATACTTCACGGCCGCTGAACAACAGCTCCTGATGAAGTTGTGTGAAGAGGTGAAAGATATTATGGGGAAAAAAGGCAATACCAATGCAATAATTAAAAAAACGTGAGAAGGCCTGGCAGACAACAACAGCTTAATGCGGAAGTAGTCCAAAACTGTACAATTAATAAACAGTGCTCCACTGGAACTGTCATAATTAGGCTACAATTAAAGGAGTTACTTTTCAAGTCCATCACACTTGGCCTTTAAGTGTGTGTTTTGAATGAATAAAAGTTATTATTGTTTTAGTGCCAACTTTTGTCTTCACATTTTCTTTCAATATGTTTTGGGCCTTGCGAGCGCTTGAGGTCTATAACAATGAGGATATTCAGGGTTGGCAGATGTAGAATTAACTATTTTGTAAAAGAACAATAAAGAATGCATCAGAAAACGAGATCCATTGTGATTCTTCTCAGCTGTTAGCTCTTTAGTAGTAGACTATAGTCTACTACTAAAGAGTAAATAGTCCCAACCTAAAACACTACTAAATAACACACTTTTGTATATACTTAAAAAACATAATGATTAGCACAGTGTTTCACCGTTTACATTGTGTAATATATGTTTCTTTAAAGCAAATCTCATTAAATTAAAGAAAACTTGTTAGAGTATTGCATATTACGCACTCAGAAGATCTAGCAGCATGCACAAAATTTTATAGTACTCAAACTTCACTTAGTAAGAATACACTGAAGTGGTACTGGCTCATTATAGGGGGGAAAAGCCCCTCCAAGGGCTTTTTTGACACTAATGTCATTAACCCAAACGAAACCCAGTAAAGACAGTGTCATTATCTTCAGTTGCAAAGATATCATTTCTGCCAGGCCCCCAGAGATTCACCCAGACCTCATCGTTTGCTGACAGTTCGATCCCAGTGCTCACACTGGCCACTTGGTTTGTCTTATTAGGAATAGAGGTGTCATACAGACTCACTATTTTCTCCCCATTTTTGAATATTGCACACTGCCCACACCCATGCACAGACACATGCACAATGAAGTAATAGAAGCCATCCGCAAGACAGGTGAAGACGCCTGTGCCAGGACTGTAACCTTCTCCCTCGTTGACCAGCACAGTCTTAAACTTCAGGACTCTTCAGACTGTTTTGGATGGCTGTCTCCGGCATTCAGCTCTGCTGTGAAGGCTACAGTGCCTTAATCATGCCTACAATTAGCCACTAGGTGTCAGTATTACATGTACAGTGATGCTTGAAAAGACTTTTAACAGAGATAATTTACAGTTTTGTACAAAAAGTTTAACAAGGGTGACATTCATTGACATTATGATAATTAGGACCAGTGAAAAAGAATTAAGGACTGCATGAAAATGATTGTTGGGAGGAGAGATGGACATTGTTTCACTTCTTCAAAATGCAAGACCCTCCAGTATGTATTGTGTGTTTCTGATTTCTGTTAAGGTGAGGAATAAAGAGACACTTATCTTGTAATTATGAGGAAAAATCTCGTAATCATGAGATGAGGGAAAGTTTCACATTCACTTTGGTAAAGTTGGAAAGATATTGGCAGGATCAATAATTCCTAAGTGAAACCTTAACGCACAAAACATGCACATTTTCAACCGTAGTGAAACAGACAATGAGCTACAACATAATTTTCATCAAAACGAGCCATCCCTGGAGCCACACCAACAACATTAGTGTTTACGTGCAGCCGGCAGTGAAACTACACTGAACGGATTTTTTTATCCAGTGAATGCAATGTGCTTCCGTAGTATTAAATAAGTTGCACTTACATTAAAATATAATTCACCCTGTTATGTAATAATACCACATTTAAAAGTCTATTAAATGTTGACAAACATTGATTATATAGCAGTTTTACCTGTTGGAGCCATGACTTCAGATGATGTTGTAGTGAGCGTCTGTTGAAAATAATAATTAAATAAGTGCATAGAGTAAAAAATCCTAACTCAGAAACAAACCTGGAGCCTCTTACCTGTTGTCTTGCAGAGAATGCTGCAAAATGTCGTAAAGACGAGCAGAGGCGGACTGAAGATGTTCATCTGATATGCCATTTATAGGCAAATGCTTAGGGTGTGGTGATCCAGGGGGGCGGTACAAATGGGGGAAGAAAAAAAAGAGTAACTGGTGGATTTTTCCCTTGACCTACGTTTGAGACATGATGACAAACACACATAGAGTACAAAAGGTTGTAGACATGCAAACATGGAGAGAGATGGGCAGCGCCCCTGAGAAGCGCCCTGCGAGAAGTTGGAGTGGTTTGGTGCCTTGCTCAAGAGCACCTCGGCAGTGCCCAGGAGGTGAACTGTCACCTCTCCAGCTACCTTTCCCTTCTATGTTGCAACTGCACGTCCTCAGAAACTCTCACTTATTGTTGAGTAATTCTAAGAACCGCTGATTTCTTGCAAACTTTGTCAATTATTACAACTTCTGTCTGTAACTAGTGTAATGACACATAATGCATGATTAACAGCTGATGTAATCTGAGAATACATTATCATTACAGTGAGTTATACAATGTTTATTAAATTGTATGCACATTTATTCACAGGGCGATTTATATTTAATTAATTCTTTCACTTTTCACATTCTTGGTTTTTGGAAAATGTAGTTTGTACCAAAGAAATTTTCAGTGACTGATATGTAGGATTTAGTGGCATCAACCATTCCAAGCATGAAGGGTGTTATGGAATTTTCTATTCCTGTAGTGTTCTGAGTGACGCATATATACTTTTAAATGGAAGATAATAAAAGCAACAATAAAAGCAACTAAGCAAAACTAATTCTGGGCGTATAGTATTTGTCTTCTACTAGTCTATCCACCAGCACGAGGTGGGCAGAATGTGAGACCGACTCAGGCACTTCTGATGTATTTTGAGAGTGTCTCTAATTCTCCTTGGCCAAACGTCAATAGACAATACAGCATAAGATCATCAGAGGCTCCTGAACACTTTCTTCCTTCCTGACCTCACCATTGACCTTTGACTTCAGCAATTTCTCCACAACAAAGGGGAGACACTACGGTGACTGCAGAAAACAGAACACTGTAAAAGACCCGTTCTGGAGCCAGTGTTCAGTTTGTCCTGGTACATGTGACATCCATTGCACGTCTGTTCGTCCTGGGAGAGGGATTCCTCCTCTGTGGCTCATCCTGAGGTTTCTTCCACATTTTTTCCCTGTTAAAGGGTTTTTGTGGGCAAGTTTTACCTCACTGGAACCGAGGGTCTAAGGACAGAGGGTGTCACTCCCTGTACAGATTGTAAAGCTCTCTGAGGCAAAATGTGTTTGTGACTTTGGGCTATACAAATAAAATTGATTTGATTTGATTTGAATATATTTGAATTTGAAAATATTATATTTTATATATGAACTGATATAACTACTCTAAACGTTGAAGTTTGAACACTAAGCCGAGTGTTTATTTTTAGTTTGCTCAGTTTCCTTTCCTGCTAATTATTAGCATACATATGTCACGAACCGATGCTGCATCCAGTTCTATGACCCTTTAGACTCTGTGTCCCAACGTTTTTTTAAAATCCATTTTCATTTCAGTTTATTTGTTTGGGACTAACTTCAGGCACATAGACGGACTCTTATGTCACCACATTAACAGCCCCATCCAGTGGATAGTTTGAACCATTACAGAATGTCCACGTTAAGGAGTTTCTGTCAGATGATTTTTCTGCTCCACCAGTCACTCACTCACACATTGTTTCCATTCCCTTCATGAAGCCTCTCATGCATATCAGCACAGAGAGAATCATCATACACAGTGACCTGAAATATATGCAAAGCATATGATAGATTTAAAAAGCTCACAGCCTCAGAAAACTGTCAAAGTTATTTCAAACTGAGGTCAAAAGACTTTCAGAGACATTATATCAGGACCCTGTTTCAACAATTTCTCTCACTGTTCAAAACACTTTAAATTAAACTTAGAACATTTTAAAACAGACACATTAAAGGCTGAATTTAAATTGTGTAAAGTACGTAAGTGTTGTTCTTTAATCTTTCCTATATTTCAAGATGTTCACATTTCACATATTACACTGGAACATGTCATGAAAAGTTCCTTTAAGCTGATCTGAGTTCAACTTTGAAGTTAAACAGGAGAAACAAAGAATAAAATGAATACTCTAAATGTTCAGACACAGAAATCAAACCTTAACTGATGACATCATATTTCATGTTTAAGCAGAAACTTAATTCCAAAATTCTGTCTGGTTCTTCCACCGAATGGGTATTACAGTGATACAAACTGATTCAGTCATCGTACAAAAGCCTCTCACTGTAGGGAGACGTGGCTCTCTGACTTGGACACAAATAATGTTAACATCAACAGTTCCTGTTTTTCTAACAATGAACTATTTTATATTATATTGATCAAACAGTGTCAGAACTGTTCAAAATTAGTCACATTTTGGCAGATAAGTTTACATCTGTCTAAAAGTCAAAGTGAATTTGTTCTACTTTGGACTATATATTACTTAAATGTGGAGTAACTGTGAACCCTATCGGGCTCTATCACATCACCTCAGATATGGTCATTTTCCTGGGGTCCGTTTCACAAAGAAGGTTCAACAAACTCTGAGTCAAATCCTTAACTCTGAGTTGATCTACTCTGGGATAGGAAACTCTGAGTTTTTGGTTTCACCACAGCTGATTTGAGGTAGTTTGATCAACTAGTAGTTTCACCTGAGGGGTATTGCACAAAACTAGAATAAAGAAATCCAGGATAATTAAGCAAGCCCAGCTTGACCTAGCTTGGTCGGCGCATCCTGGCTTAATTGGTTGCACGTATGCTGAGCCAGGATGAAAAGGTACGGCTATGTTAAGCCAGGTGAAGATAGCAGGGATAAGTGCGTGTTCACGGCTTACTTAAACAGACCTCACGATCGCTCACAGAATCACCGATTGAAACATGGATAAAAGTCGCTCTTCGTACTTCACGGCCGCTGAACAACAGCTCCTGATGAAGTTGTGTGAAGAGGTGAAAGATATCATGAGAAAAAAAGGCAATACTAATGCCATAATTAAAAAACGCGAGAAAGCTTGGCAGAAAATAGCAGACCGGCTTAATCCATCTATCTATCACACTTGGCCTGAGTAATAATACTACCACTTGAACCAATATAAAAAGACTGTTGCAATTACACACAGATTTAAATGAGATGAGAAATGACTATATGTCATATTTTAATACAGGATAATTAAAATGACATGAAATGCAACATACTTAGAAAGAGCATGGACATGCTGAAAAACACATTAATTCCTCACAGGATTGACGGTGGAAATACAGGTGAATCACTAGGATTAATCTTAGCCTGGCTGTTAGCCTGGTCTGGAGCAGGCTAGCTGCAGAGAAGAAATCACCATAGTAAATTGGCTGGGCTAAGTTTGAGCTGCTTTCATGCAACCGACTTGAGGCTAAATTCAGCCAGGATAACCAACATATCCCGGCTTAATCCCTTATCTTACTAAATCAATAATAAACTAAATTTTTTATTTTTTTATTGTTTTACAATAGACACGGTATATATATATATATATATATATATATATATATATATATATATATATATATATATATATATATATATATCTGTAATAAAAACAAACACAACAAAAGAGGAACAACATTATATATATATATATATATATATATTTATATATATATATATATATATATATATATATATATATATATATACTCTGTAATAAAAACAAACACAACAAAAGAGGAACAACAGTAAAACACTTCATATTGATGTGGATTCATTTGTGTTACAGATTTGTGTTACATATGCCTGATTTTAGTCCAGCATGTATGAGTATGATGTGACATGTGACATGGTCTGCAGCTTCAGTATCGCCTGCAGGCGTCAGCAGAAACACCTCACGCTGTGATGACTAGCAGCTTGGATTCACCTGACAGACGAATGGAAAGGGCATGTTGCAGCCATGATTGGACCAGCCCTTGTTCTCTGTAAATACATCATCATCATCATCAGATACTGGATGGCAACAAAATGACATAATTTGACTTTGATGGTAGGAATAGTCCTCATCCAGTCTCTCTGTATTCCAATGTGTAACCATAACCAGAATGACTATGACTGTGTGACTTTTCTGTACTTACCTTGAGAGTTGAGCTGTAGGCACTGGTATTGGTCAGTGGGGGCCGCTGCTTCCCAGTTATGATAGTTGAACACTGAGCCATCTTCCCATCTCCATTCATCCTGAAGGACATCACTGTTACACTCCCCTTCATTTCACAGTATTTTCACCATCTCTTCATAAACACTTTTAGTTTAAATCAGCTTTATGTAGGATCTGAACTACTCAGACTGTTCTACTGACAAAGTGTAATGCCAGTTTAAAGAAATTCTAAAATCACATATGGGCTTTAAACTCATACTCATGTGCAGACTTCCGTGTCTGTGAGGTGAAGCCAAGACGGAAGTGAGAAAAAATGCAGTTCCTTAAATGTCTACTTGAGGCTGGTTACAGAACATTTCAACCTCCAACCTACAAGTCCCCATGTTAAAATGTCCAACCTCACAGCAATAAACATGTTTACAGCCTGGTACAAAATACTGTTTTAACTAATCTCCAACTGTACTGAGGGTAAATTTTCATAGAACTCGCCTGTTCAAATTATACTAAGGCTTAAAGTTATGCAGAATTAACAGTGTGGATGCTTTGATGGACAGGTGGGTGCCATTGCAGGTGGCTAATTTGAACAACCAGGCTTCATTCATCCCGCCTTAGCTCCACCCACAATCAATGGCCATTTTTGAATTAATAGGGAAGTGGCAGAGTGGCAAGATGGTGGTGGTCAGAGCCACCACACTGAGCTTCACAACGGCTCTTCCGAAACCTCTAAGTGATTTTATGAGACTGTGTCCACGTTGTATAAAGTCTATGTTTTAAACCAAGGATGGACCAAAACCCTGCTGGAAATCTAGCCCTGGCTAGATCTAGCTCTATCTCTCTGTGTTCACATCCCACCTAATGCGTGGCAGTTGATGAATCACTGAGAGCAGCAGAATCACCATAGTGTGTTACTTTAATAACCTTTTTTAAGGTCTTAAATAAGCATACTTCAAGTATGTACCAATGTCAGAACAAACCTGGAAGTGGAATCCTCCGATCCAGGCGAAAGTGTGACCACCACTCTTGACCATACGCTGTAGGAAATTATACTGCCAGATGTCGTGGACGGAGGCCAGGCTGCCGCCATAGTTAGCACAGAAGCTCTACAGGGCAAGACAGGATCCGTTTGTTTTGTTTTTATTTAAAATAGTCATAAATGTATTCAATTAATCCCATGAAAGAGCTACAAAGGCCTTTTTTTGCATTATGAATATTACATTATTACCTCAGCATTTTTCCAGGTATCATGGTCATTGCCTAAGTAGTAGCAGTTACCACGGAAACTAAGCCACCCATCAAGGCAAAACGAGAAACGAGCTGGAACAATAAAAATTAATACAATAATGTATTTTTTTCCCCTTTTAAAACGAGAATTTATTCACTATCTCAGGACATGAAGAATTCAGTATTTTTAACAGCCTCTTGTGTTGCTGGGTTTTGTGTCATTGTCTTACCTTGTGGTAGAATAGCTCTGCCATCAGCAACAGCGCCTTCCTCTGTCAAACCCAACAAAACAAAGTCTGTATGGTGAACTGATTCATTGTTGTTGTGAGATATGAGTCACATTCATGATTTTCTCTCTTTAGATCCAGCTGTACAGAACACTAACATTTTAAAGGCCTAGTTTGTTATTTTCATATTACTGTACTGTGCAGTTTGTCACAGTCTATAAATATGTGCAATGTATGTGCGAATTACTGATTGTTGTAGGTCTGTCAGTTGTGTCCAGAAGCATTATGGTTTGCTTGATAACACTCCAATTGGAAATCAACAACTTAGTCAAAACAACAGATTCTGTTTTCTTCTTTATCTGTACTGAGTGGTGTCATAATAAAAATTGTGATCAAATATATTGTCTAACATTTTCCATGACAGAAACGAGACTGACTTCATTTAACAATAACTTGGACGAAGTCTCTAAATGGCTTAATTGTTCATGGCAAAAGGGGTCCACGGCTGTAGAGCTTGAACATGATAGGAAAAATCAAATTTCAAATATAATGCAGCAGAGAGTATAGTGTCTAGTAACGTTATGTTATGTTAACGTAATGTTAGCCCTGCAGCTGCAGACTCTGCACATCTGAAAACACCTGTACACAGACCAGCCATAACATGGTAAATGGTAAATGGACTGGACACGAAGAAGTTTGATTTGTGTCCGATAATTAGAGAGAGAGAGAGAGAGAGAGAGAGAGAGAGAGAGAGAGAGAGAGAGAGAGAGAGAGAGAGAGAGAGAGAGAGCTTTGCTAGAGAGACATAGAGTAACAACACAGAGAGCGAGTGCCGGCCTCAATGAAGCTGTTATTAATCAGCAAAATAAAGAGTTTTTTCCTGATTGTTTCACAGCGGTTACATTCAGCAGGTGTAGACACGCCCACAGCAACCAGCTCCCTACATGGTTGACCTACCACACCTTTATGTGATGGGGTCACTGCTTGTAATTTTGCAGTGTTATTAGTGTTTTTACGGATGGTAGTGCAGTGTCCCATTGACCACAAGCCAATGAGCAGTAGGTGTGCAGGAGCACTCTAGTTTTGAATACAGGGGGCATGGAGACAGAGGAGACAGTAAAAGATAAATTGGATAACCTCTTGCTATCCTGATCACCATGCTAAAGCACATACAAGATGCTATACACATTTATTCTGATATCAGGTCCAGCTGATTTTTAATGTTTTGTGTGATGTAATGTTTTTGTGTTTTGCACATCTGTGCAAAAAATGGAAACACCTTTACAGAGAAGGTGTCTAAGACCAGACACCTTCTCTGTAAAGATTTACACATCACGTCACATTCACACACACATTCATGATGACAGAGGCTGAAATTTGGAGTTCAGTATCTTGTCCAAGGACACTTTGACATGTGTTCTGCATGTAACATAAGTCTAAGAGTAAATCTAAATATAGCTGACAGAGTTAAAACTCCAAACCCCCCTCACAACCCATATGTTCATAATAACTACCCATACATATACATACAAGTATTTGAATGCATCAGTATTCTGTCTCACCTGTTGCAGCCCTGATGGACAGGGCGACAGAGAGGATGACAGAGAGGATCAGGACAGACTTCATTGAAGGAGATAGAAGCTCACAGATCTGCAAGTATACGTGAAGGAAAAGACACAAAATGTAAGAAAAAGATATGAACACAAAATGAGAACACTGGAATATCAGGACTCACGGAGAGAAGCAGCAGTCAGTTTGCAGATTTCAGGTGGGTCAGTGATGCAGTGACGACAGGCAACACTGCGCACTTTATATACACACTGAAACACACTGAGTCACCTCCTTTACGTCAACAATAAAACCTGTGGACTTTGGCTTCTGTGTCAGTGCCAAGTTGTGCTTCAGGAAGACAGAGAGATTTTCCCACCAATATTAATAAAATGTACAATGGTCAATAAAGTGCTGGAATTTCCCGGTAAACCCTTCATGAGTATTCAGATTTACCATGCTGACTCAATCAGAGTGAAAAACATTAACCAAATATCTAAATATAATCAAAGAATGAAGGAAGTAAAATGTCTTTGTCAAGTATTTCTGACTGTATTTGATGGCTGTAATGAGGCTGACTCAGTCAAGGAAACAGGCGAGATAAAAAAAAAATGAATAACTGAGACTTCCTTCTGGAAAATTATATAAAGTTCCTGATGCCATTTACCATTTACTGTACCACCTGTACGACCTACAGGAGATCTAATACTGTGTATGGCAGGAGGAGACAAAGAGCCTTGAAAATGAGTGAGCAATGTGGATTTTTAGAACTTTTCCACTGAAAACAGCTGCCAGCCATGTCCAAAAACTGTGCTAGGACAGCAGGGCGAGCAAACCAAAACAGCTGAATGATGAGCTGAAACTCATAGCACCACAAAGCCTCAGGTTTACATGATAATATTGATATAGCCACTTCAAATATTTCTGTGTTTGTATCAGTACAAAATATTTGAAGTGAACTTAGTTGTTATGTGGTTATCATCAAAGGGCCATTGTAGGATATTAACCTAACTCATTTCATCCTATGAACTGATCCCTCCTTCATTCAGTGGTCTTTAGTAGGAGGAGACCACTTAGCTGGATTTATTTCACATTTCAAAGTTCACAAAAGCTATTATCAGGGAGTCATAATGAACCTTGTGTGCAGTTTAATGCATGCTCTCAACAGTTTGGAATGTTGTCTATGCCTGTCTGAGGGTCACTTTGTCACTGACCCAAGGAAAACGTCTGCCACTTTTTCATTCTGTGGTTGGAGCAGTCACATGCTTCTCTTGCATTCATCCACCCATTTCTGGGACACACTCTTAGAGCTATAATCCTTATGGAACATATATTGATACAAAAGTTGATCCATTCTTCCATCCATTGTTGGAACTAATCCCAGCTGACACTGGGTGAGAGTCAGTGTACACCATGGACAGGTCGCCAGCTGCAGTGTGTGTGTGTGTATATATAAGGTGTGTCTACTGGACCAGAGAAAAATCATTTGAAAATTTTTAATACATGTCATTGCCATAGTGAGCACCCAGACATCTGTTGTTAGTTATTTTTAATAATCAAAATCCATCATGATCCTCAAAACCTCCTGGAGCAGGACAGACTTCTAAATGCCTCAAAAATAAATAAAGGTGCCAGTGCTGGAGACTACACAGAAGGAAGTATGTGTACTGTCACAGTACTGGATGACTTTATTTTAGCTAGAAGCCACAAAAGGCTGATCACATACATCCTGTCATTATCTAACACCATCTCTCACACACACTTGAATTAATAAACAAACATGATCTGTGAATCATGACTGACATGCTAACATTAGCACATGATTAATTGATGCGGTGCTTACGTTCCCGGTGTAAGTTAGGCTTTACGAAAAGGACCAGAAGTTCACCACATTCATGATCAGGAAGTCAAGAGTGGCACAGCTCAAACTCGTCACCATTCCCAGGAGTTGACAGCGGCCGTGATAGCTGTGAAAATGGATAAGATGCTTCAGTGTGAGCTGCAGCTACAGCTGAAGGAGTCAAGATTCTGGACGGACAGTGTGACAGTACTTAAGTATATTGAAAATGATACTGCACGCTATAAAACATTCGTAGCCAACAGAGTCACATTCATTAAAGAAGCTACAAAGCCATGGCAATGGAAGTACGTGAGTACAGCAGACAACCCTGCAGATAAGGCGTCAAGAGGGTTAGTCAAGAGTCAAGAGTTTGCTGCAGAGTAAGAACTGGATACAGGTGCCAGAGTTCCTGCTAAAGCCTGAGGAAGAATGGTCTGAACGTCCAGACCAGCCTTTTCACTTAGAAGAAGATGATGCAGAGATCAAAACTTCAGCCCAGGTGTCTCTAATACAAACAGATGAAACATTGGATGCAATGACTCAGTTTGTACGCCACTTTTCAAACTGGTACAAGCTCAAGAAAGCAACAGCTTGGAATCTGAAAGAAATCCTGCTTAACATGAGACAGAAAAGAAAAGAGCTTCAAGAAACAATACAAAAATGTGGCAGCAACTCATCTAAAGCAGAGTCTTTGCTCCAGCAAAAGATGCTCAATTACAAGCAAAGTCTTGAAAAACAAGTTCTCACCACTTAAGATCTTGATGCAGTGGAGTTGGAGTCGGAATTTGCATATGTCAGAAATGAAAATATGCAGAGGAGCTTAAAGCCCTGCTGGATGGAAAGGGTCATGTAAGGAAAGATAGTCATATCTTTAAGTTGGATCCATGTTTGAAAGATGGAGTGCTAAGAGTAGGAGGACGGCTAGGACAGTGCAGTGCCATTGGACACCAGACATCCGGTTATCCTGCAGAAGGATGATTGGGTTGCCAAGCTTATTCTCCGTCACATACATGAAGAGACAGGACACTCAGGGAGAAATTACATTCTCCCAAGACTGAGACAGAAGCGATTCAAAGAATAATTTGAGTGTAGCACATGCAGAAGACTACATGCTAACACAGGTGAACAGAAAATGGCGCATTTGCCAGAAGATTGTTTATTGCCAAACAAACCACCCTTGACAAACACTGGCGTGTATTTCTTCGGCCCATTTGAAGTCAGTAGAGGTCGCAGCAAAGTGAAGAGATATGGAGATACATAGAGGTGGCACACTCCCTCGACACCAGCTCATGTATTAATGCACTACATTGCTTTCTAAGCAGAAGAGAAGAAGTGTCTGTCAATGGCACTAACTTTGTTGGTGCGGAGAGGGAATTGAAGGAGAATCGATGCTAAGAAGAGGAGTCAAATGGGTATTTAACACTCCTGCCGGTCTGGGAACGCCAAATAAGAACAGTCAGGAAAGTCCTAGATTTCCTGTTGAAACAACAGTTATTGGATGATGGAGTTCTCCAGACAAAACCAGGCAAATCCCCCTCAGAAAGAACACTGTACCGTCCAATATCATTAATGTCATGTGACACCAAAATTATATGCAAGGCGCTGACTAGGTGGATTGAATAATTCCCAGCCTGATTGCTAATACGATGAAAAAATAGGATGGTGACCATCTTTATAACCCTACCTTAAACTTTTGAAAGTTCGTTAGTTAGTTCAAGTGGATATACTGGATTAGTGGATTGAGACTGTCTTAAAGACAAAGGAATGAATAGAGAAGCGCTTATCTTACTTTATTTGTATATAATACATTTATTCACTTATGATGTATAATACATTCATTCATTGTTTTATGTATAAAACATTCATTTATTTATTACGAATTTAAAAAAAAGCTTGCCAGCAAGACAGTTCTGCATAGCTCATGATTTTATGAACATACAGTGAATAACATTCATTAATAAAAATATTATTTTGCATTTCCCAAATTATTTTGTCACTTACATCCCGTGTTGGTTATAAGAGGTACTTTAATTGCAGCGATAATTATCAACATGGCTTATTATATATATATATATATATATATACAGTCCTGTGTATGTTTTGTTTGTCTCCTCCACATATTTCCGTCACATTTGGTGGAAGAAACAAAATGGACCAAGAACAAATTCATTAGACTTTTAACATATGGACATTTACAACTTTAAAACTTTCGAGCCATAGCATTCATCATGCAATATCATTTTCATTTCCAATGTCACCAAATTATAGAATGTATGGTGCCAAACCAGTCCAGTTATTATACAGTTCAATATTTCTCATGTGCAGACTCAAACTGACATTATCATCAAACACATCACAAACAAGAGAAAGAAACAGCTGTCAGTATTTTTTCTTTTTTTTGGAACATCACTCTAACAGGAAGAGGGTTGTGCATTGTTATGGGCTATTTTTAGAGGCGGACTGGGGCAACAAATATGTGGTTTGGGTCTTGTCATGGTATTGCTAAAAATATATATATACCACCAGATGTCTTATCAACTTTTATGAGGGGTAATTGGTCTGACTCATTTTCAATGTTGCACGCAAGTTTTCTCATGCTCACACTCATGGCACCTGTTCATGAAGCACTGTCACTGTCACTGTCTCTCACTTTGTGTGGTTTTGATGGAAATCATATGAACAGTTTAAAAATAACTTTTGACATTTGTGCAGGTAAGACCTCTCTGGATTGTTTCCAGTGAATATTAGTTCTGTCTTTTCTTTCTCACGTTTTGTGTCAAGCAAGTGATGAGATGATCCTCAGGAGCCCATTCTGGAGCATCTTCTGAGTCTGATGTAGTCCACCACAAGAACAATCAAGGCCAGGCCAAATACAGTCAAGAATACCAGTCGTACCATTATTTCAGCTTTACACCAGCTGCTGGTCTCTGTGGGGATGAGATTGACAAAGAGAGTACTGTTTTGACCTTTGAAGATAATCTACCTGACATTGCTAGAGTGTTAACACACCAAACGTTTGGGGGTTTGGGTGGACTAATAGGTGCTTCAACAAACAGTGTTTTCATTTGTTTATATTTGAATTTATTCTGCGATCATGAAGCAGTCAACGATACAAGCAGTCCTAACCTCAGGAGCAGTTTCACTCTTGTCTGATTTAACTAACACAGTAGGAATGTGACTTTAACAGCATTACTCACCTTAAAACGTGATTTGTTCACAGAATGAATGTTTGGCTGACAAATCTACATTTACTATATCCCATAATTATCTGCAAGCTAAGTAAATGTGGTCTTCAGCACTCCAAACATGGACATGAAGGCACCAGATAAACATTTAGTCAAAGTATATTACATTTCCATCAGGAGTAGAACAGTAGGATAAACAACATGGGCATATATGATCTTATGATGCTCTTTCCTTTGGAGCCCCAGAACCCACCCCCTCCCTCCCATCTCCACACATCATCATACCTCTGTCTTGGCATGTGTCCTTAGCATGGAGTCTGACGGACTTTTCTTCAACAGGGTTTTCAGCCACGCAGCTGTAGCCACCTCCATCCGTGGAATCTATTTCCACAGCAAGAGACAGCTTGGAGGACAGATCAAGACTGCTCGTCTTCTTCAGTCTGTCTCTCCCTCTGTACCAGGACAAGGTCAAATCTCTGCTGTTCTCCACAAAGCACTCCACTGTCAACAAACTACAACTTCTGTTGATCAAACATTGATTGACACTGATGGAGAGAGGGTGGAGAGGACCTGGGGAAAGAATAATAGTGATTTCATGAATGCAACTGTGATGGGGGTTTTAATTATTTTGAGTGTTTGTTTAGTGCTTTGCATGTAGTGTTTTTTTCCTATGGCCCCTGAACCACAACCCTCTGAGCTAAGTAAGAGCAGATGTAGCTGATGTACAGCTGCTTTACAGCTGTGTAAAGGCAAAACAGTTCCCTGTGGGACTTTCCTTCTTAAATCAGCTCACTATTTTACACTATTTCCCACTGTTTAACTGTGGGCTGAATCCTGTCATTGGTTAACAACTGACTTTTATTTTGAAATATGTCTGTGACCCCGCATCAGCACATCAGCAAGTTACCAGTCATGCACAGGTAAGAGGTGTGTTTACTGATTGTGGATTGTCTCTCTCCTTCTACCTGTCTCATGAAATAGATGTGCAAAGTGTTTCTGTGGTGCAGAGCACTTTGCATTATCATAACTCTGTATCTGTCTAATAATGTCTCTATCTCTCTATCATTTAATTACTATCCCGGTTGAATGGCACACATCAGTAATGTATTATCAGCAACATGGACTTAGTATATATTGAAAGTCAGTAAGGAGGATGGATGGATGGAGATTTTTTTGTTTTGTGCCTCCAGTGAGTCTTCACTCTGTGAACCATGAGTGTTCTGTGACCTGTGGAGTGAAATATTCCGTGCAATAATCCACATGTACTCACTGTAGACAGTCAGGTTGAATTGCAGAGAGATGATTTTGGTACCAATGGACTGGTACATGTAAATACCAGAGTCACTGGCTCTGAGCTGTGTGATGGTCAGAGCTCCGGGCTGACTGTACAGCATCAGCCTGTTTTTGAAACGCTCATCATAGTCAGTCGTTACTTCCCTCCCCTTCAGGTTGGCGATGCGCACCTTTGGGATCTGAGGTCCAAAAGTCCAAACTATCTGAGTGTTACTTATGTGTCTGGTTTCTGTGGTATTTAGGGTGACTGTAGCCCCCTCTCTTGCTTTAACCACTTCCTGTCCTTTGTCCGCTTGCACACAACACAACAGAACTGAAAGAGAGAAGAAGTGGCAGTTAGAGTTCCTGATCAAACCATAGAAAATAGTCACAGATTCCACTGAAGTTTATTTTAAGCGAGGCTTTGTATCAGGCTCAACTGAGGACACTTCAAACAAGCTTTGGACATGATGACATAAAACATCAGTGTGTGAATCTACAGACTGAGGTGTAATCTTGTCAGTCAAGATGGAAAAGGTGCCAAAAAAATGTATCTTTGACACAATCTGACCTGCGTGGCCTGCGTATATATATATATATATATATATATATATATATATATATATATATATATATATATATATATATATATATATATATATATATATATATATATATATATATATATATATACACACATATATATATATACACACACAACATATATATATATATATATATATATATATATATATATATATATATATATATATATATATATATGTGTGTGTGTGTGTGTGTGTGTGTGTGTGTGTGTGTGTAAAATATTTCAAACTACCCAAACTCCGGTTATCAGGTACAAATGGAGAGGACGAGGACACGTCACCTTGTAAAGACATAAAATGAAATGTTGCACAAGAAAACTAGAAAAAAGAGTGTAACAGACCTGTGAGTGATTCATATGTAATTATTTTTTATGTTGTTTATTAGGAAGGCATTAAGCCCAAAAGGACCAGCCTCCCTCATACAAGGACAACTCAAAACTGGACCACAACATCTGATGCAATACATTTAAATCACCTCAAAAAACAATATATAACATTCATTGTAGAATCTGAAAAAAGGCTGATCCAGGATTTCCAACCCTGCCACCACACCCTGACTTTCAACTGCTTTATCTTACCTGATATACAATGACAGACTATGAATTCTTTTGTTAATTGTCCTGTATTTACTTGTTTGATGTGCTTTTATGTCTTTCGATTGCAGCAATAAACAGAGCTGTGTTAACACACTGTGTTAATGAAAGTAAAATGATATTTAATTGAATCAAACAGAATCTGTAGTGTAACTTCTCAAAACAGACCGCAGGCTATATTAGTGATCCATTTGGCTCTTCTATAAGGAAGTAAGCCTGATACCAAGAAAAGAGAGGATTTCAAATAAAGAGTGCTCAGCTACAGGGCAGAATCACTGATTGCTACTCATTTATGGGCAAAAACATCTGCAAATAATTTGTTGATTAATGCACAACAAACGGCCCATTCAAAGGTTATTCCTAAGAAAGCTGCTCAGTGATGCATGAAGCCAAATAAAACTGATTTCTTACATTCTTCTTATATTGTATTATTAGAGTTTCAGAAAAATAAACCAATGAAAATGTATTGTATAGTTGTACTGTACACGGCTTCTGCTCTGCAAACCTCTGCCCTGCACAGCACAATGACACCCAAAACAAAACAAAGCAAACACACAAACACTTTTGGGCATAAAAGCCTCTGATCATCTGCATAAGGTCCGGCTATTATGTGGCCCTTGGAGCATCTGGATTGTTCTACAGCCACTTTTTATTTTTTTGTGAACATCTGCTAAGGTTTTTTTTTGCACCCTGGTGCATGTAACAATGTCACCATTGCTGCCATTAGTCAGTTGTAATTGAGCCCTGCAGAGTTAAGACAGAATACAACAGAAATTCCACAAGTGAAACTGGTTTATTACAAGAAATGACCTTCAACAGAATCAGTTTCACATGTTAGCTGTAACCATGACAGCGTTATACAGCAGGCTGAATAAAGGCAGATGCTGCAGATGGAAAAACAAGCCTAGCCACAACTGAAAAAAACTCACACATTTCATCTTTGCAAAGGATGTCCGGTACCTGAGGCCCTGTGCCTTTTCGCCTTTTCTACATTGTTAACCATCTGAACACATTAAATTAAAGGTTTTAACTCGTAGGATCAGTTGCAAGCTTTTATACACAAACTTTGTCAAAGTGCTATAACCATCATTTCATAGAACCATCATCATTTTTACACCCTAAGACGGTTTCCCAGTTGGGTGGAAACTGTCTGAACTGGCACAAACTGAACACATAACTTTTAATAAAGAAACAGATTAACTAAAATATATATTATATTTTAATATATATTTTATATTATATTATTTTTGGCTTACCTATTATGAAACAGACAACACAATGCGGCCCCATGTTGTAGTAACGTGTCCTCTGTGAGTGACAGAAGCTGACTAAAGGTGCTACATGTGTGCTGCTGTGTGTGTTCAGTTACCTCTAACTCTTGACACCTCTAGTGTCTATTCAGTTTCCAGCTATTGTGGATTTTCTGCAAGCAGCCCCACCATGAGGCCACTTACATTCACTGATGATGCCTATAACAGGGCATCAGAAGCAATACTTCTGAAAACAAGTTTACGCTGGGAAAATTTTGTGGTAATGGGTTGGACTGAAGTAAGATTAAAGATTAAACAGAATTGATTGACAATTTATACTTTATGCAATAAATAAAAGGTAAAAAGGGTCATCTTGACCCCACAGGACAAAGGGTGCATGCAAATCAGACATTATGAGGGCAAACATTTGGAGGCATTCTCTTGAGTATGCCTACAGTTTGAATTAAATCGAGACTTTTCATCTGCATTTTCGTATATAGAAAAACAGGTGTGGGGGTTCTCACGTGCCACCGGCTAATCCTTGCTGTGTTGGAGGGTCACCTCTATGCAACTGCAAGTCAGTGAAAGAAAATGACTGTTACAGTTTTTTTCAGTCACTAACAAGCGTTTGTCCAACCAGCTGTCACATTTTCAAAACTCTAAACACAATTAGCACAGCATCTGTCTTTTGTGGCCATACCATTCACACATTTCATGTTGTTTTTCCACCGTCGATCCTGTGAGGAATTAGTGTGTTTTACAGCATGTCCATGGTCTTTGTAAGCATGTTGCATCATTTTAATTATCCTGTTTTAAAATATGACATATAGTCATTTCTCATTTCATTAAAATCTGTTTGTAATTGCATCAGTCCTTTTATATTGATTCAAGTGGTAGTATTATTACTCAGGCCAAGTGAGGATGTGCTGGATGAGGAAGCTCTAATCCCTCAGACAGATAACTTAAACTAAGATTTCACAGGACATACCAAGCCTGTGATTTCAATACAATATACTAACTGGATCATCTTCTGGTGGCTCCAAAAGTGCAAGCGTGTTCCCAGACACTGCAAGGAAATCCAGTTGACAGTATAATATATTTATTTGATTGTGTTCCACGTGCAGTAGAACTGCAATGTGTACCTTGTATGAAGATCCCCTCCATCACTGGCTTCCCTTTATTTAAAGGGAGTGCCAGCGCCTCCACTTGGTGGGCCGCCCCCTGTGCCAGTTCTACTGGCTTTTTTCTTTTTTTTAACTGCTACAATCATACAGACACTGAACATGTCAGCAGGCAGCTAATCTATTCACCTCATTTGTTCACTGTTATCTACTTTAAAGACACTTACCAGCCTGCAAAATGTTCTTATATGTAATTTTAACTTGCTGCCAGGTCCTTTTATGGCCAGACAGGTTTGTTCTTTATGAAGGATAGAAAGATAAAATAGATAAAAACAAAACATGAGAAAAATAGATTAAATGACACAATACTTTTGATTTCTGTGTGATTAAGAATGTTTTGTAATGTTTATATCATTCCCATTCTGACTGTACTCCCTGATGGTCTCTAAATTTGATAACTATTAGTATTCAGTAGTTAGTATTATTAGTATCTTATGATCAATAAGAGGGGATTGCTATGGAATCTTATTTCCTTAAGTTACACAAGGTCACGTGTGGGCCTTAAGGTCCTCAGCAGTATTAGTTGTTTGGCTTTGGTTGAGAACAGTAGGTGTCAGTCTATCTCAACACTGTGGTGGCAAGGATACAAGAGACCTATTGCTGCCTTCCTGTCACAGTCAGTCCCTCCTCTGTCTAGAGCTGTGTCTCAATTCAGGGGCTGCATCCATCGAAGGACACATTTGAAGGCCAATTACCTCACAACGCTGCGCGAAGGATGTCCCAATTCGAAGGCTCCTTCGAATGCGGCCTTCTTTTCCCTCTTTTTCGAGGATGCACCACAACTATCCTTCGCGACCTCACATATCCCAAGATCCTTTGTGCACCGCTGTTCAGTGCCGGGAAACATACAGCAATGGCGACATCAAGAGGCTACGTTAAAAGTACCAACTGACAGCAGGTGCGCAACTGGTGACGCAACCAGGAAAAGCTTCGAAGGCTAGACCGTCTCATTCAACAACAGTTGATGCGGCCTTCAAAGGACCCTCAGAAGGAGTCGCTGCAACTGGAATGACGTGAAGGCTGCGTCCTTCGAAGGATGCAGCCTCTGAATTGAGACACACCTTGGTCTACTCCAGCCCCCAGTTTTCCCGCTTTGTGGTTGTTCCGCCCCTAGTCACACACACCTGTGTCGCATCACCTCATTTGCTCTGTGTATTTAAACCCTTTTTTTCCCCTTCCCCAGTCCCAGATTGTTAGTGTACTGTGCGTCCTACTTTCCAGCATTTCCCTTGTGTGCTTATCGGTTTTGACCCTTGCCTGCTTTTGCCTTACCCCTTTTGATTGTTTGCCTGCTTTACCTGACTGAACCCCTGTGTAGCAAACCTTTGCCTTGGACTAAAAACTGTTTATCTCCTGTATACCAAGTCCTGCAGTTGAGCCCTGTATCAATGCTGTGTAACGCTTCCTAGACATAATAGGACTCAGGCACTTCTGATGCATTATGAGAGTGTCTCTAATTCTCCTTGGCCAAGCGTCAATAAATAATACAGCATAAGACGTCACAGGCTCCTGAACACTTTCTTCCCTCCTGACCTCACCATTGACCTTTGGATTCAGCAATTTCTAAATTCAGAAAATTTTAAAGTGTACTTCATAGTGCTTGGACAGCACCTGAAGACACAGGCCTAGCTTGTTTTGTTTGACCTCTTTATTCATTTTGCCCACCACTTTGACTATATTTAACTTTCGGGTGAAATTGATGTAAAATGTACAACAGTGATAGTATATCATGAGAGAAGGATGCATGCAATAATTCATTTCAATTTAATGAAACAAGTGACAACAGTGCTAAACATTTAATGACTCATCTCATGCTGTTCACAAGTGGTGAGTACATCCTGTCTGAAGCCTCACAGGCCAGGTACTGTTGATGAATCCCTAACTTTTTGTGAATAGTGTATATAGATGCCTATTTCTAACCTGATGCACAGCAGATGTAATTATCTAACTTATTATCAAGACACCTGAACCTACATACACATACACCAAAGACCTGAGACTTGGGAAGCTTGGACTTAAGTGAAGTGATGGTTGGTACTTTGAGTAGATCCTGAAACCTTCCCACGCTCTCTCTCTCTCTCTCTCTCTCTCTCTCTCTCTCTCTCTCTCTCTCTCTCTCTCTCGCTCTCGCTTTCTCTCTCTCTCTCCTTTCTTTCACATACTTAATTTTTACTTTCTAACACTCTCCTCACACTCATCCATAGCTTCACTGCTTTACTTCATTTTCTTGATCTCATCGCTTTACTGGAAAGTTCAGCTGGTAAGTAAACACTTTAAGTTTTCTTTTGGACTTGTTACACACAAGTTGAAATATGTGCGTTGCTTTGCTGAAGATGTTGCTGTTTCCCGCTCATTTAGGCTGCTCACTTTTATCTTCTTATCTTGAACCCTCTGATTTATATCGGTTCTATTTACTTGCTTCCACAGCATGTGATTGAATGAACCCTCTGGTCAGTCCCTCTTGAAATGATCTGAATGTTTTCTGCTGAATTGGTGTATAAATAAGATATCAACTGACACGTGTATGAAATATATCCAGAATTCTAAAAACAAAATGTCAGTTAGTAATAATGAAAAAAACATCACTAACAGGTCAAAGCAATGGCTTTATGGCTTTATTTATCTAAATCAAATAAAATATATAAAAGTCTGACTGAACACGTGCTTTTTGTTTTTTGTTGTTTTTTTGAGTTTTATTTATACAGCATCATATCATAACAAAAGTTATCTCATGACACATTCATACAGAGCAGGTCTAGACCGTACTCTTTATAATATTTTAACAGGAGCGGGGGATTAAAGGGGTTAAATTGGTTAAGCTATATCTGAAGAAATGTGTCACAGAGGTGCAGTGATGGCGGTTAGATCACACCACATGCTTATTGTCAGTTGCTGGTAACTGCAAACAGGCTGCTCGCTGCAAAAGTCGATTTCCTGTTATTTCATTTATGACACGGAGGTTTGAGGCCAACTGAAGCACCACATCCTCATCTGATGTGTCTGAGCGTGTGTGTGTGTTTTATTTTTCCTGTGTGTCTTTGTGTGTAGCTTCTCTCTGCTCCCATTTGTGTCTGAGTGTTGCACATACTGTATATTATCTACCTTCTGAAATACTCGTGTGTGGTGTATTCTACAATAAATGTCGCTACAGTGTGTGACACAGAAGAGGACTGTGGACTCCACCTTAAATTTTCAACATTTACATGTTTTGCTATACAGTGGCGGTATTAGTGTACGAACACACAATCTGTGTGTGGTATGACTCTCATTCAGAAAGAGTGACTCATTTCAAAAGTAGACTTTATTATTACATCCTCCTCTTTATACCCACCTACACCTGACCTCAATTCTTTACCATTCCCACTGATGGGACGACATTGAGGCACTCAGTCAGTGTGGTCAGATACAGATCAGAGGGTTGTCCTCATTTCACCTGCTTAATTTCTGACAACAGGACACCTATGAGTCAGTACAGAACAGAACAGTAATTGCCCTTGTGTAGTGAGAGGCCTTAAATTATGAACTATATTGTGTTCATAGTCTTATTGTGATGTGTGTGTTATTGGGAATTCAAAATGAAACCAATCTTTTAAACCAAAATAAGGCTCAGAATCCATATGATGTTTACAACACCAGCAATGACAGCCATAAGAAATAGAAGACTGTGATAGAACAAACTAATGTAATAAAAACCTGCCATTCAGATTTCTAGCTTCAAAAATTCAGGAGTTAGTAAAGGCAGCTGGTCATAGTATATATACTATCAAACTGTCAAGTCCAAGGCTCAGGCAGAGGAATCATGCAGGCTAGGTCAGACAGGCATGATAAAAAGCTCGAAAATCGGACTCAATCAACAGTTTGTCCACATTTTCCTTCTCTGAGCTACCACTAGTGATGTGTCGTTGGTGAACGATTCGTTCAATACAAACGAATCTTTTATATGACTCGGGAGTAATGGGTCATCTCAGTGAGTAATTCGTTCATTTTCATGCAGTACCTTCGCTCGCCACATGATGTCCTCAGGTCCTCGTTCATTTGTCACGTGACAGCCAGGCCGCTCAGGCAGTGTGGCGAGCAGTAAGCACAACAGTTCGTTCATAGACCTACCGATCGTTCATACAGATCGTTCATACGGATTGTTCATACGGATCGTTCTTTCGTTCATTTGTCACGTGACAGCTGTAGCTCAGCTACAGAGCTGTGGACTGAGAAATGAACAAGGAAATGAATAATGTCTGATTTGTGGCTTTCATTTATTTGTCACATGACACCCGTCATACATTATTTATTAATAAAATCATAATTAATTAGTGGTCTTCTGTTCTTGTAGATGTGTATAGTGTTATTGTAGTGTTATTATTGTGTATATAATGTAAAGTGTGTTTATAAATAAATACGTTATTTTATTTTACTGTACATTATATCAACATGTTGATTTTATGTTATACTCTGCCATAAAATTGTTCATTTGTCACGTGACAGGCAGCTCAGGCTGTGTGACGAGCGTGTTAATCAACAATGGCAGGCAGGATACAGGACACAGTCACTTTATTGTAGTGTGGATTTGCTTTCCTAGGTTTTCATATGGTTTGAATTCCTTGTGACATTTTGTTTATTATCTTGAAGATAATGGCTGAAGCAAACCGTGTTGCCTTCAGTGTTAAGTGTTTGAGACCAGCGGCCTTTTTTACACGCCCACAAAAGGTCTACAGCACCACCTGCTGTAAAAAAGATCAAAATGAACGAAATTACTCAAAAAAAAATTTGTTCAATTTACTGTCCAAGAGTAAAAGAAAGAGTTGAACTTCCCAATACTAACTACCACACACAAGCAAAACACGTGCCATTTAAGTTTTCAGTTTTTGTGCTTTCTGATGCATCAGGGGAAATCCCTGTACAGATGCAGATGCAAAAAACAAACTCACTAACATTTACATTTAGTCATTTAGCTCACACTTTACCTCAGGGGGAAATGACAGACAGAGCTGAGTGTCATATGCATAGCAGTGATAGGAAAAGCCACATAAGCGGATAATAAGACCCTGGGAGGTGGAGTAGATAGCAGATAGAAGTGGCCCCAGCACAGAGCCCTGGGACAAGCCAGAATACACTAAAGCTTCAGAACTTGACTTGTTTAATCCTCAGCCTTCTTTGCAGTTTGGACATGAGAATGGTTGAAATACATGTTTACTAAATCCAGTTAAACTCATACTGTAGCTCTCTAACTGTGTGAATGAGCACACAGAGGGAATACTGCAACAATTATTGTGTGTGTGTGTTCACGGCAATCTGCTGTTATTCTAACTGGTATTTCTGTTTTTTATCTTTTTACTGACCCATTTAGTCACCATGAAGACAAAGGCCATCATCATACAGACTTTGTTCAACCTAATCCTCCTGTTTGGCGCATCTTCTGCTCATGATCAAACTACAACCTACACCACTTCGTCTTCTCCTTCCCTGATCACCACAATAACTTCGTCTACACAGCGCTGGAATCTATCCACCGTGACGACAGTGGAAAACATTAAGACCAAACAGAAAGACTCCACCATTGCATCTTTAATCACTTCAGGTTTCCAAACAACCAACAAACTTAACTCCTCAGTGCCAACACACACAACCACCACTCCGTCTTCCAGCCAAACCCCTAGCAAGTTAATGCTTTTTCTGATCCTGTTGGCCATCATGGTGTTGGTATTGTGTGTGGGATGCATCCATGGTATATGGAAACAGGAGTCAGATGAAGGAAGCTCTGCCCCCAGGCTCCAATTGAGCATGAGGCACAGGCTGAGAGAGGCGATCTGGAGGCTTCGCCTCTGCCCAGGGGGGAAGAGAGGAGGGGAGGACAATGATGAGGAGGAGGCGGATGGAAGTCAGGGAGAAGAAGGAGGACAGAAGACAGATGATGTGGGAAAAGGAGCTGGCTGTGGAGCAAGGAACAAAGAAAAGGAGGAACACGAGGACATAGACAGCGATGATTCACTTTCACACTCCAGTATGGAGGGAGACAACCAGAAGGCAGGGGAGAGGAAGCAGAGTGTGAACGAGGATGGGGAGGAAACAAGTAGTGGGAGTGAGGGAGACAAAAGCACTGGGGAGGGAGAGAGTGGTGGAGATAAGAAGAGAGGCTTAGAGGAGATAGCACTTGTCAACTGTCCGCAGGAGGACGATGAGCAGTTAGATTTATGTGATGTCACCGTCCTGTAGTGATAGTGCATGCTTGGAAGAAGGAGGGAAAGATGGCAGGAGGGGAAGAGGGTAAAACTGCTGATCAGGTGTCAGATTTAGGAGAATGATTGTGATGTTGTGATTGTTTTAAATGCATAGTTTCACTTCATACCCAGTTTATGCATGTTTCATTTTGTTAATCAGTAAATGCTGTCATCAGTATTTCTTTAAACCTTCTAGTGTGTGCCAATACAGTCAGTGTGTGTTTGAAGAGCTTTCAAATAAACTGTTGAAATATCTCTTAGTGTCTTCACTGTATTCACAGTTTATTTTGTTCTTTTTTCCCTTTACTTCTTCTAAATGAATTAATAATACGGATTTAACCTGTTTGGTATTCAATTCATTTCAATTCAATTTTATTTATATAGCACCATATCATTAAGAAGGACTGTCATAACAAAAGTTATCTCATGATACTTTCCAGACCATACTCTTTATATCAGTGGTCCCCAACCCCCGCGGCACTTTTATTTTGAGAAATGATTCTCTCGCGGCATAACGGTAAAGATAGCGACCAGTCACGATTCAGAGCACTCTGAGGCCACCCAATCCAAGGACCTTGAGCATTGTGATCATGATGAAACTATGGGTGTTAAATGCTGAACTGCTGAACTTTGACCCACCCCTCCAGCATTCTCTGTCTGACGACACCCAATTATATTTATCGATCGAGCCTGATGAAACCAATCAGTTAACTAAACTCCAAGCATACAAGCCTACAATTTTCTGATGTTGAATTCAGACAAACTGAAGTTCTTGTAATTGGACCCAAACACCTCAGAAACTCTCTTTCCAGAGACTTGGTTACCTTAGACGGGATCACCCTGGCCTCCGGCTCCACCGTAAAGAATCTTAGAGTTGTTTTGTCCTTTAATGTCCACATAAAACAAATTTCAAGGACTGCATTCTTCCACTTACGTTACATCGCCAAAATCAGACGCATCGTGTCTCAAGTGGATGCAGAAAAACTAGTCCATGCATTTGTTACTTCTAGGCTGGACTACTGTAACTCTCTATTATCAGGCTGCTCCAATAAATCTCTTAGGACTTTGCAGCTAATTCAGAATGCTGCTGCATGTGTTCTGACAGGAACCAAGATCAGAGATCACATCCCCCCCATTTTGGCTTCCTTGTACTGGCTACCTGTTAAATCTAGAACAGAATTTAAAATTCTTCTCCTTACGTACAAAGCTCTTCATGGCCTGGCACCATCATATGTAAAAGAACACATAGTACCTTACTACCCCTCTAGACCACTGCACTCTCAGAATGCTGTGTTCCTTGTGGTTCCTATAGTTTCCAAAAGTAGACTGGGAGCCAGAGCTTTCAGCTATCAAGCTCCTCTTCTGTGGAACAAACTACCTTTCTGTGTCCAGGAGGCAGACACGGTCACCACCTTCAAGACTTTCTTTTTTGATAGAGCTTATAGTTAGGGCTGGCTCAGGTCATCCCTTAGTTATGCTGCCATAGGACTAGACTAGCCATTTAATCATTCATTGTAATACAATGTACAATATGCTGGTGTTGATTTCTTATTATACATGAAATGTATGCACTTACAGCGTTGCCTGTACAATGTTTCTCAGCGGATGGCTAGGATAGCTTCAGAGCATGTCTGCCTCTCAGTCCAAGGAGAAAAGGAAACTTAACTGGAATCAACGGGACCTGACAGGAAGTGATGTCAGCGCTGACATGACTGTCAAAATAAAATCTTCTTAATAAACTTCCTAACCCTTTTGCTCTTATTGTTTTACTTAAAGCACACATTACAATGAACAGAAATGCCTTTGAGGCAGCACACTCCCCGCCTGGCCTATGTGAGGCCACTATGAACTTGAGGGAACCTGAAATATCAGTCTTCAATCAGTCCTTGGGCAGAAGCAAAACCACCTCTGCAACTGGCCTCAGGAAGGTTCTTGCATCACCTTGGTCAGTGGTTTTTATCTCAACCTTTCTCACATGTCCATCCTTCCCAGGGAAGGTTGCAGTGACTATGGCCATGGGCCAGCAGTTACGGACAGTCTGTTTGTCCCTGAGGAGAACCAGATCTCCAACTTGAAGGTTTCTGCGTGACACAGTCCATTTTTGTCTTTGTTGTAAGGATGGTAAGTATTCTTGGCTCCAACGAGTCCAAAACTGGTTTGCTAGAGCTTGAACTTGTCTCCACTGTTTTGCGTAGAGGTCTCTGTCTGTGAAGTCCCCAGGAGGGGGTGGAACTCCTGATTTCTGTGTGAGGAGCATCGCCGGTGAAAGAATGAAAGGTCGCTGTGGGTCTGTAGACACGGGTAGGAGTGGACGTGCATTAATGATAGCTGTGACTTCTGCCATTAACGTTGAAAGCACCTCGTGGGTTAGACGACTTTTCTGCTGCAAGAGCATCGAATCTAGGATTCTCCTAGCTACTCCAATCATTCGCTCCCAGGAGCCTCCCATGTGGGAAGCATGTGGTGGTCTAAAGCTCCAGTGGCATCCTTGTTCATTGACATATTTCTGCAGTGTCTTGTCTATCTCCAACTCCTTGCTAGCTCCCACGAAATTGCTGCCACAGTCAGAATGGAGCTGTTTAGCAGGGCCTCTGAGTGCGAAGAAACACCTGAGAGCGTTTATACAGCTGGACGTGTCCATAGACTCAATCAGTTCAATGTGAACGGCTCTTGAACTCAAACAACTGAACATTATGGCCCACCGTTTACTCTCTGCTTGTCCGCCCCTAGTGCGTCTCGTTAGGATGCTCCAAGGTCCGAAGACATCGAGGCCCACATACGTGAAGGGAGGGCAGACTTTGAGGCGCTCAGGTGGTAGGTCAGCCATACGTTGTTCTTCCAGCCTCCCACGCAGTTTCCGGCAGGTCACACATTTGTGGAGGACTGAACTGATTAGTCGCTTACCACCCAAGATCCACAGTCCAGCTGCCCTTACTGCTCCCTCTGTGAAATGACGACCCTGATGTCTCACCTGCTCATAATGATGTCGTACAAGCAGTAGGGAGATGTGACAGTCTTTGGCTAGGATCACTGGGTTTTTCTCTTCACATGCAAGCTGAGAATGTTTCAATCTGCCTCCAACGCAGATGAGGTCATCTTTCAATGTTGGACTGAGCTTATACAAAGGGCTGTTTGCAGGCACCACTTTGTTTGCTCGAAGGGCTAAAAGCTCTTTTGCAAAGGATGACCTTTGCGCAGCTTTAAGAATGACATCTTTGGCTTGAGTCATCTCATCCATGGTACGAGGTAAGAGACTTCCTGTGCACCCACTTTTTTTGTTGTTGTTGGCGTGCTTGTGAGATCTTGCCACGTGGATGAGGAATGCCACTGCTCGTAGTAGAGAGTTGAAGGTGGAAAACCGCTGGAAGCGGCCAGAGGTAAGTCCAGGCTCTTCCAGGTGAGTGGCGCAGGTATGAACCTGTGGTCGGATCTCTGAGTCGTTTTCTGGTTCGATGAGCTCAAATGTCCCACTGGTTTGTGTTGTCTCCGTGGATGGATGACGCAGGAATAGAGGTCCGCAGGGTTCTCTTCTGTGCGTACATAATGCCATTGTTCTGGTACAGAGGATTGTCGGATGCGCTGGACTCTGTTGTGGACATATGTGTAAAAACGCTTTGTCACATTATAAATGTACCCAAGCACCACCTTGCTGTCGATGTAGAACCTGATTGCGTCCAATTTCAGATCCAGCTCGTCTTGGATGAGATCTGCCATCTCTACAGCAAGAACTGCAGCGCAGAGTTCAAGCCGTGGGATAGTGGGTTCAGACTGTGGTGCTAATTTGGCCTTTCCCATGACGAGTCCCACTTCTGTTTTTCCATCCTCCTGAACCACTTTCAGATAAGCGACGGCTCCAATCGCCATAATCGAGGCATCTGAGAACACACAGAGTTCTGTGTGCACAGCTTTGATGAGCGAAGTTGGCGTGTATGTGCGTGGCACATGTAACTCCTTCAAGACCTGAAGAGAATCTCTCCAGGTTTCCCATTTCTTCAGCTTGTCTTCTGGGAGTGGTGTATCCCAGTTGGATAGCTCTGATGTAAGTTCCCTAAGGAGGGCTCTTCCCTGGATATTGATGGGTGCCAACAACCCCAGGGGATCAAAAACGCTGTTGACGGTGGAGAGAACTCCGCGTCGGGTGAAAGGTTTGACAACAGTAGATGCAGAAAAGGTGAATGTATCTGACCTGATCTCCCATAGCAAGCCTAAACTACGCTGCATGGGTGCCGTTTCTCCACTCAGGTCTAGATCCTTGACAACTGGAACACAATCCTCAGGTGGGAAAGCCCCAATGACTGCTGGACTGTTCGACACAAACTTGTGTAAGCGGAGGTTCGATTCAGCAAGTGACGCCTGTGTCCGTCGAAGGAGGTCGATTGCTTCTGCTTCCGATGGCAGAGACACCAAGCCATCATCCATGTAGAAGTGTCTCTCCACAAACCTCACTGTGTCGGGTCCATACTTCTGGGCGCTTTCTGTAATGGCTCTTCGCAGGCCATAAATGGCTACGGCAGGAGACGGCGAATTGCCAAAAACGTGAACTCTCATGCGGTAGTCAACAACCGGCTTACTGAGGTCGTTATCTTCGTGCCACAAAAAACGAAGGAAGTTGCGATGGTTCTCATGCACCAAAAAGCAATGAAACATTTGTTGGATGTCGGCTAGGATGGCTGCTCTCTCCTTCCGAAAACGTAGGAGGACTCCTAGCAGAGAATTATTAAGGTCGGGACCTGTCAGAAGCACGTCATTGAGGGAGACGCCGGCGTACTGGGCGCTGGAATCGAAAAAACTACCCTGATTTGGTTGGGCTTTTGTGGATGGTATACTCTGAACGATGGAAGATACCAGCATTCCTCGCCTTCCTCCAAGAGTGGCACTACTTCTGCATGACCCTGGGCAAAGATCTTCTTCATGAACGCAACATATTGTATCTGCATCTCAGGATTCCTCTTGAATTGCCGCTGCAGAGATCCAAACCGCTTTACTGCATGCTCTCTGTTATTTGGCAAGCGCTGACGTGGCTCCTTAAAGGGTAACGGGGCAACCCAATTGTGAGCATTGTCTCTGTAGACATTGGTGTCCATGATCTTCAGAAAGGAAACATCTTCGATTGATGGAGCGGGCTTGTTATCATGTTCGGTTTGGTCACTGTGTGTCCTAGCATCCTTTCCGGCGATTTGCTAGGCTTGCTGATGCTTGGTTGTGCTTCCTTGACATGCATGAAACTTGTACAAGGCTGAAAAATGGAATGGCGACCGCCATCTAACACATGGGTCTTGAATGTGTCGACTGTTGGCTTATGCATGTTACCTAAACACACTTCTCCTATCACCACCCAGCCTAGATCGAGACGTTGTGCAAAAGGAGCGTTGTATGGCCCGTTTATCTGTTGCCTGACTTTGTGTGCTCTAAGCACGTCTCTTCCGAGTAGCAGGAGTACCTCCGCTTCTGGGTCCAGCTCAGGAATGTGCTTGGCGATGTGGTGGAGATGAGGCTGGTGCAAGACTGCACTTGGCGTTGGTATCTCAACTCGATTGTTTGGGATTTCAAGACACTCAAGGAGCGGTGGGAGAGAGATGAGCACTTTTCCATCCAGTGACTCTATCTGGAATCCTTCAGCCTTCCTGCCCTAAGTTTCCACGACGCCTGAGCATGTTCTGAGATGGTATGAAAGTGGTTTGTTCTCCACATTGAACAGCTCAAAGAACTCTGGTCTGGCTAAAGAGCGATTGCTCTGGTCGTCCAGGATCACATAAGCTTTAATAGCTTTGTGCCTTGAATGTTCAGGATAAACCTTCACCAGACAAATCTTGGAGCATGAACGTCCCCACTGACCTAGGCCACAAACTTCTGTGCAACTTGTCCTAACATCAGTCACATTAGAATCTTCTCCCTCCCCGCCATTCTCTTGAGGCAGCGGAGGAGCCTTGGTGGGTTGAAGCAATGGGCCAGGGTGCATGGATGTCTCATGATTGGTACTCTCACACTCCAAGCACTTCACAGAAGATTTGCAGTCTTTGGCTACATGTGAGGTTGAAGAACAGCACTTAAAGCATATTCCTTTCTGTTTCAAAAAAGCCTTTGTCGTCGATAAATTTGGATCTGAATGCCCTGCATTTCTTGAGTGGATGTGGTTTATTGTGCAGTGGACAGTTCTTGTTAGGGTCATTATTGATTGTAGATACCTCTGTTTTATGAACTGTGACAGATTTGTTGGTGTTAAAGCTCTTTACAGGTAGCGGTTCTAGTTTTGTAGGATTTGGGCTGCTGCTTTGATGCATAAAGCTTGGATCGTTTCGCTTTTTTGCCTCGTGGCACACAAAGTCACAAAAATAAATGAAGGGAGGGAAGCGACCGTTGTTCTCTTCTTTGTACCATGACCCGGATGAGACCCACTTCTCCTGAAGTGTGTATGGGAGCTTATCCACAATTGGTCGATGCCTCCGGAGGTGTCTAGATACGAAAGACCAGAGAGATATCCATCCTCCTTGGCTCCTTGTATCTCCATGAGCAAATCTCCAAGTTCACGTAATTTGGTGTGGCCAAAATCCTTGGAAAGCTGTCTAGCCTGTGGAAGAGTGACTGTTCGATTATTTCAGGGGCGGCATAGCAGTCACACAGCCTGTCCCATGACTTGCGTAGAGCTAGATTGGCGTCGTTTACATGCACTGAGCGTATGCGTCTCACTTGCGCTCCAGACTCCTTCCCTAACCACTTGGTCATGAGGTCTAGTTCTTGTGTTGCTGTGAGTTGGACTTCAGCCACCGCATTGGTGAATGAGGACTGCCATGCACGAAAGTTCTCCGGCTTGTCATCAAATTGCTACAGACCTGACACAACAAGATCTCGTCGTGCTAAATACTGTGCCAGAGGATCTGAAGGGAGTGGTGTGGAAACTGGAAGCATATGTGGAGGCGTGTATGGTTGAGCATGTAGGGGAGTGGAAGAGTTTATTCTTTTAGTGTCAGTTTTTTGCTCAGCTCTGTGCAGTTCAGACAGGTTCGGTACAGATAAGTGTGTGTCATCTCCCTTTTCCAGCTTCATCTTGTTATTGGTAGGTTGAAATTCTGTTGTGCTTTGTGGGTGCCACGTCTTGAAACTGTCCCCCGTTCTGCTTCTTTAGCAGCCTTTTCCAGTTTTAATTGAGCCTCCTGGCTAGCATATGAAGGTCTTACCTTAGCAGCTTCTGCTTTAGCTCTAGCACGAGCTACACTTGATGACGACGATGTGCTACTCTTAGCACTCGCTGCTCCTGATTTGTTGCTAGCTGCCATCTCGACCACTTGGAAACATTGAGTGCCGCTTTTTCACTGTAGTGTTCTCCCTCAGAGTGTAGCAACTCTGTTTCAACACCAAGTTAAACCGAGTCCAATGAAAACATGGTGCCGTGGTGGAGTTGACCGTTTACTCAGTAGTCTTCAATGACTTCGGTGAAAACTGTAAATACAACAAATATTGTACTTTAAACAACATAAAACATGAATTAACATAGCTACAGGCACAATGAACTGCTGTAATAATCATTAGCAAAACGTTTTTAAATGTGTAAATAACATAGACAAAATGTCCTTTTTCTTTACTACCAAATTAAATATATATCCTAGCAGCTATCGCTATTTATTGTTTTTTAACATCCTATACATGAAATGTATGCACTTACAGCGTTGCCTGTACAATGTTTCTCAGCGGATGGCTAGGATAGCTTCAGAGCATGTCTGCCTCTCAGTCCAAGGAGAAAAGGAAACTTAACTGGAATCAACGGGACCTGACAGGAAGTGATGTCAGCGCTGACATGACTGTCAAAATAAAATCTTCTTAATAAACTTCCTAACCCTTTTGCTCTTATTGTTTTACTTAAAGCACACATTACAATGAACAGAAATGCCTTTGAGGCAGCACACTTATGTACATGTGACATCTATTGCACGTCTGTCCGTCCTGGGAGAGGGATCCCTCCTCTGTGGCTCTTCCTGAGCTTTCTTCCACATTTTTTCCCTGTTAAAGGGTTTTTTTGTAGGCATTCTATAGAATTATTAATATACTATTTTGATTGTTTGATTTGCTTGCCTTTGCTGAGTGTGTATTGGTCTACATATAAATTTAAAAAAAGAAGTGTTTAAGAAAGAAGTGTTGCTGCATGTTTTTTTTATTATTCGTGGCCAGCCCCCTCCACTCCTCAGCCTGCCACCTTCAACACCTGATCCCCACCAGCCCACTGGTCCCCCCTTCACTAGTTCACCACCCCCCTCTCAACCCCCACTGAGGCTCTCACCACTCAGCACCCCACATCCCAAAAAGGTCTGAAGCCGAATAAACGAAAGACTTCTGTCGCATGAAAATTGAAAGGGCCATTTTTATCAACATAGAGGCAGCAGAGAAAGCCTCTATGTGGCTCTGGATTAAGAGAGGTGATCCGTGGTCAAATGCTGCTAGGGCACAAGCAGAGGCCTGATCAACCTCAGCTGGGTCACCTGAGCGAGGGTGTATGATGACACCCGATGACCTCAGGTAACATCACTGATGATGTGCCCTAGCTATGCATCAGAAGATGTATCACTACGACAAAATCATATATGCGCACATATATGGGGTGCCGTTTGTAAAGCGGCAAGCGCTGAAAATAACAGCAACATTTTGTGGTTGCTCTGCATTGCAAACATGTCAATGAATGAATCGGCGTTAGTATGTTTTCCAAATCACGTAGCATTGGATTAATGTAGTAGCAAATCTCTACTGGGTACCGTTAGCTAGTTTAGTTAAGTTAGCCTTGTCAAGAGTCCAATGCTACGTGGAAAACATATTTACCAAGGTGGCCTGTGGTGGCCCTGTGGCAGTTGCTGTTGCTGTTGCCGTCGCTCTGCTGATATTCTCCTCTAATGCCAATTCATTCATTGACATGTTTGTATAACGACCATGGGCCGATAGTAGCGTGTGGTGGGCCTATATAGGATCTCGCTGGCCTTTATGCAAGCAAACATGACGCATCAGTCAAAGTGAGTCCCCTCATGGCTGGCTATAGTGGCTACAGGTCATAAGTCCCGCACCCTTCACAAAAGTGACACTAAAAACTCAAAGTACTCTTCAAATAAAGTTTCTCCAAATGTGTTTGTTATTTTAGGTGTTATCATGATAACCTATGTCCAAGAGTCAATTTCCCTGGATAAGATGAGTTTTATTCACCACTATAAACACACTCTGACCTTGTCAAGCTTTTATTTTGGTACTTCCTCTTACCAGCATTTGAATTTGCAAATTAGTTAAATATTTAGTTTCACCTGAAACATTTAGATTTGATACTTAGATTTAGATGTTTTAGATTTTTAGACATCTAAAAATATTGTTGTAAATGTACAAAAAAATGACCCTCAAAAATTCACACCAGTTTTTTAAACATTGTTGGAAGCTAAATGTGACAAAATGTTGCTGTTAATTTCAGCGTGAGCCGCTTTATAAACAGCACCCCATACATATATGATCTATATATGCAGCATATATGCACAGATATTCTACATATAGGTTTCATATATTTATATATTTATATATATGTTTTTTTCCGTGTGGGGTTAGCTTGATATAGTTTTCAGGTGATTAAATAAAGGTAAAACACAGTGAGTGGTCATATATTGTTTAGATACAATAAGAATCACCCACATTCATAGACCAATGCCGGCTGAATATTTAGTTTAGTATTGAACATATTTGATGATCGGTGACACATTGTCTAAATTTTAAAAATACACTACACTGTATTCATTTATACTGTACAGTATTAATTTCTGTATTATGTGATTAATATATGCCATTAAACTGTGGTACCATGGTTCAGAAAAACAAACAAACTGGAGAACTCTGGTTATGATTGAACCCACAGTGAAGGCTCATCATGTACTATGTCAATTTAATTTCTGAGCTCTTTAAAAAATATTTTCAAAATATATAAAAATGGGACTGTACAGCAACAACAATAAATGTAATTCCTTATTATATAGATGCAGCTCCTTGAAATGGTTCTACTTAAGTCCTAACATTGATTACAAAAGTTATACATGTTTCTGCAACCAAAGTTCTCACTAGCACTAGTTTCTATAAAAATAAATACTGTCACTCATTCATAAATCATAAATCACTTAGAAGTTCTGATCGAAATACGACTGAACTTATGCTACAAAGTTACAGGTTGGTTGACACTGGTCTGCTATTCAAAGGATTAAATGAAGAATTAGAAACAATACACTTATTGCATATCCTTATTATTATATGTAAATCATGAAGTAAATAAATAATAAATAAATCATGAAACCCCTTTTTGGTATTGTGCGTTTATCATTAGTTTAAAACAATCTATTGTAATGATCTGTTCCTCTGTTGGTCATCATAAAATAAACTTGACTAAATTGTGTTTATGTCAATGTAAATTTTTAATAATAATCAAATTCAAATTCTTAAACACAAAACTAAAGCACTTTTGGTCAACTTCTCTTGTTTTTAAATGTGCTATATAAATAAATTGACTTGACTTGACTTAAACACATATATTTAAATATTGGTATCCAAATTGACAAAATAGCAGTACATAAACCTGCCACAAGCAAATTAGACACAGTGCCAGTTAGAAAATGAACAAGCACCATTTTCATTCGTAGAAAGAAATAAAAAAGAAATGCTATGGAAAAGTGAAATGGTCATCTTCAAAGTTTTTCTTTCAGTGCAAACATACCCCCCAAAACACTCATGTTCTCACACCTGTGTGAGAACATGTACATTTATGGTTGAAGAATTGGGTTGAAATATTTTCAGATTGACAATAAGATAAAAGCATTTCTTAAACCAAGGATAGAAAAAGGCATAAATAATTGGGTTCAAAGTCGAATTAAAGTAACCCAACCAAACAAATGCTTCAAACACGGCAGCAGGTGTGCTGAAACCAGTGAAGGCATCAATTATTGAATTTATAAAAAAAGGCATCCAACAAAAGATGAATGCACCAAGAACAATACCAAGAGTCTTTGCTGCCTTGTGCTCTGACTGTTTGATCAAACCACCCCTTTCTCTGTCATTTGATGTCTCAATCTTTCTTACATGCTCTCTGGCAGTAATAAATATTTTAGCATACAGACAAACCATTACAGTACAGGGAAAGAAAAATGCAGTAATACTGTCCAGGATGCCCCAAAGAGGGTTAAACAGAAGGTTACAACTGCCAAGGCAGTTTATTGATAATATATAGTCCTCTAACCCTACAATGTTGGCCTTTGAATAAAGTAGTCCATAAGAGTAGATAGCAGCCAGTGCCCAGCTGCCACATACCATAATCCAGGCCACTGGCATTGTGATTTTCCTATAATAATGCAGAGGATTGCATATTGCCTGTTGTCTGTCTACAGCAATACAAATTAGGTGAAAAATAGAGACACTGGTAAGAAACATATCCAAACAAGAGTGGAGCAAACAGAAGGCTTCACCATAGAACCAACAGCCATTAATTGTCCGGTCAGCACTGAAAGGCATCACAATAACACCCACAAGAAAGTCAGCAAGAGCAAGAGATAAAATAAGGAGGTTAGTAGGACTATGTAACTGCTTGAAATGATGGATTGACACAATGACAACAGAGTTTCCTAAAATGGTAACCAGCATTCCTATTGTAAACAACAAAGAAAGGGCAAATTTAGTCCCAACACTGAATTGTGTCCGAACACATGAGGCATTGTAGCCTGGAAAACAGTACTGCTCTTGAGAAAGGCCACCAGTCATCATTAACCTAAAGATATGCCAAAACCCCAGCAGAGATACAGAAAGGTCTGTGCTAGGGGAGATATAGAGGAGAGCTCACTCTTGAAACAAAAGACACTGGCACCACCTACAAACTAGGCCATCCAATCAAACAATAATTTATTAATAAATATGTAAAACAGCCCGACATGCAATATTTTGTATTTGGACTAAACTGACAAGCAGTTAAGAATTTCACTATAGTGAAGTCATAAACCATTGTAATATTGTACTTTTACACTAATATTACACTGAATGTGTGTGAGTTATGTATCAATGAAAAAGAAATTACCACGCAGTGCTGGTGCCTCTCCTGGAGCTGCCACCTTATCGTGGTGGAGGGGTTTGCGTGTTCCAGTGATCCCAGGAGCCATGTTGTCGGGGGCTTCATGCCCCTGGTAGAGTCACCCATGGCAACCAGGTCCTAGGTGAGGGGCCAGACGAAGCGCAGCTCATTCGCCCCCCCGATGAAGAGTAAAAACAAAGGAGTCAGGTCTCCCTTGCCCGGACGCGGGTTACCGGGGCCCCCCCCTGGAGCCAGGCCTGGGGGAAGGGCTCGCCGGCGAGCGCCTGGTGGTCGGGCCTTGACCCATGGGGCCCGGCTGGGCACAGCCCGAAAGGGTGACATGGGCCCCCCTTCCCATGGGCCCACCACCTGTGGGAGGGATCTCGGGGGGCGGGTGCGCAGAGAGTTGGGCAGCAGTCGGAGGCGGGGACCTTGGCGGTCTGACCCCCGGCTGCAGAAGCTGGCTCTGGGGACGTGGAACGTCACCTCTCTGGCAGGGAAGGAACCTGAGCTGGTGCGCGAGGTTGAGAGGTACCGGCTAGATATAGTCGGGCTCACCTCTACGCACAGTTTGGGCTCCGGAACCAGTTTCCTCGAGAGGGGTTGGACGCTCTGCCACTCTGGAGTTGCCCCCGGTGAGAGGCGCAGAGCGGGGGTGGGAATGCTTGTTTCCCCCCGGCTTGGCGCCTGTACATTGGGGTTTACCCCAGTGGATGAGAGGGTAGCCTCCCTTCGCTTTCGGGTGGGGGGACGGGTCCTGACTGTTGTCTGTGCCTACGCACCGAACAGCAGTTCAGAGTACCCACCCTTTTTGGAGACCTTGGAGGGGGTACTGGAGAGTGCTCCCTCTGGGGATTCCCTCGTCCTCCTGGGGGACTTCAATGCTCACGTGGGCAGCGACAGTGAGACCTGGAGTGGCGTGATTGGGAGGAACGGCCCCCCTGACCTGAACCCGAGTGGTGTTCTGTTGTTGGACTTCTGTGCTCGTCATGGATTGTCCATAACGAACACCATGTTCAAACACAAGGGTGTCCATATGTGCACGTGGCACCAGGACACCCTCGGCCGTAGTTCGATGATCGACTTTGTGGTTGTGTCGTCGGATTTGCGGCCATGTGTTTTGGACACTCGGGTGAAGAGAGGGGCGGAGCTGTCAACTGATCACCACCTGGTGTTGAGTTGGCTCCGATGGTGGGGGAAGACGGCGGTCAGACCTGGCAGACCCAAACGTTCTGTGCGGGTTTGCTGGGAACGTCTGGCTGAATCCCCTGTCAGAAAGAGTTTCAACTCTCACCTCCGGGAGAGCTTCACTCATGTCACGGGGGAGGTGGGGGACATTGAGTCCGAATGGACCTTGTTCCGTGCCTCCATTGTCGAGGCGGCCAACCAGAGCTGTGGCCGCAAGGTGGTCGGTGCCTGTCGCGGCAGCAACCCCCGAACCCGCTGGTGGACACCGGTGGTTAGGGATGCCGTCAAGCTGAAGAAGGAGGCCTACAGAACCTTTTTGGCCTGTGGGACCCCTGAAGCAGCTGACGGGTATCGACATGCCAAGCGGAACGCAGCTTCTGTGGTTGCAGAGGCAAAAACTCGGGCGTGGGAGGAGTTTGGTGAGGCCATGGAGAAGGACTTTCAAACGGCTTCGAGGAGGTTCTGGACCACCATCCGGAGGCTCAGGCGGGGGAAGCAGTGCATTGTCAACACTGTGTTCAGTGGGGGCGGGGTGCTGCTGACCTCGACTGGGGATGTCCTGGGTCAGTGGAAGGAATACTTCGAAGACCTCCTCAATCCCACCAGCACGTCTTCCACTGAGGAAGCGGAGTCTAGGGACCCTGTGGTGGGCTCTCCAATCTCTGGGGCCGAAGTCGCCGAGGTAGTCAAAAAGCTCCTCGGTGGCAGGGCCCCGGGGGTGGATGAGATCCGCCCGGAGTTCCTCAAAGCTTTGGATGTTGTGGGGCTGTCTTGGTTGACACGTCTCTGCAACATTGCGTGGACATCGGGGACAGTGCCTCTGGACTGGCAGACCGGGGTGGTGGTTCCCCTCTTCAAAAAGGGGGACCGGAGGGTGTGTTCCAACTATAGGGGGATCACACTTCTCAGCCTTCCTGGGAAGGTCTTTTCGGGGGTCCTGGAGAGGAGGGTCCGCAAGATTGTCGAACCTCGGATCCAGGAGGAGCAGTGTGGTTTTCGTCCTGGTCGTGGAACTGTGGACCAGCTCTATACCCTCAGCACGGTCCTGGAGGGTGCATGGGAGTTTGCCCAACCAGTCTACATGTGCTTCGTGGACTTGGAGAAGGCATTTGACCGTGTCCCCCGGGAAACGCTGTGGGGGGTGCTCCGGGAGTATGGGGTCCCGGACCCGTTAATACGGGGTGTCCGGTCCCTGTACTCTCGGTGTCAGAGCCTGGTTCGCATCGCCGGCAGTAAGTCGGACTTGTTTCCTGTGAGAGTTGGACTCCGCCAGGGCTGCCCTTTGTCACCGATTCTGTTCATAACCTTTATGGACAGAATTTCTAGGTGCAGTCAGGGCGTTGAGGGGCTACGATTCGGTGGCCTCAGGATTGGGTCGCTGCTTTTTGCGGATGACCTGGTCCTGTTGGCTTCATCGGATCGTGACCTTCAGCTCTCTCTGGAGCGGTTTGCAGCCGAATGTGAAGCGGCTGGGATGACAATCAGCACCTCTAAATCTGAGGCCATGGTTCTCAGCCGGAAAAGGGTGGAGTGCAGTCTCCAGGTCGGGGTTGAGATCCTGCCTCAAGTGGAGGAGTTCAAGTATCTCGGGGTCTTGTTCACGAGTGAGGGAAGGACGGAACGGGAGATTGACAGGTGGATCGGTGCAGCTTCTGCAGTGATGCGGACTCTGCGCCGGTCCGTCGTGGTGAAGAGGGAGCTGAGCCGAAAGGCGAAGCTCTCGATTTACCGGTCAATCTACGTTCCTACCCTCACCTATGGTCACGAGCTTTGGGTAGTGACCGAAAGAATGAGATCGCGGATACAAGCGGCCGAAATGAGTTTCCTTCGTGGAGCGGCTGGGCTCTCCCTTAGAGATAGGGTGAGAAGCTCGGCCATCCGCGAGGAGCTCGGAGTAGAACCGCTGCTCCTCCGCATCGAGAGGAGCCAGTTGAGGTGGCTCGGGCATCTAGTGAGGATGCCTCCTGGACGCCTCCCTGGTGAGGGGTTCCGGGCACGTCCCTCCGGGAGGCGGCCCCGGGGAAGACCCAGGACACGCTGGAGGGACTATGTCTCTCTTCTTTCCTGGGGTGGTCCTCCAGCAAGCAGAAAGTTTTATCAGTGTGTAATTGTGCCAGGGACAGATCAAACCTGAGTAAACCCAAGTATTCACCAGTTCTTATGAGTTGCTCCACATTGCCTACAGCTACCAACATGTACTCCTATAAGTACAGAGTTTAAAATGCACTAAAGCGCTAAACAAAAAGACCCATTATGGCCCTTTCAGACACAATGCAACACTGGCAGCACTGCACTCTGAAAATGATGATTTTCAAGAAAATCAGCCTTGCCACGACACTCAGCACAGCACAACTTATGCCCAGAGTTCAACTAGGCACAGATACCACAAATTGCATTGCATTTGAAAGGGCTCTCAGTAATGCAAAAACAATTCATTTAAAGCCTACCTGAGAGTTTGCAGTTTAACATCCTAGACACGGACATTCTTTTTATATTGGGCATCACATGTCTTAATGTTTGTTTTACGTGTTAAATCATATCCTGATCCAAGGTAACTCCAAGATTCTTTCTGGTGGAGCTAGGGGCCAGAGCAATCCCATCTAGAGCAGTGACTCTCAAACTATGGTACCTGTACCACGAGTGGTATGTCAAGCAGTTGACAATTTTTTAAAATGTTATTCTTCTAATGAAATACATTTATTTAAAATCATATAATATTGTGAAAACACTACTAGAATTAAAGTTAAAATAACTATAATATCACAGAAATGTAATTTGCCAATGTGTTCTGTCTTTTCTGTGATGTATTTAGTTTCAGTATCTACTACATAGTCATGATCAAGTACGCACACACGACCTGATTGGTTATGAATTAAGCTGTGATGGGAAATTATTAAGCAGAACTAAAATTAAAGGTTATGAAACACTGCAATGGTGGCAAGAGAAGGAGTGCTTTGATATACAGATATAGACAGTGAATGAGGATGTGCAAGCGGCAGCTGATAAAGCTGGTTAGGAGCCCCCTGCTGTAATTTGGCGGAGAGACACTCAAAGTTGAGAATGAACCAGGCTCACCTTTCATCACATATAGCTAACTAGTCATACATAAAGATCAAGATCAAAAAGAGAGACTGCAGAGCATAAGTCCAGGTCATGAACAAATTGTATAATTCTGTGCTACCCTCTGTTATTATGTGTAATGATTATAAGGCAGATGAATTAACTGCAGAGATACGGTGTCCCTGCCAATATTACAGTTTTTTCTGATAGCTAAGACGCAATTTTTGAAACTTTTGTCTTTTTTTGCAAAACTCTACACACAAATCGCAAAACCTTTCACCCAAATAGCAAAACACAGTAGATCACTTGCAAAAGCATGTTTTTGTACTGTTGCATAAGCACTTTTTGCTAAACTGTTCACACTCTTTTAAAAATAGTTATTTTTGTATCCGACGGTGCACACAACTCATAATATCAGTAAGCACACAAAGCAGCCACTGCACACTAACAGTAACAATGAAAAACTCATTTGGCTTTTGCTTATCCTGTGTGCAGGGCATATCGGTTTTCAATACCTTTTACAGTAACACACAGGGGTCAAAGTGAATGGATATTTATTTACACACATCCAAATACGTAAACACACGTAAACGTGTGTTTTTCAGGTCAAGGCACAAAAAAAAAACCAAACATAAAATGACAATCATTGAGGGAAAAAAATCAGTCTTGTCTTCTTACTGGGTCTGGCCACAAAATCTCGTCCACATCACATGCAATGTCTTCCATTGCTAGGCACCGGGGAAAATATCTCCTGTTTATAGTGCTCAGGCTGATTGCAAAGTGAAGTAATTATAAATAATAGTTTTCACATGTGAAAGTGTGGCCTGACAGTTGGCAGAATTGTGTAAAAAATAGCCATAAATATGTATAGTTTTGATAGGAGTGTGTAGATCATCTGGAAATTGAGTGTAAGCAGTGGAGCTGTGTTTACAGTTTTGCAAAAGGAGTCCTGTGCAGTGAATTGTATTTACACATATACAAAGTGTGTGTTACGAAATTGCAAACTAAGTGCAAAGCAATGTTTGTGCTTTCAGTTTTGCAAACTCGGTGAAGGGTTTTGTGATAAATGTTAATAGTTTTAGAAATTGTGCTATAAGAATCAATGTAAGTGTTTAAGCCATCAGAAAAAACTGTAAGACTAAATCTACACCTTTTTGTCAGCCAAAAGTCAGGAAAAATATGTGATTTTGGAATTATTGCTTTTGATTTATGGTGGATTTTGACCTCTCTATACAGACAGTCAGATTATGACTGAAACATTCTGTTACTCATTGATAAATTACTTAAAGGTTGGGACCGATATGCATGTGATCTTATGCTAAAAAGTTAAATCTAGGGGCTGGTAGAGATCATTTTGTTTACTTCAAATGCAAAAACAGAAATTATACACATAATGCAGCAGGGACAATAAAACATGGGCAACAAACTTCCACAAGATACTGGACTTCAATTAATTAAGCCACTTATTACACCTATTTTGAGATCTGCTCAATACATAATTTACCACTTCATGTGGATACATGTGGAGAAACACATGAAACCTCCTTTTGATATTATTGATTTGTTTTATTAGTCTGTGAACTCAAGCTATTCTAACAGTTCATTGTAACTCTGTTGTGCATATGCCATATAAATAATAAAATGTTCCTATATTAGCCACCAGAACTTTTGTTTCATAATGTCATATATTTATTAAACAGTGCATAGTATATAATGATTTGCAATAACACCACTATACCATTATAATATTAATTTTAATAATAACAATGTAATCAAAGCACATAGAGATGTTTAAATATAGGTAACTTTTAACAGTTAATCCAAACTCATCAAGGGTACAAAAATCTGACACAAATTAGCACAGCACAGGAGAAAAAAAACATTTTCAGTGGCTAAACCAATTCTATAGAGACGAGTGGCAGGGGGGGGGAATATGTTATGAAATCAAATCAAAGATCAACAAGACAGTACTGTCATGAATGTGTGAGAACATGTACATTTATGGTTGAAGAATTGGGTTGAAATATTTTCAGGTTGACAATAAGATAAAAGCATTTCTTAAACCAAGGATAGAAAAAGGCATAAATAATTGGGTTCAAGGTTGAATTGAAATAACCCAACCAAACAAATGATTCGAAGACAGCAGCAGGTGTGATGAAACCAGTGAAGGCATCAATTACTGAATTTATGAAAAAAGGCATCCAACAAAAGATGTACGCACCGAGAACAATACCAAGAGTCTTTGCTGCCTTGTGCTCTGACTGTTTGATCAAACCACCCTTTTCTCTGTCATTTGAACAGTTTATATCTCCAATCTTTCTTACATGCTCTCTGGCAGTAATAAATATTTTAGCATACAGACAAACCATTACAGTACAGGGAAAGAAAAAGCAAGTTATGCTGTCCACAATCCCCCAAAGAGGGTTAAAGAGAAGATAACAACTGCCAAGGCAGTTTATTGATAATATATAATCCTCTAACCCTACAATGTTGGCCTTTGAATAAAGTAGTCCATAGGAGAAAAGAGCAGCCAGTGCCCAGCTGCCACATACCATAATCCAGGCCACTGGCATTGTGATTTTCCTATAATAATGCAGAGGATTGCATATTGCCTGTTGTCTGTCTACAGCAATACAAATTAGGTGAAAAATAGAGACAGTAGTTAGCGACATATCCAAACAAGAGTGAAGCAAACAGAAGGCTTCACCATAGAACCAACAGCCATTAATTGTCCGGTCAGCACTGAAAGGCATCACAATAACACCCACAAGAAAGTCAGCAAGAGCAAGAGATAAAATAAGGAGGTTAGTAGGACTATGTAACTGCTTGAAATGACATATTGACACAATGACAACAGAGTTTCCTAAAATGGTAACCAGTATGCCTAAAGCAAACAACAAAGAAAGGGCAAATTTGATCCCAACACTGAACTGTGTTCGAACACATGAGGCATTGTAGCCTGGAAAACAGTACTGCTCTTGAGAAAGGCCACCAGTCATCATTAACCTAAAGATATGCCAAAACCTCAGCAGAGATACAGAAAGGTCTGTGCTAGGGGAGATATAGAGGAGAGCTCACTCTTGAAACAAAAGACACTGGCACCACCTACAAATGTGACAAACTAGGCCATCCAATCAAACAATAATTTATTAATAAATATGTAAAACAGCCCGACATGCAATCTTGTTGTTGCAAAGTCATAAACAGCACTATTACAGTCATTAAAAAGTACACACAGAAATAAATGATGATGGTGAATAAATGCAATGGTACCATTACTCTTAAAAAAGTGTAGAATTACCAAGGAACAAGTTTTGTGGGCGAATGCAATTTCTTGTACACACTCATAAGTTGTATGGGTGGCCTATACATGGTTAATAGACCTTTTTCAGTACATTTGTGATAAACATTAAAGTATAGTGTTCAGACTGGCTTAGAAAACACTGTATGCACATGAGCATTGACCCTGACGTGGGTCAAACATTCTAGATAGTTCAATGACATGATGTTGTGAGAGGATTGTTTCAAAATGATGACATTTGAAATTCTTCACTCCAGTTGACCCTCCAGTAATGTAGCCAATAGAATAGTCATTGTGGGTTTGGCTGAGTTAACCCACAACCTGTGTGGTGAGCAGGTTATGCCTGCATGAGAAAATATCATAGGTTAGTGTGTGGCAATGCCTTACTTTTAGGACTGTTAAAGAGTGAAGGCATACAGTGAAGACCTTGAAGGCCAGTGGAGATGACATCTAGGATGTGTTGACTCTGAATCCAAAGTGATGAGAATCCAGGCTGCCTGGGATGTTGTCTTTGATGTGCTGGGGAACCAGTTTCTCATACCACTTCATCTAAATGGAGGCAAGGGCCATTGGATGGTAGTCATTTAGACCAAACACTACACACATTTTACATACAAGACAGATAATGGTACCTGGAGGTACCTTTTTTTTTTTTTTGGCCTTTCAAAGCTTTATTTGATAGAGACAGCTGAAGAGTGACAGGAAATGTGGGGAGACAGATGGGGAATGACATGCAGGAAAGGGCCACAGGTGCTTTGTTGTTTGTTGATAGCTAAATGAGGTCAGGTCATAACTTTAGCCTAGCTTAAATTAAAACCTGATGTATACTATCTTACGTCAATGCTCAGCCATGTGATTGTATGTGTGAATGTCTCTGATTCTCCTTCATCAAACTTCAATAAATATTACAGCATAAGACATCAGAGGCTTTCTTCCATAATGATCTGGTGCCATTGATTTTCCGCATTTTCTCCATTTCACACCATTCAGCTGTTAATCATATCTAAAATTGCATTTCCTGTAGCTACTGACAGTACCCACTCAATGTGCTTCCACTACACAGTAGTGTAGTTATTAGAGAAGGGAGGGAAACTGTTGGGGACATTTCACCCGTGAGCATACTCCGGTTAGAGAGCAAGAAGGAGGACACCATTGACGGTGTTAACTCTTTTTATATAAAACTTTTTAGCAGGCAGATCAATACAAAAAGTTTGTCAACAACACTGACTCTGATAGGACCCCAAACATAAACAATATGTCCCAGTAAACTGCCTGACCCAAAACAGACTAAAAGATGCCTGACTGAAATTATTCAGATATTCAAATCAAAATTATATGTAAACAATTTAACATATTACTAATAGGCATGTGCCTACTCTCAATAGGAATTTATAACAATAGTAGTAACCATATTTATGCATTTAATATTACTAAAGACAATTTGTTTGCCCAAACCCAATATTGAAAATGAATGCTGTCATTTTGAGTTTATTAGTACTATTACATAAATCTTATTGCTTGCTTCACATTATGTTTGTTAGATAATTTATATTAAAACTATGTAATTCAAATGGAAGGGAATGTTCTATGCCATTGAAATACATAAGTGGCTGAAATATTTTTGGGGTGAAGAGACACTTATAAATGTTTAATATAAAAAATATATGGTCATTTTAGAATGCAACTGACCAATCATATTAACAACTAATACGTTAATTAATATTTAAAACATGCATTTATTGATCAGACCAGTCAACTCAAAAGTATGCTTTTGATTATTATAATGCAGTGTAAAGAGGCAAAGGTGAGCTTGAATATTTATCAGTTCATTGTGTCCTGTTTGTTGATTTGTCTTACTGTGTTCACCACCTTATTGCACTATAAAAAAAATACAACGTTTCACTTGAATATTGAATACTGACCCTGGAGATGGATGGATGGATGGATCTTAGTATTCACTCTGACTATGTACATGGTGTAGTATGTCATATTCACCATGTGACAAAATATTTTGGTGTCAGTTGTTTGTGTGAAACATTTAATTGTATTTATATAGCACCAAATCATAACAAGTTATCTCATGACACTTTCCATACATAGCAGGTCTAGACGGTACTCTTTACAGTAAGTCTTTATGTGAATTAAATGACAATTGGTGTTCAGTGTTTACATTTGTCACCATCTGATGAAGAGCAAAAAATAGAATATAAATAAAAATACATAATCAAAACTTTCTGATTCTTTGAACTTTCTGAACTGATTCACAGTTAATTTGTTTGTTTTTTTTAGTTAGTTGTGTTTTTTTAAAGATTTTTTGGCCTTTTTCAAGCTTTTTTTATTTTTGACAGAGACAGCTGAAGAGTGACAGATATGTGGGGAGAGAGATAGGGGGAATGACATGCAGCAAAGGGCTGCAGGTCGGATTCAAACACTGGGCTGCTGCTGAGCCTTCGTACATGGGGCAGATACCAACTAAGCTAATAAAAGCCCAGTTAATGTGTTTTTTGATTTGATAGCTTGGAGGGCACGGACACAGTTGATTTAGGTTAATAGCCTGTGCTACACAAGTTTAACTCTAAATGTACAGTGTTTGGTTTCGATGGAAGAAAGCTGAGAAAGCAAGTATTATTTGTAAAGAAGGGGGCCAAACTGTTGGTTGAAGATGCGTCAGTGACACATTGAGTGACACAGTGACACGCATTTAGCCAATAAATTACATGCACATAAAATGTTAGACATCCCTTCACTCCCAATTTTTTGCAAACTAATTGGAAACAGCACATTATGATAAAAAGTTTGTTTAATTTGAGTTTGTGTGTCGTCTAATAACTATTGCAAGATAAACACCAATTAGAAGTGTGAATGATGGTCTAGTGGGGATGCAGAAAGATGTCAGCCCACTCTCCTGACTTCTCACACCTCCAAGAACTGGGAACTCATTACCTTCACCTGTATCCTGACACCACCCTCGACCAGGGAGTTCATTAGGGATAGTGGCTTTAACAGCATTCTCATATGGCAACTAAATCGGAGTTCAAAAACATAACAACTGCCAAGGCAACACAACAACAAACACTAGGCAAGCAAGAAATGTTATTGACAAGCCAACTTATCTTCAGTTTTCTATTCATCCATCCATGCCAACATCATGGATGTTAATGTAAATATACTTTATTTATACAGCCCTTTACAACAGTCCTTTCAGTGTACCAAAGTGCTTTACATCAAATAAATAAGAAGAAAAATAAGTAGTCTCCAAAAGTAGATTGGGAGCCAGAGCTTTCAGCTATCAAGATCCTCTCCTGTGGAACCAGCACATAGTTCTGGTTCTGGAGGCAGACGCCATCTACACATTTGAAAGGCTTTCCCTTTTGATAGAGCTTATAGCTTGTTCTGGCTTAGGTGAGTCCTTCATTATGTTGCCTAACTTGCAGAATATAGCTGCGCCACAGCCACCAGAGCTGATCACTGCCACTCTAATCAATGAAACCACTCACACCGGGCAGCAGCGTCTCTCCGCTCTGCAGCACTATCTTTCCGTGCTATACCACGTCAATTTCAACAGAGCAGATTGCACCAGACAGGAAATCCAACACAGAATCAATGTAATACACTTATGCCCCCTTTCAAAATAAAACACAATATGGAGTTCATGTGGCCTATCATAACTTCACATCAACATTACGTCATGACCGGTGGCACCAGGTCAGCAGTCAATCAATCAGTCAGAGTCTCAACATGAACAACTTCAAGTGTTGAAGTGGAACAACACACAATAATTTATGACACAACAGATCCTTTTTATAATCTCTCCCACGTCGGAGAAGCAAAGTTAGCTGTTTGTTGTTGTTTCTTTTATACACAGTTTATCGCGGGGACTCCCATATGTTCAGGATTCCGCGTGATCTCGCGTGAATATGGCTGGCTTGCTACACTACGCTACGCTGCCAGTACGATGCCAGTATGCGCCCTCTTGCCATGCAGATTCTCATGGATCGGGGGTGTGCTACGCTATGATCAGGGACTGCAGTTAAGCCTGCCAGTCATTGTCTGTTTTCACCATCTGAAATCACAGGCAAAGGAGTCTATGTTTCATTTTATTTTTTAGTCTATATTTTATTGACCGGATTCTCTATTTGTCAGAATTCTGACAAGCTTGATCTGCTCTCAGCTGCATGACACGACAGCTTCTGCTAAAATCAGTGCCAGGTTGCTTCAGGTGGACTGAGGATCCCAGCAAATCCCAATTTGAATGAGGCCATGTTGAGCACAGACTGAGACCATATGCACCCCCTTGAAGACTTTTCTTCACTGCTCTGTCATTGCAGTCATTCTCTAAATCCTCCCCATACAGGTCTCAGTACAAAAAATGGACAGCATACATGTGACATTACCCACAGGTTTCTGAAGGAATTTTGAAGGTCATCGTGGCTGATCTAGTTGCTGGTCTGTTCTCGGTCCATGTCGGAAGTCCTGCTTCTTCCGGTTAATCTAAATATCAGTAAAGGTGTGGATCCTAAGTGGACCTGAGGTGGGCTGAATGACACTTGGGTGTACAAACATGCCATCTGTAGTGGTACCCTCCTGTCATTCACAGCAGCCATGCTGTTCTGCATAACTTTTAATATAATTCGAACAAGTGAGTTCTGTAAAAAAAAAAAAAAAAAGCTATAGAGATATAACTGACATAACTGTTTTTGCTTTTGTAACAGGCTGTAAACGTCTTAATGGTCTAAATGGACTTTAGACTTGCAAAGACAAAGCTTAACAGAAAGCCGCGAGCAGCAGGCTCACCTTTTATGATACCAGGGAGCTATTTTATACAGAGCTAATTTGACTGTTTCATGCAAGGAATCATAATTATAATAAGTGAAATATAAGAACAGGCCAGGTTACTGAGGGGCTCATAGGTCCAGTGTTTAAGATTTATGTGAATCTGTTGACAGAATTCGGAAGAAATGGAATAAAATATGCCTGTTTTCATTATGACCTGAAAATGAATGATAAAAAATCATGTTTTTGTTATCTTAAAATGAGCTTTTGATATGGTCACAGGTCCACTACCACTGCTACATTTTAAATTTGAATCAACATTTGTACCCAACACACAGCAGTGTACGTCTGAAAATTAAATGTCAACCTTTTCATATTCAATCTCAGAACTCTGAGTTCTGAAATGAAATATGTATTTTCATATTCTGTATTCTCACTAAAGATGTGAATGAGATGAACTGGACCCCACGAATGGGATAAGTTTGTTAAACTGGTGTTTGATTAAGTTAATACTACTCAGCAGCAGACGTCTCGGGCTTCATTCCTCTTCACTTTTTTTTTTTTTGTTTGTCTGTTCTTGTGAGTGTGACTGAAGGGCTTTGTGTACATATTTATAGTGCTACTTTCACAGAACCCACTGAAGGGCCAAGGTGTTTAGCTCAGTTGGTAGAGCAGCCACCCCATGTACAAAGGCTCAGTCCTTGGGTTTGAATCCGACCTGTGGCTCTTTCCTGCATGTCATTCTCCATCTCTCTCTCTCCCCACATTCCTGTCACTCTTCAGCTGTCTCTGTTGGAAAACATTGAGAAGGCCAAAAAAAATATCTTTAAAAAGAAAAAAGATTTTGTTGAATTCAATCTTCATAAGAACATACCAAACAGAATGGAAGCACAGTGCTCCCTGTAGGACAACTGTTTTTATCCATTAGCACATCTTTTACCTTCATTAAACATGTTAAAGATAACAAACACAATTCATCATGAAACGGCAAACAGGCACAAAAATTCCAAGCAGCATACTTTACAAAACTTTAAATTAGCTTTAACATGTAATGCAAGTCATCTCAGGGACATCTGTTCTGTTTTTAAAGATTAAAAGATGATATCAAAGTTATTTTAATGTCACAAAATCTGTGATTAATAACAAGTGCAGTTCATTCAACCAAGCAAAGAAGTTCCTTCGAGTTAGATTTGAACCAGTGACCTAACAATTACAGTGCATTGACCACTCAAAGCACTATCTTGCCCAAGGACACTTCGACATGCAGACTGGAGGAGCTGGGGATCGAACTGCCCATCATCTGGATAGTGGACGACCCGCTCTACCTCCCAGCCACAGCCGCCCAAATTCTCTAACCAAACATGACACTTTACTGTAGAATAGCATAGGAGGCTCTTGATCCAAATGTCTCCGGTTTGATTCCACCATTGGAACATTTCATAGTCATTTTTAATTTTCTGAATTAAGTACTGCTGTCACACCGGTATGTCAAGTTGAGTTTTTTTTGTCCTGTCTCCATATTTGTCTTTTCATTTTCTGTTTTATTTTGAAAAGTAACTCTCCTCTTGTTCCAGGTCAACTGCCCTTCCTCCCATGACTCAGTCTGATTGTCTTCCCTGATTCCTGATTGTGTCCACCCGTTTCCCTTTTTCCCCCATGTGTGCTTATAGTCTGCGCCCCCCTTTGTCCTGTGCCAGTGTGTCTCATCTGTAGTCAAGAGCCACCTGTCATTTGTCTCATCACAGTCTGAGCATCTTTTCCACAGATGTCTGCCTCAATTAGAGGTTTTTTTGTTGCTGTATCGATTCATAGCCATCTAAGTTAGTGAGTTTTGTAGGTGTTTTGTTTTTGTTCCTGATTGTAGTTTTTCCCTCTCCGGAGGCGTTTTCTGTTTAGAGCTGTTTTTATTTTCCATCTTTTAGACAGTCAGATTTTTCAGGTGTAGTTTTCAGAGCCATCCCTCTTTTCCGAGATGCCGTCTGTTGAAAGTTCTTTTTTTGCAGCGAAATAAAACTATTGATCAGCTCTACCCAATCTCTGCATCAGAGTCCTATCACTGAGTCCTGGGCCTGATAACTGCAACAATGTAGTCATCTTCTACGAATGAGTTTGCAGAAAAAACTGAAGACACTCACTGCAATGTAACAAATTTATTACTAATTTCACACACACACTCATAAACAAACAGATGTGTGAAATTAAACCAAAAAACCTAAAGCAATAAAAAGAGGAATAAATTAAACAACAACCTTATTAAACAACCTCACGACAACATTCGTTTCTTGGTTCATGCGAGGATGATGCCGTTATGACTGAGGATAATGTCTGAGGATGAGGCCGTTTTCTCTGAGGATGATGCCGTTATGACTGAGGATGATGTCTGAGGATGATACCGTTTTGTCTGAAGATGACAAAGGTTTTTCTGAGACTGAGTGACTTTTAGGTGACTCTGATGCTGTTTCGTTTGAGTCTGACACCTGAATCTGAGATCTGAGGATGTCCTAAAATTAACACCATACTCTTGTTGCTTATAGTTGTAAGCCACAAGGCTGTCCCCTTAATGCCTTAATGCAATGACTGAGAGTTTCTTGGTGATCTGCAATAGCACAGAAAACAAAGTGAATGCCTAAACAAATTGTTGAATTTGTATCTGAGCATCAGGGTAATAATTATGTATTCATTTTACATGTATTTACTGTTTTAACAGCATTAGCAGATGGAACATGGAACATCCACAGGCTCAGGAGTATCCTGGAATCTGATCGGAGGTACCAGCAGAGGCGAGCACCCGAATTACGACCCATTGTTACGTTTAGCCGCCGCAGCGACCTCTAGCGGCAACTGCAGCCCCCACAATCCACGCCTCCGGTCTTAGCTTCCTAAAAGGCTGACTACACTTTTCGTTTTACGACCGTTAATATGTCACTTTATTAAGTTTTAAAAACATTTCAGGCGAGAAAGTAACAACGTAGATCCCAAATATGTCGTCAATTTGTCCAAATATAGCCTATTTTAAAATTTGCTTCCGACGTTGCTATACAACTCTCAAGCTAGCGACAGTACGTAAACTCATTTCCGCTGTTTACAAAATAAAAGCTTAGAGACAGTGACAATGCTTTTGTTTTGGAGACAGGATATGAAAACCCCTACTTTTAGCTAACTTTATGTCCATCATATGACCTTTGACCTTGATGCATGACCTTGAATCGATGCACCAAGAGTGGGCGTGTTCCTGCCATATCGCTGAACGTTGTGGCTCTGGTAAGTGAGTTACGTTGTGTATTTGATTTTATTTTTATTTATGTTCCTTATGTTTTTAACGAAAAGCCACGTTTATCGGCAATTCATGTGTACATTACTTAGTTAAATTTACGCTTAGTTACGCTTTAGTTGGTCGCTTATACTAGAGGTCTGCGCGGGACAGAATTTTGCCATATTTTGTCCCGCTCCCGCCCGCAAATCCCGCATGATGCGGACGTTATTTCTCACGAAAGTTATTTTCATTGGCTTGGGAAAATAAACACGCTGTGGCTGAGCTTAGCTGAGCTCTCCACGGACCGATCCTTCACCTAGCGCATGTAGCGAGGGTGCACGGCGCCGTTTTTTAGTTTAGCTTACTTTTCCCGCCCGCACTGAGCGTTCAACATTTGTCCCGCGCCGCAATGCTTTCGCGGGAATGCAGGGCTCTAGCTCATGCTTCTGAAAATATGCGATTTTACCTGAAAGGTGCGGCTTTTAGCAAACAGTTAAGCCAAGTTATCTTATGTAGCTCTAGGACAACATGGCATGTATGGCATTTCTAAGTTAAGTTGAGTTTAATTAGTGTATTGTCAGAGATGTGATGGTCCTTTTTGTCTGTTTGTTTGCTTGCAGGTTGAACATCATTTCACATTTCATTATATATCATTCCAGTAATTTAAAACCAACAGTTCTTTTAAGAACTAATATCTTTCTATTCCTTGTCTATCACTCATTTCTTCTTACATAGCTTTTCTTTTGTCTCTCGTTGTTTCACTTTATCCCTCTCTGTCTTTGTATGTACTTTGACTTTCCTTGACTTCCTTCCTTCCTTCCTTCCTTGTCATGGAGTCGTTGAAAGAGTGGATGGAGAAGGGGAAAGCCTTGGCAGATGAGTTGGAAGCGAAAGCAAAAGCTAGAAACGTAAAATTTTCCTACGTTGTTTCTCTATTATTAAATTTGCCTTTTATAAGGAAACAAATCTGTGTGTGTGTGGGTTAGGGCTGAACATGTGAGAGTACGTGTGTGTGTGTGTGTGTGCCGCAATAAAGACATATTTTACCACTTTTTTTTTTTTTTTTTTTTTTTTTTTAACTTTTAGCCCCCAAAGAAAAGGAAGCAAAAGAGGGCTGAAGGCTTCAAGGTTACCTGGAGGAAGCGGGACCGGAATGGGAACATCATATCGCAACATGTGAGGAAAAATCGATCAGGTCAGTAAAATATAACAGTTATACTGTTATTCACAGTTTTTAATGCTGTTGGTCAGCAGATAGAGTTCTTACATCGCAACATTTTGTGTTTACAGTTAAACCTTCCAGCTCTCGGGCGCTCCCAAGAGTGAGGAACTACATGAGGATGAAATTCCTCAAGATGTCCCAAATCTTGGTATGCATATTGAATTATGACGTCTTACATAGTCATCATTACTATTTCAGTTTTAAAATGTAAAATCTAGGCATCTGAATATTGTACTACTACAACTGTACTGTAGTGTACTGTATTGCCCATATGTCTGATACATATGCAGTGACAAATCATGCAGAAAATCACTTTTTATTTTATTGAAACACATCATGTATGTTTTGTTCATTTAGACCAACGTCTTCAGATATTAAGAGACCTGTTGTCCTCGGTCACTGTCCCTGCCTCAACTGAAGTGGAAGAGACACCCACCATGTCTGCATGGACCCAAAGACAGTTGACTGCTCAAAAAAAGTTCAGAGCTGCAATGCCAGAGCTCTTGAACTGCAAATTGGCTACAGAGACTGTTATAAAGCATTGCTGTCAGCAATGCAAAACTGCTGACGCTCTGGTCCGTTGCCTGGACTGTGTTCCCTCAGGAACTCAGTTTCTCAGGGATAATGACCTGCTTGGATGCAGATACTGGCCAGCAACCACCAGCTGCCAACTCCTTTTCAAGTTTGATGTCTTCACATCATTTGAGGAGATGAAGTTGGCTAGCCCAGCATTATCCCAACAAGCATTCCTGAGAATGCTTGAGCATAGATCCCTTAGCACAGGACGGGTAAGACCTCTGTTTATCTTACCAAGTTTTTTTAAAGTTCCGAATATCAAAGTCTTGTATTAACCAGAATACTATCATCCTAGTCTGCAGTCACATAGCGACACCTGTCCATCAGCAATAACCGATAACGCGGACCAATTATAAGGTCGCCCCGTTATTTATGGGTCATTGTGTTTTTTATTTCCATCGCGCTATTTGCATTGTATTCGCATTGCCTCACACAATGAACATTACATATATTCTATATAAGCCAATCTGTAGTTACACTATAGGTAAAGTTACAATAGTCACAATATTCTGAAAACAAAGAATGCCCCCTGTCGCTTACCCACACTAGTGTTTTGTGGTGCTGTTTTTTTCATTGAAACACACAAATAAACCACAGCTGTCAGAAATGACCTATTGGACATTATAACGGTATTGGTAACTGATTTACTCAAAATACCTTGATAAAATAGCTGTTGTGATTAAAGTTTTCACACAATGCCACTCACAGACAACAACAGGCCTCCTCCATACAGCCCCCAATTGGCAGTTGCAGGTTGACCTGGGAAAATAGCTGAGGCTCCCCCAGCACATCGCATCAACATCCCTCCGACCATACATGATAATAACATCTGAGGCTTCAGAACTCACAGTTCCCTGGGAAGAGTGGGTCGAGGAAGCCAACAAGAGGAAACACGAAAAGTACCAGGTGGAGGAGTGCAGGGGCAGGGGCTGGAGGACATTATATGAGCACATAGAACTTGACTGGACCAAAGTCCTTGGTCAGCTAGGTGTTACAGGGACGGTGAAGAAGTGGGCCATCCAATCTGCAAGTCAAGCTGCAGAAAAAGCCACAATGTACTGTGGATTAAGAGGGCTGGTGGGATGCTATACTGGGACGCAAGTCAGGGCCTGATCACACCCAGCTGGGTCACCTCATTGAGGGTGTCAAATACAATATAAATTACTAATTCAGATGTCAATCTGTCAGATATGATTACCTTACATGATCTATCTTACATTTTTTCATTCTTATTTTAAAAAAATAAAAATAATCTTTATTTCATGGGCTGAGCCCTCAAAACAATCTCTGAATGTAAGGCTGGGCATAGCTGTGTCCATGAAATGTGAAAATGCATACTTTGTCGTAGAACCATAATAAAGACATCGTTGGAAAGGTCTCCACCTAGGGAATAACATATATCAATTTGGGGATTGTAAATGGATCCTTCTTTGAACTATTGACCTTTGAACCCTGACTTCTGAGAATATTTGAAGAGTTATAATTCAGCACCAAAAGGGGCTATAGAAATGGGACAAAGTGTTCTAGAAAGCTTATGAACTCAGCTGTGTGACTATACCTACTGGATATAGTCACCAAGTGGGGGCACTGTCCAAAATGGTAAACATGTGTTTTCACCCACTTGACAATTATGTACTTAAATTCTGGTCACAGAAATGTGTTTCCCACTCCCTTAAAACCCCAGCTATGTATTCATTTTGTTATTTGTAACCTCCTATTCCAAGAAATCACTCATCTTTGTATAAACTACAAAGCCCATGAGCGGCGTCATGTAGCTTGATACAAAGTCACGTTATATTTGTAGTTTTTTTTTTTTTGGTTTTTTCAAACAGGTTAAAATAGGGTTGTAAAAAGATATATATACTGATGACATCGAATATCTAGTAAAGCCGAACTAGCGATTATATTGCTTTATGTTGATATATGTAAAGAAACAGTAAAGATTTTTCATTTAAGATGTGTTTTGAATCGCGCAAATACAGATTTACGCCAAATAGTAATGGAGGTTGGTCCTTCCGCTTAGTAGAACAGTAGATCTAGGGTTAGGATTTGTTCATCTACTGAACACATTAAATATTTACTACAGCCGAACGTGTAATGGCACTGATTATAGTTGTTTTACGTTAAGAAATGACACACAAAACTGCATTTGAGGCGTTTATTTGAAAATATGTAGAAGCGCTGCTGCTGCTTGGTTGACCGAAACCGAACGCAGCCAGTCCACGGAGGACAGCTATTGTAGTAGCCCTCTAGAGAAACTAGTGGACATATAAAATCAAATGTATCAATTGTCATATAATCAACCAATTCACGACATACATTAAGCTACCTTTACCATAAAAGGTTGCACACATAGTCACAAGAAGCTGAATGGTGTCAGATGTTGCACAAACTTCTGTCAATCACAATTAAGCTATTATGATTATGGAAAAGTGTTTGTTACTGTTGTTGTTTTGTTTCAACATCTGTGACTAAACGTGATGCCGAGGTTTTGGACCATGACAGACGATTGATATTATGCAGCGACAGTCACATCTGTTTACTGTAATTACCGTCCTCACCAGTCATCAAGTTTCCATCATTATTTTTACAGGCATGGTGCTGTTTTAAATTCATACAAATTAGACGTATTTTATACAGTTCACTGTTGTCAATATTTATCGATCATGTAGACATTTTAGTTGTTGCTCCAGCTTCACAGCATCATCACCAAAATAAATAAAAATAACAGAAATAACATTTAAACATAATAATAACTACATGATACCAATATTTGCGGTGTCAGAAAATCGACATTTTATCTACTCCTCGTCCCTTGCCACACGTAGCTTACCGCCATTTATTAAACATTGTTTGTAGAAAACTATTTCGGCTATACGAGGCATTAACGCACACATTTATAGTTATGTGTAGTTTCATAACGGTTACGTCCGTGCTCACATTAGCCGACCTTTCCGAAGAATAAAATTTAGCTAGCTAAATGAGTTAACATTAGCTCGGCGATAAAACACATTAATAAATTACGTACTAATCTAAATTGAAACATAATAAAAAACGAAATGACAATGAGAACCCGCAAGGACTAGTCACACTGGCAACAATTCTACAATGAATTAGCCTAATTAATATTTTTGACTACTTACCTTGGTTAGCTGAGCTCATCAAGTTTAGCTTGCTATCAAATAAATGTGAAACACACCCACAATCCTCATGGTGCTCATCGGGGAAAAGTATCTGTATCCCCATGTCACCGACAGGGGTCGCTTTTTGGAAACGCTCCAGGGGGTCGTATTCCAGTGCACGAACAAACGACAAAAGTGAGCGTATGAGTTGGAGGACTTGTTGGGTTTGGACCCCCTTTTGCCTTCAGAACTGCCTTAATCCTTCAACAAGGTACTGGAAACATTGCTCAGAGAGTTTGGTCCATATTGACATGATAGCATCACACAGTTGCTGCAGATTTATCGGCTGCACATCCATGATGTGAATCTCCCGTTCCACCACATCCCGAAGGTGCTCTATTGGATTGAGATCTGCTGACTGTGGAGGCCATTTGAGTACAGTGAACTCATTGTAATGTTCAACAAACCAGTCTGAGATGATTCGAGCTTTATGACATGGCGCGTTATCCTGCTGGAAGTAGCCATCAGAAGATGGGTACACTGTGGTCATAAAGGGATGGACATGGTCAGCAACAATACTCAGGTAGGCTGTGGCGTTGCAGCGGTGCTGAATTGGTACTACAAGGCAGGATGGATCCATGCTTTCATGTTGTCGACACCAAATTCTGACCCTACCATCTGAATGTCGCAGCAGAAATCGAGACTCATCAGACCAGGCAACGTTTTTCCAATCTGCTACTGTCCAATTTTGGTGAGCCTGTGCGAATTGTAGCCATCTGCCTCAAGGTTCGACGTGTTGTGTGTTCAGAGATGCTCTTCTGCATACCTCGGTTGTAACGAGTGGTTATTTGAGTTACTGTTGCCTTTCTATCAGCTCAAACCAGTCTGGCCATTCTCCTCTGACCTCTGGCATCAACAAGGCATTTTCGCCCACAGAACTGTCGCTCACTGGATATTTTCTCTTTTTCTGACCATTCTCTGTAAACCCTAGAGATGGTTGTGTGTGAAAATCCCAGTAGATCAGCAGTTTCTGAAATACTCAGACCAGCCCGTCTGGCACCAACAACCATGCCACATTCAAAGTCACTTAAATCACCTTTCTTCTCCATTCTGATGCTCAGTTTGAACTGCAGCAGATAGTCTTGACCATGTCTACATGCCTAAATGCATTGAGTTGCTGCCATGTGATTGGCTGATTAGAAATTTGCTCATTAACAAGCAATTGGACAGGTGTGCCTAATAAAGTGGCCGGTGAGTGTATATTTTATTCTTATTCTTCTATTATTGTGTTGTTTATTTTGTTTTCTTATTGCTGCTGTGTGTAAAGGGAGATAAGAATTTCATAAGCCGTGTGATTAACTTGCAAATGACAATAAATCTCTCATTTATTATTGCACATACTTTTATTATTATATATAAATAAATATATAGAAATAATATTTGATGAATCCACACCTATTGTGTGCTCTGACTGTTGTGAAAAAGGCCTCTGGTTATTAGTAAGTGAAGTAGATGATTAAAAAGACTCACTACAGAGTTCTAACACTAATATTACAGTTTTTTCTGATGGCTTAAACACTTACATGGATTCTTATAGCACAATTTCTAAAACTATTAACATTTATCACAAAACCCTTCACAGAGTTTGCAAAACTGAAAGCACAAACATTGCTTTGCACTTAGTTTGCAATTTCGTAAAACACACTTTGTATATGTGTAAATATAATTCACTGCACAGGACTCCTTTTGCAAAACTGTAAACACAGCTCCACTGCTTTACACTCAATTTCCAGATGATCTACACACTCCTATCAAAACTATACATATTTATGGCTATTTTTTACACAATTCTGCCAACTGTCAGGCCACACTTTCACATGTGAAAACTATTATTTATAATTACTTCACTTTGCAATCAGCCTGAGCACTATAAATAAGCCACAGGTAAGCTTTTTGTGTGGAGAACAATGGAAGGAGACAGAAGAGTAAGAGGAGTGAGAGTAAGAGGAGGGCGAGGAAGAGGACTTGGAGGTGAAGAAGCAGGAGGACGAGGACGTGGACAAGGAAATGAATTCGGAGGAAGAGGAGGAGGTGCAGAAGCAAGAGGGAGAGGAGGACAGCGAAGACAAGGAGGAGCACTTAGAGGAAGAGGACAACGAGGTGCACTTAGAGGAAGAGGACGAGGAGGTGCAGAAGCACAAGGAGAACGAGGAAGGGAAGAGGAACGGGAAGGAGTACGAGTAAGAAATAGAATCACTGATGTCATCAGAGCTACAATAGTGGACCATGTAATCAACCATGGCATGAGCCTAAGGGAAGCTGGCCAACGGGTTCAACCCAACCTGAGCCGCTACACTGTAGCAGGCATCATAAGAACATTTCGAAATGAGAATCGGTTAGTACAGTATCTTCTTCACACTAAGTTTTACATTATACTGTAATAGTGTCATATTCTTTTGAGAAACAATACTATACATTTACTGTAAAAATACTGAAATTGCTACTTTACAGAATTGTTAGACAACCTGTTGCTGGGGGCAGAAGAAGACTATTCACGGCTGAACAAGAGACCCACATAGTGAATATGGTGCTGGCAAACAACTCCATAAGGCTACGAGAAATACAGCAGCACATAATAGAGGATGACACAACATTCGAACACATAAATAATGTGAGCATCTCTGCATTATCTCGCATACTGGCACGAAACCAAATAAGGATGAAGCAGGTCTATAGGGTCCCATTTCAAAGAAACAGTGAACGTGTGAAACAACGGCGATATGAATTTGTGCAGGTAAGCTTACTGTATCATTGGTACTCAATCTGGAAGTGCATACTGTGTGCTGTGCATGGGCCTGCTGTGCTGCATTTGTTTGTCTTTTCCAGAGAGTGATGGCCCTAGAGGCAGATGCCATGGGTCATGAGCTGGTCTTTGTGGATGAGGCAGGCTTTAACCTCAGCAAAACCAGAAGACGGGGAAGGAACATTATTGGACACCGTGCCATAATCAATGTCCCAGGACAGCGCGGTGGAAACATTACCATGTGTGCAGCCATCAGTCAAAACGGTGTTGTTCACCATCATGCAACTCTGGGCCCATACAAAACTGCACACATTCTTACATTCCTGGACACCCTGCATGACATATTCACTCTCGTTCAGAGACCAGAGCCGACCAGATATGTCATCATATGGGACAATGTTAGTTTCCACCGCGCTGTTCTGGTCCGCAACTGGTTTACCGATCACCCGGAATTCATTGTGGTCTACCTCCCCCCTTACTCTCCATTCCTAAATCCCATTGAAGAGTTTTTCTCTGCTTGGCGCTGGAAGGTTTATGACCGTCACCCCCATCAGCGCATAGCCCTTCTACAGGCAATGGAGGAGGCATGCGGAGACATTGACCAGGTGTCATGTCAGGCCTGGATACGACACTCCAGGAGATATTTTCCCCGGTGCCTAGCAATGGAAGACATTGCATGTGATGTGGACGAGATTTTGTGGCCAGACCCAGTAAGAAGACAAGACTGATTTTTTTCCCTCAATGATTGTCATTTTATGTTTATGTTTTTTACATTTATGTTTTTTGTGCCTTGACCTGAAAAACACACTTTATGTTTACGTATTTGGATGTGTGTAAATAAATATCCATTCACTTTGACCCCTGTGTGTTACTGTAAAAGGTACTGAAAACCGATATGCCCTGCACACAGGATAAGCAAAAGCAAAATGAGTTTTTCATTGTTACTGTCAGTGTGCAGTGGCTGCTTTGTGTGCTTACTGATATTATGAGTTGTGTGCACCGTCGGATACAAAAATAACTATTTTTAAAAGAGTGTGAACAGTTTAGCAAAAAGTGCTTATGCAACAGTACAAAAACATGCTTTTGCAAGTGATCTACTGTGTTTTGCTATTTGGGTGAAAGGTTTTGCGATTTGTGTGTAGAGTTTTGCAAAAAAAGCCAAAAGTTTCAAAAATTGCGTCTTAGCTATCAGAAAAAACTGTAAGTTTATCTGTTCTCATGGAGCTTTTCAGGTCAGTCAGAATCTAATGTTCTCTGTTAATCACTTTGTTAGCGTCCACACCTGTGGTACATTTCATATCTGGCAACCCAGAGCGTAGACATGTGCACACTGAGTTTACTTGTAATGAAATGAATGAAATGTGCTCTGTCATTGAACAGCCTTTTGTCCACTCGGTGGCAGCATTGTTTTCCAATGAAACTCAGTCTCAATGAAAATCAGATCCTGTACAGTAAAGCAGGCATATCCAAAGTCTGGCCTGGAGGCCTATCACGGCCCGCAGTCAGATTTCATGTGGTCCAAAACTTTGTTTTTATAATATATTATTTATAGCCTGTTAGGATTGTCAGATACTGTATAGTGGACAGATTTGTCTTTTCTGGTTGACATAACGAAGCATTTGAACCTCTAAGGACATAACTGCTGCTGTTATATATCTGTAGATGTGACACAAAATATAACTTTCTGAATGATTTTGTTAAAGACAAAGAAAGAGTGATACGTTTTAAACTGAAATGTTAACAGACTTTGCATTACTCATAATAAGTCATGTTTAAAATGAACATGAGGTTCAGATTTGTATCAACTTCATGCAAGTTTAACGTATTCCTACAATTTATTCTGTTATCTGACTGCAGATGTGAAAGAAAGGAAGAACTGGTTTTTAGATTTGTTCACGCATCTTCACATCCTCCCGGGCATCTTCACATGGTCAAATCTGGCCCTCTTTCAAAGAAGTTAGGACAGCCCTGCTGTAAAGTGATGAAACATGAAGGAGACATGATCTTTAAAGAACTTCAGTGTTATAGTTTCACCTCTGAATTAATGGATGAAGTGTGTTGTTAATGTATTGTCACACATCACACCGTGTGATTCATCTTCTAACAGCTGAGTGAGACGTACACATGACCACACTGTGACACAGAATACTGTTTATTAAAGAGCATCAACACGTCTCCTAACATGGAGCTCAGCTGATGAACTGCATGAACTTACTACGTCCACAGAGAAGCACTGAGGAAATGACTTAACTCACATTTCACATTCCTCCACCACGTTACGTAATGAGTCCAGAACCGGGTCAGACTGAAGCCACATCACACGCTATCACATTCAAATAGGGGGGTTGTTAAAACAAGAAGCTTGGAACACACACAGAGTATTATTATCCAGTCAAGAAGTAAGAACAGTGACACATGAGGTTTTGTATCATTTCTATTGTCAGCTCTGAGAAAGAATGTGTGCTGAGCTCGTCTTTCACAGGAATAATCTGAGGATCTTCGGCTTGAACACTTGCATCCTGCTAGTGTCCATCAGCTTCACGGCCTCCTGAGAGCCCATGATGGTCTGGTGGGCGTCGTCAAAAAGCTCCTTTCCGATAGCGTCCTGGACTCTGTCCCTCCAGGCGCTCAGCTTGGGTCTCCCCTCGAAAACGTCCAGGCCGGAACCCACGGGCTGTCGGTTAGAGAGGCACAGAGGAGAAGGCCTGTTAATGTGGAGCCATCCCCCGAGACTGCTGACCCACAAACATCCGTACATGGCACTGATCCAGGATCTGTTTTTAGCTAATATAACATAAAGGTTGTTCAAACTTAGAGAGTGCCTCTAATGACTGATTCTACGTCTTGTCTGTGCCATGAAAAGATGAGTTACTCATGAGGACAGCGTGAAAAATAAAGCAGCGCGGGTGTGACATGAATGATACACGGTAACAAATAACTGTGTGTGTGTGTGTGTGTGTGTTGGACTCATCTGATCTGCTGTTAACAAGGCGTGCAGTCACAGAGCAGCCTTCAGGCCGGGACAAAGTGACACTTTGTTTTTATACTGAGTTACATGTGAGGAATTTATGACTGCGGACAAATAACTGAGAATTTGTCGCTGACGATGTTTCCTCTGACTCAACAGCTCATTAAACCTTTGCGATTAGTCTCACAGATCACATTTTAATACCAGGTGTAAATGGAGTGAGTGCTGCCCTGTTAGCTCACTGTGTAGAGCATGTAGCATAATGCTACTGCTTTTTTGAAGATATGTTTTTGGCCTGTATTTTGATAGTGACAGGAATGTGGGGAGAGAGAGAGATGGGGAATGACATGCAGGAAAGAGCCACAGGTCAGATTTGAACCCTCGGCCACTGCAGCAAAGACTGAGCCTTCGCACATGGAGCGGCTGCTCTACAAACTGAGCTAAACGACACCCCACTAAGGCCTTTTGCTGCCGGTCCATTCATGTCTCTGTCTGTCATTGTCCTGATAAAAAAGAAAATATGAAACAGAATATGAACAGTAAAGCACAAATCTAATTTGACTTCTTGTCTGTGTTCTTCTACCAATGTTGTGTAAGAAGACAACATGTTTTTCCTTATTATTAGCACTTGAGCTAACTAGCTGCCATACAAAAACACATTATTGTCTTCTGTATTGAGGGACATGTACTTGTCCCCACTCAGCATGGACTGCAGGGACTTCACTGTTTGTGGTCACACTGTCAAATCCACACGCTGTGTGTGGGCACTGTTTTCTTTGTAAAGCTTACTGATACCCTACACCCGAAAAAATGTACAGGAGTGTGTAGCATGCATGACTGACAAACCAGACCTGTGACAAATGAAGGAAATCATGTAAAACACGGTGATATTCTTTAGAAACCAGTTAGCAGTGATGTGAAAATCCTCCTTTATCGCTTAGTTTAAAAACCCCTCTGCACACCTGCATGATCTCCACAATGGCGACCAGGTCGGCCAATGTGATGTGGTCTCCTGCGATGAAGGGCCTGTCCTGGAGGAATTTTTCTTCAATGAGCTTCAGTGAGCCGTTCAGGTCCTCCAAGGCTGCGTCCAGCTTGTCCTGCGGGACTTCCACGCCCAGAACTTTGGGAATCAAAAGCTGCAGCAGACACAAAGACTAGTGATCAAATAACAAGCCTCACATACAAAGTATCGAATACCAAAAGGAACAGGATACAGGAGCAGGAATATCTGGAGTCTGCAGCCTGACAAGTGAACATACCCGGAGCCAGAACATCCTGGATCCATGCATACGGATGGCCGTGTGCTGCCATGACAGGTACTCATTAACACGAGCGCGCTGCTGCAGGTCAGCTGGGTACCAGAAGTCTGGAGTCTGAAACTTCTCTGCCAGATACAGCAGGATGGCAATGCTGGAGAGGCAAACACCTCCAATGATTACCACGACAAACAACAGCATGCAGGTCACACAGCATACAGTGTCCATACAGCCTTCGTACAAGGTTCATACAGCCTTCACACGAGTTCATAGGAGTTCAAACAGCCTTCATACAGCATTCATATGAGTTCATACAGCATTCATATGAGTTCATACAGCGTTCGCACAGCCTTCATACAGTTGAAGAACATTTCAGTATTCACCTTTCAGCCAGGCAGAAGTCTCCGTCTCGCAGAGCGGGGGCCTTCCTTATCATGTTGATCTTCCCAAACTCTTCTCCATACTGCTCCCCTGAAACCAACACACACACACACACCTGAGTCAAGCAATGAGAGTTTAGTCTGAATTATGGATTCATGTGAGGTGAGGTGAGGTTCTTTTGGTTCTTTTTTTTGGTCCTCAAATGTAGGCTTCAGACACAGTGTTTGCAGCTGTGCTTTCCCCATCAGTTTCCCGTCATCAGTTTGAGAAGCTAATGAATCCAGTTGCATGAGGAAGATGAAGTCAACGCAGAAGTGCCAAAAACTGCCTCCATGTTAAAATACATATTGTCTCCTTCTTTTCTTGATAATCTAGTGACCTCAAAGATTCATTCTGGGACACTTTGTGGGGTCACATCCTGCAGACTGGGAGCCATTGAAGTGTAAAAGTAAAGGTTACACTAAAGAAAGCTGAATTACATTTCAATAATGAATTATGCTGACATACTGTCAATCAGAACATCTCGGACACTTGGACCCTTCAGAACTCACCACTGTGTCATGATCATTGTCTGCAGGGTAAATCCAGACTGTCCATGTTCACTCAGACATTGTGCAACATCCCTACATATCATATTAACACATCTTGTCTGTGCTTTAATGTGTGTGTGCGTGTCCAGCACAAAGTGTGTTTCCTGTCTCTGTGTTTTCTGTGTGGAGATCTCAGACAGACAGTAAGTTCAGCTTCGTTCTGTGTGTGGACTCGAACTCACCGTCCAGCAGTGACAGTCGTCTAAAATCGAAGGGGATGTTGTTCTTCTTGGCGAAGATATAAACGGAGCGGCACGGCTGAGAATAGAGGTCCAGGTACAGTTCTAACGCCATTGTCGTCTGCACGGCAGATCACTTCTCCACTTTCTGCAACAACTTGTACGAGTTTGAGCAACCAAAGAGTCTCTATACGACCAAGACAGTTCACCCCCTCTTCTTCTTGTGACGTCCCTCTGTGGCTGTGACGCAAAGCCATACGCAGAAGTGTCGAACAGTCACTTGAGGCTGGTTACAGAATCATAGACAGTATTCCAGTCTGTATTCTCTGTAGCAGCGAGGGACCTGCTTTTCTATTAGTGCAGAGGGCGATTATTTCGGCTTCCGAGCCGCATGTGGCCCTTGAGCCACACCCCTGAAAGCTGTGGCAGGCCACAACTTTTAGGGGTGTGTGCAGGGCTGCCATCATCAGTATTGCCAGTATTGCCACGGCAATACTACTTTTCATTGTAGTATTACCTGGCAATACTACTTTTCACATGTGACATGATGGGATTTTTAGTTCAGATAACAACTCTAGGACAAGTGGGCAACTTCAAGATGCAGACACAAAGTCTGAAGTAAGATGACATGCTAATTACCTTTTTCCAACAGTATTGCAACTCCCAACTATACAGTATATTTATATATAAATAGCTATGTTTGTCTGGATTTCTAAACAAAGTCGCATTGCTTGAAATGATGTCAGTAAGTATAGTAGTCAGTATGCTGCTAGCAAATGTGGTTGCATTGAGCTAGCGATAGATGTTGCATGCAACGTGTTAACACAATAGCTAACTAAGCTCATGTAATGCTTGCTAGCATAATTGGAAAGTAAGATCGTCCTTAATTTCCTTCAGGATCAATAAAGTATCTAGCCTGGGAAATCCCATGGTGCCTTGCACGATCGTTCCAATCCGAAAGACAGCATGGAAACTAGTGGTGGGCGGATCGATCCAAATATCGATAGTATCAATACCAAGTGGGTATCAGTATTGGATCGATACTAGCCTGTTAAGATTGATTCTTTGCTTTAAGTTCCATTCTTGTCTGCAATGCTGCGGTTTCGGCAAAGAGGAAACAGCCAGGTCGCCAGACTCGCCACTCCCCCTCCCCCTTCTTGTGTTTAAAATAAAGCATGTTCTATTTAATCATAAACTTTGTACTAATTCTGTCCTGGGTTTTAACTATTTAATAATAAAAAAGGACAAAAAGCCCTTTTTTCTGAAGGTCATGAAAATTAATTGAGATTTAGCAATTCAATGACACATCCAACTTATTTATTGAAAAGTATTCGTATTGGTATCGGCGATACTGGCCCGTATTTACATGGTATCAGATCGATACCAAAATATGCAATATCGCACACCACTAATGGAAACCTGGGCCAAAACGCTCGTCTGAGGTAGGGAGCCAATCAGAGAGTGGGGAGGGGTGGAAAGACGATGATGCGTACTACTTGATAAACAGAAGCTTGTATTTTTTTTTTAGACTGTTTACAGATCCAATTCAACATGGCGGCAGCAGTTTTGCCTTCTGTTTTTGTGGAGACTGGGAAAAATTAATGGCTTTTCCTTCTTGTCGAATTTCTGTTGCTCTAAATACATCATCGGGTACACCTGACACAGTTGGCTATGGGCTACATATACGCCAAATGATAGACATTTGTAACACCCAAGAAACGGCCATGGCCACACCTCTTCTACGCGAAATTGGGTAGGTGGTCCCCAGACTATAAAGTATCTGTACTCTACTCTAGTTTTGACCAAAACAATGCCAGATTAATAATCGCAGCAGCCAGTGCCGCAGTCAAGTTAGCGTAAACAGGCAGTTCGGTCCCCAGCCACGGGCAGTCTAGTCCTATGGCAGCATAACTAAGGGATGACCTGAGCCAACACTAACTATAGGCGTTATCAAAAAGGAAAGTCTTAAGTCTACTCTTGAAGGTGTTGACCGTGTCTGCCTCCTGGACCCAGAATGGTAGTTTGTTCCACAGATGAGGAGCTTGATAGGTGAAAGCTCTGGCTTCAAATCTGGAAACTATAGGAACCACAAGGAACCCAGCATTCTGAGCGTAGAGTTACAGTAGTCCAGCCTAGAAGTAACAAATGCATGGACTAGTTTTTCTGCATCCGCTTGGGACAGGATGCGTCTGATTTTGGTAATGTTGCGTAAGTGGAAGAATGCAGTCTTTGAAATTTGTTTTATGTGGACATTAAAGGACAAATCCTGATCAAAAATGACTCCAAGATTCTTTACGGTGGAGCTGGAGGCGAAGGTGATCCTGTCTAAGGTAGCCAAGTCTCTGGAAAAAGAGTTTCTGAGGTGTTTATTATTATAAGAACTTCAGTTTTATCCGAGTTCAACATCAGAAAATTGTAGGTCATCCAATTTTGCGATTTGGCTAAATGATTGGTTTCATCAGGCTTGATCGATAAATATAATTGGGTGTCGTCAGCATAACAATGAAAGTTAATGGAGTGATTCCTAATAATATTCCCTAGAGGAAGCATACTGCATACAGACTTTGGTATGCATGGAGGATTCATCATTGACGTGGACAAACTGCGATCGATCTAAGAAATACGACCTAAACCAGCTTAGGGCGGTTCCTTTGATGCCAATCTGATGTTCCAATCTCTGTAAAAGAATTTGATGGTCTATGGTGTCAAATGCAGCACTAAGATCTAACAGGACAAGTACAGAGATGAGTCCTTTGTCTGATGCCATTAGGAGATCGTTTGTGACTTTGATTAGTGCGGTCTCTGTGCTATGATGGACTCTAAATCCTGACTGAAAATCCTCAAATAAACTGTTCTTATGAAGAAATTCACACAGCTGATTAGCTACAGCTTTCTCAAGTAACTTAGAAAGAAAGGGAAGGTTTGATATCGGTCTATAATTGGCTAAGACCTCTGGATCTAGAGTGGGCTTTTAAGAAGAGGTTTAATTACAGCTACTTTAAAGGACTGTGGTACATATCCTGATAATAAAGACAGATTAATCATGTCCAGTAAAGAAGGGCTGACTAAAGGTAAAATGTCCTTGAGCAGCCTGGTTGGAATGGGGTCTAGGAGACAGGTTGACGACTTAGATGAAGAAATTATCAAAGTTATGCATCAAACTTTTGGTGCCTTGTTTACACAGAAAAGTACAGTGCTGTATGTACAGCAGCTATGTAGGTTTCAAGCTTGTTTAGTTCAACCTAGCTTTGTGAACCAACCTTTTCTTACATGAACTTCATCATAACAAACACAAAACACACCTCACTGGTGCACATCTGCAAGACTCACTCAGAGTTGCACCGTCAAGTTACACACCAGAGTACAACATACTGGTAAACAGCATGCAATGCCAGGCTTCCCACTAACTGACAAAGAAACCGATTCCAATTCATGATTTGTTAAATGTGTCTGTAAAATGTAACAATTATTAAAATGTTAACGATGTAAAAAATTCTGCAGATTCTAGTTCAAGTTCAAAATGTAATCAGATTTATTTAAAATATCTCCATTACAGTTTATGGTAGTGTTGGGAAGTTTGACTCTTTTTACTGACCTGGATCTTTTACTCTCGGACAGTAAATTGAACGAATCTTTTTTTGAGTCATTTCGTTCATTTTGTTCATTTTTACAGCAGGAGGCGCTGTAGCCCTTTTGTGGGCGTTGTAAAAAAGGCAGCTGGTCTCAAACACTTAACACTGAAGGCAACACAGGTTTGCTTCAGTTGACAAAGATAATAAAAATGTCACAAGCAATTCAAACCATATGAAAACCTAGCAAAGTAAATACACACCACAATAAACTGACTGTCCTGTATCCTGCCTGCCATTGTTGATTAACACGCTCGTCACACAGCCTGAACTGCCTGTCACGTGACAAATGAACGACCCAGATGAACGAGAATCGAGAACGAACCATTCATCTGCCGGTCACGTGACAGCTGGTAGAGGACAAGTGAATGTAAAACTCAGTTTGACAATTAAGTAAGACAAAAAGTAACAATTAATAAGTTCCTTAAAATGTTTACATGGTGCATTTATTCTGTCCATAACGTGATTATTATTATTGTTATTATTATTATTAGTAGTAGTAATAGTATTGTTGTTATTATCACATTTGTTGTCATTATTGTTATTATCACATTAGTTGTCATTATTGTTATTATTATTTCTTATTTTATGGCAGAGTATAACACAAAACCAATATGTTGATATAAAAAGTATTTATTTATAAACACACTTATATATACACAATAATAACACTACAATAACACTATACACATCTACAAGAACAGAAGACCACTAATTAATTATGATTTCATGAATAAATAATGTATGTCGGGTGTCATGTGACAAATAAATGAATGTCACAAACAGACATTATTCATTTCCTTGTGCGTTTCTGTCCACAGCTCTGTAGCTGAGCTACAGCTGTCATGTGACAAATGAACGAAAGAACGATCCGTATGAATGATCCGTATGAACGATCGGTAGGTCTATGAACGAACTGTTGTGCTTACTGCTCGCCACACTGCCTGAGCGGCCTGGCTGTCACGTGACAAATGAACGAGGACCTGAGGACGGACGCACAGTTGAGTCGTGAACTGATCATTTCTGTTTCCTGTCCTGCTGACTGAGCTTATGCAGCTGCCTGCCATCATGTGGCGAGGGAAGGTACTGCATGAAAATGAACAAATCACTCACTGAGATGACTCATTACTCGCGAGTCATATAAAAGATTAGTTTGTATTGAACGAATCATTCACAAACGACACGTCACTACTGAGCAGTCAGAGCTTTGAGCGGTGGAAGCTAATGGTGTTCTTACCTGCTCCTTTTTTCTTCTTTAGTTACAACAAGTGTGTCATCAACATACTGGATCATATATAAATCTAGAGGACCTTGATCAAATATATAATTTTATTTATTTTTAACAACTAGAATACTTCTATCAGGCTACAATGTTACCCCTCCTTTCAGATTTTGGTCTGCACGCTGCAGGCAGGAAGTAACCTATACATCTGTGTAATCTTTAGCTCTGCCTGACACTCACACAAGCACAGTTCAATGTCAGGGTAATTTTCAAAGACAGCAGAGCTGCTGCTCTGAGGTTTGTTGTTCCACCATCACCAGGGAAGAACAGATGAGAAGAGTTTGGATTACCTTGAACGAACAGGTGGCAGAGCCAGGTGTTGTTCTTTGGAGGAGCGGTTGTGAGGTACTCCTCTGCTAATTATATCATGTACACATACTTTTTTTGTGCAGGCTCATTCATATAAGTTATTTAGTAGCAGCACATCAGGACCAGTTGTGCCCTATTCTGGTTGCCCTATTTCTGTTGTTAACATGCACATATTTTGGCCCCAGGACACGACCTCAGACAAGACATCAACATCCACCTTTTGATATCTACTTGTGAGATGTTATTGAACCCAGTTTATGGCCGTGTCACTTATTTTATGCAGAAAAATGTCATAACCTAGACCAGGGCTGTCCAAATTTCTTTTAAAGAGGGACAGATTTGACTATGTGAAGGTGCCTGGGGGCCAATACTAACGTTTAAAAATGAAAAAAATTACCAATAAAAGTTACATACAAATCACGGTTTTATTTATTTTTCATGTTCTAATATGATAATTGAAATATATTGTACACCACGTTTTCATTCATGCATAATCACAACAATCAGACTTTACACACATATTTCACATCAACACAAACCAGGTCTCTGTTTGTGTGGTGAGCTTACATATTCAACCTATGTAAGTGTGGTGATGACTTACTGTATTAAAATCAATATTTGATCTTTCCCCAAAGTTTTTTTTGGGGAAGGGGAGGGGGACTTCTGTTGAAAGCCATTATCACTTTATGTTTTACGTTGGTAAAGATCTAATAATAGCAGTAACTGATAGCATAATTTGCACAAAAAATATCAAAACTTGAAAGGTTCGACTCGTTCACATTTAAAAAAACGGATCTTTGAAAAGATTCACACTACCCATTATCAATCCTCTGTGTGAGCTGGAGGAGAGACACGGCGATCGTGCACGTCCCCCATTGGTCGGCGACAGCGAAAACTGATGACGCAACACGGAAGTTTCATTATAATGCTAACTGTTAGCAGTTGTTGACAGAAAGTACAGGAACACACAGCGAGGAAATGAAGCTGTTTATTGCAGCTGTGTTGCTGTTTTTGCTGCTGGGACACAGCAGCTGTTATGATGACGGTAGGTTTAGCTTCTGCTTTCGTGTTATTTAGTAATATTATATTATTTGATAGGCTGTTTGTGAAATGTAAGACTAACGTTACAACAGCAACAACTTCGGCTAACGGCTAATAACAGCATACGTACTTCATGAGTTATCCTGAATGCAAACATATCCATAATAACAGTATCCATATGTCGCACAGAGCTACTACACGCTGACATTCACGTTCGTCTCTGAGCTCTATATTTAATGTTAAAGTTTTATATGTCAATATAACGTCATAAACTTTTTGATAAGTTCATTATAGCTCATATAAATATACTATTACTAATAATAGCGCCAATAACATTATATAAAACACCATGTCATGCTAATATTTGTATGTCTACAGTACAATAACAGACACATTAGCATCGTAATGAGCATCACTGTAATGACAGTTTTTATTATTTTATTACGTCACCTGCTGTGAGTCAGACTGCATATTTCCGCTTCAGCCTCGTGTTTAATATATTGATCATGTTCAGGGGACCACATTATATTTTTCACTCCAAATGCCAAATCTACATTTATAAAAATAAAAATAATATGTAATTCACACTACAGAAATAAAATAAGATGGAGAAACACAACAAACGGACAGAAAATATCCTTAAGCCTGTACAGTAGACAAATGGACAAACAAACAGACGTACAGACAGTGGCCTAGGTTGTTACGTCCTCTTTCAAGAAAAAAAAATTGGTTGCCACATTTTTGTTTTCCAACCTACCACTAAGACAATAACAAGTCCTTTCAAGAAGTAATGTATCAGTCAGTGCCGTTATCCATGCTTTGAAAGTAGGTGTCTCCATTTTTTTCCAATAGAGAACAAAGTGGCCTTGCAAATAATAGTGTACATGGAAAGTAACTGTAATGCAAATATAAATACAGATAAAAAATAAATATAAAAGCTATGGCGAGTAGTGTTTGTAATTGAAACAGAAGCTGCAACATGATCACATTACAAGCAAACAAGCTAAACTACAGCTGAAAGCAAAACAAAAGGAAAAACAAATATCCACTCCATATATTAAATATTTTTAATCAAGTATACATTAAGTCAGACATTCATATATACTCAAGCACACATACAAACAAGTAGCCAATTACTTGCATAAGTAAGTAATATTATATATTACTTACTTAATAATATATATTATTATACATTATTATTTACATAATATAATATAATTATATATAATTACTTAATATACAATATATTTCTCAACTCAACTCAAACTTTATTTATAAAGCACTTTAAAAACAACCGAGGTTGACGAAAGTGCTGTACAGGTTAATACATATACATAAAATACATACAATAATACAATGCCACAATCACAGAACGTCAAAACAAGAGCCAAGATACTCTTGGTACTCTTGACTTGACTTGGTTAAAAGCCAGGGAGAAAAAGTGCGTTTTTAGGCAGAATTTAAAAATCTCAACGGATTCAGCAGATCGGATGTGCCAGGGCAAGTTATTCCAGAGCCTAGGAGCCGCCGCCACAAAGGCTCGATCACCTTTGGTCTTTAGTTTTGTTTTAGGGGCGACCAAGAGCACGACCGAGCTAATCTGGTGGTCAAATTTAAGCCTGTCATCAAATATTTGAAGATTTCCAACAGAAGACCGAATATTTTGTTTAAGGGGGCCCAGAAAGTCAGCAGGAAAGTCTGCTGGACCACATCCAAACATTATAATTTCAGCCTTGTTTGCGTTTAGGCGTAGAAAGTTTGATGTCATCCAGGATTTTACATCGTTTAGACAATCAAGCAATGTCTGTACAGAATCATTTGATTTAGATGTCAGAGGCAAATAGATCTGAACATCATCAGCATAAAAATGAAAAGAAAGATTGTACTTCTTGAAAATTGACCCTAATGGTAACATATACAGCAAGAAGAGAATTACTTGTAAGTAATATATTTAAAAGAGATTTCTCAGACCTCCCATTCAATCACTCCTAATAGAGCTGCAGCAGGATCTCGAAGTATATCCTGTTGGAAAATCTCTTTAAGAGCATCAGATATATCTCTCCACAAAGTCTTTAGTTTGGGACTTTAATATATGGCTGTGATTGGCAGTGTGTGCTTCACAGTTCCTCCAGCATGAGATAGAACAGTCTTTTTCAATCCTGGTCCTCGGGGACAGCTCGTCATCAAGCTCTGCATTGGCCTGATAACGAGCCACTCATTTGAGTCAGGTGTGTTAGAGCAGGAAACAACTAAAACATGCAGGGCACTGGTCCATGAGGACCAGGCTTGAAAAACACCGAGCTAGAATGTGATTGGCCCATTCTAGATAGTATTTCTTCTAATAATTATTAGAATTATTCCAACTTGTGACCAGGTGCGCCTTACTGCACACCTCCTCCCAGGCTTCCTGCGGTATAACCATATCTGATTGTACAAATATATTGTACAATCTACTCATCATTTTTTCATAAATCTGCTGTTTAATGAGGCTCACTGGTGCTGTATCCCAGCATGACATATTTGGAGGAGCTTTTATATGTTTGAAATGTGATTATTAATCTGTCTTCTTCTCTTTCCACACTGCAGGCGGCGTGCTGCTGCGCGACGTCAAGGCGTTGACTCTGTACAGAGGTCGTTACACCACAGCGAGGCGATCCAAACCCGTCCCTCAGCTCCAGTGTACCGGAGGCTCAGCAGGCTGCAAGGCCTTCGTTCCAGAGGTGGTCCAGTGTGAGAACAAAGGCTGGGACGGATTTGATGTACAGGTGAGGAGGAAGGCGGTGGTGGGTAGCGAGGACAGAGAAATGACAATTACTTTGAGAAAGTCACAAGAAACTGATGTATTTACACACACATCTAAAGCTTAAAGATTTCATTTACTTTACTGAATCATTCACTTTTAAAAAGCTGCAACCAACATGAGTATTTTCAGTTGAATATTTTCTGACAATCAATACATTGATTAATCATTGCAGCTCTAATTGAGCTGACTGGTTGTATCACTGGTTGTACTGGTTGTGCACAGAGTGATCAAAGAAGCGATTCTTATGTTCAAACTTTGCTGACTTTTCACTTGGTGCCTGAAAGCATGTGAAGTTCATGAGGTAAATTTCCCATCCAGCACCACAGAAAGCAGCTCCTGCAGATTTGTCAGTAGTTGGAGGAGGAAGGTCCCAATTCTTCAAACCCATGATTAGATTTCTGATTTTTCAGTCTTAATTTGAAAACTGAAACAATCCACTTTTACCAAAATGAGTGAGTGAAAGAGTTACTGCTACTGTGGTAGCACTCCTTACATGGCGGGAGTAGCAACCTGATGCTGAAGGAGTTGTTCAGTAAGTGGAGACTGTGTTGTCAGACCAGTCCAGTTTGATGATGAGGTGAACGTCCAGGTATCTGTACGCTCCCACCATCTCCATATCCAGCTCCTGGTCCCTGGTCTGGTCTGAGGCATCTTCTGCCTGAAGTCAGTCACCATTTCCTTCATCTTGTGATGACCTCCCTGTGCTCCTCTGGGGCCTCTGACTTAATGTCATAAAGCTGTAGAGTCAGTGAAACGCGAACATGATTTTAAAATCAGTTATTTTATGGTGTTTTATGGAATATCTGCCTGCTTATTGTGTTGGACCTTACAAATACAGTATGGATCAGGTTATAATATAATAATGTAACAGACAGAGTTGGCATTGTTTGTTGGTGGGAAGCCAGTGAGGGATCTTGTCACTTTTATTTCAGACTGCGGCTCTTTACATCAGCTGCTTATAATAGAACTGATACACTTGATGGGTTTGAGTACTAAAATAATGTTTTGAATGAATTTTCCTCCTCGCAGTGGGAGTGTAAGACTGATATGGACAACGCGTACCGATTTGGTTATGTGGAGGTGAGCTGTGAGGGCTTCAGCTACCGTGCTGATGACTACGTACTGAAGGGCTCCTGTGGGCTCGAGTACACACTGGAACTGACTGCAGAGGGCCAGAGGAGAAATCAGGGCAGCAGGGACTCCAACAGTGGATTCCAGGGATTTGGAAGTAGGAGGATGGAACTGTGACAATCATTCATGAGGCTTTATCTTCACACAAAGACTTCATGTTGAGAAACATTCTTTTTCTGTTTGCCTGTCACAGGTCTCGGCGGCTTCGCCTCCAGTTTCTTCAACGGTTTCTCTGGAAACAAGCATCAACATCATCACCAGCAGAGCCAATATCAGAGCTCCACCCCATCAGGCGGCGAGAACTCAGGAGGCCTGCTGGTTGTTGCAGTGCTTCTGATCTTAGCGTACGGCGTCTATAAGCTATTCCTCAGTGGGAACCTGGCCCAGTGGGGGCAGAATGGTGGACAGGCTGGTTACCCCAGAGATAATCACTATGACTCCACGGCAGGACCACCACCCCCGGGATTCAAACCTGATTTCACAGGTCAGCTGATGCAGAGCACATGCAGGATGTTCTGTTGTCTGAAAATATATGAAATATGTTTACTTTGCTGAAAGCTTGACTGTGCTCTGCTTTTGTGTTCAGGCTATGCTGGTGCCAACCCAGGGTATCCTGGTGCCAACCCAAGCTACGGTTTCCACAGTGACTACACTCACGGACAACAGTACCCAAGAGGCCGAGCTGCTCCTGGCACAGGTGGAGGCTTCTGGACCGGCATGGGGACGGGGGGAGTGCTGGGATATCTTTTTGGTCGTCAGAGGTTAGTAAAGAGACAGAAAGATGGTTGAAGAATTCTGTTACTCAACATTATTCCAGTCTCACTCCGGTGGTGTGTGTGTGTGTTTTGCAGAAACCAGCCATTCAACTCGAGCTATTCCAGTTCAGCTCACAGCTCAGCACCTCCTGCTGGAAACCCTTCCTCTTCCTCTGGGACACGCACGGCTTCAGGTAGAAGGACCGCATGTTAGCTAACACAGCCACATACACACACATGCGTGTGAAAGCCTACAGTCCCTGTGCACACATCAACACCATATTACTTCCTCTGGTTAATCTCTAGTTGACATTTTGTCTTTATATTTAGGCAGGTGGGAAGGGGCATGTCACAGATATTGATGAGCATTAACAACAGCACAGCAGCTTATGTGAGGTACACCCTCAGCACTGTGCATTGTAGCTCAGCATCTACCTTCCAGTGAACCTAATAGACCCAGCACACAACACTTCCTCCAAAGCAAGCAGTTTCCCTATGGAAGAATTATCCTATCTTTATTCAAAAAAATCATGAGCATAGATTTTCAGTTTGAGAGCATGATTTCTCCTTCTCATGCTCAGATTTATTCTCCTCGTGCTCACATTTTGTGCTCGCACTCAGATTTCTGCTGCTTTCTTTCAAAATGTGTGCTTGGACTCAAACATCACATGCTTGTGCTCACATTTCTTCTTCTTGGACACAAACATTTCGCTTGCACTCAAATCTGTCCTGTGTGTGCTCAGATCTAACGTCTGCGCGCTCAAACCTAAGTGTGCTCCCACTCAAAACAAAGGTGTCTGCTCAGACTGAAGGATGTCCCTCCGTGTGCTTAAAATAGTGTGTTTCACCAGCCAATGCACATTACTTAATTATGAAGGAATGACACTGCTCTGTGTTTTAGGTTCATGAACGTCTGAACAGTTGATCAGCATCCACAGACATGTAGTGTGTGCAGCTGGCTGACTGTTGTTGTGTCTGTTCAGGTTTTGGAGGAACCAAGAGGAGATAGAAGCTGGTGAGGTGGTCTGATTCTCTACAGTGGCTGGCACACCAGTGATAACAGACGAGCTCAGTGTTTGCTGCTGGCACCGCGAAGAAGAAATGAACACATCTGACAGGTTACTAACATCCCTACTCAGGTCTATGCTCCTCTGGAGGTCACTCTGATGTCAGCCGCTGACAGGAAGCACTTGTTTGTCTGTGAACGTGTGAACGGCTTTGTGTGTGTGTGGGAGAACATGATGTGCAGTTTATTGATTTGATCAGCGTTTTGTAGATAGACGAATCTTGTTTCAGATATTTTTATTGTGAAGCAGACAGTATATCAAAAATTCATCCATCTTTGGTTTATGCAATGCTTCAGTATTTTGTAGTAACAAAGGTGTCCCACAAATAAGTAAATAAATGAAAAACAATAGATGAAATATATATATATATATATATATATATATAAATAAGTAAATAAATACTTTTTTTTTTTCCCTCCCCAAACCACCCCATCTCACCTACCCAGTACTCCTTAGGTTGTTACGTCCTCTTTCAAGAAAAAAAAATTGGTTGCCACATTTTTGTTTTCCAACCTACCACTAAGAGAATAACAAGTCCTTTCAAGAAGTAATGTATCAGTCAGTGCCGTTATCCATGCTTTGAAAGTAGGTGTCTCCATTTTTTTCCAATAGAGAACAAATTTTTTCCCCCAGAGGAGGATAGAAGGCGGTGCTGCATATTCTGTAGGTTCCCAGTAGACCTTTGAGAAAAATGAAAAATACTGCTGTCCAGAAATGTTCTAGTTTGGGGCATAGTGTGTAACTGTGAAGTAGATTTGCCTCAGCTTTGTCACATTTTTCAAGATGGGTGATATTTCTGGGAATATTGTATGTAATTTCTAGCATTTAGGAAGCAAGTGTTGATATATCTCAGGCCTTCCTTCCATATATCCTCCGCTAACCGCATACCCAATTCTGTCTTGGATTAAACATTTAAACAGTTTTTTCTTGTACATTCGTCTCTCTCATTCTCCTCAGTGCTTCATCTGCCTTTGCCTGCTAACCTCATACCCTTTGCTTTCTGTATCGTTGAATGCATCTTATTTAAATAGGAGAATATGTTATTTTGAGGACGTGATGTGTGAGCGTTTTGCTAATAAAAAGAGAAACCAAAAAAACATTGTCTTTCTAAACTTCTTGCTGTCCTCTCTAAAAATACAGTGTAGTGACTGTAGTTTGTTAGCGTTGATCTTCTGAGAGCAGCCCTGTCTTTCTTGTTTTCTAACTGTAACTATCCTGCATCATATCAGTTTATCCACTCTAAACCTGTTTAACCCTTGCATTGTCTTCACTTTTGGACCCTCTGGTATCCTTCGTTAAAATAGTATAATAGTATACATTTTTTTCTACCTGAAATTTGTGACAATTGAGCATTGATGCTACAATGTGCCACACATTTACATGCATTCTATCTTTGGGTCAATTTGACCTGCATGCAGACACATACAGGTAATGTTATTACAGAGAAGTCAGCAACACAGCAATGTGGAAGAGGAAGATTTCTGAAAATCTCAATTCAGTGTTCTGATTCTGAAAGTGAATTTGAAGAAGGCCTGTTGACCAATCTTGAGGGGAGATGTGTTTTGGTGACCAGTGGAAAGAGATGGACGTCATGCATCAGCATTTCTATTCTGGCATCCTCATCCTTCCTGATGTCTACAGGTCTACAAGTCCTCTTGGGGAATAGAGCAATGTGTAAGGTGTGTGGTAAGGTGTGAGTGGAGTGTGGAATGTGTGTGTGGTGGAGCAACAGAGCAGATTAGCAGGAAGAGTTGGTTATAAAGAAATTTACAGTTTGTGTTTGAGTACATGATTAAATAAAAGACTAGTGTCTCAAAGTCAACTCCAGAGCTCTGACTGGTAGCGACTGGAGCCCAAAGGTTAAATGTTAAGGAAATAGAATGTATGATGCATTATGCTCAGAGCTTCCATATTTATTTATTTAATCCTGGTTTGAATTATCAGAGCGTGTTCGCTGTGTTCTGCTGCTGAAGATAAAGTTAATGAGAACCACATGACCAAACCAAAACAATGAGCTGAAAGAGACTATGAAGCTTTGTGTAAGCGAGAACAGCAGTCAGACGATGATCAACAATACACAGTGTGTGTGTCACCTCCTTTCAGTCCTACAAGCATTAAGAATGAGGAGAGCAGACACAATGAGGAGTACTCATGAAGTTATTCAGTACTGTGTTACTTTGTGAAGGCACACATGACAAATATGTACAGAACGAGGAAGTAAGAGATAAAAGACTTTATTGTCATCCACGTGTACAGTGATGAAACTTTGTCCTGGTCACCAGTGCAAAACAAAAAAAATGAATGATGCATTCACTGCCACATTCATACTTCACATAAGGTGCAAACAGCAACATACAAAAAGAGACAATACATGTAGTGCAATGTGCACTACATGTATTGTCTATAAGTACACATATACCAGAAGCAATCATTAGTCCCTGGATATTTAGCACCTGAAACCTGAGAGTTGAGTTCTAAATGAAGTTTCTCCTTGACACTGTCACCAAGTATTTGCTCATGGTGGGAACTGTCGGGTCAGTAAATAATATGATAAGGAGTTACAGACCTGCTCTGTATGGAAAGTGTCATGAGAGAACATATATAAAATAATATATATAGAAATAAAACTAAATTAAAGGTCCGGTCTGTAACATTTAAGAGATCTGTTGACAGAAATGGAATATAATATTCATCATGTTTTCATGTTTTCTTAGAATGAGGGAGTGGGTCCAGAACCAGAACCAAACACTGGCTCTCTGGACCTTGCGTTGTGTTTGACTTTCATGGCTAATGTTGTTTCTCCTTTATGGGTGAGAGAGTATTCAGTGGGTTGCATTCTGCAACTTCACCACTAGATGCCACTAAACCGAGCCTTTAACATGCTCCAATATGTTACTGTCATGTTGGGTCTTATTATGAAACTGTGTGAATAAACAAATGTGTGAATAAATTTCTTTGTTAAATTCCATGTTTGCATTGACTTCTTTTTTTGTTGTTGGTTTGATGCCACAGACGAGTGTGCAGTGAAAGCTTTCCCAACATGTCAGTGATTCTGACGTAGCTGTGATGATGTCAGCATCAATTCTGCTTCTTTTGTTGTTTGTTGATATACATATGAATGCTGTGATATTGCATTAATATTGTTAATTACATATAATAGTAATAGTAGTTGTAATATTACTTTTGTACAGATCTAATATTCCATTCTTACTTAAAGAACGTGGGAAACAACTCCAAATTTATTGAATTTGATGTTAAAAGTAACAAAGTTGAAAAATGGCTGGCTTATCTTTGTGTTGAAGGATGACCACCCCATACTGGTTTAGAAACACTGTACTTATATATCTTCTTTCTAGTCTTCTGACCACTCAAAGCTCTTTACAGTACATATCTCTTCACACATTCATACACTGATGGCATTGGCTGCCATGCAAGGTGCCAACTGCTCATCAGTTTGAGGAGCTAACCATTCACACACTGATGGTGCAGCCTTTCAATAACTGATGTTCATATAACACACTGTGAATAAGATGGATGGAGCGTCTTCTACTTTCCTCTGTCCTCCTTTGGCTGTGCTGCTCTCAGCAGAACTGTCTTTATCTTGGCCAGACTTTTGAGATTGCTTCCTTCACACTGACACACACACATACACACAGATATGCTGAAGACATCAGATGTAGAGGATTCATCAAAATATCTGGGTTTCTTGTACTAACCTTTACTGTAGAGAGCTGCTCCTCGCCTCCTAAAGCTGGGATGTTGTAGAAGATGGAGGCAGGGAAGACTTGTTGTGGAGAGGTGGAGGAAGAAGACTGCCCACCTGCTTCAAAACATGTTTCTACATTTGCTTTCTGCACATTCTCTCATACAGAAAGATATTCCATCATACTTCCATCATACTTTTCAATATTAGAAAATAGAGGAGTGTCTCACCTTGTGTCCTGTTGTGTTTCCATGCTGTTCTGTGTTTCCTCTTCTTGCTCAGTTTGATGAGATACTTCTGAACTGCACAGTCCAGAACCCCGTGAGACTGGTCAGAGAAAGACAGTTCAAATGTGATCTGTTATTTAACAACAAATATGAAACTGGACATGTTGTTTTGACCAACCTTAATATCAGAAAAGTTCATGCGTGTGTTTGCTGGCTGCACAGGCTGGATGAACTCCACCGTGTCGTAAATGTCTTTGGTCCTTGGGGCTGTTTGGAACAGTCAAGACAGTGAAACTTTGCAATGCTACAGAGGAAGGTACAGTGTCTGAGAGTTGTTCTGCATTGTGTTCACCTCAGATAACCTCAACTATCTCTCTGAAGCTAAAACTTAAGATGCCATGTTTATTTTGGACAATGGCGGTTCCAGCTGAAGAATTCATACAACAAATGTTAGAGCAGCTGGTGAATCTGTTCACAAACAAGTTCAGTTTGTAATTAAGAAGTCAGTTAATAATAATTACACCACTCATCTGTTGTCACGATTCACACACAGGCAGCAGTTTCCCACACACAGTCTCCATAAGTCCAACTTCACGGCAGAAATAAACAGTTTTGGTCTCTATAGCTAATTTCCCCGTTCATGACAACTGTACTGAGGGTGAATTTATATACAACTCACCTGTTCAGATGATATTAAGGCTTAAAGTTATGCAGAATTAACAGTGTGGCTGCTTTGATTGACAGGTGGGTGCTGTTACAGATGGCTTATTAGAGCATATGTGTATATGTGGCCAGTGCCACATATTTTCCGCTTTAAAAATGCCACTTCAGACAGCAGACAGGTGACATCACTCATGCTCTGAGCTTTCTTCGTTGGTTACACATTAACACATCCACTAACAACAACTAAATCATCTTTTTTGTAGACACATTTACAGCTGTAGGAGAGTCACAGTAAATAGTGAGGCTGAGAGCAGTCAAATCAAATAATGCTGGATTACATGATTCATTGTTTCCTGTGAACCCATGATGCACGTGACTCTGATCAGAAACAGTGAAAACTAAGCTGTGGCTCAGGAGGCAGTGTTAGTCCTCATGATGATCGATGATCGTAATTCAATCCTCGGGTCCTCCAGTCTGCATGTTGAAGTGTCCTTGAGCAAGATACTGAACCCAAGACTGCTCCCGAAGACTCTGTAAAAAGCCCCTTCAGTGCTAAGATACTGAATATCACTAACCTTTCATGTAGGTCCATCTGTGTTGAAATCAAAAGGTAATCCATCACCAGTCCTCTCAAACATACACACCATCCACCTTGGTTATACTCACTCATTGGATTAGTGTCAGTGGACACTCTGTTGAACTTTTGCGTTCGGCTCTCTTCTGTCAGAACATTTGACAGGTCGGTGTCCCCATAGACAGGCTCCCCCTGGACAGCAGGGCTGCCTTCAAACACATCCACAGGGAGGTCCAGCTCAGCACTCAAGTTAAACTGTAGGTCTACACTGAGCTCTCCTGTGTCCTCACAGTGTGTCTGGCAAGGACATGGGTCATAATTGGAGCTCTGGTCTCCATACAGGAACTGAGACCACTCATCACCTGACAGGAGCTCCTCCACCAGCTTCACTGGACTGCAGGCTCTGAAGGAGCCAAACAGCCTGTTAGATGAAGGGGAAACATGGAGACAGTAAGCATTTTATATGTGTTTCCTGCTGAGAGACACACCTGTAGCTTGTATGTTCAATATGTAGAACTGGTGTTAATATTCATTATATATATGTTTGTCATTTCACGTTATATGATGGTTTAGCTGAGAGACAGGAAAGGCAGGAGAGAGAGGGGAATAACATGCAGCAAAGACCACTGTGACAACTCAGCCTTCACTCTATACTAGATGAGCTGGGCACGCCTCAGTATGAATGCTGAAGATAAGAATAAGACATGAAGAGTGTCAACCACACCACCTCCGTCATGCAGTCACATCTTTTTTCTGTGGTAATGTTAAAGGTATGTTAAAGGAAGTAGTTGGCATTTTTGGGAATATTCTCATCCACTGTTTGGTCACATGAGAAGATCTATATTGCTTTCATGTCTGTCTGTTAAAATTCCCATGAAACAGAAGAGAAGGCCAAATAAAGTTTGACAGAATGTTTCCTGACCACTGAAAATAGCAGGTAATGAATCTACGACAGTGTGTGTGCGAAAAGGAAGACAATAAAAAAGAAATGTCAGAATGTGTTTGAAAACGTCTTTGCGTACACATGATAGTAGAGCACTACACAGAAATCTCTGAGAAGCTTCAATCTCTTTTTAGTGCTTGATGTAGCACCAGCTCATCTAGCAGGAAAACACTGCAGAGTTTCTTTTTACTTTAAACCCTTTTAAAAGCTTTATTCCCCTTATTAGCCCCCTGTGTGACAACACAGATCTTTGGGAATAAAAAGTGTTATTCTGAAAAAAAAACTTTAGAAATGTGGTCCACTTGGTCTGTGGTATAACCCACATCATTTTCCTTTAAGGATAAATGGGCCTGGGTTCTTATGGGTTAAAGGTTCAGTATGTAACTCTTAGAGTGATCTTTGAGCAGAAATGTAATGTAATGTGCATCATCTAAAAAATGAATCACTATGTTTTTATGAGCTTAGAATGAGCCTGTTCTACATCTGGAGCAGGTCTTACAGAGTCCTCCATCTTGCACCGCCATGTTTGTTACAGTAGCCCAGAACGGTCGAAGGACTCTACAGAGCACGTAGCAGAAGAAGAAGACGTAGAAGAAGTCTTTGTTTTGTGTTTTGTTTGAACTTTAAAGAAGTTAAATGTCGACAAATGGAGGATCACACTTATTTAGAACAGGAAAGCCAAGGGAGCAGCCATCTTTGTATGAAAGAAGAGGAAACATGAAGAAGATAGAGATTAGCTTCTTAGCCTTATGACGCTGAAGTCAACAAATACAGCAACACAATGCAAAACAACTAACAATGATATTAGCTATGACACAATATCTAACTAAATATGTATGTAAAGGAACATCAACAGCCTCAACGGGCTACTCGTGCGGTTGTAGCTTCATAGGGGTAAAGTCACAATTTAGTATTACCCTTTCACAGGATTTGGAGACAAACTGAACAAACAATGGTCAAAGTGGAAGCAGCAGAGGCTGAAATGTTATGGATTAAATGGTAAATATAGCTAAAATAATATTCCTGTCTTTAGAAGCAGCAGCATGTTTACTACACAAAAAAGAAATCAGCCAGGACAGATGAACAGCATTCATTCATATTATAGTAGGAGTTCAAGTTTGATTTGTCAAATCACATTGAATTTTTTCAACACTAGAAGTGTGAATGAATGTGTGTACCCCTACAAGTGAGCGAGATGTAGAGAGAGAATGTGATTAAGAGTGTATTCACCTTCCAGATGTTGCATTTCTTCTTTTAATCCTGCACTCCATCAAGTCACCGAGGCTCTCTGTCTCCGTCTCTGCTGGTTGGTTCCCAGCAACTTCATTCATTCCTTCCTCTTTGTCCTCATCCTTCATCCTGCCTCCTTGTTCGCTATGCCTCCTTTGATCCTTAATAAAAAGCAGGTAACAGGAGCTTATATTGAGCATTAAATACAGCTACATTGTTTTTCACTCCATCACAACTACAGTGGGGTGAAAAGTATTTGCCCTCTTCCTGATTTCTTAGTTTTCTGCATATTTGTCACACTCAAATGTTTCAGATCGCCAAACAAATAGATAGAAACATTTTACAACATCTGAAACATTTAAGTGTGACAAACATGCAAAAAAAAATCATTTTATCCCTTAAAGGACCAACAGGTGTGTGTAGGATATAGCAACTTCTAGTTCTTTTCAGCAGTGTAAAGAAACTACATGGAAGGCCCTCTGGACTGTTTAGTTAGTCAAGTCTGGGACTGTAGAGAGACGGCAGACTCCATAGAAGAAGACTATAGTGTCTATAGATATAGAAGACTCATTCCAAGGCAACAAGAACATAACAATTCATATTTTCATTCGATTATACACTAATGAATGACACTGTTATGAATATTATATTCCATTTATGTCAAATTCTCTTAATGGAGTTAAATGACACACTGGACCTTTAAATGTAGTTCACACTACAGTACAGTAACATGTCCCAGCAAAGCTGCTGAACTAATAAGAATATGTATTAGTTTGTGTCATGCCCATATACATTCCTTTGTAAACACAAGAGCTGAGAGAAATCTTGCCTTGAAATGTGGACGTGACAAAGCTAGTGTGTTGTCATGTATTGTTTTGCAGGCAGCCGCCTTACCAGGTGTTCAGATTGAAAAAACACAATTCAATGTAGTTTAGGATGGCAGGTTTGAGTAGTAGATGAATGAACCTGAGACATCAAAACATTTCTCAGAAACTGTCATTCATAGTGACAACCATTTTAGCCTCCATAGCACACAGCACCCCAGTTAACAGCAGAGTTATTGAAGGGCTTAGATCTGACTCACAATCCTCTACCTAAGACATACATTTCCCTGACAAAATTTTAAAATGATCATGTTTTTGAGAAATACTTTAAGTGAAATTCACCTGTGTAAATTCAATGTCATCTTCTCTTACTCCATCCATCTGTTTCATTCTTCTTTTTTCCCAACTGCCCTCTTTTAATCTACCAATCACCTTCTTGGCAAGCTGTTTCACCTTTCCTCTTGCATTAGTGTTCCAGGTGATTTGCTTCATTTGTTCAACCAGAAGTATCTCAGCAACCTCCTGTGTGTCCTCTAACCTCTCCAGCTGTAACTGACACAGATCCAACTTTGTCTCCACCACCGCTGTCCCTTCCAGATGTCCAGATGGCAGTTTAGAAATCACTTCAGAGTCCTGCACCCCTTGCCCAAACATCTGGATTTCTGTCCCTTTGAGTGTCTCCATATTTGAGTCTGTCCCTATAGGAGGTTTGACCTGAGAAAGAACCTCTTCTATAAGAGGACTAGGTTGGACTTGTCCATTTGCTTTATCCTGGTGTTGCTTTCTTGGGTGCTGAGACTCACAAAGAGTTGCATTGGCAGGTGTCAATCCTATCTCCTGCTTCACTAAAGATCTGACGTGGGACATTTCTCGCAGGTGGAGAGGCATTTCTGTCATGGTTTGAGTAGTTGACTCAGTATGTCCATTTACCTTTTCTCTGTCCTTCCCTTCTCGTTCCTTTTCATGTCTTTCCTTGTCCACCAACTCCTTGCCTCTCCACTGTTCATCCTCCTGTGTCCTCTCCATTTCCTCTTCTGTCCCAGCCCTCATGGTGTCATTGAGTTGTGGATGTGTAATGGTTGGGTTTGGGGGACTTCTACGATGTGGCTTTGGAGGAGGCTGTGGTGAAATTGTTGGATCTGGTTTTGCTGTATCACTTCTGATGGTTGCTGCCATGTCAGGCTCTAGATCAGGGATAAGTTCTGAGCATTCCATTGCTAGCAGGGATACATTTTCTGTCACAGTAGGAGTGGTCAACCCAGTATTAATGGACTCGCCCTTCATCCTGTCTTCTCCTTTCTCTCCACCATTGTTCTTGTCTGTAAATAATACTAAGATCTGTAGTTGAGGTTTACTCATATCAAGTGGACTTTCTATTTGAGATGTTTCCTCATTCTCTTCTATCTTCTCATTGCTTTCAGTTAGATCTTGCTCCTGCCTGTTCTCCTTGTCTCTCATCTTTTCATTGTGCATGTCAGCTACTTCCCCAAGATCCATGCCTTGACTGATTCTTTTAACTCCACCCAGTGCAGGACATGTGTGGCATGCCCGTGAGTTCAAGGGTGTATTCACTATATTGCAGGGTTTCAACTGTGAACTTAAAGTTTTCTCAAATGCAGGAGACCTCTGGTGGCACTTGGGAGGTAGTGGTGGAGGAAGCATCAGTGGTTTCTTGTTGTCCACTTTAGGAATGAAGAGAAGAGAAGAGATAGTTTATGAATCCCTCAATGGGGAAATTCTTTTTTTCACTCAGTTTATTTTACATGCATTTTAACATACACATACGAGGGCTCAGAGACATGCACACATACAAGGAGAGAGACGTGGAGAGAGATGGTGGAGTGATGGGCAGCCCCCCTTATATATAACACGTGGTACTATCAGAAGCCAAAACATACTTCCACTCTTTCATATTCATTCATTCAACTTATATGATGCATAAAAACATTATTCATTTTTCACAGATTAAAGGTATAGTGTGTAAGATTTAGTAGCATCTAGTGGCAAGGCCACAGATTCAACCGTCCCCCTTTTACCCCTCTGATCCAAGTGCATAGAAAAACCTTCATGTGCCAAAAGAGGTCATCGTCACAAACGCATGAGGAACCTGTTGAGGTTCCTTTACTTATATTCAGTGCCAGAACATCATGGCATGCACTTTAAAAGGTACACACTGAACCTTCAAACTATCCAATAATATACTGTATATTGCAGTTAAATGAGCACCCACCTCGACTAGCTATAACATTATGCTGTTTACCTTTAATGAAAGTATATGCTGTATAATAATAATAATAATAATAATAATGATAATAATAATTGTGATGCATGATAAGTAGATTATGCTGCTAACACCACCATACTTTTGTCCACATGGGGACAACAAACAAAGGTGTAATCACAACATTCATACGTTGTCACATTATGAGTTTTATGCAACTGCAGAGTTCAGTTCTAATATAGTTTCAGTTATATTCACTGTGGGTCTGTCACTCCCAGTGACCCCTCTCACATTTCAGAAAGACTCTGAATAAAGGACTTGTGATAGAGAATTTTAAGATTGTAGTAGATTGTTTCTTCTCTTACCTACACAGTGAACTACAAAAGTTTTCCAATGACGGCTGTACTAACAGTCTCTACTGGTTCATCCACATCTCCCAACAGAGCCTCATTAATGTTTCACTTCAGCTTACCTCACTGGATCAATGCATTTATTTGATAAATATGTATAATATAGATGTAGTCTCTTACCAGTTAACTTGGCAGCCTTCTTTCTTGTATGCCCCTCGGTTGCTTTCTTTGTTCCTCTGCTAACCTGTTACTGTTTGCCTTTGTGTTTGTATCCCTTTTTTATCTTACCTCATTCTCTGTGGTCGGACTGATCAAACCAGTTCTGCCTCATGCACTTTTTGACTCCCTCTGTTGTCTTTTGATTTTCTCCTCCTTTTTGTATTATTACCTATCAGTGACACACTTTTTCCAGGGGAATCTGCAGGTTTTAAGTCACTCCTTGTGATGCTGTGGCACAGTGTGAGAGTGAGCTTATGAGCAGAGTAGACTTGTCTACGTATGTCACTAGATGACACATCCTGTAATAACAATGGTTACTGTTTTCTCTCAGTAATGCAGGTATACTGCATCAATACAGGCACTGATAAGGAACACAAGATTGATCTGACTCTCTGAAGTCTGAAGTCTCTGCAATGTGATGGCTGATGGTGTCAAATGATGAGTCCTTTGTCTGATGCCATTAGAAGGTAATTTGTAACTTTCACTAGTGCTGTCTCTGTGCTATGATACACTTTACACTGCTCCAAATTATTATGCAAGTACGATTTCAATTCAACATTCAACAAACATTTGATTTTTAGTTTTTCAATGAACATTTTCAACTGTGTGTGTAGAGGAGGCTTAATGTTCATAAACTGGCTTCTCTGTATTGTAATCGCAAAATGTACGTCTGTTAGAACGCAGTCCATAAAGTTCACCCAAGACTTGAATAAGAATGAAGAGGCAGGAAACAGTCGATCCTTTTACTACACTTTAATCCAGTACACAGCTGTACATGTGGGTAAATACTGGCGTTGGTGTATGTGTGTGTGCTTCTGGAATAAACAAAACAATAACCATCATCAGTCATCAGTAGCATGAAAATATATAACATTGTATACAAAGGGAATACACATACTATAACACGTTTAACTGACAGCAGGGAAAACGGGCAGTGGCATAAATAACATAAACTGTCCTTAAGCCATCAGTGATGATAGCTAACACTGCTAGCAATGCACACTGTAACAGCAGAGCTAACTTTAGCTAGCAGATTAATAAAATATAGCAACAACAAAATTGCACCCAACTAAACAGTGTAACTTACATTTCTCTGGACACACACTGAACCATAAACAGCTGATAAACTGGTACAACGTAACAACCGTAACTTCTTCCGCCGACCATGCACGTCTCACCTGCATCAGTCTCCTTTGCTCTCTCTTACTAGCAGTGCAACAGCACCCCCGAGTGGCTGAATCTGGCTAAGCCACTTGCTCTATCATACAGCCTGCACAACAGTGTGTCTTACCTGTCTGTTTAGATGACACTGACGTTATTCTCAGACAGGTTTGGTCATTTGTAAGCCAGGTGAGCCTAATTAACAGGTTAACTACTAACGGTGGTTGTTCCACACTAATAAGCAAGTCACAGGTTTCATGCAACATGGGAAAAAACACAAAGATCTAATTGCCTTAACATGCATTTACCTGAACTAAGAGAGCATGAGTGTGAAAAAGGCCCTGATGAGTAGCAAATAGGTATTTGAAGCTGCTGGTGCCTCTCGATGCAGGATACTCCAGAGGCTTGCTGATGTGCACAAAAAAAACGACCTCACTGGGGTCAGAAATGCATGATGACTTGTTTTTAACAGTTTTCTTAATCAATGCCGTGCTACACTGGATGGTCCAGATGGATGGAGTTCTGGATCGCTGGTGGATAACCTACATGTCCCAACAAGGCTGCAATGTCAGCAGGGAGGTGGTGGAGTGATGTTTTGGGCTGGAATCATAGGAGATGAGTTGGTATGACCCTTTAAGGTGCCTGAAGGTGTCAAAATGACCTCTATAAAATATGTGGAATTCCTAGCTGCCTGCTTCTTGCCATGGTATAAAAAGAAGAACTTTGTCTTCTGGAATAAAATCATTTTCATGCAAGACAACGAACCATCCCATGCTCCAAAAAATACCAGAGGCCTTGCTGCTTTGGGCATAAAGGGAGAAAAAAAATCATGATGTGGCCACCATTATGCCCTGACCTCAACCCTAATGAGAACCTGTGGAGCATCCTGTGCGGCATGCGGCAGTTTATCTCCAAACAGCAGCTCTGGGAGGTGATTCTGGCATCCTCACAGGAAATACCGGGAGAAACTGTACATGGATGACAATGTTAAGGTGACATGCACTTAACAGCTTCATTGGTGACTTTAAATTGTGGTGTGAATGGCTGTTTGTCTCTCTGAGCCCTGTGATGAGGCGACTTGTCCAGGGTGTACCCTGCCTCTTGCCCTAAGCCAGCTGGGATAGGCTCTCACCCTGACCCTGATGAGGATAAGATGTTACAGATAATGGACGGATGGAACAGAAATTATTTCATGACACAGTCCATGCAGAGCAGTTTAAGGTTGTACTCTTGTCACAACCTGGCTCAAACGGCAGTGACAAGGAAGGAAAGCCACACAAAGTCTACTAATAATAAGATGAATTGAATGAAACAAATAGATAGATAGTGGTATATCTGTCTGCATATCAGTGTATATGCTATGGCAATGCAATGAAAGTGAAACACCAAATACAAAGTGAGCAGTGAGGTGGGCAGCCAGGTGACAGAGCAAGAAGTGAGCCAAGGCCTGCATTATGGCCTTCCACTAATGATGAGGCTGCAGCTCCACCTCCCAGGCTCCTGCAACACAGAGTGACATCCTCCCAGCACACAACCCTCAAGGCCGTCACTTCATAATATTTACAGACACTTGGTCACAGCGGCAAAACGGGCAGAAACTGCTCATCTGCTGCAACCCACTGAGTCTAAAGGAGAGAGATGTACAGCAGCAATAATAATAATAGATTATGAATAGAATAGTCTATACGTCAATATGTCTACATTGTGTATATATGCAAATATACAGAGACAGTCACTGGAGGGGGGCGTGGTGATCAGAAAGGCAGCCAATCCAAACCATCCATTTTTTACCACGTCATTTTTTAAACCCGGAATAACAACAGTGTCTCAGAAACACAGCAGTGGACAGAGTTTATGTCAGTGCGTGTGTGTGTCGGACATGTTTAGTGAAAAGCGGGAATGAAGTCGGCTCTGCTTCACGTGTCAGTCCCGTTTGTGCTCTGTGTCGCCTTGGCGACCACGACCCTGTTCGACGGAGTCCAGGTGGAGCTGTCTTATGAGCACTATGCAGAGCAGAGGGTGGACTACCTGCCCGCCTTCCTGGCGATGCCCTGCAACTGTCTGGTTAACCTGGCCTACATCTACATGGGGCTGTGCTGGCTGCTGCGGCACACCGACGTCACAGAAACGGAACGGGGCCGGTACATGAGACAAGTGTTCGCTCTCATGGCTGTCCTTTACGCTCCCGTGCAGTGGACGCGCTTGGCGGTGCTGCGGCGCGCTCCCGCGGTGCTCGACCAGTGGTTCACCTTACCTATCTTCGCGTGGGTTCCGGTGTGGATCAGCTTCATAGAGCACGGGCCGGCGAGGTGGCGCGCGCGGCACGCAGCGGCGCTCGAGCTGCTCTCTGTCCTCAGCTACGGCTTGGCGCTGGCTCACGAGCGAGGCTTTGAGGTGGCGCTGGGGTGTCACGTGGCCTTCGCGGTGTACAAGGGTGCGCGCGTGCAGCGGGAGCACGGGGACGGCCGCACGCGCAGATACCTGCTGCTGGCGGTGTTGTCGTGCGCGGGCTTCGTGGTGTTGAAGCTGCTGGATCACTGGCTCGCTCAGTACCGGCTTTTCCAGCGGTTCACCGGACACTTCTGGTCCAAAGTGTGCGACGTGCTGCAGTTTCACTTCAGCTTCTGTTTCCTGAGCGCACTGACAGAGAAGGCACCGGGAAAGACTGCAGTACAGCGGGACTGAGAGGACATAAGGAATGAATGTCAGACATAGTATGTTGATACTGTCAGTGAGATCACTTTGCTATTAAAACCAAATTCCTCCATGTGCGTTGGCTTTGATTCTGTCCAGATATGCAGAACACTGGTGTCCAAGTATGAGGACAAAATAGGAAGATCAGGCTCCGAGGCATAGCGGGTCGTTAAGATTGGCGGTACGACTCCAGTCTGCATGTCAAAGCATCCTTGGAATGTGAATGTGTGAATGAGATATGTACTGTAAAGAGCTTTGAGTGGTCAGAAGACTAGAAAGGAGATATGTAAGTACAGTCCATTTACTATTCCTTTTAAATCTATTAAGTGAATATACATTATTAACAACACATAGAGTACATAAAGATTTTAGTTCAGAGGAGAACATAAAACAAGAGAGCAAAGTTTGTTTTTAAGAATGCAATGAAAAGAGAGAATGAAAAATTTGCCTTCACCAGTCTGGGACGTGTTCCCTGACAAACAACAACCACTTTACTATAGATCTGAAACTGGAGGCAGCAGACCGTATAACTAACTAAGACTACAAACCCCCATTCATGACAACTGCTGAAGTTTTTAGGTGTAACTGAAGTACTGAATGTCCATGAATGTACATTAATTTTTTATAGATTATTTTCAAACACTCCCATTGCCACTATCAAATAGGTTTAGATGATAAACTTAAATTAATTTAATTTATTTACAATTTATATACCATGGTAATGGCAATGGACATGGATCATGATAATTTAAAGCAATTTAGATGAAAATTAAGAACAAATGATAAATGAGAAATAAACTACTGCTGCATGCATCTTGGAGTGGCAACCCTTACCTTAACCATCATGGCCCCCTGCTTAAACCGGAATATCTGAGCACAATCAATATACTCTGATATAAAAACATTAAAGAAATACACATAAAAACTAAAAATTCACTTTAGTATGGCATGCTGCACATAAGCATATAGGTGACATACCAGCATTGTCTCAATTCACACCTATATGGGGTAATACACGGTTCACACTGGGTAAGAAGGACGGAGGATTTTAGGTCATCTAAATATGAAAGGAAAATGATGGATCTTTATGATGGTGAAATTTTGCTTTCTTTTGATCAACTGTGTCTGAGATATCAAATTTCAAAAAAACATTTCTTTAAATACTTGCACTTAAAAAGTTATAGGTCAAAAATATACAAGCAGATCATTTCCTCAAGTTTGATAAAGGTGGTATATAAATTAAGGATGAAAGGACATATCTAAATACTACAACATAGTGGTTGCAAATGTTAATGAATCAACACAAGATAAATTGAATGCTTGTCCTATATTAAATGAAGAAACCCATGGGGGAGCCCATATTCCCCAAGGCCCAAGCGGGTCATAAATGTAGTAATATCAAATGTATTCACTTCTTGAACATCCAAATCCAAGAAACACACCCACGATGGACAAACCACATCCTACAACACAGCAGGGGCACATGGAAAACATACATCCAGAACCAGCACAAAATGATCTGATCATTATGCGAACAAACCAGGCCCCCGAGGAGCCAACCACAGAAACCTTAACACCAATGGACCAGCTTAACTGTGTTTACTGCAGCCCAGCGTTTGCTGCACAGAAGCTGTTGTCCCAATGTGTGTCTTCCTTCTCTCCGCTCTCCAATAACTCTCCCAGGTGCGGCAAGCAACTGTGTTAAAGAGTGAGAGTGAATAGCACACCTGCATCCTGTTGACTAATTACTCCCAACTAACGCTCCTCTCCAGAGCCATCCCTCCATCTCTCCTGCAGCTGATGCACCACACCCCCAACCAGTGCAGCTAGATCCAAGCTCGACTGAAGTACAGGATACAGTGGATCCCACATCTGTAACCAATCCACCACCAAAACCACAGGGAGACACTCAAACACACAATTGGAAGGTTGGCGGTTTGGTTTCCCCTGGAAAGGGGGACACTCCTGGAGATTCTCCTGGAAAGGAGAATGTGTAAAATTCAAAATAAAAGCTCCCCAAAATAAATACACACACAAACAGGACATAAATCTGTCACCAAAACTAAACAAAGTTGAATTAGATGCCACTACAAGAGGATATGTTGTCAGATATCTGACCTGAGATGAACAGACTCACAGCAACACACAGACTGCACTGATTTCAAAATGGATTCATTTTTATACAAACAAAAGTTGATGTCATCAAATTCATTTGAAAGATGATCAAGTCTGAATGTAGATTAAAAATCAGATTTTATGTTCATTTTCATTTTTTAAGCTACTATGAGTAACTTCAAAAATGAAATATGAACTCGTCTAGCTTACCACCAGTGTTTAAAAAAGACAGTGTGAACTCCAAGCAAAAGCATCTGCCAGCAAAATCATTGAAGCTATCAGTAGTAGTAGTGTTCACAGGTCGTGTTTAGTGACAGCAGTGAGGACGGGCTCTGACGATGGTTTTCTATTGGTCCACAGCAGAGCCAGACCCGCCTCTCGGAAGTCCTGATGGGAGCAGTATATAAGAGGGTTCAGTCCACAGTCCAGGTATGACATCACTGATGACAGTGTCCTTAACCAATCGGGCGCCGGTGACAGGTCCATCCTACCCAGCAGGATCAGCTGATTGGTCAACGAAGAGAAAGAAACAAATATGAGTGGACGCCCCCTACCATACATGTACAAATAAATAAATGGCTAAAAAGAACACTTACAATGAGTAATGAGTGTGAACCACAAAGGGAGAGTGGAAAGAAACTAATATTGTCATATGTGGATTATTAAAGGTAGAGTATTTAAGATTTAGTGGTGAGATTTCAGATTGCAATCAACTCCCCCCATTATAAGTGCTTAGAGAAGCTACGGTGGCTTTTATGTGTCAAAAGAGGTCATTGTTACAACCACATGAGTTAATGTCCCTTTAGATATATTACACTACTGTAATAAACATGGCGGTGCAAGATGGAGGACTGCGCCATATGTAGATAGAAAAGGTTCATTTTAAGGTCATAAAAAAATATTGCTGAAAACATAGTTATGCATGTTTCATTTCTATTAACAGGTCACTTTATAAGTTAAACACTGAACCTTTAACATGATATCAGGATCGCATTTTTAAATTATACCTACCTCAGACACAACAAAGGGGGTGTAGCAGAACACGTAGGAGGCCACGAGCAGAGGAGTGACTGCAGACAGGTCTTCATCGTCACTGAGACAAAAAAGATGGAGAGAAGGACATAATGCTGACTTTGTCTACATGCACACAGAAGCCCCATCTTAACCTGGAGATTAACAAGCACAGAGGCTGCTGCTTGGATGTCATACATGCTGAGCTGTGAAGATACACACTGCTTCTTGTTGAACTTGGTATACTTTGACTACAAATGTTTGAACTGAATTGCATAAATCAGGAAAATGATTTGTCTAAATTATATTAATGCTTAAAGTTGTGCAAAATTTAGAATGTGGTCACGTGTTGAATTACAGGTCGGTGCCATCACAAGCAGCCTGTTTGTGCACCCAGGCTCATGGCTCTTGACAAACCTGTGGGTGACGTCAGCATCTGGCTTGTGTTGTGTCACTTGAGATCATCTTGTCTCAGGTGGTTTACCTTATGCACCTTGAGCGGCAGATGGTGGCACTCAGTAGAGAGCAGAAGAAGATGATGAGGAAGGGGAGGAAAATGCAGACAGAGAAAGCACAGAGAATGTAGACCAACATGTCTGAGTAGCTGCTCTCCCAGAAGACAGCACACAGCATCTCTGCAGGGTCGTACCTGAAAGAACGGATACATGACAGAGATGAACAGAGCAGAAACATGTGGAGCACTAACCCGAAGCTTTGAGTATACGACGTACTTGATCCAGGCGTAGACGACAGGGACGCTCCCGAACACCACTCCTGTCACCCAAGAAGCCAGGCATGCTGTCACCATGACAAGGAAGCAAGCTCTTCCTGTGGAGACTATTCCGATCAGCCGCTGCAGACACAGGATAGCTGGAAAGGAACAAAGAAACACTCAAAGTAAGTCATGAAGCAATTTCAATTTAAACTTGGATTAAATCTTAGGTACTGTCACTGGAGAACATGATGAAGTTGTCTGTATGAGCATGCTCAGTGTAGTGTGGTACCTATGCTCCCTATAGAGGAGGTAATGAAGGCAAACTTCAGCAGGCTGACAACCTCACACCAGGGTGACGTCTGACCTCCTGTCAGCATGGCCAGAAGTGAGCCGGCAATGATGAGCGCGGAACAACCTTCACAAGGCAGCAGGACATGATCAGAAATGATGACTTCCTGCACCCAGATTACACGTCAAACTCTGTGAGCAATACTAGAATCAAATGAAGCGATGAGGTGGGTTGAGCGTGGGATACACCAAGAAGTCACAAAATATATAATCCTGTAATGCAGTGTGATGTAAGATGTACCGAAATCTGACAAGGTGAGACTGATGAAAGGAAGCCAGTAACGACAGGAGAACTGACCCTTGCACTGTAAAGAAAAGACAGAAGAAGAGTGGTTGACATAATGTACAAATGTACAAGTTATTGAATTAATGTCAACCGTGGCCCATTGTGGTCTGAGAACCAGACCAACACGTCATCAGCTTACCATGACTTTGACCAGCAGAACAAGACTGTTTCCTACAACTCCCATGACCATCTCCAGGCCCAACACAGCCACCAGCAGCCACTTCTCTGCCTCAGGCCATGGACGTTCCACAAACACAGTCCCATTAAACCACTCACTCACTGCAGGACAAGGAATAAAGAAAATGAACTACCTGTGTAGAGTTCAGGGAACTTATTATATGTCCACCAGACTAGAGCCAACATGGATGCCTGTTCCTTTAAGTTTTGTGATGCCATTAATTGGAATGAGTTGTCGTAACAGTGAGTAAGTAAAGTAATCGATACATTTTTAAATATTCAAATATAACATACTTTTTTTTTTTTTTTTTTACATTTTTTGGATGTCTGAATTGCAGTTATTTTATCGATAATCATTTAGGTAGATGATGCCACAATTTTACTCTCTTTATGTCATGTGTGATTTAATCTGCCATTGTCATAATGTCAAATAAACTGAAACCAATTTTACAGCTAACAGACTTGGATAATTCATAGCACAACAATTAGATTGCAAACGTTAAATGACGTGATACAGCAGGCATTAGGTGTATTAGACACAGTGTACCTGAGAATGCAAATATATGAATGGAAAATGTGAATCACTATGAATAACTGCATCATCTGAATGTACCAGCAGATTAGCAGCAGAGGACAAAAATCAAATCATTCTAAATTATAGGTGCACAATTGAAATGCAGTTTGATAATGAACGTTAACACACTGACATATTCATAACATATAAACAATAAAGACAACAAACGTCTGTTTACTTCTCACATCTTACAGCTCTGATGTTTTCATACAGATGAAGACAGTTCCTCATACAGGCAGACAGAGTTAGACGTATTTGATATTTGATAGAGAAAAGGTTAGCCTTACTTTTACAGTGAGCCCTCAGTCCACAGCCTTCAGCAATGGTTACTAGGCGTTATAGTAGAGAGCTCAGCTGGAAGCTTCATCAATTAAAATCCACATGCTCCATTAAGCTAGAATGAAGCACATGGTGTGTGTGTGTGTGTGTGTGTGTGTGTGTGTGTGTGTGTGTGTGTGTGTGTGTGTGTGTGTGTGTTCAGCTTCTTCTACTATAGTACTACTAACTTTTACTATCATTATCCTGTAGCTGATGATAATAACAATAACAATAAGGAAACCAAGCAAACAAGTTGCTATCAGGAGCAGGTACAATTGTTTCTGTCACTGTAGCAGGAGTATCATTTCACTTTAAAATCAACGGTGACATTTTATTTTAAAGTTTATTACAAAGTTATGCCAGAATTATAAACACTGATGACTTGGTAACATTTCAGTTCAATTTTATTTATATAGTGCCAACTCATAACAAAATATCATGTTCAACATCATTATCTCATGACACTTTTCATATAGACTGTACTGTACTTCAGAGACCCAACAATTCCCACAATACTAGTAAAGAAAAACTTTGAAAGGCAGAAACCCTGAAAACACAAAAGGCTAACTGATGTCTCACTACAGCACAACTAAACTAAACATGGTATGTTGTCTTACAAAATGAACTTAAAGTACTCATTCCACATTAAAATGGCCAGTTGAGGCTTAAATATGACATTATTATGATTAGTGGTTCCTAGTTTATATAGAGGTCGGGCCTCTGTAAAGGTAAATCTGAGCGTTCAGATTGATTAATGGGAGGAAAGAAGAAAAAAATGTCGCCATTCCAGCCGGCGGCCTTTGCTACTTGTGACTGAGAGCACCAACTGATGACTTCAAATGTGCTGCCCAAGAGGGACAGCTTTACCAAACCTGAGTTCAGGTGAACGTTCACTGAGGGAGCCATTTCATTTTTTGCACATGGTCAGCTGATGGTGGCACTCAGTAGATGATATGAAGTGAAGACACTAAGACAAAAGAAGGAAGGTTTTACTACATCAACCTATACACATTCTAACAGATATGACTATCCTTCAGCCTTTCCCTCTCCAATCAACTTCCTATTGCAATTAAAGAAATTAAAATCCCACCATTTGCTCCTGTCATTTGACCAACTCAAGCATGTCCATTCAAGTCTTCCACTGTGTCTACTTCAACCGGCCATTAATATGGAAAACGGCTGTCAGTTCTTAACTGGACTTTTAGGGAACAAACAAGAAATCATTTGTTACAGGTCAGGTCAAGAAAAGAAGTTCTATAACTGCATTTATTATGCTTTATGAATACACTCATAAAACCTCGTTATGCTTCGATGGGCAAATCTCAAAGCTGTCATACTTTTATATACAGTGTAATATACAGAGCGTGTGTGGCGCAGTCTTTGAGCCGGTGTCGCGTCGGACGTCGGTGACGTTATCACGTTGTGTCACTTCCGGTACGCGCACGGTCCGTTTCTGCAAATCGTCCGCTGTTCTGGTTCAGAAGGCCAAATAGCGACATTTCGGTGAGTTTGAACCCATGTAATATTATAAAATATTTATTTCTTACAAAGCCCATTTATGTCATATTAATTAGTTAACTTATCATCGTTCACGTGTGGTCTAGAAATGATTGTAACCATCCTTAAATCACCTCACGCGACCTCTGTCAAAAGTCCTTGACTGTACGAGCTCGAGCCTGCTACAAGCAGCGCGAGCTCAGCATAGCGGTAAAGTCTGAACGTCATAAATGAAACTACAACTGTGTGTGTGTGGAGGTGTAGTCGCTGAAAAGGTGTTTTGTATGTGCGCGTTGTTTGCAAGTTGGCGTTGGCTAGCTGAGCAATGTCATGCTACCGGAGCAGAGCTAGCTCTGGCGCTAGCCTCACAGCGGGATTAGATCAGTTCAAATGCAGCTCACGGTTACCGTGAGGTCAGTTAGCGTGCCTCCGTTTGACTTCATGACACACAGTGAGAGCAGGTTATGGCTGACAGTCACAGTAACGTAACGTCACCGTGCACAGCAGCTCGTGTTAGTCCGTGTGTTGTTTTTTGAGGTTAAACCTGGCGGACAGCAGGTTTAACCTCAGTGTCACTTTACTAACACGTCCTTCAGTCTTCGCAATAAGCATTTACTCACACACAAACAATACATATACAATCACACATTGATAACTGAACTGTTCCTTCTCATTGTTTTCATGTCTCATTGCAGCTTTGAAGACGGGATGGCAGCAACGTTGCGTTTACTGTACTCCGTGTCAAGACCAGGTAGGACAAACACACACATTCACGCGCACCTACAGTACAACGTTACTCAAGGTACAAACAGGATTTATTATTATTATTATTATCATTTATGATTATTTGACAAGTAATCACATAAAGTTTGATTTCCTGTGATAAACGATTCGATGCGCATCTGGATGCACAGGTTATGATTCGATTCAAAAACGATATCCTTTTATTACAGACTGATTCGATATGAATCGATACAGTGTAAGAACCATATGATATGATTCTACGGTTAATATTTGTTGTAGATATTTTATAAAATAAAGAAGCCAATTCTATGAAAGTGACTATCTTACAGGACAGTACAATAATTTATTTTCAAATATGTAAAAGACCACATATCCCCAAGCATTGCTGCTTTATGGCACTGGCAAAAATAACATTTAAAAAAAGAACACCAACAAAATCACATGTCAATGTATTTATTTTGAGACACGGACCAAAAAAAGTCTGGCTGGATCAACATCATTTGTTGGAGAGAATCCGGTGGATTTTCAAAATGAAATACTCAGTGCAAACTGCTGCTGGTAAAAACAGACAAAAGCAAAACTAATGAACTACTTAGCATATTTGCAGACGTAGAAGCATGTTTAGAAGAACATACACCGGGAAAATGGCCAAATCTGAGCCAGTAAGTAAAGTCTGGTATGCTAAACGCTTCTGAAACGCTCCGGTGGGTTTGAAGTTGCGTGCAGGACGGACAAAATATGCCACGCTCACACAACGCGCTGCAAACGGGCCCAGTGGATTTTCCCAAAAGTATGTGAAGCCGCCAACCGATTCTCAGTCTCACGATACCTGATCCATGACTCTACAACCGATTCATCTAGGAATTCATGGATAATTTGTATCCATTGAGGAGGCTACCGACGCAGCCGTACCTCTCGCTTGTTGAATATCGTTTATCGTTCACAAGCCTACTGTCAGTCTGTCTCGTTACTGTGACATTCACACATACGACTTAAGTCACTGTTTCTGTGCATGTGTGCAAGCCTGTGCAGCCTTGTTGGTATCAAGTGGTAACCTCTGTGTCTGTGAAATGAAGCCAGCACAGAAGTGCTAAAATCTGAAAGTCCTCAAACGTCCACTTGAGGCTGGCTACAGAACATTTCAACCTCCATAAGTCCCCATGTTAACAGCAGAAATAAACATGTTTACAGCCTGGTACAAACAACAGTTTTGCTCTCTATAGCTAATTTCCCCGTTCATGACAACTGTACTGAGGGTGAATTTATATACAAGTCACCTGTTCACATTATATTAAGGCTTAAAGTTATGCAGGATTAAGAGTGCTGCCTCTTAGATTGACAGGTAGGTGCTGTTACAGATGGCTTATTTAGAGCACCCAGGGGTCAGTCAGTTGTGTTGGCAGTGGAATGTATAGCAGTCTTAATGAAAATGTACTTTGTGGTTCAACTCTACCTACAGGCACTTCTGTGGCCAGCCAGAATCTAGTGAGGTCCTTCAGTGTGTCCACACAAAGGCAAGGATTCAGTAAGTACCACAACAGCGCACACACACACACTCAGCTCATTGTGTTGTATTGTTGTCTTAAAAGACTTTCATGGCCTGCACGGTGACATGACAGACAGTTAGCCAGCTGTCTGTGTGCTGAACTCACTCACTAAAAATGGGCATAAATGCAGAGCTTGTGATCAAGAGCAACAGATGTAGATCTTTCAGTAGAACTTGTTTCTTTTAGCACCAACTTCTAAATGTTTCTCTATCACCTCCATGTAACCAGTCATTTCTGCTCTCATGGTCAGCTGTTCATTTTCCTCTTTACGTTAACGATTGTCTATAAGTGGGAACGTCTTAATGTTACTGACTTGTTACAGCCTGTAAATCCGATGCAAACATTTGCCAGTGATTACCTTAACTGCATATTACTGAGTAATATTACTCTAACCATTATTAAAGTTCAGTGTGTGACATTTAGTGTTTAGTCATCTGAAAATAAGAATTGATGTTTTTGTTACCTTACAATGAAAGTTAGACATTGGCAGCCTCTTCCACAGAGTCCGCCACGTTAAACTGCAACAAACTAAACACTGACTCTAGATCAGGACTTTTGTGTTTTGGCGTGTTCACAGCTGCTGTAAACTCTCCTACATACACAGAAGGAGGATGATGCAAGGGTTGATTTGTTTGGTTGCAATCTGCAACTTCACCTCTAGATGCCACTAAATCCTAAAGACTGGACCTCCAGTTGATTCAATTAATCTGTGTGTCATAGTGATCCTTTGAATTTGAGATCATATCTGTCAAATGGGTTGTGTTTTTATTATTATTGAAACCGTTAACTTCATAAATACCTTCATTCTGAGTGATGAAGTGTTCAAACAGAACTAGAGAAGATGGTGTTTGGACTGAATGTTTTTCAGAATGTTTGACAACCCAGAGGTCTGATTAAATCTTCATTGAAAGACCTGAAGATCGAATAGTGTGGATGTCGTTGCTTTAGCTGATACTGCTGAATTCATGGCTTGTACCACACTTTTATTATTTTGTTAGAAGCTATGTCTTCCTGTTTGCATTTACCCGTTCTCAGTTTGTGCTGCTGCCAGGTCCCTTGAAAACCAGGTTTTTTAATCGTGATGCATTATTCCTGTTTAAATTCAAATATAAATCACACAGTACTGACATGGAAATGACACCATTTTTAAAATATGTCATTATATTAGCACACACTGACTGGCAGCTCTCTCTCTGTCTGTCTGTCTGTCTGTCTGTCTGTCTCTGTCTCTGTCTCTGTCTCTGTCTCTCTCTGTCTCTCTCTCTCTCTCTCTCTCTCTCTCTCTCTCTCTCTCTCTCTCTCTCTCTCTCTCTCTCTCTCTCTCTCTCTCTCGCTCTCTCTCTCTCTCGTCTCCATCACTCTTCTCCTTCCTTCTCTCGCCTCCTGCTCCTCTCTCTCTCTCTCTCTCTCTCTCGTGTGTGTGTGTGTGCAGAGTATGTGAATGCTCAGGAGATCCCCACAGACATGAAGTCCATCACAGACCGAGCAGCTCAGACTCTGCTGTGGACGGAGCTGTTCAGAGGTCAGCAGAATCCCACACACGCATCAATAACAGTAACTGAATATTTTACATGTGACAGTGACGTGATGAAATGTTTCACAGCAGTTTATCTCAAGAAGTTTACAGACCAGGATGGAAAAAACAGTCTTGAGTCACAGAGGGACCAAAAACACGTTAAAACAGTTTTATTTCAACAGTTAATCTCAGTTTCTTTTTAAGCATTTGTGGGACAATCAAAATGTATTTCCTGTTTTTGTGTGTTTTATGAAATGTTCTACCTCATTCACACATGAATGATTGTATCACAATGTCAGGTCTGGGCATGACGATGAGCTACCTGTTCAGAGAGCCCGCCACCATCAACTACCCATTTGAGAAGGGGCCACTGTCACCACGCTTCAGAGGAGAGCACGCCCTGCGCAGGTAAACAACGCCCCATTAGTGGCTAGATTTCATTGGGCACAGATGTATTACATTCTGACGTACGGAGCTAGTCACAGCCAGTTTCAAACCCCACCAGGCTCTGACATGGTCTGTTTCAGAAGTGGGCCTTGGCTCAGCTCGGTTCAGCTCAGCTCCGCAGAGAATACTCAGCCATTTTATTTTTGACCAACACGGGAAGGAGCCTGTGTCAGTCTGCACAGAGCAACTCCGCTCGATTGTCAAAATAACACATCCTGTACAAACTGCAGAGCCAGCCAATAGAGAAGCAATCTAAATACATAGCATATTTACATATTTAAAAACACATAAACAAAAAAAAAGACTAAATCTGAGCAAGTTAAACTCTAGTGGTCAAAACAAGATGCTTCTGAGACGTACCTGGTGGGTTCTGCTCTGTCTGAAAGTGCCTTAAAAGCTACATTTGGAATAAACTATAATCAAGTGGCTTAGCTTAGTCACTTCATGTTGACCATGGCTCATAATGACTGTACATACTGTATATAAGAGGCTTGGTGCAGTAACAGTCTTTAACAAAGTCTGTGAAATGATGTTACATCAGGTACCCTTCAGGAGAGGAGCGGTGCATCGCCTGCAAGCTGTGTGAAGCTATCTGCCCTGCCCAGGTACACACACACACACCTGCGTTTTATTTCACAGACTCACCATAACCTCGACCTTAACCACTGACCACTAATTGCAATTAGAGACACAGTTTTTGTCCCCACTTGGACAAGCCGTCCCTATTTAACTTCTTTTGTCTGAAGTGTGTCCCAAGCAATTAGATCACAGCTGCATGTGATGCAGCCAGAAGTGACATGTGCAATCGAGGGAGGTGTATGTGTGTGTGTCCCTCCTCATCACCAGCTATGTGTGTGTCCAGGCCATCACCATCGAAGCAGAGACTCGTGCTGATGGCAGCAGGAGGACGACTCGCTATGACATCGACATGACCAAATGTATCTACTGCGGCTTCTGTCAGGAGGCGTGTCCTGTGGATGCCATCGTAGAGGTGTGTGTGTGCAGTAAATTCAGATTTTCATGTCATGTTAAGAGATGGATCTTACAGCTGATTCAAGTCCAACGGCAGTAGTCGTCCAGCAGATGTTGCCATTTTGACTTGCTTCAGAAAGTTTCCTGTGTCTGTCCTCTTTCTTACTGGTTCTTCCACCCCTCTCTCTGTCTGTCTTTCCGTCCTTCTTGTCTTCAGGGTCCTAACTTTGAGTTTTCCACTGAAACCCATGAAGAGCTGCTCTACAACAAGGAGAAGCTCCTCAACAATGGAGACAAGTGGGAACCAGAGATAGCTGCCAACATACAAGCTGATTACCTCTACCGATAGACACCACATACACACACACACACACCCAGTGTACAGCACATACCAGCATAACCTCTCTGACACACACATACGTCCATACTGTACATACTGTAAGAAGACAGGCTCAGCTGTGATGGATGGAACATAACCGACACTTTTCCTCCGGTGTCAGTGTCGCCCCCTCCTGGTATGATGAATATACTTTGATTTTTATTCTGGCATTGTTTGGATTGCATATTTCTTATAGAATGATGGACACCACCCTGGCTGTCTGGGTGTTGAGTGTACAACAGTCCAGCTGCCTCAGCACGGTCCAGTCTGCGGTCATCTAGTGAGATCCATGCGAGTCATGCTGTGGTGGCAGTACTGCTGCTGTACGCTGGTCAGATATCAGGCTGCTTTGATTTTGATGTCTCACATGTGTACATGGTTTATTGTTATCTTGGGTCTCAGTGCAGAGTTTTACAGTCTGACTCATACAATAAAATTCTGGGAGAATCACTAAATGTGTCGAGTGTGTAAGTTCCATGGTGAAAAATAACAGCACATCAGACATCTCACCGTTTTCTAACTGAGCAGACGATGTCCATCGATAAAGACTGACCCCTCTGCATGACATAACATAAATGTAGAAGATGTAACACAGTGAAAGTCCATCCTACATTTAACACAAGGATTAAAGAGTTTCACCTGGACAACTCATCAAAATGAAGAACAAACTCCAATAAATGTTTTTAATATTTAGAAAATAATATCTAATCTGTCTGATCTTTACTGCAAGCTATGACTTTTGTTGATGTGTAAAAAGTGATATGATCTCTGAAAAAAGAGTTAAACATTCTAAATACAGTGGTTTCATTAAGGGACAGGAAATGATCTGCTGCCTACACTGAACATTCACATAACAGATGAAAAGCCTTGAGGCTTGTGAAAGCAGCCTTTATTTGAACGAAGTCGTTGATTTTCATTAGATTGATTGGACTTGATTTAGTTTGTTTGATTGATTTAACACTAAGAAATAAACCAAACAAACTACTGAGATTGATTATATTACTGTGGCATGTCTTCTGCCACCGTGGGTAACTCGGGACACAACACAGACTGGGGACCGTTGCAGTATTTCTGTTTGTTCAGACGGAAGAGAAAACAGTGTTCGCAAGCATCACTGCTCTCTACCCGCCTCCCGACATCTGCTTCGTAGTTGCTGCTGTCTGGGCGTGTTTGTTGCTCCTCCTCCTCGCTCCTCCTCATGCTGTAGTGATTACGGTGATTAGCCAACTGGTTACAGGTGTGTTCACCTCACCTGGCGCTGCTCTCCTGAGTGATCTCCACACGTCTCTCCTGCAGCTGATGCACCACGCTCCCTCCACAATTACATTATTATAATTACGAATTCTAAATTCCATAGATATCTAAATCAGGCACATTACCCTCAAAACAGTTTGATATGATCGTACTGTTGACACTGAAATTACATCATAAAACCAGTAAACAATGTTCTTAAAGGGGCACCGTCCCCTATTTTATCCTGACTGATCTGAAAAAGGTGACATATATCACCATGATAGACTTTTCTGTTAATGTAAATATTAGTATAATATCAATACTAATGCACTATGCTTCCTATGATGAACTCCAGTTAATTATACTGGGAGTCTAAAGAGTAAAAAAGGTGTGAACTTAAAATGACCTGAGAATATATAGAGATAGACTGAGAATCTTGTGTCCTTTGATAAAGGGGTGTACAGACAGGGAGACAGTTGATGTAACTCAAATTATGAATCATCTACTGAATGATGTCACTCTGTTTATATAGAAATGTATTTACTCTGTTGATTTGTGTTTAATATCTACCCAACTACAAGCTTAACAAGGTCAAAACGAGATCATCAAGTTCTCTTTATTATTATTGTAGACAAAGAAGAAGCGAAAGTTCTAAATGAATAGATGTTATATGAAAGGCTCAACATTCCACCTGCTAACTGAGTTCAGTTTTCAGCTCCTATAGCAGAAGTGATGTGGGTGGTTTGGTGAAATATTGTCAAGTTGGTTGCACTAATGCACCGGAGATTCCACAGACTTTAAGTCCACATCCACGTTCTGTGTGGGCCCAATCTCAGTGTGCCTGCCCCCCATGATGACATAAATAGCAGGTTTGTCAAAGTGGTCAAGTTAGATTCTGTGTGGCCTTTTTTCCTAGTCATCAGCCTCAGTCAAGTCTGGAGCAGCAGAAAACTAAAGGCGCTTGTCTCCATCTACGCTCACATCATGAAGCTGTACAGGAGGTGGAGCAGGCTGGCTCACTGTTCAGCAGGTAGCCAAGCAAGCAACAGAGGCCCACAGTGCAGCTGAGTCAGTGGAAGTGTGGCCTTTCTGGCTGGGTCCATGGTCAGTGGCAACCTCTCACCACACCAAGACAACACCTAACAGTCCATCAACAGTACCTGCTCAGTGTGAGGCTTCAAAACAGGAAGTACTGAGAGGGAAGTTAGCATTGAGTGTCACAGAGTGTCATCAGCAGGTTGGAATAAGTCCACTTGTCAGCAGCATGAGACGTCTAGTCGAGCTGTAATTGATGCTCAAGGATACATGACAAGTTACTGAGACATTCAAATGTTTTGTTGTGGTACACACAAAGTTGTTAACTTTTGTTTGAGTGTGTTTGAAATAAAGAAATGACCATTTCATGCCTCTTTTTAAATGCCCTACTTTCATGCCATAATATCACTGGAGCATGAACTTACATTACATTACATTACATAAATTTCACCCGAAAGTCAAATATTATGATCTTTGTGTGTGTGTAAATGAAATGAGAGGGGAACTAAACATCCAGCAGGTGGTGGTAGATACTGAAAAAAGGAATTTAAAAAGTCATTACTGCATAATTTGTTGTTATCTCATTGTGAAGGACAAAAGTTGGTGCCAGCACTGATGTAGACTTGGCAGACTTGAGAAGAAAATGAAGAGAGCTTTGTGGTCACAGAGAGGAGATAGGAGACTCATACTCAAATCACTGGTGAAAACTTCTTTTTGATGACCGTGGGGAGCTATACCTGAAGTAAAAGGGTGCTGTGTTTGCATAATTTAATATTCATAACTATGTTTCCATTAGTATATAGTCACCATAGTTTCTCCTTCACACTCCTTTAAATATATATATTTAAATTAGATTATATGCACACATTTGGTGCAAAATTGCCCCCCTTCTATTAAAATGAACCTCATTGCAAACATTTACAAACACCAGTGTCAAAAGCCACACAGAGTAATGACTGTCATCAGAGAGTTGGCTGTAACTGAATCGATCCTGTGATGACAGCTGATGGCAGCTGGGAATGAGCCCATCACCAGAGCATGCCACCGTCGCGTGTCTAGAGGAGTTTTTGAGGCAAACATAGCTTCACGTCATTACTGGGACCACTACAGAAAATTGCAGCTGTGCACAGGGTTGGTAGATTACTAGACTTTTCAGTTCATTTTAGTGAGTTCATTTCTAAGTAGAGAATCAGAGTTATTTCCAAGTAGGTTTTCACTTACAAGGAATTTGTCTTGGTGTAATTGGTGCATAACACAAAATAAAATATGAGGAAGATAAAAAAAATTTAAAAAATCAAGTATTAAAAAATCTAAAGAAACAGTGCTGCCTTTCAATATAAACATGATACATGAAAATAAGTCTATCTCTTTGGCATTAAATATAAGCTTTTCAAAAATTGTTGCATTGTTGAGCTCTACAGGTATAACAACAACTACAATAAAAATAATTATAATAATAGTCATGATGATAATAATAATAGATTTTATTCATCAGCGCTTTCAATAAAACTCAAAGACACTTTACAAGGTTATTGATAGCTTTGTAACTGATGAGGAGGATTTTGAAGTGGATTTGCTGCTGTATTGGAAGTCAGTGAAGGTGTTGCAGGATGGTGTAACGTTTTTTTTTTTTTTTAAATCAATCTCGCATGTCCATGTTTTCTTTTTGTAGACAAAGGCAGACCGGTGTGCAAGTCCTGGTGTTGTTTACAACCTGACGGAGTGACAGCGGGGACGGCCAATCACACAAGAAACGGCAGCGCCAATCGAGGAGCTTGTGGGCGGGTCTAAACTACGGGAAACAGGCTGCAGCTTGAGCAGCCGTTTTCCGCTTGGTCCTAGTGCTTGACCCTCTCTGTTTACATTAACGTAACATTGTTTTTGGATGGTAAAAACTGCAGGGACCAAAACGGCATTTTGAAGAAGAGCAGGGGACATGTGATTCGTCCGTCCTGCAGACCGAAGGACACACTGCATCCTTGTCCTTTGCATTGCCAGATGGTGATGGAGGAGGTGAGGATGGACTCAGTGATGGCGGTGTAGAGGTGCACCTTTGGCAGGATGAATTTCTTTTCAGCTGCCACAGGAAGTATATCTTCTGCTGGGCTTTCTTGATGAGAGGTCCTGGGAGACGATGGTTCCCACGAAGCGTAAAGACTCCACAGAGGTGACTGTGGAGTCACACAGGGTGATGGGGACAGATGTGTTCAGTTCGTCCTCAAGTCCACAACGATCTCCACTGTATTTAGAATGTTTAACTCTAAGCCCGAGACATTTGTGACGGTTGTGGCTGTTCCCTTTTTATCCCTTTAGTGCTGAACTGAATACCAAACCAACATGTTCTTCAGTCACAATTGCAGCACTTTTGGTGCTCTGAAGAACATTTTTATGTTTAACAATCATTTTTTCCACTTTAGGGTCTATCTTTATTTTTAAGAGTGCAGTGAAAGCCTTCAGGACTTACTGGATGTTCTGGTAACCTTCAAAGGCAACAGTAACCCCACCATCTAAGAAGCTCTCTGACACACACACAGGTGTTGTGGTGAGACTCTCAGGGTAAAGGTTGTCTGTTCCACAGACAGAAAACAAGAAAATAAAAATGTCTCGGGCTAAAATGAAAGAGATACTCTCAGTTTCTAAGAGCAGCTCATTCAGTCATCTCCCACTTCTCCATTCAGTGCTGCATAGACACCATAGATCTCAGTGTGACTGTGTACACTATATTAAAGAAACACTGGCACATAGCAGCATGGGTCCCTCTTTGGACTAGACCTTTAGTTAAGGACAGACCTTTGGCTAATGCGATTTACACCTTCCTGTCTACTCTACTCCGCATTTTATGGATAGGGTGCAGTCCCTCTGTTAGTGTTATTATTTCAGAGTTGAAAAGGTCAGCTGTCGACACCATGTCTTCGTTATGTTCTGCCTCACTAGAGAAACCTTCCTCATACAGTATACTCATCTGACACCTTCTCACCATGGGCTCTAAATCTGGAGGGAGGCCGATTATGGAGGACTTCAGAGCGAGGGCCAATGGCTCGATTGACATTTAATTTATTTAAGTGTTTTTCACTGGACCTTTGTAGCAATGGCTCTTTGGTAGTGAGGCACAGGCTCTTACATTTTTTGAATGTACCCTCAGTGGGTTATTCACTGTGTTCAATCTGAGCATTGAGTTTCTTTTTTTTCTTTCACTTTCTTTCATTTTTCTTTTTTTTTTGTAGTTATTCTTTCTTTCCTGGCCCAGAGGCTGTTTTGTCTCCTTCTTTTGGGCTGCAGTCTGATGATCTTCTCCAGACTGAGAGCTGGTCTTGCATATAACCAGGGCTGTGTCTAAAATCACTCATTCACTACCCCTACAATGGTTTACTCTATAAAAAGAAATAAATTGAGATTTTGAACACTGACAGGTTTAGAGTCACACAAGTCATTTTTTCTAAAGATATATTTTTTTCCTTTTCAAGCTTTTTTAAATTTTTTGACAGAGACAGCTGAAGAGTGACAGGAATGTGGAGAGAGAGAGAGAAAGAGAGAGATGGGGAACAACATACAGCAAAGGGGCACGGGTCGGTCGAACCCTGGGCTGCTGCTGAGCCTTTGCATGTGTGCCAGATGCTCTACCAACTGAGCTAATCGACACCCCATGATAATCTTTTTTAAGAGATATAGTTACTGTAGATGGGATCTCGCTGGTCTCCTGCTTCACCCTAAAGAATCTTGGAGTTATCTTTGATTATTACATCTTCTTGCTGTCTCTTAGGACTTTTGATTCAGAATGCTGCTGCACGTGTTCTGACAGATCAGAGATCACATCTCTCCCATTTTGGCTTCCTTGCACTGGCTACCTGTTAAATCTAGAATAGAATTTAAAATTCTTCTCCTTACGTACAAAGCTCTTCATGGTCAGGCACCATCATATCTAAAAGAACTCATAATACCTTACTACCCCTCTAGAACACTGCACTCTCAGAATGCTGGGTTCCTTGTGGTTCCTATAGTTTCCAAAAGTAGACTGGGAGCCAGAGCTTTCAGCTATCAAGCTCCTCTTCTGTGGAACAAACTACCATTCCGGGTTCAGGAGGCAGACACGGTCAAAAGCTTAAGGGCTGGCTCAGGTCATCCCTTACTTATGCTGCTATTGGACAAGAAAACTGGAAGGCTTCCAATGAATTAATGCATGTTGCTAACTGTGTGCAGGTTATCATGAATCGGAGCTACACCTAAATCAGCGTATAATGTACTATTATTATGATTATCATTACTACTACCTTTGGTCATATTATCTTTATTCAAGTTTGTTATTTCAGGTATCATTATTTTATTGCTGTTGTGCATCTGTGTCTCTCTTTGTCTCTCTATTAATTTATTTGTCTAGAAGCCCCTAAATTACACACTGGACCTTTAAAAATGGACATAAAGTACACTTTTCACATTCAACACATTTTTATGTATCTTTACCTTAATACATAACTCAGTATCTACTTTTTTGAGTTTATTTTAAAAGCTTGCGTTAGGTCACTACCAAAAATCCCCCACACTGAAAACAATGGGGTCATTTGACTGACATGATAAACCTTTTTGTTGAGCTGGCATCATTTCACAGAAATTCACTTTTGTGAGTGCCACTTACTGCAGTTTTTTATTTATTTTATTTTTTTTACAGCATTTAAGTCTGCGATGCTTATATTGTAATATGGTGAATGGCAAATGGACTGTATTCACATAAAGCCTTTCTTGTCTTCTGACCACTCAAGGTGATTTTACACATTCACTCATTTATGCATATACATGCATTCATAAACAGATGACATTTACTGTCATGCAATAGCTGATCAGGAAAAGAACAGACTGCGGCACCATGCAGACTGGAGGGGTTGGGGATTGAACCACATGAATGACTTGCTCTTCCTTCGGAGCCACAGCAGTCCCTTACAGGTAATGTACCATTCAGTATGCTGAATGAAGTTCATGATGGGATGTTTAAGCCAGAACCATGTTAGACTGATGTGGTTCCTTCAATATTGTTTCATCCAGTCCACCAAAATGATTTTTTGTAATCTTCAATGTTACTCATATATCTGAAAACAATATTCTAATGAGGGAAACATATTTGAAAACTAATGTTCATTAGTGATTCATTTATGATGCTTTGACATGTCAGACATATCAGGAGTGTAATTTTAGATATCTTCAATGGCGCATATATCTGAAATGACTATGTTAATTTGGGTGATATCAGTCCATCATCTCCACATCTCTGCTCTCTTCATTCTTCACCAAAACTTTCATGGACATGAAGGAACCCCATCGGCCTCAAGGTGCAGGCCTTTTTCTGGGAGGGGAGCAATGGAAAGATAGTCAAGTGTGCCAACACTGTAGCCCACAAAAAGGTCAATCAAAATAACCAAAGACAATGTCATTTTCACTGAATGAGCACTGGTAGAACACAAATTTGTTTATTTAGCTAAACTGAAGCTGGAATATCTATCTATATCTATCTATCATTTAAAAAAAACTTCAGAATGTGGTTTGTTTATGTGGTTTAATTGATCAAAAGACACCATCTACTTCCTTCAGCAGAAACATTAATTTGGAGGAGGTAGGCGGTCTCTTTTTGTCAGTCAATAATATGAAGGTATTACAAGGGTATCTATGATACTGAAAACTGAGTTCTGAAAACTGATACTGAAAACTGAGTGGAGGCTTATTTACTGACTGCATTACATTGTTGCATCCACATCAACCACTCATGAGAAAACAGTTTTTACTTGCAGTAAGACAGAGGAGTCATGTCTGAAGTTCTTCACCAGAAAAACGGTCTCTTCCTGCATCCACTATTGACTACACAATGTTATGACTTAGCCAAACATCTGATCTATAGTCACCATTTATTATTTTTCATTTGTGAATGTACTTCTACTTACTGCAACCTTATAAAACACAGATTCAAACCTTGATCAGTTAAATTCATCATCATCTTCTCCCTCTATGCTGATGACACAGTATTGTACACCAGAAATGACACATCAACTTATTTATTCACTTATTTTTTGTTCTCTACAATACAATACAACTCTACAATAGCAAAAATAACACGTATAAAATGACTTATACTACTTGATTATTTCTCTTCATTACAAGCTGTAGAATAGAATGAGTGTGAAAATGATTGTGACTTACTCAAGGGTATTTAACTGCAGTGTTAGTAAGTGACTTTAAGTGTTGTATTCAATAATAACCACACCAGCACAAATAATGACTAAAAGTTGCAAAATCAACATACAATATTTACCCACATATAAAGTGGGAGATTACTGAAAGTTTTGACATACAGTACATTCTGAACTTAAACACAAGACAAACACATTGGACTAAATTTAGTCCGTAAACTATGTGTGGAGGAATAAAGAATATTAAAAATCCAGTGTTACTCTCTGCCATCCAGTTCAACAATCACACCCAGTGACTGTGAGCATTATGAATTTACTATAGGTTACTGACAATAGACTATATACAAGTCATTTACAAATGGTGGCTCGTGCTAAGATCACATTTTCTTTTTCCAGGCTTCTAATATTCCAGGAGCCCAGCGAAATTTTGATTTGGCAAAGCAGCCACTTGCTTTGAGGCTCTGAAACCTCCCACTCATTACAGAGCGCACACTCTCTGAAAGAACATCACAGTTTGTTGGACAACTGGTTTTGGCTGTGTAGACTTTCTGATGTTGTGCCAAACAGTGAGGAGGTAAAACAGTAATCCGTCACCCATGTTATATATAATAAAACAGGATGTTTTTTGTATGCTTTAATTGTTGACAGATGGGCAGAAACATTTTGCTTGCATTGCATTGTGCATTTGAAGCACACCTTTGACTTTTTATGTATTGGAATACAGATAACTCATAAATGTACAATTTCAGCTGCATGGTTTTGTAGGCCATAATTTAGATTCAAATATTGCTGTCAAAACTAGCACTGGTGCTAGTGCTAGTTTTGACAGCAATATTTGTTTATTTATATTATGTGTAATCCATTATTGAAACATTTGTGTACAATTTCAAGTACAAGACATCATCCATCCATATATCCATCCATATATCCATCCATCCATCTGTTATCTGTAACTGTTTATCCTCATCACTGTGGGTCTGGAGCCTATCCCAACTGACTTTTGGCTAGAGGTGAGGAGACATCTATTATGATTAATAATACAACTTTATGCTTTAGGCTCTTCCCATCTTGTTTCCTTGTTTTTGTTTGTTTGTTCATAGCATGTAAGATGTGATATTTTTTTAAGATTTGGTGTCCCTGGTTTCAGAGTATAGTATAGTAAAGTACAGTCCGTTTACTATCACTGTGGTAAATATAGACAGCTGTACACATTTATTTGTTATGATTACTTATGATTAAAACTAGCGAATCCACAACTTTGCCATATAAGCAGGTGCTCGCTTCATCTTTACCTTAATGGAAAATAATTAACATATCGGAACAAATATGTTTAAAGTAGAGTTGCTCCAAAACAGATATAGGAGATGTTTTTAATACTGGCTTGAATATGGTATTGGGTATCAGTGAGTATGCATCTGTGCACTGATCCAAGACCATACCTAGGAGGGTTAAGTCATGATCCACCTTACTCTGCCCCAATAACCAGCCCAAAGCAATGAACACAATGAGCACTAGGTCAGAGGCAGAGTAGGGTGCTAACATTAGCCAATCAAAGTAGATCAGTAGGCATTTATTCTCCGGATGATTTAAAAAGGGTTTAACCTGAGCCAGCCTAATCAAATCAAATCAAACTTTATTTGTATAGCCCAAAGTCACAAAACACATTTAGCCTCAGAGGGCTTTACAATCTGTACAGGGAGTGACACCCTCTGTCCTTAGACCCTCGGTTCCAGTGAGGAAAAACTTGCCCACAAAAAACCCTTTAACAGGGAAAAAATGTGGAAGAAACCTGATGTCACATGTTCAGAACAATCAACACAAACATATTGTACAATTACAATGAATGATAAAATGACAATGAATTACATTGAATGATAGAATGATTACAGTAGCAGTGGAACCTGTGATAGAGGTATAGAGACACAGATGCACAGCAGCAGTAAATCATTAACTAACTGTAATGGAGATATGGTAACAATAATGACAGTAATAATATCTGTAGTGGACGTCATACAGGACCACAGCAGCAGCCACGATCCATGAGAGGACGAGAGCACAGAAACTCCAGGGAAGAAGTTTAGTTAGTAACATGGATTAATGAGACAGGTATGTTTACAGATGGTGGTAGTGATGGAGAGAGAGAGAGAGAGAGGGTTTTCAGTAAGGGAGATGTGACTGTATCTTCAACCAATACCATGCCTGACTAGGCATGACCCAGAAAGAGACAGACAGAGAGGACTATACAATGATAGCAGTCATATAGAGTTAGAATGCAGCTTTTGAAATATACAGATATTTTTAAACATTTCTTTGTCAAAGAGCTGATACACATATCATGCATACATATGCATATGTACAGACACCAAAAGTCTTTGACCCAGACACACATAATCTAACAGTGGTGATGGCTACAGTTCATCTTCCTCTTCCAGTGATTTATACATACTGCATTAATATCAATAGTCACATCTGTGTATATTAGGGCCCATGGTGACAGAAGAAAGTTATAAAACAACAGACACATCAGCCTCTATTTAGTGTAATGGCCTTAAGTTGCTCTGGCTAAAGCAAACAGCTGCCATCCTTCACAGAGCAACATTAGCATTCATCTGGACTCATGGTCTGTTCAATATTCACTCTTCTTTTGGCAGCGTTTTGGTCTCCACACAAGCTATTTACTAATCGCTGGCATTTGGTGCTGAGTTAATATCAAATATTTATACACATACAATACATGTTGATGTTAAAACCGTGTGTTTAAAACTTTCATATCAGCTCCTCTAGTCGTTGTATCAACCTCCAGGGCCAATGCTGATCAGATGATGATTGATGGCGAAATGTTTGCTGTGTTACAGAGCTGCCTCAAGTGAATGTAGACCGGCATGAACCGGTTTTCACTTGTTTTTCAATATTAAATTAGGAGTTTACTCTGTCATGGCTCATTAGCATAGCATTGTGTATATGATATTTTATTTCAATATGTCTCTGTGTATCTAATAATATATAAAAATAGCTTTATATGAAGAAATTTTCATTGAATTCTGCTGTTTACATTCAGGTTTTCTATTTTTGGTGCATACATTATTTAAAGAACAAAGCTAGAGATAGAGATGGAAGCTGGGCAGAGAGAGAGAGCGAGAGAGAGAGAGAGAGAGAGAGAGAGAGCAGTGTTGAAACAGGGACTTCCCTGAGCCTCCATCATCTGCAGGGAGGGAAAAAACACTCACACACACACAGCCTCCCACATACACACACACGCACACTGTGCTGAGAGCTAGCAAGGGGCTTTAAACAGTTTCACACTAAACAGAGACAAAGGGACTGTAACCTGCCACGATGGAGGAAAACATGGATGAATCGCAAAGCCAGAAAGGTAGGACGCACAAGCACTTTGTTCATTTTTATCTTTCATCGGCCGTGCCATTCTGCCATTGTTCTGTTCATGCATCTCTCTTGGTATCATGGGATTCCTTTGTGTGTGTGTGTGTGTGTGTTGTGGGCAGAGAGAAAGACAGCATACATGTCCTGCAGGGGAAAAAAGCATCGATTTTACATGCATTTAATTTTCACCTTCTTCTCGGCGCAATTCATATCAGCTGTTTCCCTCATTGTTGTGTCCAGCAGAAAAGCAAAGATGTGAATTTTTATCATCCCATCTATACGTCTGCTCCTGATTCCATAGATTATGCAACTCTATTCTGTTGTGTTCTGATGAATGGATGGATAAATGAGCAGATTGTTTGGGTTGAGGATGATAGGAGATGGCAGACACCGAAGGGTTGGTGTTGTTTTGGAGGCTGGACGGACAGATGGATGGACAGATGCCTGGATGGATAGATGGATGGAGGAGGTGGGAGTGGCAGTGGGGTGTGGGGGGGGGGGTTCAAGGGGGTAGAAGAGGGTGATAAAAGGAGGGAGCGTGGGGCAAAACCTTGCAATAAAGACTAAAAATCAGAGGGAGGAGGGATAAGTGGAGCAGTGATTGATGCCTCCATTGGGATTTTCTTTGTTAGCCTCCATTGTTGATGCTTCACGCTTGTCTGAACGCCTTTTCCTCTCCTCTCTCCCTCGCTCTCTGCACGTCTCCTCTTTTTTTCTCCTGCTGTCTGTGTCGCTCCCCTACCCTTTCCCTCCATTTTCTTTATATCTCTCCATCACTAGTCCTCTGCCTCGATGTATTTTTTCTTCACTCACTCTGACTCAAACTGGATTTTCTGCTCTCTCCGTCTGTCTCTTTGCCTCTGCAGGTGTCTGTCTCCTGTCTCTCTCTGTCTTTTTTCTGTCTTGCTCTCCCTAACGCTCTATTTTGACTCACCTCCATCTCGTTCTGCCAGTTCCCTCCCTCCATTCCTCCTTCGTTCCCTGCCTTTTGTTTTTACTCTTTATCTCTCATCTATCTTTTGCCTTTTTCTAATCTTTCTCGTTTCATTCATTCAAGGGTGCTGTATGTTTTTTTTCTGCACGTAGTGTATTGATGTTGTTGTTGTCGGTGGCAAAAATGGGCGTGTCCATTTTCTTCATCGCACCTTCAGTCTGAAATCAAACATAAGCAGTGCTGTTTGCATAGATTCAGAAATCTGAGCGATGATGGAGGTATTTTCCAATATAAAAGAAACAGTTATTTGCTTTTATCGCAGTATTAACGTTTATTAAGACTGTATCTATGGTAACACCATTATGGAATTGTCTTGTGTTATGTGATAGGTGGAATCCTGTGTTTTTTCTGGAACCGACCTGCGTTAGCCAATCAGAAAGCTGAAATGGGGAGGCATGATGTTTCAAACAAACATGATTTTTCATTCTAGACACTTGTTTTTTTCTTCCTATCACCCCCACTCCTTCTGTTCGTCCATTCAACTGGTTGCCGTCCCACACCCATGTCATCCTCTCCATCATCGTTGCTTTCTTTATATTTGCACGTTTCATTTAACTGTCACTGGTCTCCTCCCGTCTCTCTCCGTCTTCTCTTGGTTTGAACAAATTGGATGCACACAGCTGACAAAATGCAGGTGTGTAGGATAAAAGATGTCAGGACAGGTGAGGATGTGAGACAGAAGAAAATGTGAGTTTATATGACAGGTCAGAAGAAAAGAGTGGCTGTTGGAGACATGAAGAGAGAAACAGTTTCAGACATTTATCAACAATCAATTTGATCAATTTGACCTGATTAACTACCTTCATTTTCATAGTGATGATGATGATCAGATTTTTAATGCTTGGGTGCACTGTCAGTTTGTCAAAAAAATAATAAATCAGTTTAATTCAAGGTCTCGCTGTTAAGCTTTTTGCATAAGTCATTTTTTGGACTTCTGATGAAGAAGCTGGCTGTGTCTGCTTATTATGGTGAACTGATAACTGACAGATGATTTATGGTGTATTGTTGGCTAATATCATTAACAATAAACAACTTTATTACAAACATTAGGATCCTAAAGCTGATTAAACAGTGTACTAATTGTCATGCAGACCAATTTAATAATGAAAATGGATTGAATGAATGATCTTTAATTACTTCAGTTTTCAATATAGACTATTCTAGTGTTGCATTTGTCACGTGGCCTAAACTTGTGTTGCTGATTGGTGATTGGCTCACTCCATTCTTGATGAAACGTCAATTAATAAAGCCTGAAAATGATCACATGACCAAGGTTTGCCAGTAATTACTGGCAGACATGAAACAGATATTGATATGATCCAGTGTGACTTCCTGAGAATCCCATTATTTCTGACATGCCCAAAAATCCTAGAAATCATAGAGACTTTCCCAAGAATCATCACATTTTTAGGTTTTCTTAAGTATTAATGTAAATTAGTGATATCTGTGTGTACAGTCATGGGTGCACTACAAACTTTAAAGGTTGCCAGACAAAATGTGAGCAAATCATCAACTTCATCATCTTGGAGCAGTAACAAATCCCCAACGTGTCCACAGGGTTTATTTAATGACTTCAGTGAAGTTTCATGTGTTCTAATCTCATCTGAATGTGTGAAAGATCTGAAAGAGAAAGTGTGACAGAGGCACGCTGAGAGCTTTTAAACTGTGTTTGTGCAGCAGGTCATCCTGCTGATGACAGCATAGCTTTTAAAGAATTGTGGGGCTTAATTAGATGTAGCAGGTTCTTTATCTAAAATTTTAAAATCTGTTATTGTGATTATTGTGTGATTGTGTAAAAATAGATCAAATCAGAACTGCTGATTTAGCCTGCAGAGTCATCATTTAAACTAAATGACAAATACAGAAAGCCTCTTCTCTGTTTGGATGAAGACTTCATCAACACGTTGAACACAGTCGTCATCACTCACCTGTATTTTACAGAGAATGTCTTTGACTTGTCATCATCTTTTCTTCATGCGTCGATGAAAGGACCATGTTTGCAACATGTATCTCATTAACTAAAGAATTGTGCAAACTTTGTACTTGTGTTCATCACTTAGCAATGTATGCACAGAATGTCTTTGTACTATCTTTTTTACAGGCATTGATCTCCATTCATTTCTGTTTTCGATATAACAATCATTTCGAGTCATGAAAGCTGCTTTGGGAAAAACCAGAGCTTGAATTTGACTCTGCTTCAATCTGATGAGTCTGCTAATTGATTTTCATTTTGTGAGGAAGTGAGTGGAAGTCAATGGCATTTCAGGAACATGCTGTTAGCAAAATATCAGCCACTTTAAATGCCGCCATGAAAAAATGAATGTAAAAAAATGATCAGATTTAAAAGGAGGCGAAGACACCTGCACTCACTCTCATTATTTTTAAATCTTATGTAAAGTTATCCCCAACACATATTTTCAAATTCAGTGCATCTAATTCTCATAATTATGCTGCTGAGCTGTGAGCCATACAAATATTCTCATTAGCTGTCAGAATGTGGCCTTGCTCTGCAACACAACCACTTTATGCTTTAAATATTTTCTCTCTAATTAGAACAAATCCGAAACCGAGGTGACGGGATCATGAGAGATGGTCATAAAATAATACTCTGTTGTATCCAAGCCTTGTTTTATATATTAGAGTCAGATGACACTTCCGGACATCAGGGTGATGTGTGACCAACACCTCACTTGTCTTAAGTAATTGTCCTCATTAGATGAGTGGTGATAGTCCTGTATTACAGTCCAAACAGTGTGAACTGGGCCTGACCGTGAAGACTGAATATGTCTATGGAAAAATATTAACTCACAGATGTCACCTTTAATGTAAGAAAGAGAGCAGAAAATACTGAAACAAAAGAAATCAAAAACACTACGTGAACCTGCTGTGGTCTGATCTTCATTTGTTTGATCTGTTTTTTCTTGAGTGTTCTGCTCGACAAGTTTGTAGTTCTCAACTCTTTGGAGAGCGTCTCATCTCCTGTCCAAACAAGGTGCACAGCTGTGATGCAGTTATTGTTAGATTTGGTTCAGTCAAACAGGAGACGTAAAACAAGGATTTTTCCGAGGAAAGACCTGCTTGTTGCTCCACGTCACTGAGAAAATGCAGACGTTTTAATGAACCGGCTGAACACTGACTCACTGAAAAGAACTGTTACATGTGAAGTAACAGCAGAAGTAAGAAGAGAGGATTATGGGGCGTGCTCTGATTTGGTGATTTATCTATGGATGACTTTCATGACCACTTCCTAAATGTGCAGAAGAGGGTATAATCACTGGGACAATTTGTAAAATAAATTTCTAATTTATTGTAGAAGTCAATGTGAAAACTGACAGGAGTCATAAAACTGGAAGTGGACCATGTGTGTTTGCCTCATATCCATTTCATTATTATGGCCACTAATAGAAAGGAACTTAATGGAGTGAAGAATAAGTCAATACAAATTGACTTAGCAGGCCCACAGCGGGTGAGAGAGAGAGAGAGAGAGAGAATAGAGTGCAGCGAAGGAGGAGAGAGGGAGAGAAACAGATACTGGACATCAGAGGAGGAGGCCACTGAAATGGGGTTTCTCCCTTCTCTTCTTTAGAGGTAATGTCATTACCATCCATTGACACATGAAATGAAAACTAACTCAACACAAGGTCCATTCTTCTGCTGCTGAGCGGATCGCATTTACACCATGAGCAGACGGCCACTTGGGCTACATTCTGTTCATTGGTCTTTGAAGTTCATCAGGTACATTATGCAACTTTGTAATTATTTTTTCCTCAAGTGTGACAGTTTCACAACATCAAGCCAACAGAAATTGTCATTCTTGCCAGTTAGTGCCATCAGTTTCAGAGTGTATTCCCACTGTGGTAAATATGGACAGCTGGTCACATGTTTTTGTTCTGGTTCATTACTTATGGTCAAAAACTAGCGAGTCAATAACTTTGTTAACAGCCAAACATCAACAAGGTCACCAATAGCAGACATAGCAGCTAGTTAATATTACTTACTAGTCCAACAGCAGTCAGCCCAGCTCGGTGTCCACTAAACCAACATACTAAAAGTCAGTCCCAGATTTACTCTTGTCCGGCAGCTTCTCGCTTGCTCACTCTTTCCTTTTCTCCTCTTAGCTTCCTCTGTCACAATCCTCTTCAGTTGCTATACCATTGGCTGCACCATTGTACTGTCCATAGAGGCTCCTGAGGTCAGTTACAATGCCAGCCCACCCAGCTATGGTTCTGGCACTATACCGACTCCATGCCTGAAAATCTCCTTTTCCCAGTGGTCCCAAATACCTGTGGCTCCTTGAGCTCACAATCTGGGCAGCCTGGCTAACAAACCTAATTAATATCAGTTAACAGCAGCTATAGTTTGCTGCTGTTTACTTTCCAGCCCATCAGGAAACATTTTCTCAATAAAATATGATCCAGTTTCACAAAAATCAGTGAAATATTCGGATGTGTGTGACTTAGTGCTGTAAAGCGTTACGCATACAGAAACATATGTGCAGGATGCAGAGTGGGAATGACAGAGACACCCTTCACCTGATTACTGACCAAAATGCATATCATTGTTAGTAACTGATGAGTTGGGAGTGAGATAATTTCGAAATATTCCTTGCAACCATCGCTGCACTATAAATACACACGCATCAAGACGGCAGGTTCCGTGTTTGTGTTAGATCAATATATGAGCTTGCTGAATGTGTCTTGACTTGTGTTTGAATTTCCTCTCATCACCGTGAAGTCACCGAGGCCGCTGTCATAGAGTCCTGGCAGTGTTTCCACTTTTCACCGCCACTGGAGCGGCTCCAGCATGAATCTGTGGATGACATCATCACTACAGTCTGTCTCTGTGCTTTTGCTGAGGCAGGGAGTGGTTCACAGTCTCCATCTACACATTTACAATGAAGGAAACGATCACTGCTTATGAATTCTGTTTCAAGGGGGATTTTCCTTTCAACTCACTTAACTATAGCTCTGATATGTGTTTAATGCCTGTGGTGATGAATTGGTTTCAGTATAAGGTCTGTAATGTAGCTGTTTTAAGGAAAAATACAAAAATCAGTTTTTCCACTTGTGTTCATTTACTAAGATTGGTGTTCACACACTGGAATTGAATTTTATACGTTAAAGCACAGGAAAGACAGATACCGTACACTTTACCTTTCTGTCCACCATTTTACATTTTATCATCTTTACCACTCATTTCAAGCAGAATGAGTTTTTCTCTGGTGAGTCACTTTTTGAAAACGTGAGAACACACTTACTCGTTGTGATCAGTCACAATAGAAATGTAGACACAAACACACATACACACATACCTTCAATACTGCATAACTTCAGTGAGAAAACATTTTTTGTCTCGTGTTTATTGGAGTGTTTTGATTCTTTGTTTAATAAATGGAGGAATCACATATTCCCTCCAGAATGTTCATGTGTGTTTCTGTTGAACCTCTTTAACTTAGATCTAGAAATATCTAGATCACTTTAGCACCTCATTACTGCATTTCATTTAACACGAGCAGTACGTGATCATTCCAATAGATTGGTTTTTCACAATATCAGCTGTTTAATGATTGTTATAATTTGTCCTGTTTACAGCCTGTCTGGGCTCTGTGTGCCTGTCTGAAAGGCATCCATCACTGAAATGTGATTAGTCTCACTGGGGCTTCCCTCTCCTCCTTTCTCTTTTTATTTCTGCTCTCTATCCTCTTCCTCATGATTACCATAACTCTTCGTACATTTGCACAGATCTGTGCTGTAGCAGACATCCTTTCCTCCAAATGTCACAGCTGTCAATATTTTCATAAACAGAAATGGATAAAATGTCTACATCACCCTACATTTCTGCTCAGACGACGGCTGATTCTAACATGAAAACAGCCTGCACACAGGTTGTGTCTGCGCACAGAGTGCAGAGAGCCTTGCAGGCAGAGACAAAGCCTTTTGGATACTTGTTCACATGAACATGGAGTGAGGAGAAGGATTGATTCTAGTTACTGACTTCTCTAATAGTGATTTCACAATTCACCCCGTCAGCACTTTTGCACTGATCTCCACCTGCTGCCACAGCAAATGATCTGCTGTTATATTTCAAACGTTTAAACAATCTTACAACATTGGCACGTCACACTCAGAACAGGAACAGGACCTTTGAGACTGGGGTTACTTCTCTGTGAGCGAGCAATGGATGGAGAGATGGAGAGGCGAGCAGGGATTTGTGGGTGAGCAGACAATTTGATTGGCAGCTGGGAGAATCATTTCAGGAGGCCATTCCATCAGAGGCGACCACCATTAACACTATGTGTGTGTGTGTGTGTGTGTGTGTGTCCATATAATATGAAAAGGGGCCTTCTGAAGGTCTGCCTCACACTTGAACAAATTACTACCTTGTTATTAATCACAGCCTGAAGACAAACGCCACCTGATGTCACTTGCAGCTGAACTTTGATTCTCAGTCTACATACACATACATCTACTGTACATTCAGGTTTATCTGGGTTATACTCCAGTGTGCTGAACTGCATCGCACTCTAAATGGTGCAGTGGGGCTGAACTTGTCATTTTCCATTAGAACAGGGCTTTTGACTCTTGAGTGCATCTTCAGGCCACAGTTTCTGTCTCTGTATGTGTGTGTGTGTGTGTGTGTGTGTGTGTGTGTGTGTGTGTGTGTGTGTGTGTGTGTGTGTGTGTGTGTGTGTGAGACAGAGACAGAGACAGAGACAGACAGACAGAGAGACAGACAGAGACCTCAGTAATCTTCTCTCATAGCTAAGAGCACAAGTGATGCAGACAGACACAAACACACATGCGGCAGCTCTGTCATCTGTGAGACAATCAGGCTGGACAGAGCTGTCTAAATTGTTGCCTAATGAGCACCAAGACTGAATGTGAAAGTATTCACAGCGTGTGTATGTGTGTGTGTGAGTGTGTGTGTGTGTGTGTGTAGCACACACATGTTCATTTCAGTGTTTTGGTAAAATGTGATCCTGCCAGAGGAAAGATCGCTGAATGATACTTTGCAATGTTCTTGTGAGTGTGGGGTAGTTCTGTCCTGCTCATGGTGGTACTAGATTCAAAGTACTATCACAAATCATCTTCTGGGAGCAACGAGAGGTGAAATAACATGAAACATCAGGACGAGTGTGTGGGATGAACAGACTGATGGATGTCACCTGGTTGACTGTCATCTGCCTGTAAATCACTAGAAGTATTATACAGAGTCATTCCAAAATTCTAATTATACAAACAATTCTAAATATACAATATAAAATCACATCAGCATAAAATGGATGGATGTTTTCATAGTCCACCAACCTTCATAAATCATATGAAAACATATAAAATCATAACGTATTAGATTTACTATGTACATCTCTGGATAGGCATCAACTCTCTGATCAGTGCTGCAGTCACAGTCTGAATGGATGACTGTCATCAGATGGTGTCAAAGAAAACAGCCGCACATGTATGGGCTCTGTAAACAGCTGTTTGTGTTTAGCATGTCCCAGTTTTTACCAGGTCACTGGGTCTTCCCCACGTTTAAAGCCCAAATATGGAAATATGACGAGGATTATAACACGGCTGAAATCAGGGCACGCACGCTCAGAAAACACAACTGTATGGTCACATGCAGATATTTGCAGATCTGAAAATACTCAAAGAAACTGCATCAAATATTGTCAGAAACACTCATCACACACTTCCGCTCCACTTGCCTGTCCATCTGCCTCAGAGCTGCCATACTAATGTGGCCTCAATGTTCTTCTTTATGTGTAAGATCAAGAGTCAAACAGACACCAGATGACACAGGTGTGTGTAGAGACCCACAATTAGCATGTAGCATGTTAGCGCTGAACGTTTTACCAAATGGAGTCAGACGGTGCAAAATGGAACCATCCTGCTGGGCATGGCACAGGATTTGTGTTCCTCCGTTTGCGGCTCAGATTCCGTCGAGAAACACAGAACTCGCACACTGATGGATTTTGCAACACGGCAACGAACACAAGAACAGACAGTCTGTGCAAATGGCTGCTGTGTGAGAGCGTTTCTGTGTGTGTGTGAGAAAAATGTGCATTGGTGTGACTGTAACGCTTGCAGAGCCGCACTGTTGCCATGACAACGCTACAGGCAAAGTGGGTCAGCAGGCTCCCGCCACACCCCTGTTGGCATGGCAACAAGGCTGGTCAATTAAACCTGAGCAGCATGATGACTCACACACACACACACACACACAAACCTCTTTCTGTGCAACAGGGAGGTGAAGGAGGGAAGTGATGTGTGTGTGATTCTCTTTATCTTTCTCTCGCTTTCTGTAGCATCGATGCTCTGTCGACATGGAGGCTGCATGTGCTCTTATTTTGAAGGCTCTGTGTGTGTGTGTGTGTGTGGCTGATATATTATTTTATAGATTTCAGACTTTTGAACTGAAAGATGCTGATTATTATTTTAAATTTATTATTATTATTATTATCACTGGGTGGAGCTGGGTGAGTAATGTCACAACTGGCTGTGATAGGCTGAGATACCTGTTAATGGAACAAGAACCCTAATATTTTCTTAATGGGACACAAAAAAAATAGAAGACTTTTAGAAACTAAAATTAAGAATTAAGAAGCCCTAGTGTGTTAATTAGAATTAATAATGGAGTATTATATATGTGGAGGCAGCATCTAAAAGCAGAAGTGCAGCTTAAAACATGTCCACAGTGAATTTACCAGCCAGGTTTCCACTTCATTAAACTCAACGACCCCTCAGCATGACTCTAAACCAAATCTCTCCTGCATTGTGTATGTCTGCAAGACAAACAAGTTCAACAATTCAACAATCCACATTAAATGCAATGAAGTCCTGACTAGAGACAAAACTCAGATGTCATATCTGTGACGTCACCCACAGGTTTCTCAAGCTCAGAGTGTGGTGGCTCTGGCTGATGCCGTGTCGGCAGTGTTGCCTCCACCAGCTCCACACTATTTCAAAATTGGGCAAAAAGATGCAGTGATGGTGGAGCTGAGACAGGCTGAATGTCAAATCACCTGTAAGAGCACCCACCTGTCAATCAAATTTCTTTTATTGTTAATTCTGCATAAGTTTAAACCTTAACATACCTCGTCCTGTTCAGATGGTAAGACATGATTTGTGTTTTCAAAGGGAATACGTGTACCTGTGATGGACAGATGAAATCAATACTGATCATCCCAGCTGACTCTGGGTCAGATAGAAACACAAGTGTCTTGTTATATATGTTCTTCATACCACCATGGTGTGTGTTCTTGCTCTTCACCATCAGCTTTCTGAATTACCTGAAACATCCTGCTCAGTATGTTACCATTCTGTCTTTGTTCAGGCTGTAAGGAGTGCTGTGAGCGATGCGTGGGCAGTCTGCCCTGGGCCTCGCTCATCGCCACCATCCTCCTCTACATGGGCGTGGCCTTGTTCTGCGGGTGCGGCCACGAGGCTTTGAGTGGCACCGTCGCCATCCTCCAGAACTACTTTGAGGTCATCAGGGCCCCGGGAGAAACACTGGATGTGTTCACCATGTGAGTGACTTGTTTTTAACTTCATTTGTCAGGAAGATTAGAGGAGCATACCAGAGGACTTCCATGGTTTAGCACAACACAAAAGTTTCTCAACAACGAGTTTGTCAGAGAACAGACGTCATGTACACTTCAAACATTACAGGCGCTGCCTTACGGCCAGTGAAAGAAAAGCTGTACAGCGTTTACAACAACAATTCTCATCATTTTAGCGCCCATATTGTCAAGGGACACCCATGGGTGGCTAGTCATAAACTGAGGTGTGGTCAGGCACTTGTTATCTTCGGTGAAATCTCATTTCAAGTGCAGCCGTGGCTCGATCCGATTCGTTTGATTTAATCATGTTATGTCCAAAACATATCTATGATTAACTATAAGATTAAATGCAACTGTTTTGCATCTTGTGCCGTACTTTGGGCTCAGATCATTTCACTTAAAACAAACAACTAAATATGCATTAGACCATGTGTCAGGCTATAGAGTGTTTAAATAGGAATGGAGACAAATATTTGACTGAATGATGCTCTTTGACAGGTCAGACCCAAAATACTGTGCTCCTATTTTGGAATAATTCTCTCATGATTTTAATAAACAATATTTTTGTTGGACATATGTCAGAAATGGACTTCCATAGACAAAAACAAATACCATGAACACAACGCACACTGAGAGTCCTGTGTTGGGGCACACAATAAATCTCACAAATGTTAATGTGAGAGAAGTTTTTCACCCATCATGAGAGGAAAAGTGCTCGCTGCGCTGCCCGCCATCTCAACTGCCTCCATCCTTAATCCAGATTCAGCCTCCACCCTCACTTATTATCTCTGACTTGTTTATGGCAATTACACATGGTAATTTAGCTCAAGATACATGGTTAGTCTGCAAATAACACTTCAATATGCAGTCTAGCATGAAAATAAACAAATACTCATTAATCAATGACACTGTGTGTGTGTGTATGTGTGTGTGTGTGTGTGTGTGTGTTTTCTACAAAGTATTGACATCCTGAAGTACATCATCTACGGCCTTGCAGCTGGATTCTTTGTGTTTGGAGTGCTGTTGCTGGTGGAGGGCTTTTTCACCACCGGAGCTATCAGGGATCTCTATGGAGAGTTCAAGATCACTGCCTGCGGACGCTGCCTGACTGCATTCGTAAGAAATCTCTCTAACCAGTAGATTTAATGTTATATACTGACGTTTAAATAGTATTTTCAGTGTTTGTAGCAAGATGTTTTTATGTAATTGGCAGTACTTGATTATGTAATCAACGGATAAAGCTAAGTGATTTTATATATACAGTATATAACATTTTTTCTTCTTATTTTACACTCTTCTTTTTTATTGTCAGCAAATGCCATGAGAGCACCAAAAAACAACAATGAATTTATCTGTTTATCCAAAGATATATGTTCCTCCTCCCCATTGTTGTCCAAAAATGAGTCAGTGAGTCACACTGTTACACTGTGCGACATGTTCCTCCATTACCATGAACACATGCACTGTAGTTTATTTGGACTCAGTCCCACACACCGCCCTGCTGCCGGAAATTGCCACTAGAGCACCAAATGTGTGATAATCTGCAGCTGAAAATAGTCCCTGACAAATCCAACATTTCCTCCTGCTTCACTAAAAACCACAGTGAGCAGCTGTCTATGGACATCTGATAAAAAATGATCTCTGCAATGTGACGTCTTTTTTAAAAACACAATGTCATGTAATGTTGTAATGTAAAGAAGTTTGAATTTCACACTATGTAATCACACCAAGATGTAAAATAAGAGCAAAGGTAACAAACGCTGCTCTTGCTATTAATGTATGTGTTACATTATCTGAGCAACTGTGCTCCATCAGAGCTGCTTATGAGTGAATACACTGTTCTTTTTATACATCCAGTATCATAGCAACATGTGAGGACCAGCAGGGTCCATACTGCATATATTATTCATTTAAGAAATATGTGACCTGTACATCTGCACACACAATGTAACAACAAGATAGGATAAGATTAATGTCAGTCTCATCACGGTCACTTGTCATCATGTACATATACATATATATATCCGTGTGTCATCTGTCTGATTCATGTAGAGGAGGGAGACAGCGAGAGATTATGTTTCTGTCCACATCTGCTAAGAAAATGTTTCCCTAACATCTGTAGTTCTGGCCTTCTGCATGCGTGCCTCTGGAGACAGCCAGCCCACACACGCACACACACACACACACAAACACAGGCCAAAGACCTGTGAGAGAAAGCTAAAAGCAAAAGAGAGAGTAGTCAGTTGTATAAAATGTGTTTTTGTGCCTCACTGTGAACTGATGCAGACACACACCTGTGCAATGAATCACACAGAGCATGAATTTCACTTCAAAACAGTTAATGGCACAACAGGAAACAACGGTTGCACTAAACGTCATTCTGTCTGTTGGTAATCAGTCCTGTGTGCAGGTTTTAGTGGCATCTAGTGGCGTAGTTGCCAAATTACAACCCTGTTGCCTCGCCGTCTCCACCATGAAATGCTTGAGGCTTTATCTAGAGGCACTTTTTGTTTTGTTGGCTCTGGGCCGCTGTAGAAACATTCTGAAGTAGAAAGAAACACAACGATTCTTATTTTTAGCTGATTATAAACTAATGAAGACAAATCTTAGATTTCATTTCTGACCTCTTCTGTGAATAAAACCCCTTTAATCTGATACACTTACCTCATTACCTCATTACGTCATCTTATTTTCTTATTTCTTCCTCCGTGTTTGCAGCTCATGTTCCTGGCCTACCTGTTCTTCCTGGTGTGGCTCGGAGTGACAGCATTCACCAGCCTGCCGGTCTTCATGTACTTCAACGTTTGGTCCATGTGTCAGAACACCAGCTTGGTGGAGGGAGCCAACCTCTGCCTGGACCTGCGTCAGTTTGGTATGTGTCTGAAAGAGATGGATGGATGTGTCAAATCTACCTGTCAGATCTATTTGCATCGCTGAAATAGTGAGTTTACCATCTCTGCGTAATCTTAAGGTAGCTGATGACTACAGCTGTAAGAAAGACAAGAGAGACAAAGAATCTTTGATGCTGTTTGCCACAGCGGCATAAAGTCTGCTCTCACTTTCATATGTCACTCACTTCAGTTCACACATGCTTTACTGAACAGATTTACACAACAAAGAAAAATAAGAACAAACAAAAAAAAAAAACTCAATTCTTCTTCAGTTTTTAATTAAAGGTTCAAATTCAATTTAAAGGAAAATACATTCATGCTCCATTCATTTGTAGAAAGGTGCATATATGAGCAGGATTTACAGTCACCAGACAGAACCCAGAAAGCCCAAAGGCTTTGTGCTGCTCTGGCCTAAGAAGAACTGTTGCCTATAAATTTTATTTTGAAAGAAAGGTCTATGTTTCCTTCCTTTGGGGTTTGGAAGTGGAAGCGTTCATCTTATTATCCGCAGCAACTCTTTTCACTGCACCGCCCGATTATCGACAGAATACATACTGTGTGCCTCCTCCTGCTTAGTGCAGGCAAGTTAATGGCAACTCACCAAAATACCAAACTGGCACACGCGATGGAAAAACCTGTGTGTGTGCAATAAAATTGCCAGATTGCCACTAGAAAGTCAACAGTGTACCATGTGCCACAAAGAGGCCCAGACCTGAACATGACCACACTATGTCTGTGCTGTCAGTAGATGTCGGTAGAAGGACTGAACATGATGGGCAGTGGTAATCCAGACATCACACATATGGAGGTTAGACATGAGGACAAGAAAAATGTAGCTGTGACTGAATAACTGTTTGCTGTCCTCGACAGCTATGAGCTATTTTCTGACACCCCGAGAAAAGATTTGTAGATGTACACGTGTGTGATTCACTTTTTCTGTGGGGAAACACAGCTCCTCACACTGGCATGAGTGACTGCTGGCACTATCAGTCAGTAGAGAGTAACCTCAGAACACATCAGTATCTATGATACCATGATCAGCAGTTAAAAGACACAACACACACTATATTTCAACTGAATATTGTCACTGTTGCTGCATGTTGCGCGCTCTGCCCACATTAAACCAAAGGACACACACAAGGAGACATTTTGTAGAGTCTCTTGCAGCACAGTCATCCTCCCACTGATTACTCTAATGAACCTTTCTCATGAGGAATATATACATTATTTCACTTCAAACATAAAGTTATGTACAGGTTTAACACATTTAACCTCCAGCAGCGCACTGTGATCATACTGGGCGGCTCCCAGTGAAGCATTCATCTCTGTCACTTTTAATTAAACACACACAGGAGCTGGGAATTAACCAGCACAGACTGAAATGACTTTATACTGACTTTATTAGAAAGGTGAACAGTTATTAAAAAACATGCAAAATTACTGTTTAAAAAAAGAAGTTAGAATGAATACAGAGTTGATACAGAATGATACAGTTTCACATAATATAATAAGAAAGAACACACACACATATATAGGTCCAAACTACAACCACACACACACAAAAGGTCCCAAAGTTCCCCCCAAAGATACCTACATATGAAACTGATTATGATGCTAAATATCTTCAGACGGCTACACTATCAGTGCTACAGCTGTTCTTTTACAGCACCGAACATGAAGGCTGAGTGTCGGGGACCTCGTGTCTCTCTCTCTCTCCCTTATCCAAGCAGAGAGACATAAATTACTATTTTCACATCACTGAAAAGAACTCAGATCGTGTATTTCAATAAAAGGTTCAATTGTGTTGGAGTCATAAATCCAAAGTGCCTGTCCTCATAAGGGCTGATGATCAAATTATATGATACACAGAGCCTCTCTGAGGCCTGCAGGCACGCTTCACTCACTTCATTCATCATCTTGCAAAATATGGATGGCTGAAGCAGACAGTCAGAGTAATGAAGAGTTTGTGTTTGTCACGTTTCGCTTTTATCAGGAGCCGTGACCATATCTGAGGAGAGGAAGGTGTGCACAGGATCTGAGAAGTTCTTGAAGATGTGCGACTCCAATGAGGTAAGAGGAACCATGACGGAGAGACGAGGGAGGGACATGGCTGCTGGTTTTATGACACTTGACACTTGTTTTGTGATGTCTGTTGCAGCTGGATCTGACCTTCCATCTGTTCGTGTGCGCACTGGCAGGAGCAGGAGCTGCTGTCATCGCTATGGTGAGGATCATTCTCTTCATATCTGGAGTACTAATTGGTACTGGTTTCTATAACTTCTAACCTGTGGGCTCACCCGAACACCTCTGGCTCTACGCCATCTTTATTGAAGACTACATGTAATGTATCTTTTAAAGCAAACATTCTGTCTTTGAGGCGTTTGCAGTTATTGTCGTCATTGAAATGCAAATGACAGAAACAGAGCTCATTCTCAAACCCACCTAGAGGGAGACAGAGAGCCGAGTGAATCTGCAGTAACATAGACGATGACTCACCAAGCTGTTGGTGTGGAGGGGGGGGGGTCACCTGTGTCAGGTATCCTCTCTGCATTCAGCAGCTATTTTCTAAGCCGGGCCCTGAATGTTTCTTCATGTTCTCTCTCCCTCTCTCCTGTCCCACCGGTATAATAAGCAGAGCATTACCACACACATCCATCTACTTTCTGTTCTGTTTATTCCTGCTTGGAGTCACAGGGGGTTGGAGTCTATCCCAGAAACACCTCCCCCACTGTTCTCGCAGAGAAACAAATCGTGCAGCCTTTAAACACTAAACAGCCTCAGTAGAATGAGGGACATGGAATTTGACAGCATATTCTGAAAGTGATGAATCAGGTGTATTTCTGCTTTGTGGCAGCTCAGAGCTTTAAGATGTGTTAAACAGGGTAATATGGCAAAGAATCCCTCTCAGTGTGTATGCTTTAGGCTGTTTATAATACATGCAAATCACTTTCTACCCACAGTGAGAAGCAACAGCATGTCACGCACACAAGAACATGAAGAGAAAGCTTTCATAATTCTACATGTTTGTTTGATGATCTGTGTAATACGAGACAAATAAATCAGCTGGAAATAAAAGTAACAAAGGTTTGATCAAACAGTCTGATTACATAAACTGATGAATATCATATTAATTAAAGTGCTGTCGCGTGTTTGGTCACCAGAGGGCAGCAGAGTTCGACAAGTTAAAGACACAGATGCAGGCAAACTCTTGGTCTGGCCTCCACTCCTAAACTGCATACAGTACATATATACACAGAGAACAGCTGTCTATTTACACATGCAGCATTTATGGAATAACATTCATTGTTTTTGTGCATATTTGTTGATCTCTTTTATTTTTTGGTGGTAATATTTGGCTCTTGACCATTCACCACAGATCGGTAATGAAGGGACCAGGTTTTGGCATCAGAAGCGTTCTAGTTTCCGCTTATAGTCCGAGATGTAACGACTGATCATGTTTAAGGATGCTTAAAAGAAGCCAGTATGCAGTGTTAAGTGAAGTTATGTACTATTATTATTTATTTATTGCTTTTACTGATAGCTGGCAGAGTAAAGACACAGGAGGAGAGATGTATGAGGGTGGAACATGAAAAGCAAACAGAACATGACTAAGAAACACTGGAAATTTTGAACATACTGTTGATGCAAGTGATTGTCCCACAATGCAATGAACATAGGAAATAAAATGTGAGTGATTGTGATATTTCATCTTTGGAAACATATTGCCTTTATTGAGTTTCACAACCGACGTTATGTCATGCACTTTCCATACAGAGCAGGTCTACAGTGTACTCAGTGACAGTGGCGTTGAAGAACTTCATTGAACAGAACCCGGCTCATGGTGGGCGGCCATCTGCTGTGACTGGCTAACTTATAGAGAGCGAGAGAGGAGTGTGTGATAATGATGGAAATAGGTGTAACCATGATCCATGACAGGAGAAAGCAGAAAAACATAACTGTTAATAATATGCATCCATGCAGCTTGAATGTGTACAGATGGAGGGAGAGAGAGAGAGAGGAAGAGAATAGATCAGTGCATCATGGGAAGTCTAGTCCAAAGCAGCATAACTAAGGGATGACCTGAGTCAGCCCAATAAGCTCAATCAGTCAGCCCAATAAGAAGGAAAGTCTACTCTTAAAGGTGTTGACCGTGTCTGCCCCCTGAACCCAAAACTCCCTCATGAAGTTAAATTTGCATTTCATCAGGTTGATCGATGTTGCTTAGGTTTTGTACCAACAGGAAATGTTGGTACAAAACCATACATATACATTATTACCAACTACTTCACTGAAAGGCCACCCTTTCCTCTCCTCCCTCAGGTCCACTTCCTGATGGCTCTCGCTGCTAACTGGGGCTACCTGAAGGACGCCAGCCGGATGCAGAAGTACGAGGACATCAAGTCGAAGGAGGAGCAGGAGCTGCATGACATCCACTCTACACGCTCCAAAGAACGCCTCAATGCCTACACATAAACACACACCTACAAGAAGCGACACACACATACACACACACACACATACACACTTACCTGTCAGACACACACAAGATAATACATGCATGCACAAACACACACTCACACGCATACACGGGGGTCTGACCCGACCTTAAGGATATCAGAAACACACACAAGTGAAAAAAACAACAGGAACATTCAAACACACGAGTAGGCAGGAACGAGTTCAAACGAAACATTGAGAACACAGACACCATCGTCGTCCTCGCATCCGCAGCAGATCATTGGCTCAGGTGGTCGATGCCTATAAACACTTCAGCATCCGCTACATTACATGCTTATTTTTTTAACTTTTGAAACCAAACGTCTGCTTTAGAGTGAGAGGAAGCCTTCAGCTTTACACGACCTTTACAGAGATCAGCAAGCAGAGAGCGCTGTCCTCATGACAGGATGATGGTGGACTGCTAAAACTCCCTGATTTAGTAGACATTAGAAATTTAGCTACATCTAAACACTCCATCCCTCTTCATTCCTCAAAGTAGAGTAGAGTGTGAATGTGCAGAACAATCAACGACAACTGGACAAAAAAAAAAACAAAAAAAATGGACCAAAAACCATAGACTAAAAAATGAGTACAGTGAGATAGCACAAGAAACATACAGGATAATAAAGAAATACCAAAAAGACAAATAATGAACAGAAGAATCCAAAGAAATGTCACATTTGAATTTGCATGTTTGTGCCCGCTTTAAGTATTGAATTAAGAATGAATGAATTATTGCATTAGGTTGCCTATGTTCTGGGTGGCTGTTCATCTTTTCGGCATTCTTCAGTTTTACTGGCTCGTCATCTCTCTGCAGAGCTGCTCTGAGGTGTTAGCACAGCACACTAAAGCCAACAATCTGCAGCGGACATATGAATGACTGTGGTGTCTATGACCCTCATTGTTTAATGTGCGGAGCCTGGGGAGTCACTGTATCCCCCCTCCAACAGCCTCAATACCTGCACTACACATATTACATGTGATCCATAAACACACACACACACACACACACACACACACACACACACACACACACACACACACACACACACACACACACATACAGTAGATGTGGCTGAATGGTCGGTGTTGTGCAGGCAGTGTTGTACGGTGGTGTCATGCTGTGTCGTGTCGTTTCGCCACATTATGATGACTGGTGTTGCAGAGAAATATGGTCCCCGAGGAAATCTGTACCCCCCTGGGTACAAATGGGTAGCTTTGCTAACGTTCCTACCCACCCCTCTCTTTTCACCTCCTTTTCCCCTCCAACCCCGCTCTTCCTCTTTCTCTACTCTGTGACCTCTTCATCTTGAGCCCAGTTTCATTAGTTGTTTCTTGTCACATACCGACCGGAATGTCCCAGTGGCCGTTTGCAGGGCGGGGGATGAACTTTTCCTGTGAAAGACAGGCTGAATAGTTTGTTGTAGTACTAATTGATGCTATAAATTCTCTTCCTTCCCAAATTCTATTCTATTATATTTGTAATGTATCACACAGCGGGCTTCTTCAGCTCACGTGAACTTCCAGAATAAAAGCACTTAAGATGGCAGTGGGGATTTCAAAGAGGCCATTTAAAACAACTAGTGAAACGGGGCTTTGTGTCCACCCCCCCTTCATCCCCAGTTTGTATAAACTTGTGATTTGTCCTCAGAAACAGCACATCTTAGCAGCACAAAGTCTTTTTAACGTGTGTCATGTTCTCATCAGTCTGATAAATAATGTTTTTTCTCACTTTTTGGAATTTTGCCACATTTTTATCAGTATTATTTATGTGTAACTTTAGTATCAGGGGTATTTACATGGGGCAAGTGTGTTTTTTGGGGCGGGTGAGGTAGGGGGGTTGTTTCACTTTCACATTTTCATGTAACAATTCTGTAATTCAGTGATTCTGCACACACACAAACACACAAAAACACACATACACATGCGTATACACAAATCATCATGTTTTCTTTCTCTCCTATCGTGACCAAAACAAGCTTTTATTTTGTAATCTGAATTTGAAAAGTTACAGATACTAATAGTCGACCTGTCATTGGTGACATGGACAGATGATTACTGTGAATTCTGGGTGGCCCCGTTAGAGGTTGTAAAGGCTGAACTCGTTAGTTCTGGTCTGAGCAGGATGTGTGAAGAACCTGGTTGAGTTTGTGAGGCATTGGAAATGATTGTAAAGGAATGGAGTGGTGTAACCTGAAAAAAGCTGCAGCATTTGATTGAACTTGAAATGTGTTATTGGTTATTGTGACCAAGGTGAATGATATCCCAGCAAATAAGCTCATGATTTAGTATTGATTTGTTTAGAGGATGTTTCCCAACCTAGACTTATCTCTCAGGTGCTTCTATATTGGATGTTATATTAATTATACTTGGGATACAACTTTAAGTAGTCTGCTCAGATTGGGGTTTAAAATTAGTGATTTTTAAGCCAGATCAAATAAAATGTGATCATTCAGACGATCTGATCTGACCTGTGAGCAGTAATGACTTTAAACTTGAATGAACTTTTTTCTAATGCAGCATTTCACGTTGAAAAAAGGGAGGTTTGATGATGAAAATACTTTAATATCTGTCACCAGTGTGCAGGGCTGTTATGTTTGTATTCTGTGTTAAGTTATCCATTAGAATTAGAGGGTTGTAATGTTGTGTTCTGGTTCTGGTTCTAGCTGTGAAGGAAAGCGATGATTCTCTATCTGCCAGTAGAGACGATTTCTGTGTTGATGATGATGAAGATGGTGATGATGCTGAGGGTGGTGACGTTGGTCTTTGAGGGGTTTGATTTGATAAGACTACCAGCACACACACACACACACACACACACACACACACACACACACACACACACACACACACACACACACACACACACACACACAGACACATATACACATGCACACACACACATGCACACACTCCACCACCGCCATCACTCTGAGCCATAATTCTTTGCTCTTTTACTTTTCACCAATGACATTTCACTATTTTATTATCAACTTTAAAACTTTGAAACTTTTTAAATGTGAAATCATTTAATTATAAAAAAGAAATGTGTTTTTTTCCAGTTTCTTTTTTTCTGTGTGGGCAGTATTAAGCACTGTACCTACTAACTCTGTATAAAGATATACATATATGTGAAACAGTTGAGGTGAGCAGCCGGGAGAATGATTTCCTATTGGTTACAGAGTCTGGAGGAGGTGGTTCAGTCCCAATGTCCTGAGCTTTTACTCCCTAAGAGAGCTGCATTAACACACACATCAAAGATCTGAGCGTTTTCAAGTCTTTTAGAAATGAGAAAAAGAGAAAATAATTACACATGTATAAAAGAAAAAGAGACGTGTGCCACAAATCAGTAAGTTTTGCATCTCTGCATGCTGATTTTCATATATCAGTGGTCGTATTGGCTGATTTAAAGGTAGTAAAACATTTCTAAAGCTAATGTTGTATGAGGTTTGACAATAATTCAAAGCACACAAGATGTTTAAAAAAAGACCTGTGTAGTCCTTTAAGAGGCAGAAATTGTCACAAGGTGGCAGCCTCCGAAGAAATGTGTGTTGGTGTTTTATTATATCAGAGCAGCGTCACACCACATAAAGACTCTGCAGCCTAACAGCTGTCTGTTTGATATCTCTGTTGGTGTCAGTCAAGACACAAAACACACAATAACACATTCCATGGCAGAGCGTCCAAAAAAGGCGCCAAAGTTTGTGCTTGTCTGAGGTTCTATCGTAAGACTGTGTGCCACCTGATTTCTTCCAGGACTACGTCGGTAAACAGAGTTTGAATCTGGTTCTTTGTGTCTTGTAAATGCAGCTGAGTTTGACAAAGCTAACATCAGTGTCAATGACAGGAGACTCCGCCAGACTTGTGTCCTGTTCAGGTGCGTTTCGGCTGCATACAGTCAGTATTTTTAAGGGTCTAGTTTTACAGTAACAGTATTTTATCATTTCATTGCCTGACAATGGATGTCTTGTCAGTGTTTTTAACCTCAGATAAAAGAAAAAATAGTTTTTTGTGCACTTATTGACCATTGTGAGCTCTCTCTCTCTCTTATTCTTGGTGTGTAAGTGCATTGAGATCCCCTTTGTGGGACCTGTGTATAGTCTTGCAGCATTGGTTATAACCTGAAGAAATAACAATGATGAAAACGAATGAATTCATAATAATGAAGATAATCTTATACTAGGTTAAAAAAAAAGACAGTGAATCTAGTTGTTGTTTGTGGCATGGTTATGCATTCAATGGTCATAATTTTAATGATTAAAACAATACAAAAAAAAGATCCATTCTTTTCCACTGGCGCTGTTCTGCTGTTTTTGTTTTGTTTTCCACTTTTCAGTGTGCAGTATTGCGGTTCCTGTTGCTAATGGTGTTGCTAAGCTATCTTGCTTGCTCAGTTGTTTACCACCAGAGCAATATATTGTAGCAGTTTGATGAAATCAAGACATAAACAAGAAATCCATAGCTGCAAAATTTCTGGCATACAAATGCATGAATCTATGATTGCAAGTCTTAAGTGATATGATCATGGTGTTCTTTATTGTTTATCCTAATAATGCGGATTTGCAGATGTGGTGTAATGTATTGCTCTGGCCATCCATTATCCTGCAAGCACCTCTGCTCACGTCCTCTTCCTCATTGTGGTTCTGCGATGACAACACAGCTCCCGATGTCTCATTCAGATTCTATTGACCATATGTGGCTTTAAAAAAAAGTGACTCATGTCTGACTTCCTGTGTGCTTGAAACAACCTGCATGTGTGCGCACACAAGAGTAACTGATGCATAAGTAAAGCTCCATGTAACTAAGCAACAAGCACAGTCTGCCCAGCTCCCACTGCCAAATCACCATCTGTAATGGATGCTAACAAGGCAAAATAATAATTCAGGCTGCCTCCAAAGGATATTTAGAGCTACACAAACACATTTGAAGGTGGAGAAGAATAAAGCCTGTAAGACTCCTTTTTAATTGGTTGTCCAGAAATGAACCAGGCCTGAAATACATCTGAAAATATGTAGTTTTCATTCGAGCAAACATTTTAAATTGGATCATCTTTGCTAGGTGGTGTAAACGTAGTCAAAGCACCCAAAATCTGACTAACAGAGGGAGAAGATCTGACCGCTGTCACAATCAGGGAGAGGATGTGAGCAACTCGCTTTTCATTAAGTCTCCTCATTTACTCTCCAGCCCACGTCTCCTTGTAAAGATGAATATGTGTATTGACATGTACTAATCCTGCGTCCTTCTTGTCTACCCACTGACCACAGCTGAACATGGACTCACTTTACCATTCCACGATCCTGACCCCACACACACGTTTGTGGCAGGATTCAGAAAACTGACCGTGTCAGCGTTAATAAAGCATGAAATTAAATAACATGAAATCTGATTTCTGACCCTCTGTGAGAGAGATTTGATCTGTTTTTGACTGTTTTTGCAGCTATAAAAACCTCAGCTCTGTATCACAGGATGAAAAATCAGATCCTCTGTGCCTGAACACATTCAGCTCTTGTCCATCATGAACTGAACCACAGATCTAAAAGCTGATGATGTCAGTCTGTGATCTTAAACTGCAAAATCATCATGTTTCAGATCCATGCATCATGTCAGATTGGACATTTTGGACGTTGGGAGTAGTTTATTCTTTTCTTTTTTTTCTGTTCTTCCATAGTATTCTAGACTTTTTGTACTCACTCTGGTTGCTTAGTAGCAGGCTTTATCTGATTCACTCCTCCATTTTTGTACATATCTGTGCCAACAGCTTGGGCAGACAGTGGCTTTTTTATTTGTAAAGACATAAACTTGCTTGCATATATAAATAAAATGAAATAATACACTTGTGTACTTGTTAATAAGGGAACAGTTTGGTTTGCGTCTTCATTTCACGTTCTCTCACTTTTGTGGTTGTCTAAAAGGTTTTGTAGGTAATTTGAACATTTTAGAATTCTATTGATTTGTTAATATTACTATAACAAATAATCAACAAGGTACATGTCCTGACAAGGCCTGGGTTTTCATCTAAGTATCTACCAGAGGCATCATAATCAGCAGTGGTAGGAGAGCTTTACATCACTGGCTCTGCCAAGACCCTAAAATAGACACCGTTATACCAGATGAACAGCCCCATCTGGTGGAGAGTGAAAAGCAATGCATATATACTAGTCAAAATTATTTAGATTTTTGTAAGCATAATCATTATGACTGACTGAATAATTATGCACATTATTACATACAGGTCTATGGGCAGGATGCTTTACTGTAGGTAATGGTGTTCACCTGCTGTAAATGTAGCAGTTGTTTTGGCCTTAGTTCAATTCAGTTTTATTCATACAGCCCCAAATCATGACAGAAATGATCTCATGACACATGGCACTCTTTCTAAGATTATTTACAGAGACTCAACAAATTCCACCATGAGCAAGCACTTGGTAAAAAAGTCCAGAATCCCGCTCATGGTAGGAAGCAGACCTGATTATCAGACATGAAGAATCTATTCAGCTGAGTTTGTGTCAAGATTCCATTGAACTGTCATATATTGTTGGTTTGGACATTGACTGTCATACGATTACTATAATTATACATGAATCAATATTTTCCTTGAGCTCTACATTGGTACATTTTGGACTTGAAATACAGATGAGATTAAAAGTTTGACAACAAAGCACAGTGCTAAGGTTATTTCTAATTTCTTAAAAGACAGACAGAATTACAAAAGTAGGCTAACCACTAGCTGCTGCTAACTCCAGCTGCTGTTGTTGTCAGAGTAGTCTCCATTGATCTCAGATATTGTGTCTGTCTGGCTGGGTTCTCTTTTCATGATCAGGAGGTGTCATGGCATGGTTATGGCAGTGTCATGTCATTGTGTATAAAATAAATCAATCCAAACAGGGGACAGGTTTGGATGGGTAATGAAGTCTCTGGAAATGAGTCAGAGAGATTTTCTACATAGATTGTGTTTCCACATATGGAGTGACTAACCTGTGTAAAGGACAGCTCACTCTCACTAAGGTAAGTTGGCACGATGCCTCCATTATAATCTGACACATGTTCATGAAGAACAAACAGTTTACCGGCCTAATGCACAAAAGACCTTGAGAAAGAATTTGCCATTGATGTTCTATACAGATGCTGCCAAGCAAAACTGTCAAAGCTTCCTTACTTGAGAAGTCACCACTCCAGTGTTTGCTCCTACACAATCCGTTTAATGTGGCGTGCTAAAATGTCCTGACAAAAATCCGTTTTCTCCGTCTGCTGATGTAATCGCAACACCGCACTCATTTAATATGGATGCTTGTACTGTAGCTGAGCTGGCAGTGCGTGTCCGTAAAGGAGGGAAATCTTCTTCTTCAGTATGTACACAGAGTGAAATGTTTGAAATGTATTTGCTTCAACAAAGTCAGTTTACATTCATCACTGACATGCATTAACATCCACAGTAATGATGAAACATTAACATTTAAGGGATGTGTTCAAATATAAAATGCTCAGAAAAAGATCTGACCCCATACAACATGAAAAATGTTACATGGAGGTCATTTTGTCCTGTTGAAGGAGGATTTACGAGCAGCAGCTTCATTTAGTTTGAACAATTTTTATTAAAAATGCAACACAGTACATGCAGCAATTCCTCTGTATGTGGCATGATTTATATTGTTCATATACGTAGAGAGGGGTCTCAGGACAGCACTTGAACACTTTGAGGAGCGTTCTAGATTCATACACAATTCTATAAACAATTGAGTAAAAAAATGAAACTACGGAACATTCTCACATTCTTATTTGAGTTCAGTAAAACAATGCCAAAAGCAAACCAACATACATGTATTTATTATGTCAACATTGTCAACTTTATGTGGATACAAAAAAATGTCTGAAATGTCTGGAAGTTTTCATGTAGAGCACAGAGCTGATCGGGGCAGGTTTTGCTGTTTTGGTCTGAAAGTTTGAAAGTGGTGTGGAGTGAGAAAGAAGTGAGCTAACCAGCCCGCTCCTCACCTCTGTTTCAGGCTAGATGCTCACGGTTACATTGACTGCTACTAACTCAAATTTCCCACTGAAGTGTCAGAGTTGCATTGTGGGAAATATAGGCACCAAGTTTTGATGAAGAAAAAGCTTTGTTCACAAGTCAAAAAACAACAGCCATTTTCTTCAGAAATAATAAACTATTCCTTGTATATAGATCCCAGACACATCAGGGTGCGTCCATGCAGGAACAGTTAAACCAGGTACAGTCTAATGCTTTGCAGTGAATTCCCATGGCCTCTCACAGTTTTTCAGTTCAATACTGTATGTCAGGCTGCAGAGATTTGGTTTAAGCATTTTAGTATTAAGCTACACATGAATTAAATGATGCCCAGGTTTTCATAGATTACATCATCCATATCTGGGTCTGGGGCTTTTATTGTGCTCATACTGGCAGTAACAGAAGGAGAGAGAGCACGGCAGGAGGGCGTGGTGTTAGGAGATGGAGAAGGGCTGGATGATGGTGTTGTTTTGCAGACTTGTGCATAAAGGTGGGCAAAGGGGTCTGCTTTTCTTTCATTTTTATGAGACACTTCCTCCTTACTGGTGGGCACAGTATAAATGGGCTCATCTGCAAAGCGCGTTGTTTTTCCTTTGCTCTGAATGAAAGCTTGTTTGCTGACGGGGCTGATTTTGTCGTACACCTCAGAGTAGACTGAGTCTGGGTGATCGATAGTGAAGGAGGGATGTGAAGCAGAGGAGTTAGGAGCGGGGTTGACAGTGGCTGGGGACCTGGGAGGTTTAAGCGGCAGAACACATGCAGGGTCTACATACAGGCCTACGGTACTTTGTGGTTTTGGTACAGATTGAATGCAGTCCGCTGGGTCAGCATATACAACTTCTGATTGGCCACTAAGACTGCCGCCAGAGTGGCTGTCATGTGTGGGGACCAGTGGGAGAGGCATGAGGGTGATGGGAGCTGGCTGTGCTGATACACACTCTGATGAACTAAGTGAATCCTTTTGAGCAGGCACACTCTCCTGTGTCCTCAGCTTGTTCTCTAGAATGGCACTGATGCTGGTAATATCAGGGATTTTGGGGAGAGGGGAGTGAGCCTGTATATTGGTGATGACAACTTTCTCACCCTCTTGGTTTTGGTTGCCTGAAGGAACAGTGGAAGTCTTCCGTTTGATGGTACTCTGGATCAGGGAGAATATATTTTCAGCTTGCTGTGTCTCAAAGGTGAATGATCCAGGACCAGAGGTACAGCGTCTACCTGCTTCAATGGTTAAGGCCATCTGGTAAAAACAAGAGACGTATAAAACATGTAAGCAGCAATTCTATGAAGAACACCCTGTGATCACACCAACTCAAAATTCATTTTTTTCTACCTGGCCTTATTTATACACTACGAGCAGCTAAAGATTATTTATGATATTGAGAGCCTTACCTTATCCTTTCCATATCGTCTCAGCAGTTCATATGGCCATTCTCTGACAATGTTCTTCTTCTGCGTTTCTCTCAGCAGCAGCGCCTCTGGCTTCACCTGCAGCCAGTATGACCCCTGCAGGCCACAACGTGTCGCTGCATCGGTCCTCTGGACCACCACCCAGAACTCTGAGGCTTGGAAGAACAGAAGAGAAAATGCTTTGTCATTACAAATTGTCATTTGCAAATAAAACAACTTGCAGATTGTAAACGCAAAGTCACCATTCTACAGGTACAATCCTTAACCCTGTTGACTACTGCTGATAATCTGGTCAGCCCTCCCTGCTGACTCTCCGGTGGGTTAGGGGTTAGGGTTACCCTTAGAACGGTGAGAGTTTCAATTTCATTTAGAAGATTTACCTTCATCTGCTGAGGCATAAATCTGGTTCTCTTCCATATGAAGCTGGTTAGAGCCTGAGCCACCACCTCTCTGAGAGGAGAGGAGAGGAGAGGAGAGGAGAGGAGAGGAGAGGAGGAGAGGAGAGATTATACTTAATTTATTTTTATTTGATTTATACTAACCTAAAGTGGCATGCTGACCTCCGATAGCCATGTCACTTCCTCTCACCTGAAATGTGCTTTGACACAGTTTTTCTACCCACTCCACACAGTCATCTTTGAGTGTAGCAAACACCATCGTTCTGTCCTGCGTCTCCACACAAAAAGCTGTCATGTTCTCCTGCAAACATCACAGATAGCAGCTTGTAGCAATAATGGAACTATCCTTGATATATACAGACATTATAAACAACCAGAGCGGCTGACCATGGGACAGGCTTCAGCGTTTGGGGGGAGTCTGAGGACACTGATCAGCTCAGACAGTCGGACCACCTTCATCTTCCTGTCCACATTAGGCTGGTGGTGTCTCCTGACTCCAGTGCCATGATCACCTCCAACACCTGGAGGATACACAGTGGACCATTAGGATTATTTCTGAGAAAAAGCAAAAAGATCATCACAGAAAGTTTGTGTGTAGGATTTAGTTGCTGATAGCAAACCTCGCCTCACCCTCTCCTTCCTAGGGTCAAGGAGAATCTATGGTGGCTATAAAGCATGTGAAAAACACAAAAAGCTCTTACTAATTCCTAATGTTATATCCAAATGCACACACAGTCTGGAGCTGGTGCTCTTCAGAGTATATTTTGTATGTGTGGAGGCGTTGCGGGAGGTGCTTCACCATCTGTTACCTCTCCTGTACTCTCCTGAGTGCACTCTTCTACTTCATTAGGTTGGACAACTCCAAAACAACTATATTAATGTAGAACTAATGATTCATTAATCTGGATAGCAGTGGTTTCATTGATCTGAGGCAGTCATATAGAATTTCCACTGTGGAGCTTTGATTCTGAGCAGTTAGAGTCATGTGTACAAACCTTCTCAGGGAGGAGAGGCTGCATGAGGCAACTTGTTTTTCTGAATGCCAATGAATCAGGTGATCATTTAAAGTAGGAGGCCTTCACAAGGAGCCTCATGCTTTGTACAAGAAACAGTTCTATGTGTAGGTGTAGGTCACAAGACACATTTTTTACGGAGATGAATGGAGATAGACAATGACAGCATTTTACAGCTCAGGTGTTGACTTCAGTTTTGTAAGCATTGTTTTATTGGATGGGGTTCATAGACAAGCTCATCTTAGATGGAAGCATCTCAGGTGTTTACACCACAACAAATCATGTGTACTTTTACTTGACAGCATGCACAATACAGTATAAGACCAAAAGTGAACTCACACGAGAGAGGGAAATAAATTATATATGATTACAATTTTAATATCTACTAAAATGTCTTCTGAGGAACAACTGTACTGTGAGACACTGCAGGCATTATGAATCTCTTTTGCTTTTAAACTAAGTGTGCAGGCAGACGGAGGGGAGAAGTGGAGCTTCTTCCTCGTCCTCTCCTCCTAATTCAGCCACTTAGACACTTTGAGGTCAGCTCACTGAGTTGGGAAGCGTCCAAAAGGACTGCAGTTCTACTATCCTCACGAACACCCTGCCTCAGTGTTCATCTCATTTCTTTGGGACCCGTCTCAGCTGGCACATGGTCATCACACACACACACACACACACACACACACACACACACACACACACACACACACTGGGGCGCCCTTCACCCTCCTGACTGCAGCTGTGCAGCTCGTCACAGTTCAGTGAGGCACTCTTGAAGTTTTTTTGTTCAGTGTTCTCCACCGCTTACCATGTCACGCCTTTTATTGCAATCTAATGGCTGATGCTCTTGGCTGCAGTTGCCCTCTTGGCTGTTCTCATTCTAAAACTCCATGTTACTTTTTGTGCCTTAGATTATTTAACATGTACACTGTATGTAATACGTGTGCTCGTAAAGCCTGCATGAGACTGCAGAGGAGCTGGAATCGTACAGATGCATCCACTCAGCTTACATAATGCCATCTCCAATTCTGGGCTCTTATTTAAGCTGTCAAACTCATGTTCTACTGCTGCTTTTATATACATGTCAAATACATCCACCACCCCGCAGCATCCACCTGTGGGCTAATTCCTCATGATTCTGTATGACAGAGGCCCATGTACTCATCCCTCTCCCCACCCTGCTCATGTTTTTGAGGGTCTAAGGACAGAGGGTGTCACTCCCTGTACAGACTGTAAAGCCCTCTGAGGCTAAATGTGTTTTGTGACTTTGGGCTATACAAATAAAATGTGATTTGATTTGATTTGATGTTTTTTCAGCTTAGCAAGCTGACCTGAAAAGTGTTTGAACCACACTCCTACCCAACGTCTGAAAAACATGAAGAGCATTTAGGATGCACAATGAGTGAGTGTGATGTTACTTCAAATGAATAGCATATTCTTCATTCTCTAGAAAATGCAAACTTTAGAGGTCTAAATGAACATGCTCTCTAACCTTAAGAATTGTCTTACAACCAACCCTGCAGCTCTTTGGCCTGACAACATGGGTTTATGACATGTCTTGTCTTGTTTTGGTCATGCCTATCATAAGATGCAGTTGCAGGTTCAACAAACTTGTTGGGAAAAAACAGTAAACACTAAAATTATAACCCCAACTAAATTTTAAACTTCCAAAGGTTTACAGACCAACTTTCTGTCATGGATATGTTCACATAATTTGCTTATTCACTAAATCGATGATCAGCGGTTCAATCCCCAGTTCCTTCAGTCTGTATCTTGTCCTTGAGCAAGATGCTGAACCCCAAATTGCTCCACCATCGTGAATGTGTATGAATGGTTAGCTCCAAAAGGTTTTTATAACAGTTTGTACCTTGCATCATCAACATTTGTGAATGGGTAAATGACATATGTAGTGTTAAAGCGCCTGAGTAGTCAGAAGACTAGAAAATGTACAGTCCACTTACCATAAATTTAGGGAATAATATACAAGAGTTGCTCACTTTCTGTTAACAAGACTGTTAAATATGTCCTGTTAAGTATTTGGGAGGTTTGCAAGGGACACATTTAAAAAAGAACAGTCAAAGACCTGAATTAGCCTAAAATAATAGATCCTCCATTTCCCACAATGCAACTCAATACCACCTTTCAGTAGACTCATGCCTTTTAAACTCCATGCCACATTTTCAAGAATTCTCCCTCTCTGAGATGTCCCTGATGACATCATTTTGTGTTTTTCTCATTTTTTTTCTTTTTTTTTTGCCCCACTGTCAGTAATGAATTGGTGAATATAATGTCACAATCAAGGATATAAAATGAGACCAGTTCTGATACACTGGAACCTTCCTTTGACATGTGGGGTCATACTGGCTGCAGGTGTGGGACAAATGGTGACAGAATAAGTAGAAAACATCACTGTACCTCCCGCATCCAGGATCTCCAGTCGACCCACTCCACTGCTGCTCTGAGGAAACAGAGACAACCACACGGGCTTCCATCTCTGACAAGAGACAGAGAGTGATGACTAATGACGACTGAAACTGTGTCACCTTATTAGAATGTTAATATGTCTACGTCACTGCACACATGCACTGAGCACAGCCTAACCCCTCTGTCAGTTTCAACTCCTCCACATGTGACACAGAGGTAAACATTAGTCACACACTGCGCTTTGCATATATAAAGTCCAGAGGAGTGTCAGAGCATAAGCATGGACAAACCACCATGTACTTCCATGTACTTCTACAACAGTCCTTCCTTCAAAATAAAGGAGTGCATGCATGTCTGTGTTTGTCAGTTTCACAATGCTGTGAGGAAGCAAATGTTACAGAAGTAGAATCTTAATCTTAATCTTAGCTCAAATGGCCTCTGCAGTGACACCACACGGCACGAGCGTGTGCTACCAGTCAGTGCTGCACAGGAATGTGTAACATGGAAACTGTGTTGTGTTTCAACTTGTTCATTCAGATTCCTGCTCTGAGGTCTCATCTGAGCAACACTCAGAAAGACTGAGAGATTTTTCTACCAGAACAATGAAACCAATTTCACTCCCTGTGCAAACTGTGGAATCTGAATGAAAGTGAGACTTTACACAGTGAGACTTAACTATGTCTCACCTGCTACATTCAGCACTGAGCCATGCAGTGTTAGAAACCAGTACAACATCTTTCCATCTGTCTTTAGTTACATATTTACTGCATGGTCAGACAGTTTTCTCATGATACGCTATCTTTATGATTGTAATTACTACACAAAACAACTATTATCCTCTGCAAGGAAACAAGTCTGCATATTCAGTCCTATGTCATAGTCTAAATCTACTGCTACCTCAAAACAGTTCAAATCAGTTATGTACTCACTTTTCCAGCTTTGCGTGGTTGGAGATAAGCCTTCCCTGTTTTCATCTGAGAGTCCATCTGGGAAGCAAATGTGCCTCAGTTGTGGCTTTTGGATTCAGAAATACAGCCAAGGTTTTTGTTCTTTTCTTTTTTTTCTTTTGGTAAATAGTGAACTTGGGGCGTGTCTGTGTGAGACATTCTTGAAACATGATCCTCACCTGACACACACGCTCACATAGAGGTGTAACTAAGATTGCATAATAGAAGGGGGACAGAGTTCAAGACTAAACCAGTGTTTTATGTTTCAGTTAATGAACATGAAAGTATATACACATTTCTATGTATAAACATTAATTAGACTTAATTTCATTATTTATTTAATTGAAGTGGGAAGCCACTACCCACTACAGGACACAGCATATTAGCTTTCATGAAGACAGCCTCAATAAAAATATAAATATAAGCACCTCACAATATAATGTCATAGAGTATAATACAACACAAAGGTGTTCTGGATATTTCCTCCACAGTCTGCTTTTTTTTTTTTAGCATGACTAATCCATAATGACACCAGGTTATGAAAGCGGCTGCAGGAAAGGTCACTGCTAAATATAATGAGGATGTGAGTTTACATGCAAAAGAACAAAATCTGTTGCCAAGCTTCATTACGGATGCTTCCTCTTCCCTGAGGAAGACAAGGAGGGAAGAATGAACACTGATCGATACAACAAACATGTTGGACCTGCCATGAATGCTCCCTCCTTTATGATTTAACCCCGTTGTATTTTCAGGCTGTATTGTAGATGGTTGATGGCTGTATTAGACTGGGTTACATTGTAATGTGTTGTACTGTTCTGTCTTCAACTTATTTACATATATGCAGGAGCAAGAAACAAGAAAAATGCTTTTTCTGTATATTGTGAAACGCATGTTTGAGTTTTATAGATGGAGGTTGAAAGCAAATGGACCAAAATACAATACAACAAATCATAGTAATAACAATAACAATAAGGTAGAAGCAAGAAATCAATAACAATTAGAATCACATGTGATGTGTACATGTGTGAGAGCCAAGACTGTTTGAGATTTCATTATTTTCAGAATCCTGACCTAAGAACAATAATATAATTTTGTGGAACCTGCTTAAGGATGTCCTGACAGCAGTTTAGAAGGTTACCTATATCTTGGAAATGATTATATTGGTCACAGCTTAGATATTGCTGGGTATCATCTGCATAAAACTGTAAACTGATATGATGTTCATTACATTATGACCTAGAGGGAGCATGCAGATGGAGAACAGAATTAGAGCTAGCACTGAGCCCTGAGATACCCTACAGTGAACAACAACTGTAGAAGCATCAGCGATTCCAACACAGTAAGAAAAGATGAACAGTGATCCATACACCCAGTGCTGTCGCTAACATAATGTTACAGACTGCGTGTTGGGCACCAAGAGTTGAACGAGTGAGAGAGAGCAAGTGGCAGAGACATGCGAGTGAGTTATGTCAGGAAATAATGTACAGTGTATTCTACAGTGTGTGATCAAATAAAGGCCACGGTGTCTCTAAAGACAACGCCGGGGCTCGAGTGTTATTCCACTGCTGAAGAAAGTGAAGGGGGTTAACCCCGAAGATGACGTGCAGTTCAGCCCCAGGGGACAGCATCTCCTCTGACATGAACATGGTTAACAATTATAATTATGGTGATGAATTATTTAAATGTATTATGAATCCTTAATGTAGTGTGCATCATCAGTCTACTATAGGCAAATTCTCACAGAATAATAAAATACATCATGGTTTGGTGCCCTGGCTCCTCCCCATCACACAGTGGTTTGTTCCATTAGTCTACAAAAAAGGGCAACAGGAGTGTGGTGCTGAGAAAAGGAAAAAGTTACTTAATAATATAAAAATCATGTTTTTCAGTTGTAATATTATTGTTAAGTTGTTACATTTTATCAAAGCAGATTGCACTTTTACTGTTATTTACTTTATTGTTATTGTGATTATCTGTGTTATTTAAAAATGAATAATAAAATGAATAACACAGCAAGAAGCACCCCTGAGTCATTTTTTTAAAAATTTTTTTATGCTTAGTGTGAGTGAGTGGACGAGCGAGAGAGCAAGCGGATGGGCAAGTGAGTCCGTGGGTTCGATCTTTCTGTGTGGTTGTGGATGTTTGTGGAGTTAATTGCAGGTTAAGTGGTGACTGTAAATTGGCCGTAGGTGTCAATGTGAGCAGGAATGGTTGCTTGTCTGTATGTGTCAGCGCAGTAATAACTGTCCAGTGTGTACCTCACCTCTTGTCCTTTTTTTTTTACATAAATGAATGAATGACATCTTCCTTTGCTCTTATCATAATCATATGGCCACTAAAGGGAGCTGAAATGACTGAGGATCTTCGCTTCATTTAGCTTATGAAGAAATGCAACATGCAGACCAAATCAACCACTTCATGTCTTTGTTTACCTCTTGCTTGCACTTATTTTTGACTGGGTGGGAAGGTGGCAGCCGTACTGCCAAACCTTTTCTCTGGGGAAATTTACTGTGGTCTGTGGTATTGACTGACCACACTAACCATGTGGTGAAATAACCAATTCACATCTATAGACCTGCATTACTGTGTAGACCACAAATCTGCCTCTGGCTGTACAGGGACGCTGGTTCTGTCCTGACTGGTTTGACAGGGTTAGTGTTAGTTCACATTCTAATGTAAAGAAACACAACACTACAGTAAGCTGACTACAAAAGAAATAATAAAGAAATCTGTGTTACCAGTTCCCAGAATTTGTGACATGCATAGGAACCAGATGTGAGTAGTTAGGAAAAGATGGTGAACTCTCTTTATTTTAATGTTTTTGTAATGATACTATTATCAGGAAGAACAGAGCTGTCATGATTTCAAAGTTTCTTGTTTAGTGATTCCTGTTTTATTTCGTTTTATTCCTGTTTTTATTTGTGTATTTAGTCCATGTGTTCCTTGGTTTCAGTGTCAGTTCATCTTCGTATGTTCAAATGTTCCACCTCAGTGTTGTTTGGATTGCTATTTTGGCTTCCGTGTGCTCTGGACGTGTGAACTTTAACCTGACTGAACCTGCAAGTCTATTCGTTTTTGTACATTTGTGAATAAGCCATTGATCCACATCAGTTCAGCCTCTCAGTCTGCATTTGGATCCTTCCCTTGTATTCCCTGCTTGAACTGTGACAAGAGCAGCCACAGCCAACACAGTTACTCTCCGTGTCCATTATAAAGCAATTTTCAGTCTGGGTCATTTGATTGCCAATCTTCGAACCAATTGGCTATAATCTGATATTGCTATAGCATGTAGGGGGGATTGGAAAAAAGATCATGTGAATGCAGTCTGATTAGCAAAATTACAATATCATTTGAACAGGTGAGTTGTATATAAATTTCACTCTCAGTACAGTTGCCATCAACGGGGAAATTAGCTATAGAGACCAAAACTGTACCAGGCTGTAAACATGTTTATTTCTGCTGTGAACGTTGGACATTTGAACATGGGGACTTATGGAGACTGAAATGTTCTGTAGCCAGCCTCAAGTGGTCACTCAAGGAATTACAGTAATAAGACAATAATTTTATTTATTTTAATTTCATCTTTTAAACCAGCCTCCTGTTTCCTCACTGCAACATGATGAGGCGCTTGCTGAGTTTGCTATACACATAAAGTCTGACAGATTGATTGATTGAATGATTGATTGATTGATTGATTGATTGATTGATTGATTGATCGATCGATTGATTGATTGATTGATTGATTGGTTGCTTGCTTGCTTGCTTGATTGATCGATTGATTGATTGATTGATTGATTGATTGATTGATTGCAGATTTCCAAATGTGACTTACACTACACATTCATGTGATCTCAGACCCGGAAGGTTCTTTTCTCTTTAGTGCTAAATTACAATCCCATGTTCTTGCTGACAGACTGACTTTTATATACCACCAAATCTAAACATACAGGCATGATGTATTGCATAATTAATATACCAATTAAATTCATATACTGCACTGGGGTGTAATTGGGGTCATTTTATCTCATGGCTACATTGTTTATGTTACTCTTGATGAAGCTCTGTTGGAAGCACATCTGTGAAAGAGCTGTTTATTATCAGGATGGTGATAATTAACAGTTCCTGCCATAAGGGTGGGGGTTGATTAGGTCGGGCCTTGATTTTATGGGGCAAGTCAGCATGGAGTAAGGAGTCTCGTAAATCACAGTCCACAGTGAAATTCACGGTCTGACTGCTCAGTGTGCCACTTTTATTTAAAAGCAGTTATTAGAGTGAGCAGATTAAGTGATACTATAAGAAACTCTGTTTCTCTTTTTGCTTCCTGACCTTTGAAGATTTTTTAGTGCTACATCAGCACCATAAGAGCTTTGAGCAAGAGCTTTTTGTGTGTGTGTGTTTTATGGATGGAATAAAGCCACTAATGACACTTTATGAAGTTATTCAAAATTGCTTTGGCATGGCCATGTCCAACCTATGTGGTTTTATGTAGTCTATCCATGTTAGTAGGTTGATTCCTGAGTTTGAAACAACACCGTGAAACGAAGTAAGCACTAATGATGAGTGTCTGTTTATTGACATGTTAATAAAGCAGCTGTGAGGGAGAGAGAATAAAGAAGAGAGAGAAACTATAGGATAACATTGTGTGTGTGTGTGTGTGTGTGTGTGTGTGTGTGTGTGTGTGTGTGTGTGTGTGTGTGTGTGTGTGTGTGTGTGTGTGTAGGCATAACCTATGATTTGTTCAACATTTCACTGTCAGCTGGAGAATGCCCTAAATGAGGGTCATCCTTCCCTCAGAGGAAGGTCATCCCCGTAGACCTCCACACACATGCACACACACATACACACACACACTATGTGCATGTAATGCCTGTTGTTTGGTGTATGTGTGTCATATCATGACTGTTTTTTCTCCTGGCTGATGGTTCACAGAGTCACAAAGGATAACAGTTGTGTGATACTGATGAAATAATGTGTCATAGTGGTGACTGTAATGAAGGCAGCACACACTGGTTATAGTGGGAATGAACATAGCCAGGGCCGTAACCAGGATTGCAGTAATGCTGATGTCATGAGTCCAACACCCCCGTAACATTGAAGTAAGAAAATAAATGAAAAAATAAATTGTGAGACAGATTGCTGGTCAAGCATCCTAAACATAGTGTATCTATAAATAAGGATCACATCACAACACTGAGGCAGAGGAGTACATGTGTTTGTGTGTGTATGTTGAAATGAATATGCAAGCAAATCAAGACCAAACCTTAGCAGGTGTTCTGCCTGCTGACACATTTCTCAAAGAGGCGAATGAGAATCAGAGCTGTTCTTTTTAAATTATGAAATGAGACTTTACCTCCAAGCTACTACACTATGTCCATTCTATTCTGTCCATTCTCAATCTTCTCAATGTATTTTATTTAGTGGTGCCTTTGATAGCACTCAAGGTCACCTCACATTATAAAAACATCAGTAGATAAATCAATCAGAACACATGTGAGGGAGTTCAACAATTTGGGTGGAGTATAGGCACCCGTTGTACTGAGGTTGTGAGCTGGTGATGCCAGGAGACCACTTAAACTAGGCATCTTCAGTAGAATACTGTGTTAAGGCAGGGCAGAGAATGAAGATGTTTTGCAAATGGAAGAAGGCAACCAAGGACATGGCTGGAGAATGAAAGGGCACCGACTCTTAGCCTGTGATGCAATGTATAGTGTTTTGGGCAATTGGACATGAGCAGATATTAGTCCTTGAGAGTGTGAATTAGCCAGTAAGGAGTAGGGGGATAGTGAGACAGTGATAACAGTGAAAATACCATAGTGATGAAAGATGTTGCCAAGCATAAGGAGGTAGATAACAAAAAGAGGCCCCTAACACCGAACCCTGTGGAACCCTGCCATGGACTATGGTGATTTCTGACCATTAATTTTGTATCTGTCTGTAAGATAGGAGACTAGCCACTAATTTCCAGTACCCAAAACTAATCTGCTAGCAAGACGATCCATAAGGAGCTAATGAGATATTGTGTCAAAGGCACTATGGTGAGGTTGAGAAGGATAAGGAGAGGGAGTTGAGTGGAATCAGCTGCTCAGAGGAGGTCATTTGTGATCTTAACAAGGGCAGTTTCTGTGCATGTGTTTGGGCTGGAAAACTGATAAGAGTAGAGAGTACTGTTATCAAGGTGGATTTGGAGTTGAAATGCAACTACAGTAACCTGGAAATGGGATGTAAGTTTTTTTGGTCATTCAGTCATCGATATTATGTTATTTCTTTTCACTCATGCAAACCCAATCTCCATTCTGTCAGCTTTGATGTCTTTGTAAATCTGAGTGTACGCATACATTATGAGAGTATATATATATATGTATATATATATAGTCTGTGCATTCAGTATGTAACCTGAAGGTATAGAGTCAGAGTAGAAACCAAATGTACCCACTGTGAGACCATGTTGGCACTGTTACCTGATGCTGTCAAAAAGAGTTTGATCTCACACGAGCCTCATGTGTTCACATCTAGAATGAATTCAGCCTAGAGAACTTCAGTCACGCTAGATAGGCATGACATAATACTACAATCTGATAGACAGAACATGCCATACTGTTGTCCTTCAGGACATTTACCATGACAACAAGAAGGAGGTCTGAGGCAGATCTGTGTGGGAGTCCTAGCAATGTCCTAGAAAGGTACACATGAAGAAATATAATAATAATATAAGAGATACGGTGAAGTGACATCACTGACTTCCACTGTCAGTGAGCATGGATGATAGAAAAGCTTTCAATGAGCACATCTTCATATGGATTACTGCATTACTGTTGATGAAAATTTGTGGTTTTCTAAGAGTGAGATAATTGCAAAAAATGCCATGCTTTTGTATTAAAATATATATAATACAGTTGACTTTGGCAAATATCATAAAAATGATCATTTTTTTGATTAAAATGATAATAATTAGTAAAACAAAGGCTAAAGAATTCATTTTATTTGGAGATTTTAACATAAACCGGACTAATAAGTCAAATAGGAAAAATCTTAAAGATTTAACAAATCAGTTTAACCTCACTCAAGGTCCCACCAGAATCACACCATCATCTCAAACGCAGATTGATTTAACATTTAGTAACAAACAACAAACATTATACCAAAGTGGCTTATGTGAGTAAATTTGAATGCACAAATGCATAAATTATTCAAAAGAGAACTGCAGGAAAACATGGCAAAATATTAACAGAGCTCTTAAGAAAGATGGCAATAAAAAAGTGTGTCTGAGACCAGACCGGGTAAAAATGTGAACGATTCTGAGACAAGACAGAGGTCTTTAAAAAGTGGTGAAGAACGGTCTCAAGACCAAGACCAATCTCGAGTACTACAACACTGCAAGAAATACAACAAATATTAGCTGTGGGAGAAAAGCCTTACAAATAGAGATTTCTGGATTCGATGAACTGTAAAAGAACAAAAACTTCTCTTTGGTTTCATATTTAAGGTGAAAGTCTAATATTCAGGTACATGGGTCACAGCAGGATAGAACATGTGGAGGCAAGAGTTGACAGGAAATGTTAAAAGTTTCACCACGCTGCAGTGTAACACCCGGAATCTAATGTCTAATTCATATCTTGCACATTAGTGAGAGGAGCCTGGGGATGGAGGCATGAATGACAGCGGTGCAGAGTGCAGGCGTCTCCAGTGTTCCTTATTGCTTTGAACATATCAGAGTGTCACGCCAGCGCCTGCACACACTCTTACCCTCCCTCAAGCTTTGTTGTGATGTTGCTTTGTTGCAGATCCTTGTGGACTACACCTACTTACACCCATGGCTGGTTTGGTGCTACAAGAAATAACTTTTCAGCTGTATGCATATATGTTCAGCTGCCATGCAAGGTGCTCATCAGTTTTTTAGGAGCTACCCATTCATACACATTCACACACTGATGGCACAACCTTTGGGAGCAATTTGGGGTTAAGTATCTTGCCTAAGGACACTTCGACATAGAGACTGGAGGAATGACCGCTGATCATCTGATTAGTGGACGACCCGCTCTATCGCTGAGCCACAGCCACCCCAGTTAGCCATTTCCCAGCAATCAACAAAATTCCCAAAATGTAATGTAACAAGTATCATTGTTCAAACGAACAAACAAAACTTTTTGTTTCATATTTTTAGTGTCCAGGATGTACCAGGTAACTCACCCTTCCCACACCCACTCACTGTTCTCATAGGATGTCGCTCACCCTGCCTGCTATGGTGGTTCCGCTCAATATATAGGAAGCACGACATCCAATTAATAAGCGGGAATCATTTTCTCGAATGAGGACGTCAGCGCGTGACTCACGTCTAAGGCTGACTGAGGCTAAATTAAGTGTTTTGTCAAACTGTCAGCGGGACGTCTGCTAATTATCCAGGAGGAATGACAAATGAACACAGTCAAATCACATTTCTGTTACACTGTGGGTTGAGCTTACATAGCCTACTGTACCTACATACAAGTGTGACGATGAATCACTACATTAAAATGAATATTTGATCTTTACTAATGTAAACTCAGACATGATGACTGGTAATGCATTTGAAGAGAAGGTTTGTGGGACAGGCAGCACTCACTGTTAAACATGCATGTACAATAACACAGTCATGAAGAAACCGACGCAATATTTTGCAAAACGTGTCAAAACTTAAAAGCTTTAAAACGTTTACATGCATCAATATGAGAGAACTGATTCTATGTAAAGATTCAGCCTGCTTACTGATGAAGCTTCAACAGATAAAAGAGACGCTTTTTACATGTGGATTAAACAAAGCTGGAATATTAATAGCATTAATTATGTCGATTCAAGTTTATTAACTGTTCCATGAACAGTCTTAACCATGTCAAGCTTATTAGCTTCAGCTGTGTTTAGATGACATGGTCCCCTGAGAAGCAAATTGAAGTCAGTCTTTGTGCCACATTTAAAGGTCCAGTCTGTAACTTTTACGGTGACTGATCAGCAGAAATGGAATTTAATATGCATAACTATGTTTTCAGTAATATATAATCAGTCTGCCATGTTTGTACAGTAGTATGGCACAAACAATGCAAAAAGGATTCTACGGAGTACATTTTGCCACTACGCCACCACATTGTGTCATGTTAGAAGTTAAATATAGACAAATGGAGGATGTAGCATGGATGTGGTCTCTGTGACAGTCACCCACAGGATTCTGAAAAGCATCTTGGTAGCCCTGCCTCCACCGCCTCCCAGCTAAATGAGCAAAGAGTGGAGCATGGGTGAAGCTGAGGCAGGCTGAATGAAGCCTAGTTGTTCGAACAAGCCACCTGTAATACACCCATCTGTTAATCAAAGCATCCTCACACTGTGTAACTTTAAGCCTTAATTATCATGTGAGCAGGTGAGTTGTATATAAATTCACCCTCAGCACGGTTGTCATGAATGGGGAAATTAGCTATAGAGACCAAAACAGTTTTTTGTACCAGGCTGTAAACATGTTTATTTCTGCTGTGAACGTTGGACATTTGAACATGGAGACTTATGGAGACTGACTCACTTCTGGAGCCAGCCTCAAGTGGACGCTTGAGGAACTGCAGGTTTTGGCATGTTTATTTGACACAGTGTTCACGTGAACAGGCCAAAAAATAAATAACAAAATCAAGAGAGCAGGCAAGCATGAACTTCATTCACAATCAATTCACCTTCTCAAGGACTTTATGGTGTTTGCTCAGGGATATATTTGATGCTGCTAGTTACAGTATATATAATATTACATAACAACTTGTCAGTATTGGAGTATATGGAGACTGACTCACTTCTGGAACCAGCCTCAAGTGGACGCTTGAGGAACTGCAGTTTTTTGCACTTCTGCATTGGCTTCAATAAACATATACCCAAAGAGTAAAAATCACAATAAGTCTCAGACTGAATGTAATCATCCTTCCAGTTCAAAGTTACCAGTGTGTCCTCACAGCCATGTAAGCTTTAATAAGCCACAATGAACAACACATCATTCTCCAAGTCTTGCAGTGTTCCTGTCCTGGCCTCAGGGTGTTCTTGATGTAAATCTGAACTTTAATTTACATCTCCACTCTACCCACGACTACTTTGGCCACATATGGCAAACTGTCACCAACATAGGCTACTTTACAACCGGGATTCACGACCACATGCGACTGTGCGATCCTGCCTAACAGAGCAGAATGACAGAGAACACGAGACAGATGGAGAAAGAAACAGAGAGAAAGAGAAGGGGAAGAAGATGAGGAGGGTGGGGAGCTACATCAGGACATATACAGAGAGTGGAGAAAGCGTTATAATGCACGGGTGGGTGTTGGATTTGATCCAGCTCACTGGGTTCTAATTTCAGATTTAGCTGGAAAAATTAACAACACTGAAGACAATTGGCCGAGGTGTCTGTCTGTCATGCCAATCCGGAGTGTGGGGGCGGGTCTCCTCTGCCCCTGTGCTCACGAGGGCAAAGAACGAGCCCAGAGCAGAGTCTGAACAGCTGCAGCACGAGCGTCCGCCTTCTCAGTTTCTTTATCCTTTTCACGTCTATACCGTAAGATTCCGAGCGTTTATGTTGTCTGTTGTCTTCAGTAATGGGAATTAAGCGGACACTGGGAGTTTCGGGAGTTCCTGTTGCTACGCTATGTTTGTGAGTTTCCCCCCCCGCGTGTTGTTTGACCACAGCTGGAGCGTGAGCGCTGTTCGCGGTGCTGAAAGCTTCAAAGAGCCGCACGGAGAGCGGAGGTTCGCGAGCCTCTCGACAGAGATGAGGAGGAAGAAGCTCGCTGTGGCGGGCTTTTTACTCGCCTGGAAACTAGTCCTGTTCCTCAGGTAAGACCTGTCTTCATGTTCACCTTTCTTGTCTGCTGTCTGTTCATTATTAGATAGATAGATTAGAGATAGATTTCCACCAATGTGATGAAAACATGCCCCTGTTCTCCAAAATAACCATTTAAAGCAACGTGACGTAACTTTTCTATCATAAAAAATAAAAAACAGATTTGACATCATGTTGATGCTACACTGGCTTGTAATCAGCCGAATGGAGTCTGTCATTCTCACTGTTTCTCCTCATAAGTCTGTTCTCATACTATGAAACTGTGTGTACGATCCCCCACAAGGTTGATAACACCAAGTCTCACGTCACCAACAATACCATACTATATACACATATAGCTGGTTTTTGGTGAAATTGGATCATATTTCAACTTGGTTTCCTCAGCTCTCTGTGATTTACAGAGTTTCCTGATGGACAGTGGAGTAAACTGCTGCCACCTGTAGCTGCTGTTAGGTAATGTGTGTTAGTTTGTTAGCTGTGCTGGGACTGTGAGCTCAGAGCACAGAGGCTTAGAGTTAGTATTAATACAAGCAGGACAGGCATTTTGGACCAGCCTCCAGACAAGAGTAAATGTGGGACTGACTGTTAGTGGTTGGTGAGAGCTTGGTGAAACAAAAGGCTGAAAGACAGACGCCGAGCTGGGCTGACTGCTGTTAGACTAGTAAGAAGTAGATTTTTTTTTACAGCAGCCATTTTGACATTAAGCAATAACGTCAACACAGACGTTACCAATGAGACTAGTTAAGGTTGTTCCATTCCAGTGAGTCAACAAGCACCACAGTAGCACCCTGATTCTGTTTAATGTGAATGGAACTGAACCTTAATTAGCATCATTGGAAACACCTGTCTTTCCAAATTGTGTGCTGTGAGAAAGGTTTGTATTAGCTGGCTGCTATGTCTTGTGTTGTTGCCAGGCAGCAACCTCTGTTGTTGGGAAATGAAGCCAATGCAGAAGTCCTTAAAACTGTAATTCCCGGAGTGGCCACTTGAGGCTGGCTCCATAAGTGAAAAGTTCAGATTTAGATCAAGAACACCCTGAGGCCAGGACAGGAACACTTGAAGACAAGACTTGGAGAGTGATGTGTTGTTCATTGTGGCTTATTAAAGCTTACATGGCTGTGAGGACACACTGGTAACTTTGAACTGGAAGGATGATTACATTCAGTCTGAGACTTATTGTGATTTTTACTTTTTGGGCATATGTTTATTGAAGCCAATGCAGAAGTGCAAAAAACTGCAGTTCCTCAAGCGTCCACTTGAGGCTGGTTCCAGAAGTGAGTCAGTCTCCATAAATCCCCATGTTAAAATATCCAACTTCACAGCAGAAATAAACATGTTTACAGCCTGGTACAAAACACAGTTTTGGTCTCTATAGCTAATTTCCCCGTTCATGACAACTGTACTGAGGGTGAATTTATATACAACTCACCTGTTCAGATGATATTAAAGCTTAAAGTTATGCAGGATTAACCGGATGGCCGCTTTGATTGACGCTTTGAAGTAGGTCCTGTTACAAGTAGGGCTGTAACAGGATAGCCTAAAAATGAAATCTCTGTTTTTTCACAACACATGTGATTTACAATTTAAATCTAAGTAGAAACAAAAAGGAAATCATTCAAATAAGCTTTGTTTTTATTTGACACAAAAAAATATTAATTTTATGAATTTCCCTATTGGGCTTGAAGTGCAAACCTAACTTTCACCAATCTTCACTAAAACTTAGATATGCAGGGTTCCCAACACCGAGCTACATTTAGATGTGAGCCTCATGACATACAGGTGTTACCAATGAGACTAATTAAGGTTCATATGTGCTGTCATACGTGTTGGTCACTAAAAGTTCACTAAAAGTCTCTGCTGCAATAAATGGAACTGAAGCTGAATTAGTGTCATTGGTAACACCTGTGTTGACCCTCCAGTTAAAAAGGTCTATTTCAGCCTGCCTTTCCTAATCAGGGTGGCTGCAGCTGATGCCAGCTGACACTGGGTGAGAGGTTCGCCACAGGGCTATATGTTGATATATGTATTGCTGATATATTCATGCAGGTGTGACTTCTCTACATTCCTATAAATAAACAAAACAAACTCTCAAATTATAAAGAAAGGAATGAAGAAAGGGCATCATTTCCTGATTAAACACCTTCTGAATTCAGTCTTTTTACCAAATAATCAGTAGCTCAATTATCTTGTAATAAAGTACATTTAATGGAAATAACAGTCAGCAAACCATCTTAGTTATTCTTTCTAATGTACAAAGCAGTGGTTAACATACATCCTTAATCCACTGAGTCAGATGTAAAAATATTCTGTTTTTCCTCTCATCAGTCTGCAGATCAGTGCTGTGATGCTCAATGCTCTGTCGCTGAGCTGTGGCTAATATCTGATTGTGAGCTGACTCTGATTATTATTTGTCCAGTCGCCCAACCATACTCCAAAACCATGGGCGAGATGATGAATCGTTCACACAGGAATGAAAGCACACACACGCACAGTGTCACACTAAAGGCATTCATGGTATTGCATTTCTTTGGACAAGACAAACAGTGACAGAGCAGTTGTGTGAAGAACGAAAAAAGAGATTTGTGATGGCTAACTTTCTCAGAACGTGCACGCCTGACCAATCACTGTGAAGAGAGTGTAAGAATGTCTCCAAGAAATGACTGAATGTTTTCACCACAGGAGAAGCCCACACTGTACAACATGCACTTTCATAAAACAGCCAGTCTTGTGTTAATAAATGAATTATGCACAGGTTGTATTGCAGTAATGCAGTTACTTCTATTATTGTACATAACTAGAACTGCAGCAAATCTGAGTAGCCTTCATCTGCTGAGCGGTGAGTTTTACATGATGGCACTGAAAATGTTCATCAGGGAATCATTTGAAGTTTGATTTTGATTTTTGTTGCTGTATCTCAGCTTCATTTGCCGACATCAACCAGAACAGAAGCCCAAAAGCAGTTCCTCCCGACACTGGAATTTGTAATTGCACAAAGACTTGCATTATTTAAGTCTGGCGTATTTTATTTAAGCCCACCTCATGCTTGACTACAAGTACAAAGTTGATGACAGATGACAGTGGGAAGTCAGGAAAACTGTTTGTCGCATGCTGCATCATAACATCACTTTACTTGAAATGAGATTTATTTTCTTTGAGACCCCGGGTAGTAGACCCCAACAGGGTGCATGCTGATATTAACATGATTCTCTGTTCTGTCGTGTCTACTTTTAGAGAGAAAGGAGGATAAAAGGGGGGATGCTCAGCCAGGAAGCTCAACCATATTTAACTTTGACACAGTTTTTGTATTGTAGAAGTTTAGACACAAAAAAATCCGCTCCCTAAACTTTGACAAGCTTTAGCATAAAAGACAGCTGAAAAGATCAAAGCTGCAGTAAATCTTCTTACAGGGTCATGGATGGATTCCACGCAGAAATCTAACAGGCTTACAGTCTGTCATTCAACGGGAGCTGGACTGGATCTGCTTCCAGCTTGTCATTCCTGTATAATACTCAAAGTCTTTGTTTCTGCCTCTTTTCTATTCTGGGCTGTTGTTTTCTGTTGTTCCTTCGTCTCAATGCAGAGGCACATTATCCATGGTCACTGGTCATATCATACTACAGCGGTGGTTATTATCTCGAGCAGGCATATGCAATCTGCAATGTATGTTTGTGTGCATGAGTGAAGACAGAGGTTTAGAAAGAGCCTTTCAGGCTCCTTTCAGAAGGAGGCTTGGTGTGGAAGGAGTTTGGAGAGGACATGGACTTTTGGTCAGCCTCAAGCAAAGGCAAACTATTTGTCGACTCAGTAAGGGAACAGAAGAAGGGCTCACGACCACCAGGGAGGCAGCCTGGACCTCCACGGTGAGACCCAGAGGCCTCATCTTTATCTGTGTAGAAATACTGTAAACAGAACAAACAGACGTGCAGCATTCAGATCTAGAATTCAATTGTTACTTGAAGCAACCTTCTTAATAAAGGCTTTATTTGCTATGAAGTATACTCAGTGTATCTCAGTGTACATTCTATAATGTGTCATGAAGATTTATGTCAGCCTAAGGATGATGTCATGAAATGAAGACAAGTAGTCCAGAGGCTACAAACTCTCGTTTATTAGCACAGGGGAATTAAAGTAGTATAAACAGTGGAGCTGGAGGCTGGCCTGCCTGTGCTCTCATCTGTCACTTCATGCAAGTCTGCATTCATACACCATTTCATCGCAGCTGGCCCATAGCAATGCAAAGTATTAACAGATACAACATGAAATAACATGAAACAAAGTTAAACATATGTAACCTGCAGGCAGAAAACGTCAGCTGACTTTCATATACTGCATATGAATCAATTGTCACTAAGTACCAGAAGATACTGCCTGTCACAGAGTTACAGCTGATGGGCAGATGTACTTTGTTATACTTGTGACCGAGAAGTTGCAAAACACAGGTTAAGATGTATATAAAATTTTAATAGCTTTATCAAATGTTATGGAATATATTGATAAGATAAGACAGACTTTATGGATCTCACACTGTGGAGATTCACTTGTTACAGCAGCTCCCACTGCATAGGGTGAGAAAAATGTGCCTACCGTATAAAGGCTGAGCCCTTCCTGCAGTGACCCGGTTCTGACTCGGGCCTGTGGTCCTATGCTGTATGTCTCTCCCTGCTTTCATAGCTGTCTTCAGCTGTCTGTCTGTCTGTCTAATGTTCGCTTTCACAAGGTGAAAGCTGTCCAGAGTCGCCAGCAAGTCCTTCATTCAGCCACGTCTCTCTGCTGCTACCCCATCCATGCTCCCTCTGTAGCCTGGTTAGTGCCGTTAGCTCCTCCATCTTAATGGGGAGTGACCACCCCATGATAACATGATAGTATGCATGGTTTGTGCTTTCTTTAGCGTCAACATCTCCTCACTTCAGCAGGCATCTTTGGTCTTTCCATAGAGTATGCTAACGCTGGCTAGCAATAACAGCTGTTCTCGAGCGTAAACGAGAGAACCGTGGCTTTTTTTTTTTTTTTGAAAATTAATATGTATCATGAAGTAGTCTGTATAACAGAAAAAAGGCAAATTAATGATCTCCATAGTTTAAGTCCATGTTTGCACACAAATTGGATGAAGACAAAAACAAATACTAAAAACACAGCTACTGTAACTGACTGCCAACCACATGGTACCATGTTGAAAGTCATATACATGACTGTATTGATTTTTTAACTGTTAGATTTCATGTTCATACTGTGTTTTACACAGAGGCTACTGTAACTTCTCAGACAGTGAGCAACGATGGACAGATCTCAAACATTTTTCTCAGCTGAAGTTTCTGGAAAAAAAGAAAACAAAGAGCATCCATCAGCTTTGGAAGTCCCAGCACCGCTCTCCTTTTGTCCAACTACGGCCACAACAGCTGAGATTAAAGGCTTCGGGTTCCCAAATTGGATATTTGGCTCAGAAAGTCATGTGCATGTTCATACAGTTGCAGAAAGGTCAAGGCATCGGGAACTATTTGAGGCTACCTCATATGTCCAAGCATGTCTTGGGCCTGCTGCCTGACTCCCATTCAGAGCTCATCTGTCATCCTGAGCATTTCATCACTGTCATGCTCCAGTTCTGCTTATTAATGATGTGATAATTGGTCCCAAAAAAAAAAAAAAATCATCAAACTATTCTGTCTGACAACATGAATGTAGGTACAGGTCAGGTACATGACTAACTGAGGACCGAGGTGTTGAATGCTGGTCAGACTGGAAAGCACCTGAGGCAAACTGTGAAATGAATAATATTTATCTTTGAGAAAGGAATATTTAACTTGAGGAAGAATATTGGCTTATAATAAAATCATCTTTTACCTGCTGCAAATATGAAAGTCCACTGTTGGTCAACCTTCACTGGCATTTAAATGAAGGAAAAGGAAAGTTTCATTCTTAATATGACAGCCAGCAGGCATCCATTAAATTCTATTCACAAATTCTACAAAGCAAACTACACAGTGTCAATCATATCAGACCAGGAGCTTGTGTGTGTGTGTGTGTGTTGTAACGGTGCATGACAAACATGACCATGGGAACACTTGTCACTGCTGAAGGAAACATGTGGCTCAGAAGCACAGCTAAGTGCTGCTCTGCCCGGCTCTGTGTGTGCTGATGTGGGAGAATACGAAGGGGGCAGTCTCCACACTAAGTAAACATTTGGCTGAAGGCAGTAGTCGACCCTGTCCCTGTCACTGCACAGGGCTGTCCTAGGCTATAATGCCAAAAATAGCCCAAGGATAGCTGGGAAATGTAGTGTTTCTGATGTCTGCATTAATACAGCAGCTAATTAGCCTGAACAAGTACTACAGATGCAAATAGACTAGAAACACTGCATATTAAAGTACAATATTTCCTGGTTTGCCCTGAAACTGCTGCCAATTGTAGCTGCTGTTAGCTCAGTTTGTTAGCTGGGCTGCCTGGACTGTGAGCTCTGAGCACCAGGGAAGTGTCAGTGTTTGTACCAGAGTGGCACCAGGCTGGGGGCAGAGATTTTCAGGGCTAGGGTACAGAAGAATGCTGATGGCAAGCAGAGCCAGTGTTGTGCCAGAACTGGAGCTGGGCAAGTGAGCAGTGTAATGGGACTCAGTAACCTCTATGCAGAGCATGACAGAGGCAAAAGGACAGAAGAGGACGTTGATGGAGATGATTATGATGAAGACAAGAAGAGAATAGTGATTTGATCTGGCTGACTGTGTGTGAATATTCAAAATGCTTTTACAACAAGTCCACTTACTCATTAGCATTGAGTTGTCTCATCAGGACAAGATCAATATGTGTAACTTAATTACAAAAGGAGTGATGTGAACTTTCCCAGCTTCTGCATACGTGAACAATAAGGATTATGAATTTGATGAGTTGTCTTGTAGGAGGCAGCTCTCGCCACAAAACAAAATAAATCGTGTGACAGTGCAAATGCATCTGCAAACGTTCTGTAGCACTCCTGCTCCTGGTAGTTGCAGCTTGGCCTCTGTCTGTCTGCTTAGATTCAGCGTGGCCTAAATTTCCCAGGGGGCGTGTAGAAAGAAGCAAAAAATGTCTCATGCTCTTATGCGTATGTTCTAAAGGCCCATGGTTCCCTCTCACTATCCCCTCACGGAGAGCATGATCGGCTGTTTGTACTTGGGTAGGCCAGACTCCCTGTTTGCATTATTGAAATTCCCTGTGAGAAATATCCTCCAACTGTTGTACATTATGCAGTTTTTAATCTGATAATGGGAAATGGACTTTCGGAGCATTCACACACACATTCATACAGGCTGCTATGTAAAGCTGCTCATCAGTGCGATACAGTGCTTCTTATCCGGAACACTCGTAATAATACTAAGCTCATACACACTCACACACTGTGGGTGGCAGAGAATGGCAGAGAAAGACATCAGGAGCAGTTTGGCACAAGACACGAGGACACTTTGGGAACTGAACAAGTGACCTTCCAATTGCATGACACAGCAGCCTGTGTTTGAGGTGCCGGCAGATAATCACATATTGCAAATCTGCAGAGCGGTGGTTAAAAACTGTGGTTATGTCAGCGGCCCAGCTGAGTCTGACTGTTTTCTCGCTTCATTGTCACTGACGCAGAAGTCTCCGGCGGACAGACTAATTAAATTATGTTTTGGTGAAGCAGAGCACAGGCGTTCATTCATATTTTAGGTACATCAGGCTCAGGCCCGGTGTTGGTTGTTTTTTGACCAGATTTAAAAGATGAAATATCATTGGGCAGAATAGACGTTGCTCTCGTAGGTCTTCCTTTGTGTCTCTTCAACAGTACGGAGGAATACTTTTACCTCCAGGAGGCCTGAAATTGAGTTCTGGTGTTGACAACTGCTACACAGTACTAAATACATTTTTAAATGTACAATTTTATTCTGCAACAACAACAAGCAAACAGTGCTCTCATGTTTATGTAAATGCCAACATGTTGTACACACATTGCATGTTGGCATTTTACTCATGGGTCAGAAATGTCTTCAGATTTTCTTCTGGCATAAAAATAAATTCAAATTAGGTTACTATGGTTGAGTCATTCACTAGCAAGGAGCACATCATCAACAAGACACCTCTGAATGATTTGTTAGGAAAATGAAAAGAACTCTTCTTCAGTCTGTGGCTGCATTATGGGGAAGCTTTGGTGAGGAATCCGACAACAGATCTTCGGAGAGGAACAAGGAAAGAAGGAAACAGAAGAAAGAAAGGAAAAGATTATTGAGAAGTTTCTTCTTCAAGCCTACCATCAAGATTCTGTGGATCAAAGAATGGCTTTGATGCACATGTAGATATAATTATGTTTTTCCATCATTACAGTTGTGTGATCAACAACAAAACTGGCAAATGTAAAAAAAAAAAAATGGCTGCAGCAAATAGTATGGCCTCTATGCCTTTCTCAACTCAAAGTTCGCTCTGAAAAAGTTTCAGACAATGAAAGTTTGCAAATCCTAAAAGCGATAAGCGAAATATATTCTTTTTGTCATCGGGGTCAGCATCGGCGTGACTATTCTCACGGTGAAACGTTTTGATCCAAGCACGCTCTGCCTGGTGTGTAAGTTGTGCATTGCCATCAGTGCAGTGTGTAGAGTGAGGCTAGCAGCAGTGTGTCTCAGAGTGCTGCTGTCTCGCCTCCTCCTGCAGCAACAGTGTTAATGCACTTTTTGGCCTGTCCTTTTAAAATCATGCCACTTTTCTTCCAGCTTGTGGTGCTCAGCCCTTACATGACCAACTGCATCAGTGACCTGCTGTCATTCTTTTGTTTCTTTTTGTTCAAAATGTCACTGCTCGGGCCTCCACACAATCTATTTACTCACTAGTTATCTTCTCCAAAGTTTTTAGTGGCTGTGGAATAGAAGTACTTTATGGGCTTACCTAAGTGACACTTTTTTCAGAAATTATTATTATTATTATTATTTTTAATACAAAGACATATTCATCCATTACTGTGCAACCAAAACTGGATTTATTAAAATACAAAATGTGAAGCGCTGCGGTTGTTGTAAGCTCATGCTCCCCCATGTCATCAGACAAGAGGTGCAATGGAGATATACAGATCAAGTCACGCTCTTTGAATACTTTCATTTGTTAATTACGTGCACAGACTTGAAAGGCGGCCAATAAAATCATTGATTTACAAAGTTAAATAAGAGGTTTCTGCCCAACAGCAACGATATCAATAATAATTAATGTGTAGGATATTAAATCAGTACAAACCAGTAATGTCATAAATTGGATATTACACTGAATAGTAAACCTCAACTTTATGTCAGTGGTAATCTGTGATTTGGAGCATATTAATAATTCATTTGTAAGATATTTAATCAATTAAATATTGTCAGTTATGGGCAGTACTCTACTTTCAGTAGGTAGCTATGGCAGCAGACACCTGCACACTTTTAATCTAATTCCACTCTAAATATCAGATCCTTACTAGCATGTTGCTCTTTATGTTCATTATGATGACTAGTCTAGTCTTAGACATCCATGATGATAAACAGAGATAGTTTGCATTAGTTTTTAATGACAGCTCACCATCTGAACATAAGTGTAATAGATTTAGTGGACACTCACTTTACGTTCCTGCGCACTTGTCGTGCTGACAGAGATAGGATGTTACATAATGGCAGGGATAAACCGAGGTCTCCCAGGCACACTCAGTATGGCCAGATGAAAAAAGGCCTCTCCTCTCTGTCTCTTCATGTCGGCTTCATGGGGATGTTTTATTGCATAATCAGAGAGCTAGTTATAAATAATTCTGTCAGCACTTCAGACCAAACCTCTCGCAGACAGGGTTGGGCTTTTTAGCATCTTAGTCGCAGAGAGCAGGTGATATGTTGTGAATACAAAGAGATAAATGCTGATGCTGAGCACTCTGGGATTTGTGGGTCTGAAAATACTCTGTTAGCTTATTGCAAGTAAAGTTTGGAGAAATTATTTGAGCTGTTTCCTACACAGAAAACATGTGCATCTATAGATATACAGTATGTCTATCCAGTTTTGACGTCCTGACACCTCAGCAAGGTATCCAGAGATGTTTAATGTATCCTGTTTTTTGCTATGCAGTGGTTTTGACTTTGGCCTGTTTGTTTGATTCTACCTGTTGAATATTTCAAATGCATTCCCCAGGCCCGTGCTCAGTTCTTGGACTGTGGGTTATGAGGGAATAACCTTAATCTCCATCAGCTGATTTGTACTTTATAATTTGCCTCTCATTCATATTTACATTCTCCGTTCACACACACACACACACACACACACACACACACACACATGAGCTACCATGCAGAGGGTTGACAGGGTTGTAGACAGGTTGAGCTGCTGACTGAACCTCCCAAAACAATCAGTATCCACTCGGCCTCCTGAGCCACAGCCACCCAAGGATCAATATGAACATTATTATGAAGCCTGTGCATGTGTGAGTGTCTCTGTAACATCCAGTGGCCTCCATGCAGAACTGATCACATGAGGGCTCACAGGGTTATCTATCCAAGGTGGATTTTTCTGGAGAAGCAGCTGCATCACGTCACTGTCTTGTGTCGCAGCCTTTGCTCACTTGGAGATAGGTGGATGGATAAAGACTGTGCACAACAAACTGAATGCAGTAATGGATGGTGTAACTGCAACCCACAAGATGGGGGACTGCACAGTTTGTTTTATTAATATTAATATAGGCATATAGCACATGATAGGCTGTATGTAATGTGATTTACTTATTAACATGCAATGGATGTCCTTGTATGTTTGAAAAACTTAACATTGATTGTGGCAGATTACTGAGGGGCAACACTGACTCCTCAGTGGAATGATACTGTGTGGATACAGTCACTTTGACAGTAGAAGAAGTGGACAAACACACTCCACTCTGGCTCACTGTCAACTGTACACTGATACAGCTGTAGCAGCTTGTGGTATGTTTCAGCTTATTAGGTTTACATATACCACACATTCTTGAGAACTGGGACAAATCATGTCTTACCAAAACAACTTTAAATTATTACTTATACTTATTAAGTATATTTATGGCAATGTTGGCACTTTGAAGTTGTGTCCCAGATTTTTGTCTGTTTAATCTGGCATAAAAGAGTCTATATTCTGATGACCCCTGTCCTACTTCTGTGTTTCAAAATAGACATGAATGGTGTTCACGCACTGGTCAGTGGTCTGCATTTTGATAAATCCATTCAGTAATATTGCCATCAGGTGTGTCTCAACCATAACAGATCAACTGCATTGCCCACATTAATACAAAATAAATAAGAACGATGATTTAAAAATGTGTATTTTATTTGTATTAAGGGAATCCTAACCATAACCTAACCCTTACGTGGAAGAAAGAGGGGAATCATTCACAGTGCACAGTAGTCTGTGCAAAGCTTTGCAGTGGCTGTCACTGTTCCTGCATCAGATCTTCATGAGCTCTCCCCGTTACAGCTGCCATCTGTTTCTGACATTCTCGATCAGAAATACGAAACTGACATCAGACCAACCTGTGAACTTTGGATTTATTGGATTTATTTCCCGCTACTCTACATGTTATTACGTGTGTGTTTAGAATGATTTACAATAAATCATAATGACAGAAGTTTTCTGGTTATGTTGAGAGACTCAACAATGGTCTTGGTTTCTAACCTGGATTAGGTTGGATTAGAAAGTCACAAGTAGTGATTGTATTGATTTGAATGTCATATGGCTCATTTGACCCCGTGTAATCCCACTGTGGTAAATATGGACTGCAGTAGTCCGACAGCCCAGCTAACAAACAGCAGCTACAGTTATCACAGAGAGTTGAGGAATTCAGTCTGTGTGTGTGTGTGTGTGTGTGTGTGTGTGTGTGTGTGTGTGTGTGTGTGTGTGTGTGTGTGTGTGTGTTTATAAAATGTAGCTTGTAAGTAAATGTAAATGGCTGAAGTCTGTGGATCATAAATTGTGCTCACTTCTCTTCCCTCCCTGTAGAAACCACCCGGTGCATTCGTCATTATTGATGTTGATTACTGATGCTGCGATGCTTTAAATAAATCATCTGCATCACCAGTGAAGCACCCCCACGCAATCACACCTCCTCCATGCATGGAACCATACACGCAGATACCATCCGCTCACCTTCTCTACGCCTCACAGAAACACAGCAGTTGGGAAACCTATGTGTGACATCACTCAGGCTCCATCCATTCTTTATACACTTTAAACATCTATCTAAACATTACTGAGTTATTCAAAGTTATTGAGATTAAAAAAGAAAAACACTGAATAAGAGAGGGTGTCCAGAACTGAACTGGGACTGTAGAAGCAGTAGCATGGCTACTACGAGTAGTAAGTGCAATAGTGGAAGCAGATTAAAACATGAAAGAAAAGCATACATTAAATATATGCAGCTCTCCCCTTTAAATGGCCTTTGTGTGAGAGAGATACAGTAGTTGTAGATTAAAAGCTCATCCATTATTGATATAGATGTTATGCCGTGTCTCTCTACATTGCATCCTGCACTTCTCTCATGTTTTAAAGGAGGAGAATATAAAAGAGGGCGGGAGAAAAAGAGCAGAACAGATTGCAGGAGAAGGGAGGGGAAGAGAGTGGGAGAAAAGATGTGGAGAGAGGTAGCGCTACTAAGCAGCTTAGCAGCTGGTCTAAGATTGTCTGAGCTGACAGTGTGACTGTTGACTGGAACGTCCAAAAGAAACACCAGAGCAAAATGGATCGCATGGAAAGACTAACACTAAATAATGAGACCGAGGCCTCTGCACAATGCAGGGCAGCACCAGCTGGAAGTGGAAGGTTAAACTGAGTTACTGTAGTACATTGTGTTGGTTGTCCATGTACTACTTGTATAACTACTGATGGGATTTCTTTCTGGGACTTACTTTACATATTCAGGCAAAGTGGCATCCGCAGCATCACTCACAGTATACTGCATCTGGACATAACTGACTGAACCCACTTATGTACTCAAAATAGCACATTTATGTATGTAAGTATGTGAACTGAGACTGAGACTCAACACTCCACTAACTTATGGACTAGCCTCTTCTGTTGAGCAGTGACGTTTATGAGAATCAGTGTTTGTACAGTTCTTACCTTTGTTACAAGTGTCCTTTTTTTAACTGAGATTAAACACGATCAAACAGTTTAAGCATGTTTTTAATGACTAAAGGTGGACAAATCTGGACTGAAGAGGAATACTCACGTGTTACATAAAACATGTTGTTCATTTTGGAAATGATTATAAGGATCTTTGTTCAACACATTTTGACTTTCGGACTTTACAGCTCTGTGGAGTTACTGGAAATGTTTGGATCATGCTGAGACAAATACAATGCTATTAGTTTAAAATACATGTGAAGTTGACAGAATTAGTAATTGAATATGTCCATACCTTTTTCAGAAGATATCTTAGTCTCTACAAGACTAGCAAGTCAGTTTGTGTTTATATGTGTGGTATTTATTCAGGTTGGGAAACTCCACAATCTCATAAAATCATCTCTGTTACTAGGTCATTCCTAAGGCTTGGGCTACTTACTGCAGTAGTAAACTGTGTTCCGTTACATATAGGAGTCTACTGTCTCCTGTTCATTCCATATAAATTAAGATCAGAGCAGAAATTAGAATTTAGAGCAAATTGCCCCAAAATATGAATATTATTTTTTTATTATATATTTTACTTTTTTTGAGAAATACACAGAAGAGGGTGAGCTTTAACTTATTGGACAGAACTTTAAAGGCAGCTTTTAAAACATAAAACATGGAACAGCACAAACATCCAGTACATACTGAGCACCAATCCATGAGTTGTTTCATGTGGCTATTTTAGGCAGTGATGGCCTTAGCATTTGGGGGGTTTTATTGTCCTGTATCTCCTGCCTGAGGGTAACTGTTCAGACAGGATGTGTCCAGGGTTGGATGGGTCTTTGATGATGTTCTGGGCTCTTTTGAGGCAGCAGGACCTGTAGAGCTCATCCAGGGAGAGGAGAGGGAAGAAGATGGTTTTCTGGGTGGTGTTGATGAGCCTCTAGAGCACTTTTCTCTCTGCAACTGTGCAGCTGGAGCAGGAGGAGGTTCCTCCTGAGGATCCTCAGGAAGGAAAAGGGTCTCTGCTGTGCTCTCTTTACCAGCTCTGTGGTGTTAGCACTCGAGCTGAGGCCTACCTGTATATATTGCTTAAATGAGCAATATGTTGATTCAGATGACTTCTCTGCTGTGTACCAAAGGGCTTTTAGATTATTTTATAAACCTGAAATGTTGATTCATGACTGTTTGGTTTAAATCCAGAATGAATAATCGCACTATGTTATGATAGCATGTTGGGGCAGTGAGACCCCTCAAAACCTTTGACCATCTAATAAACCAGATTTAAAATCTAATATTGCCATGAATATTTCATCTGTCATCGACTGCTAACATTTACAATGGAACCGAGCCAACATCCGAATCCACAGAACAGACACACACGATGTTGAGTATGACTCACACACTCGTAGCAGACACGTCCATATCCATGGGCAGACCTGAACAGACAGCAGAGAGTGTGTGTGGTGCTGCACAGGAAGCAGCTCCAACACTTGGCCCTCAGCAGAGCGCTTCTTTGTGGCGGCTCTCTGGCTCTCTGGAGAGTCAGACCAGAGGTCAGTCATGGCAGTGAGATCAGATTTATGTCTGCGTTTAACCTTGAAGATATTTTCACCTCTAAACACAGCCAGGATTTGTTTCCAGAGATGATGTGCTGGACTTGAGACATCATGAGAGAATACAAAGTATATAATGTATGATTTCATGTTTTATACATGCACTAAGCTACAACACAATCATGAATTTCAGGTGATTGTCATACAAATAAATGTGATTAGTTTGATTGTCTGCTGTGTTTGGCTTTGCAACAAGGATAAAACCAGTGTCGTTCATTTTAGTGGCTGCCCATCCATGAAAGAACACACATGGAATCACGTGCTAAACAAAGCAAAATATGTTGTATATTTTAGATCCATTGGGTCTTCACCTGCAATGGTTTCAATTCACAGGTATGACTTGCTGAAAGTTAATTTCGTTTCTTTCCGTCTTAATGTGTATGAGACCATCAAAATTACTCTATTCAACAACAGTACAATGGCGAGAACCACTCATATGTAAAGAGAAATGAGAAATCCATGAAGGTCAGTCAGTCTAGAACTTCATGGTCAAAAGTCTGCAGGGAAACCTACAACAAGAAGATAACTGCCTGGGCCAAGAAACATGAAGACTGGACATTAGACAAGTAGAAATCTGGACTTTGGTCTGATGTTTCCAGTTGCTGGGGGAGGAAGTGTGATGGTGTGGGGGTGCATTACTCGAGACACTGTTGGTGATGTATTCAAAATTCAAGGCAAACATGACTCCATAGCATTCTGTGTTGTGGAGAAATAGCTGAAGTCAAAGGTCAATGGTGAGGTTGAGACACTCTCAAAGTACATCAGAAGTGCCTGAGTCGCTCTCACATGCTGGTGGAGACTTTACACCACAAATACTATAAGGCCAGAATTAGTCGAGAGTGTCTTTACCCATGGAGGTGTTATTGTCAGCATATTCTAGTCTGCAGACACAGATGTCTGTTTATGCAGATTGAAATGTAAACAACAAGCTATCTATTATGTCTAGGAAGGCAGCAATAGGTCTCTTTGACCCTGGCCCCTACAGTTGAGATAGACTGGCACCTACTCAACCAAAGCCAAACAACTAATACTGCCGAGGACCTCAAGGCCCACACGTGACCTTGTGTAACTTAAGGATAGAAAATTCCATAACATTCTGCAGTTCTCCGTCTGATTTGAGTTCAGTGAGACCATGATTTGTTTTTCAACAGGACTTTTGACTTGCACAGAATATATCAACATGATGGAAATATGACATTTCTGTTTTAATAGGCAAAATGAAAACAGGCATAAAACCGAATTGAAATGATTGTAACAATGATGACTGCTGTTTCAAGACAAGCTGCAACTACAGTCATATTCTCTTTTTTGTGATTATTAGGAAGCAAGTGATTAATAGGAACTAAAGATTAGATGAACATATTTATCACTACTCCTCTACTCTTGCTGAGTTTCTAAGATGCTTTCTCAAGCTGTCTTCTGCTCTGTCTCATTGAAAATTAATGAGTGCCGCTGTCTTTGTGTCTTGTTGTCACCCCCAGTGTGAGTGTAGGAAAAGGTTAAACGAGTAACCAAACTAATGATGAACACACTTATTCTGTCCTCAGGATTGTGTGAGGTTCCTCCTTGCTGGGGTAAATGGTAGTTACATCCAAATGCCAGTAAAGTAAAGGTTGATGATCCTGAAAATACACTCGCCTGGGTGTGTGTGTGTGTGTGTGTATGACCCCGGCATGGAGCAGAGTTATTTTTGGAACTGTTCCTTCTTGTCCCAACTGACAAACACATTCACAAGTGTAGCTTCAGGGTCATTGAGCTTTACCTCAGCATTCAGAAGCTGATACTAGACGAGTGCACGGCTCACTGCTGCAGCACCAGTGTAAAACTCATTGTAAAATGATTGTAAGTAACATTAACCAAGAAATAATTGGGTAACATTAGAGAACATTTAGAGAACTAGCTCACTGAGAAACGGTATTAAAGAGGAAATTCTAAAATTCTACACTAATATACTAATAAAAACATTCCATACAAAAACAAAAACACAATAGTAGACCCAGATCATCACTTTGCTATTATAAATGCATTTAGCTGGAATATGAATATAACACTAGTCCACAATTATGGGCTTACTGATGACAACTGAACTCTAACTGAAAACATGAATTTCAAAAACAACCCAAAGTGAAAAACAGAAGAAAAAAAAGAATCCATCAAAAGACACAATTCCTCATTAACAAGCAAGACTGAATGTTTTTTAACACACTTCAAGTATCCATTCATCCACTTCCTATCCATAGAAAAGGCCAACACTTCAGAAGAACTGAAAGAAGCTCTCCATGTCTAACAATAAATCACCTGCTATAGTACTCTACAAACAGATCATGTCTCCTCTGACACCACATTGACATTGACATTTTTATTCAGTATCTTGTCTTTCTGTAATTTATAGGTCTCGAAGTGTACTATTTGTTTGGGGTCAAAATAAATGAAATGTACTCTTCTGGTTAATTAGCGGTGTTCCACAGCTTCCTCCATGTTGGACTCTACAATCTTCCTCATTCCCTATAAGATCAGCACTGTGAAAACAGTTTACTACTGTCAAAAGGTTTGCAGGTTTTCCCCTCAGGGTGTTCATGAATCTGCTCCGTGGTGTTTTGAATCAAACATCAAAGTTATCCTCAAGTTGTGTTGTGAAAGTGTCACAGATGATTAACTGTTATTCTGTTCTGGTTCTATGACAGTGTGGGTCAGTGTAAGGAGGTGGACAATGCTGCTAGGACACGGCAGGTCCCGATGTCTCCCTCCGACTTTCTGGACAAACTGATGGGGAGGACATCTGGATACGATGCCAGGATAAGACCGAACTTTAAAGGTATCTGCCAAGCAAATGTGTCTGTCTGTATTTTCAAAGTGGACTATGCTTGTGGGGCACTGTCCATAATAACATAACAGCATGATAATGATCCGTTTTCTTTAGCAGATACCTGTATCTCTTCTGTCTGCTTGTTCTAGAACTTCTATTGATCTTGACATGGCAATATGGATTTAGCCATATTTCTTCATGACTGCTACAGAATCAGACACCTTGCAAACAGAACATTTGAGGTCAACCAGGAAAAAGCCACTTCACCTTTGGTCACCTTGCTATAAACTTAAGGTTATATCCATAACCTTAAGTATATGTGAGGTCTATGACAGGAGGGGATAGGACCCTTCTCCTATATAATAGGCTGAGCGTTTAGCCCCTGGTGGAATTTGCACGAAGACCAGCAGGAGGCTGAAGACCCTTGTTGGTGTAAGCAAGTGCAATAGCCCCCACTATCCAGTGAGAAAGACACTGCTTGACCACAGGCTTTCCTACATGGTTTTGCCCAAGACATAAACACCCTGTCACCCTGTCTAAAACCATGCATCCTGTCAAGATAAACCTGCCTCTGTGAGAAGTGAGAAGAGGTTTTTGCTGGCATGTTATTTGAGCTTCTGATGAGGTCATGCAGGAGGCGTTCCCATAGTGAGACACGAAACAAATGCTATGAAAGAGAACTTTTTTACAGTTCTGTGTGTTAAAGTGAGACTTTAACATGACCATGGTAAATGCTTAAACACTGCATAACAGTAGCACAAGAGTCATAAAGTAGGTTAGCTGTTTTAATAATAAACGATATCTGTTGTTGTTAACATTAGCTAACATTAGATGTCAGTCATAGTAGTCTGTTGAATTGACCTCATGAATGGAACTTTTCATTTCTGAAAGGAACAATGTGTTAAATCTTCTTTCCAAAGTAACACCATCTCTTTAACCACTCATGTAGCTCACTCACAGGAAGACTGAGGCAGTATATGTGATATTTCAAATGGTGCCTTCAGGTTAGGTTACAAGATGTCAGAAAGTCATCTCAAGGTGCTTTCAACAGTACAAATCAGTATGAAGCAGATGCTACCAGCCAGTGTTGTATGTTCATGAATTAAATTTACACATGGCCTACAAGAATGAGACACTAATGGATAAATCCACACAGTTAGTGTTTGGCATCAAAGTTGCGTCATGGGTCAGTTAACAGCTGCCTGCATCTGCCGTGCTCCTGTCAGCTAAATGCAGGTCACAGGAACTGAGCTTTTCTGGCGTCACAACAGAGTTGTACTGTAGCAGCTTCGGAATTTCTGCAGGTGTTTCTTTTGGCGGCCTCCACTTGGTAAATATCTCTGGTCTGCTGTTTTGCTCTATGTGGGTAGTGTACGGTGGGTTTAGCATTATTTAAAACAGTTGCCTACAGCATCTGGACACAACATCAATGATGTGAGCTGTGACAGAAGCAAAACAGTAAGTTTAGGAGGCGGAGAGGTTACAACACAAGTTTTTGTGGTTTGCAGTGGTTTGAGAGAGGCAGAGAGAGCGAACACTTGCTTTGATAAAGCTGGTTGATCAGCAAGAAGTAAAAGTTATTCTTTGATTGTTTCACAGCAGTTAAGTTCAGCACAGATAGAAACACCCCCTGCTGTCCCTTCATTGCCAACTTAGTGATTTTGTCGCTATATTTAGCCGCTTTTCAGACCCCTATAGACTTTATTTTACAAATAGAGACTTTTTCTGGTGTTATGTGACAACGTTTGGAGATCGACGTGAAAGCACGTATCGTCTTCTCAGTGAGCAGCGGGTGCTGCTCCCCCTCCGTCCCAAAGCACTCACTGGTGGCCCGGTCCTCGTGCAGCAGCCTCTCCCTGCTGCAGTCAGAGCAGGAGATGTTCACCCCTCCACATCTAGCCTGTCTCTCCCACAACGTTATTGTATGTGGTGAGAATCAAAAAGAGTCCAAAATGTGCCTCTTTCTCTGTGTTCTGGATGTATTCTGCAACTGCCTCCTCTGTCCTTTTGGCAGTCTTGACCAATGAACTCCAGGATGGAGTAATGCAAGTGCTGCTTGAAACAACTTCACCTGCCTCAAGTTCAGTGTGACTGTAAGGAGAGACAATGAACATGGAGAGAAAATATATTATTATTATTATTATTATTATTATTGTTGTTGTTGTTGTTGTTGTTGTTTTAATGGTTGTACTTCAAAGAAAAAATGAGATACACAGTATCTTGTGTCATGTCATTTAACGTCTCAGTCTGTAAATGTAAACTCAGATACCAGAAATATCTGCAAACTTATAACCATTATCATCTCCTGGCTCTCGTCACATTCACGAGTAACCTCTAAAAGGTTTGTGTTAACTAGTGGTGACAGTGAGAAACAGGTGAAGCTGTCAGCCCAGCCATGCAGTGACGGTGTACTGGGTTTTCTTCAGTATTCAGTAACTGCAGTAGACCAAAGTAACGCTCTGGCCACTCTACAGCTCATCTCAAAAGACGTTGTTAGCATGCACATTCAGAGTGGCACATCTCTGGCTTCACAGCAGGGCAGATAAACAGTTTTGATTACTGAATTATCAAATTCCTGCAGCAGTGTACCACCTGCTGCTCGAGAGAAACTCAACCCACTGCTAGAAGATCAGTAAAATACTGCTCTTCATCTAAAATTAATATGTACTCCCTGTCATATTTTGTATTTTGATTTGTTCTCATGTCTGTTGATTGCAAAGACAGTTTTTAGCTGGATTCTACCGAAGACAGACTTTAAAATCCTGAACATTCATTAAGGTTCTGCTCCTACTTTGATTGTATACTGAAAACTGAAGAACACAGAAGGACATAAATGAGGAACAACTTTCATTTATATATTTCTAGATAACCAAAGAAATAATCCATTTACTAAGGCTTTATGAGGCTGTTATAAAGATACATTAGTATCCCGAGGTTACCTATGTCAATTCACATGGCAAAAATTAAAGAGCCACTGGTTGGTGTCCAAACATATGCAGGTTTGGTTTAGCATGGAGCAGTACTGATGAGTGGAGGTGGAGTTCAATAATGGTCAATCACGTGAAAAGAAGCAGTTTACTGACTCCTCCATCAGGAGTTTTCTGTCATATCACACTGACAGGTGTTTCTAGGATTTACTTCTCAAAATATGTTGGACATGGTTAAATCAAATCAAATCAAATTTTATTTGTATAGCCCAAAGAGAGAGAGAGATTTTAGTAAAGGGAGATGTGACTGCATCTTCAACCAATACCGTGCCTGACTAGGCATAACCCTGAAAAAGAGAGGTTTGAGTAGAGTGTTCAGTAAAGGGAGCTGGGAGGGACTACATCTTCAAGTCCCCTGGCAGTCTGGTCCTATGGCAGCATAACTAAGGGATGACCTGAGCCAGCCCTAACCCTATAGGCTAAATATACTATATTGTCATCTGATACACCAGCGCCATGAACTGTGGCCTCTGGAAAGCAGTGTGTCTTCAGGACACCTCTTCTTTTTGCATAACCAATGTGAGTGGAGTGACTTACTGGTCACACAGATTTACATCTTTTAATGGTATGACTTAAGGTTAAAATTTGAAGGCATCCACTCTGGATGATGCATGTGTAATTTCTCAACACTTAAATGTGCTGTGCATCCCTGAGGCTGGACGAAGACATTCCTTCACACTCTAAAACAGCTGAAAACCTCCTTACTGTACACAGCCCTGCTGTACTGTACTCAAGCAACCTGGTTAAAAATATATTGTATAATTTATATTCTATCCATCTACTGTAATCATTCTGTCTGTCTGTCTGTCTGTCTGTCTGTCTCTCTCTCTCTCTCTCTCTCTCTCTCTCTCTCTCTCTCTCTCTCTCTCTCTCTGCAGGTCCTCCAGTCAACGTATCCTGTAACATTTTCATCAACAGCTTTGGCTCTATTGCTGAAACTACCATGGTAAGATGTAATTCATGACGGAATATGTTAGCATTATGGTTACATTAGCATAAAGGCATGGACAAGTTCATATATACATTTTTCATAAAGCTTGTTTCATCACCATTTAAAACCAATTAACCTTCGTCAATTAAGCTCCGTCCTGTCAATGAAATCTGAAGTAAATCTTGAGAGTTTGTGTAGAGGGCTAAATATTCTGGACAGGATGCTGTCATACTTCAATTACTGTAGGTCAAACTTCATTAAGTCCTAATGTGGAGCTTCAGGACACTGAAGGCAGCACCCACAAGTCTTTGATTACTGCTCCCTCTATTAGTGCATAGTTTATATATATATTTATAAATGCAGATTTCAATATATATTTTAGTGCAGCAGAGATATGAACAGTACAGCAGGATGTGTGTCTGATCTAATTCACACTACCTTTACATAATTTGTTTTTTCAAAGTAGAACTTCAAAAGCTTTGAACTTAATGTTGAAGGTATTGAAAGTAGTAGTCTGTCAACCAATATCAAGATCTGTTGTACATTATTGAAGACCATCACTTTACACATTCTGAGCTTTTCACATTTGGCTGAGATTAAACCTCTAACTGACACTACACTGACCAGTGAGAAGCTTGAAACTAAACAGGTGCTGTTATGTATTTACTGTCAGCATACTGACATCATTCTGTGCAGTTATAATTAGTAAAAGCAGTAGAGAGGAGGAGAATTTGAACAATCAGTATTATTAAAGAAAGAACAGCTTCAGACTGTGTCCAGACAGGACAGCAGACTGATGAACAGGAATAATGACAGAGGGAGCAGACGGAGACAGAGATGAGAGGAGACAGACACGCAGACAGGAATAGCAGATGTGCAGTGAAGACATTTAGTGGCTCTGACAGCAAATACTTTAAAGTGACATGAAGTCAGTCCGTGCTGCACACAAGCTGCTTTCATTGATATCATGTGTACACACACACATGCGCGTGGACAGACAGGATCAGGATTTTTATTTGTTAGGGTCATTTTTAAAATGTATCATGTATCATATCATTTTATCAGCTTTCTTAGCCTGTTAAAGGCACTTCATCTTGAGGATTTAGGAAAGCAGAAGATTTGTCGCTGCAGAGGGTCTGGGACAAATGACAGGACAAACAAGAGTACAGATGTCAGTATGTGTAGAAATAAAGATACAGCTGGATTAAAAGCAATGACTGTATAAAGAATGGACAGAGCATGAGTGACGTCGCCCATAGCTTTGTGAAGAGCTGTACTGCCTGAAGCTAATTGAAATATCAGCAAAGGAGTGGATCATCAGCAGACTGAATGACGCCTGTGTGCTCAAATAAGCCATCTGTAACAACACATACCTGTCAATCAGAGTAATCACGCTGTTGATTGTGATGAGGAATTCTACTTTTTAGCACTTCCTCACTGGCTTCATTTCAGAGGTTGCTGCTTGATTACAAGTAACTGTGATGTCACCTGTCCACACAAAGCTATATGCAAAGCATATCAATAATTTCCTATCAGATGTATTTGAAATATAATGAATAATAAATAAATAATAAATATAAATAATAATAATAAATAATATTGCATTTGTCAGTATTGTAGAAAGTACGATGCGAAAGAAGTTGAAAGAAAGAAAGTGCATACCTCTGAACAACTCAACTGATGGTGTCAGACACAGTAAGAAAGGCACAAATGAATTCCACTAATTAACCTTTAATTTAAAATCATTCCGGGTGATAACCTTGTGCAGCTGAGATATGCAAAGAATCTAAAGTGTCAAACATATTAGGATTTTGTGTTTAATTCCATGTGTTTTCTGTTCAGTGTCCATCTATGCATCTACATACAGTGTGCGATGCACAGAGTGAACAATGAACAGTTGAATCAAATTGTGAAAAATGTGCATGAATTTCAGAATATTTGCCACACATGTCTCTCTTTCCTTTTAATGACAGCATTCACTCGAGCTGGCATGATGTGTGTAAAACCTGATGACTCATGTTATGCCAGCATGATTTGACAAGGTGCCAAAGGGCTTCATGTGATGTCTCAGAATGCCTCCTCAGGCTCAAGTTCAGTGGGGTGTCAGATCAGGTGACAGTCAGGACTCTTTGGTCTTTCTTCTAGTTCTCAGTGTTTGGCCTGACTCCTGAGGAGTGCTTCAGAAACTCTATCACATCTTGTGTTCTTTATTTAGGGAATTCTGGATCTGTGATGAAGTTGTTTTTCTGTCTCTCAGGAAACTAAGCTTGATATATTGATCTTTTCAGGGTGAGTGCTTTGGATACAGCTGATCTAGTTTATATTATATTCTCTATGGCTGAAAACTCCAAAACTTGGCAACTCACACCAAAATAGTATTAGGTGCATAAATAATTCTATAGTTAAGGGAAGAAATATGTGTTCTGACTTTGGGGGAACTGTCTCTTTAACAAGGTTGCCCACACAGCTTGAGTTTAACTTGTGTTTTTCCTCTGTTACACATCCTGTAGAGACACAGTGTAGGTGTGTCATAAATCATAAATTGATCAAACTGATTCAGTTTGCTAGAATTCTGTATTTCTGTGTATGTGTAATGATTAAACACATTTGTGCTGCTTCACTACACTCTGACACTTCACTGTGTGTCACACTGTCTGCTCATAATTAGCAGAGCAGAACTGGTTGTGACCAGTGGAGCTCGCTCTGAAGATGGATGGATGGACGAGTGGATGGATGATTGAACTGACAGAGTCTAAGTGCTCTCTGCACCACCAGGGGATTGTCTGACAGATACGCCATTTGTATGTACATGTGTGTGTGTGTGTGTGTGTGTGTTTGTGTGTTTTGTTCTGCCAAGCGAGATCTGCCAGATTTCAGAATATGCAATATTACTTTCATTTGACTTTTATTATTTATTGGACTCAAATTAATTATTCAAAACTGTGTGTGTGTGTGTGTGTGTGTGTGTGTGTGTGTGTGTGTGTGTGTGTGTGTGTGTGTGTGTGTGTGTGTGTGTACACTGAGGCAGTTTTGTAAATGTGTCATCCTGTCTAAGTGGCTTTTTTCCATCTGCAGTGCATGATCACAGTGAAATTATTATCATACCTATTTTGAACGAGCCAGCTTTAAGAGCAAGTTTTCATTTTTGAATCATTACTACAAACAGTGAGCATGTGGAGGGAGGGGTCAGTGCAAATGCAGGGGTCATGATAGGACCTGATGCTGCAGAGAGAGGGGAGCAATGAGATGTATTTACAGGGGCCATATGCCACATTAGGATTAGAACCTTTCTCTCTTCTCACCATCTGTCTTTTCATCTACACACTCCTCTCCTCCTCTGACACACAGCACAGTGACAGGACATCAACACATCAACACACTGCAAATATGTCTACTGCCACACTGGGAGGATAACTTGTTACAAACTGTAGGAATACTGTCATTTATGTCCTAGAATTATTATTATTATTATTATTATTATTATTATTAGTAGTAGTAGTAGTAGTAGTAGTAGTAGTAGTAGTAGTAGTAGTAGTAGTAGTAATGTTGTTGTTGTTGTTGTTGTTGTTGTTATTATTATCATCATTATTTTGTAGCAGTGAGTAGATTTCAGATTTTTTTGTTTTATTTTGAAAAAAATAACATTGTGTGAATGGAAGTTGTTTTTCTTTAATCAGCTATACATCAGTTATATATTATTGCATTATTGTAGTGCTTCAAATAAATATTTCTGGATCATAATAATAATAATACGTGCATCCTCCTTTGTTTCACTGTCATTGAAGAGAGGAGAAAAACAGAGAGGAGAGATTCAGAGTTCATTTCTGAATGCCCAGATACAGTATACACGCCCCCACACATACACACACATACACACACACACACACACACACACACATACACATACATAAACAGAGGGCTTAGGGCCAGGTTGGTTCACTCTGGTCTATACACGCTATCTATGTTAAACAGATTTACTACTGTTAGGCTCGTTTTTCATTTGTTCACTCAATCTCTCCATCCCTCTTAATCCATTCTCTCTCTCTCTCTCTCTGTGTGAGCTGTGTTTAGTTTTTATGACTGCACGAGGAGAATGATAATGCCACAGGTTTGTCCTCACAGACGACAGACAGTTCAAGGCTGTGGTAAATACAAGCTCAGAGCTCTGCAGGACTGTGGCTGAGCTGTAAATACAATCATTACATATTAACAGCAGCTATTCAGCATGGAGTCACATATCTGGCCACCAGACAGAATTCACTCCCAGTTCAGTGTTTTTTAGCTCTTTAATGCTCCACTATGTTCACCTGCCACTTTCTTTATCTGCAGGGTTAATATATGAACATTGATGAATGCAGTCATCATCAATTCCAGTTTTCAAGGCTGAGCTTTAAAGCAGAAGACATTATTGTAATATATTTTATTGTAATTTCAATGTCACAACAATGAAGGTACATCTCAGCATAACATGCCTCTCAGCACAAGAGAAGTGTGGAGCGCAGATGTCCACCTGATGTCTCTAGGGGCATATAGGGCTGTGTGTCCAGTGTATATGCTTGTATGAGTAATGGACGAGGAGACAGAATGCAGGTTACATCATCAAGGTGCAAATCTGGACAGGAACAATTCCAAAACTTCAGCAATGTAAAATGTCACCAGAAGAATTAAACAGCACCAACATGATATATGTATGATATCCTCAACAGCCAACAGTCAGTGGAGGTACAAAGCAGAGCAGTGAATCACCACAACCTGAGAGGTCCTTAAGCGGACAGTCATAAATGTGCACAAAGAATATTAGCCTGATGGGTCCAGTTGAATGTGAGATTAGCATACGCTTCATCCCATTCAGGCTCATGCCTGATGGAGATAATGAGTACAGTTGCTAGTGAGAGGACGGATTGTGTAACAGGACAGCATCAGAAAGTGATGACTGAATGGCTAAAATGTGCCGGAATCACATGTGTAGGTATGGATGCTCAGGATAATGTCAGTGAAGCAGGCAGTGAGTCAGTGTACAGTGAGTTATATTCCCAGCTCCAGAGGTTTGTGCATCAGTGAACACTGGCACGCTGATGAGTCTTCAACATGATTCCTAAGGAGCAATGATAATAAGTTGTTTGTTCTCTTAAGAGCTGGACAAACTATGGTGTGAAAGGTTATGACAAAGAATAAGGGTGTATATAGTTATATAATGTATAATATATGCAGCTGTAAACACACATTTGTAAAGTCAGGCTGTTAGACTGCTCCTCAAGGGGAGTGTTGTCATCTTAAGTGGAGAGGAGACACAGTTCACATTTCATGAAATAGAAAATTGCGTGTTTGACTCATGTAGGCCAAAAGCATCCGCAGCAGTATTACTGTCACACCTAAATCAAACGCACCCATGTTTAATTTCATTAGCTGCATCTGTGTTCACCATGCAACGACTCTTGGTCCCTCGCAAGTGCAGCGAAGTGGAAGAGCCGTGATGTCACTTCCAGTCATTGAGCATGGTGAGCAGAGATGTTCAGTGCTTTTTACAGTGCATTCTGGGAATTTTTTCTGGAGCTGATCTTTCAGAGAAATGGAGTGATGGAGTGATACTAGGTATGTCCAGGGACCAGTTTAAGACACCCCATGCTTTATTGTCATGGAATATTTAAATCATTGAAAAATCAAAGCAAACAAATGGCACTAAGTCCTAAAAGTGTTTCCTGCTTCACACACAGGAAGCTGGGACCATGTATGATAACATGTCTGAGCTATCACCATCCTGCTCCCTGCTTGAGACAGCTTTACCTCCTCTTAGGTCAGAGAACGATATAAGATAACCCTCACTGAGCAGGCAAAAGCAGCTGGCTGGACAATAAGATTGCAAGTACACTCCTGTTCATTGAACCACTTTTAACCCTTTATCAGCTGAGGGACCATATATGGTCACTTCCACAGGCTTTAAAAATGGTGTCCCACGTCTCTCAGTGAAGGAGCAGGATCACGTGACTTCCTCTAGCCAATTAGCTATAGTCAGGCTACATCACAGATAGCGTTGCTATGGCCTCTAATTCCATCCTAACCCTAACATCTTTTGCACTGTATTACATGTGTGAAATAAGTGTTTTTTAATTTCGAAACAAATGTTCCACATATTTTGGGGATTTTTTTTACACTGAGTGACCGTATACGGTAACATCTTTGATTTGCAGCCTAAAACTGAAAAAATTAAAAATATCTTATCCACCAATAACACTCCACTATAATATGGTGCGGTGATGGTTATGGTTTGTAAAATAGAAGAGATGGTGAGTCTCTGTGGGGAAATCAGGTCCTGTCTGGACAAAGAGTGTGTTTGTGATTTGAATATGTAGTATCTTTGCCAGAAGTAGTGAAGGTGTATATTGGTGGTAGACTGCAGCTACCTACAAATGCGGTGGAAGGTGTGTGTGAGCAGAAATAAGATTTCAGTAGTCCAAGGCTGTGTCTCAGTTCAGGGGCTGCATCCTTTGAAGGATGGACTTCTTCTGAGGGTCCTTCAAAAGCTGCATCAACTGTTGTTGAATGAGACGGTCTTTCCTCCTAAGTTTTTCCTGGTTGCGTCACCAGATGCGCACCTTAACGTGGCCATTGAGAAAACGTAATAAAATATAAGTAATTAGTAAAAGTATAGGTAGTAATAAGTAAAAGTAATTAAATATTTTTTTAAAACAATACTTTCATTTAAATGTGAATTCCTCGCCGCTTGGTGTTGCCATTGTTGTATGTTTCCCGGCACTGAACAGCGGTGCGCAAAAGATCTTGGCATATGTGAGGCTGTGAAGGATAGTTGCGGTGCATCCTCGAAAAAGAGGGAAAAGAAGGCCGCATTCGAAGGAGCCTTCGAATTGGGGCAGCCTTCGTGCAGCATTGTGACATAATCGGCCTTCAAATGCGTCCTTCGAAGGATGCAGCCCCTGAATTGAGACACAGCCCTAGTGTGTGTATTCATGTACAATTATGGTTCCACCTCTGCTGGGCACCAACAGTCACCGCATCTAAAGAAACAGCTGCTTGAGATAATTTTCACGCCTCTGCCTCATCAGGGCACACCTTGATTGAACACGCTGTCCTCAGGATGAAAATATGTTAGAGCAAGCACCATGGATGATTGGTTATGAGAGATGATGAGTGTCGCTTTATCTTTATTCACCTGCAGCAACCTACTCCTGGAAACTGTTTGTCCTGTTAGGCACAGACAGCATGTGCAGAGGTATCTGCTTCTCTGCACATGGATCTAACACAGGAGTGAAAGTACAGAATAATAATTATGACAGTTATCGTTCAGATGTAAAAAATAATAATCATCATCATCTGTGATGAGCATTTCCATATCATGCTTATCATGTACGTTTGTTATGTGTCTGGTTCCATTCTTATAAGTTCCTCTGCATCTGCAGGACTACCGTGTGAACATCTTCCTCCGTCAGCAGTGGAACGATCCCAGGCTCGCCTATGCTGAATACCCAGATGACTCTCTGGACCTGGACCCCTCCATGTTAGACTCCATATGGAAACCAGATCTCTTCTTTGCGAATGAGAAGGGGGCCCATTTTCACGAAGTCACCACAGACAACAAACTGCTCAGGATTTTTAAGAATGGGAATGTTTTGTACTCTATAAGGTTAGTGTGGGGGTGTCCAAGAATGTTAATAAAAGGTCTTATAATGTCTTATATCTGTATTTTATTCTTAAAATGTTTGTTATGATATTTCATTTCTCACTTGTTCCCTCCACTTTCTTCTCTTTCAGACTAACATTAACTCTCTCATGTCCCATGGATCTAAAAAACTTCCCTATGGATGTTCAGACCTGTATCATGCAGCTGGAGAGCTGTAAGTATGAATACGTACACACACACACACACACACACACACACACACACACACACACACACACACACAAATAAACAGTTTTGGTCTCTATAGCTAATTTCCCCGTTCATGACAACTGTACTGAGGGTGAATTTATATACAGCTCACCAGTTCAAATCATATTAAGGCTTAAAGTTAACATAATTAGTAACAAGTTTGCTTTGATTGACAGGTAGGTCCCATTACAGATGGCTTATTAGAGTCATTCAGGCCTCCACAGGTGCCGATGAGCCACATCTTTGCTGGCATTTAAATTAGCTGGGAGGTGGAAGAGGTCATACAGCTAACAAGGCAAGGGCCAGCACTGCACATTTTCAGCTTTGAAACAGCACGTCAGAAACCTGTGGATGACATCACTGTCCCTTTTTTTTTTGTAATATTGGATTTTGTCAATGAAAATAATACAGTGTACTTGTGTTAAACCTTTGACAGCTGAACCCGGCGTTCTGTTTCTCCTGCAGTTATGTATGCAGCTACACGCTTCTATCAGTAGTTTTGCTGAACTTCTTCTCTAGTTTATTATTCATCATATAATTCATCAGAATCTGGAGCTTTCAGATGACAGTCTGTAGGAGGCTTATGGCAGTAGGACCTGTGAGCAGCACATTCTTGCGTCAGTGTCTTTAAAAATCAACAATGTGCGGCTGACATTGTTGATTAATAAGTTAACATCACTCAGCCCACGTTCTCCCATCTTCTCCTCTTGCCTCAGTTTATTAATCATTGTATTTGCGAATGTTTCTCCTGTTCGTGCCATCTGTATATTCCATACCTCGGTGATGTGACTACTGGGGTCTGTCTCTTTACCCACAGGGACACCACTCAGTGTTTAGCATGCTGCTTAGATTCATGCACAGAGCACACCACCACCTGTGAACAAAGAGCTATAGGGACCTATATATCCAGCTCTATCCTATCCTATCCTTGGGCATATATATATATATATATATATATATATATGTGTGTGTGTGTGTGTGTGTGTGTGTGTGTGTGTGTGTGTGTGTGTGTGTGTGTGTGTGTATTTATTTATGTAATAACATAGACACATGACTGTATCTTTTTAATCAAACCCAAAGTCGTGTATAATAATGTTGATAGCGTTATGATGACTAATTCATCCTTTGTCCAATCAGGAGCTTAGCCTGGCCCCGGGGGACAGCTAACACTTGGGCAGATAATTTGTCTTCATTGGTGGTTCTGTTCTGCTCCAGCCCACTGGCCAGAGGCGTTACCATGCATAGCTCTGTTTTTTATATTTTTGTATATATTTATAGATTATTTTCTTTGCTGTGTTGCTGTTGTCTCTGATCTCACGCAGTAGAGAATGTGTAAAGACATGCTTACACAGACAAAGAGAGTAAGAGAGGATGAGAGAGATCTGCCTTGATCAAACTCCATCTTCAATTTGGGCGTTAACATTTTTTGTTTAAGTGTTTTGAGTAGTTTCAGTTGATGTCACCAGCAGAATGTGACTGTCAGAGGCACTGTTACCTCAGGACATTTTAAATCATCCAGCTGATCACAGAAGTTTCTTTGTCAGATTCTGTCTGACAAAACCTGTTTCCTCACCACAAACCAACTGACTGAAGAAAGAATTCAGGAAGATCAAGGCAAGAGAGCCTCAGGTCCAGGTGGCATCAGTTCAAGGTTTTTCTGGGAAGAGCGCCATATGTTGTGAGGTACCAAAGATCCACAACCCTAAGTACTTTAAATAGCTGCAGGTCAGTGGCACTGACATGACACTTGATGATGACACTGGAAAGTCTGGTCCTGGTCCATCTCCAACCGCTGGAGTGCCCATCAGTGGACCTGCTACTGTTCACCCATCAACCTGCCATTGAGGTGGTGACTGCCTCCTAAGTAGATCCCTCTCTCACCTGGAAAAGGCTGTGAGCACTTTAAGGATCATGCTTTTTTATTTCTCCAGTACCTTCACTATCATACTGCATATGCTCCAGAAGTTTGAGTGCATAGTGTTAGATCCCCGCCTCATAGCATGGGTCCTGGACTACTACAGAGTCCAACATGGACTGTCTGTAGCATGGAAGTTCCACAGGCTGCCTTTGTCTTCATCGTCTACTCTGCATGGGCAGCTATGGCTTGGAGGTAGAGCGGGTTGGGTCGTCCACCAATCAAAAGATCGGCAGTTCGATCCCCAGATCGATCCCCCAGTCCTCCAGTCTGCATGTTGAAGTGTTCTTGGACAAGATACTGAACCCCAAACTGGGTGCTGGTGATAAGAGCCACCAACACCCATCTCCTGCCCAATATACTCCCATGTTAATTTGAGAGGAGAAATTTCCAGAAGGGCAGGGAGCATCTGGTCTTTACAACTGAATAATGCCAGAGTTTTTAACATTTAGCTCTGAAACTGGGCACAGAACTAGTCGACAAGAAGCCCCATCACGGTGAAGACGGTTCAATGATTGAATATAAGGTTTGGCCAGAAATCCTTCGTGTTCAAGGGCCACTTTGAGCGTTTTCTCTCTCTCTCTCTCTCTCTCTCTCTCTCTCTCTCTCTCAGCGGTGTCAAATGTCACAGGAGCAGCTGCGGTTGATTGCGGTTCATGGTGGACGGCAGCGAAATAGACGGCCACATTGGGAACGTGATTTTAGATGTCGCATGTCATGTGTGGCGCAGCTCGTGTTGTCTGCCTGAGCTAGCCTGCAGGCATCGCTCCATTTTGTGCCAAGGTTAAGGCACACAGTTTCCTGTGCCATACAGCCACATCTCAGCTGATCATGTGGCTGTCAAATGTGTCCTCAAGGCTTATCATTTGATCCGTGACTACACAGACTGTGCTGTGAGCTCTGTTAAAATGGTGGTCAGTGCAGCAGACTGTAGCCTACAGCCTCAGCAGCTACAGTCGGCAGCTATAGTCACTAGTTACTTTACAGATTAAATGTAATGCTCCAAAATGATATAAATGATCCAATATTCCAACACCAACTCTTCCTCAGTCAGACCACTTGCTGCAAGATAAAGTAGATCAACTGAAAATCCTTCAAAACATCAGAGGACGACAATGAAGCCTCAGTTAAACATATCTGTCACTGCAAAGGTTTCTACTCCAAGACCTTTATGTTGCATAATGTGTGATTTATTGTGGGTTATTAAGTTGTCCTGTGCTTTACTTTTTTCAGTTGGTTACACCATGAACGACCTGATCTTTGAATGGCAGGAGAACGGACCGGTCCAAGTGGCTGAAGGCCTCACACTCCCACAGTTCATCCTCAAAGATGAATCAGACCTCAGATACTGCACCAAGCACTACAACACAGGTAAAACACACACGTACAAATACACACACTGCCGTCAGCGCCGCAGCACAGGTGCACACAGGGTGAAACAGTTGCCACATTTCATCACTCATGTTTGTGCTGCTGGGATCAGCAGAGACAAACATCCAGATTGATACAGTCGATTCATTAAATGGGATCTGACTGTAGACAATGGACAGACATGGATGTGATGTGTTTGACCTGGGGGTGCTGTGTCGGTGTAGGGACAGGGATTATACTGTAGATTTTGGGCCATATAATGAGCCAAAGTCAAGTCAAGACCAGGTTTTGTAGCCTCGCCCCTGGAGGGATGTTTGTTTATTTGAAGACTGGAATCGTGTTAATGCCTGCTGCTATCATGGGCAGAGAGGTGAAGCCTGTGGTTGAAGCAAACAGACCGTAACTGTGGCTCATGTTTGATTAAAAGACTTGTGATACTTTTGCCTTCTTCCAGGTAAATTTACTTGTATTGAGGTGCGGTTCCACCTGGAGCGTCAGATGGGCTACTACCTGATCCAGATGTACATCCCCTCTCTGCTCATCGTCATTCTGTCATGGGTCTCTTTCTGGATCAACATGGATGCCGCCCCAGCCCGAGTGGCTCTGGGCATCACCACTGTCCTCACAATGACAACGCAGAGCTCCGGCTCCAGGACATCACTGCCTAAGGTCTGTGTCTGTGTGTGTGCTTCCTTTTTGTGCACAGTGTCAACACATGCAGGCCTGCAGAATTTAGAGACTCTAAGTCGCCCATAGGTGTGGATGTGAGTGTGAATGGTTGTCTGTCTGTATTTGTCAGCCCTGTGATAGCCTGGCGAGCTGGTTTACCTTTGCCTCTCAGACAGTGTGCACAGGGATACACTTCAGCTCCCTGCACAGGGGAGGCCAGTGTAGACATTAGAAAACATGCTGGAGTCATGCTTCTTTATCACAGGCTACATAACTGAGCTGAAGACACTGCACTGCACTAGCCTTTTTAAAATATAAGTTATGACACTACATGTGTTAGCTAGGCATGTCATGTATTAATAAGTTATTACTACTACTACTGCATTGTAATGTGTTATTTGAGAGGTGAATGGTGAAACATGGATGAAGCAGCTGTCAGTGTTCAGTGTGGGACACAAAAATCATGTTGTTTTTTGTCACTTACTCATTCATTCATTCATTTATGTATTTATTTATTTCACCGCATTTGAGTATTTGCCTCCAGTGTTCCCATCACGCTTTAGGTGATGTAAACAGGAAGTCTGACGTGGAGTCATTTGGCTGTGCTGTACACCTGAGCCTCATTTTTCTGTTCTCTATGAGGACTCACGCTGCGTTAGCTGCAAGCAGATGACAGATTGTGTCTATGGTTCAAAGAGTTAAAGTCGCAGCACACAGTAGGAATATATACATACAGTATGCAGGACATGGACAAAGACAGTGAGTGTGTTGATTTATTCTGTCTGTGCAGACCTGAAATGTGACGTGTTTTTTTTTTTATTGGTGGACGTTTTGTGTGGTTAAGTACGTGTTGATTGCACACATTATGTATCTGCTGGAGCGTGTGTCAGAAAGAGCCCCTCAGTCTTCCTCTGGTATCTTGTATGCATGAGAAAAAATCCAACATCGGAGCACTTTGTTACGTAACCCTTATTAGCACAGTCATCTCTTTCACACGTACTGTACACATACACCTCAGCAAGACGACTGGTTGTACGTGTGTGTGTGTGTGTGTGTGTGTGTGTGTGTGTGTTTAGAGGTTTCTCATGTTCGCGGTGCTAAACAGAACTTTGCACTCCAGTATGTTACACATTTCTGAATAAGTCATTGTTTCATGAAGGAGGGAGGATATATCATTTTGACACCACAGATATCAGAGGCTCAGTCATGGATATGTGAAGGGCAGCAGCTGAAACTGTGCGTGCAGTGACTGTAGGAGGATCCCAGTTAGTTAGGGCAAACATTGCACATTAGAGTACATTAAATACATCAGAAAAGGTAAAGTTAGCTTTTGGTTAAGAAATTATTGACTTATAAAAGAGGGTCAGAAAACTCATAAAACTGTTGGATCGGGATGCTCACCTGGTACAGCTTGCACCTCTTGTATCAAAGCTAGAACTTTTGTATCAAAGCTAGAATCCTTACCATGGTGACCTGGGTTCTTCCAACCGGGGTCCTTTGCTGCGTGTCGTCCCCTCTCTGTCCATGCTCCCAGCTGTCACTGTCAATAAAGCCTTCATTAAAGACAAGAAATGTCAAACTAACATGAGCCTAAAGTTCACTAGTTTAAACAAAATCATCTATATACCATATGTGTGTGTGTGTGTGTGTCCACAGGTCTCTTATGTTAAGGCCATAGACATCTGGATGGCAGTGTGTCTTCTTTTCGTCTTCTCGGCACTGTTGGAGTACGCTGCTGTGAATTTCGTGTCAAGGCAACATAAAGAGCTGCTGAGGTTCAGACGACATCACAAGAGCAAGAGCAAGGTACAGAGAAATGGCAACCATCATCTAGTCTGATACATAGTCTGTACCCGCACACACATGCACACACACACACACACTGACTTATGAACTGAAGCAGAGATCTGTGGAATAACATTGTTCTCTGGTTTGAGGCTGCCACCTTGTGGTGACATATTGTCAGTACAGTTACTGCTACTCAGGAACAGCATTAGATAAGAAAGAGGGTTAAAAATGATGTTGGATAAAAAGTGTGACATGTAAAGTGTCAGTGCATCTGGCTGTGCATGTTTGAGATTCCTGAAGCACAACATCACATCTCACTTAGCGTATTAGTGCATGATAAAGCATGGCTTTAACTTCATCTCTGTGGTTTGACGATGCTCTAGTTCACAGTCGAGTTATTTCTCTGACAGAAGGCCATCCAAACAGAGAATGAGCCTGTTGTCTATGCATGACTAGGATCTCTGTGGGTTGGGAAAGGATCAACTCAGCATTCAGTCAACACACATGTACAAACACCTGAAAGGAAGCCGCAAATCTAAATTTTCATGCATCAACTCAAGGTTTGAAACTGCTGGAGTCGGAATAGAAAAATAAAATAAACTTCTTTTTTATTAGGATAGAATACTATGCAATAATTAGCACTGTAGTCATATAGATTGGCTGATCTGCACATTAACTGGAGATGAACTAAGCCAGTGCTGCTAGCTGCTCGATGCTAGTTAAAGTTACACAACGTTGCTAGGCAAACTAACTCCTGCAGTTTGACCACACACAGCACACACCTTCAAGGCAAATCTTCACAAGTGAATTTATATACAGCAGCAATGCACACACACACACACACACACACACAACACTGAGGATCACAGAGCAGAACTGGCTTCAGTTACTGGTATCCACCGTGCTTCTCTCATTATTTAGTTAATGTTCACACAGTTTCTCTTGAAGGTGCTGGTCTTTGGGAGCGTCCGCTTAGTCCTACAAATACTGCAGAGTGACCATCAAAGTGACACCAAAACAACACTAAAGTTACAGCTTCCTAGTTTAAAGTCAGGTCACAGACAGCCGACAACATAATTGATCCATGACTGAACCGCTAACTGCCTCTCGTCAAGAAAGCAGTGAAATATACACACATGCTGCTATCAAGAGTAATGCACTCAGCTCTTCTCTGGGGACCACTGTAGAGATTTGTGCTGGTATTTTGACATGTGACAACAGGCCAACAGATAAGTGAATTTATGTTGAGGAAACAATGACACAACTACAACATGTAGACCAGACGTCCTCCTGTTTGCTCAGCACAGGTAAATGACTGATCAGAGTTTGTAATGATCGGATGAGACTCCTCTGTTCATCTTTTAGTGTGTTACTGTAGCAGATGTACAACACACCAAGAATAAGTGAGAGTATTTTGATTAGAGAAAAGAAAGGGAGCTGTGTTTAAGCAGTGGAATGGAATGACTGTGGATGCATATAACACATAAAAAAGGATCTTTACCTGAGCTGGACTGATATTTGTGCTTTCATTTATTTGAGCCACCCAAACGAAATGTCACAGCAGCATCATGACTGAAATGTGTGACGCAGCAGGTTGACTGAATGAGCGAGTGTCCCAACCCTGTTTTTGGATGCTCTTTCTTTTCTTTTCCTTTCGGTTTATGTCTGTTGATTACTGGTGTGCATGCTGTCGACTGGTAGAACAGTGGAGGTGCAGTTGATCCAGAGGAGCTTGCTGAGTCTCTCCGTCGTGTTAACGTTGACAACGGCCTCAAACCAGCAGACCCTCTGTATGGATCTATGACCAACATCCAGACCAGCAACCACAGGGTAATCGTACAGTATGTGTGTGTGTGTGTGTGTGTGTGTGCGTGCGTGCGTGCGTGCGTGCGTGCGTGCGTGCGTGCGTGCGTGCGTGCGTGCGTGCGTGCGTGTGTGTGTGTGTGTGTGTGTGTGTGTGCATTTCTGACTTAGGCTACCTTTTGGGGACATGCAATTTAATTAGGGACCATGTTAACAATCAGGTTATGATCAGTGGCAGGATTAGGGTCTCCAGGAAATTAATGTGGGTCTATGTAATATCCCCAAAAGTAACCTCAGTCACTGCGTGTGTGTGCCTGTATGTGTGCATGTTTGCATGTATTTGTGCCTGTTTACTTGCATGATACACACGTAAGTCGTACACGTAAGTCCTCCCCCATCACTCTGCTGGTTCAGTGAGGACGCTGGACACTGGGTGATGATCATCATGATCCTCACTCCTCGTCATTATAATATTCATGTTTTCAGTTTTCAATGGACAGAGGAAGGACAGAGGAAGAAGAATCAGAAACACAGCTACACTGTTTGATACATTTCTTCCCACACACACACAGAAGAATGAGAATATATGACGCGTACCCAACAACCTGTTTCTGTTAGGAAGTGAAATTATTAAAGAATGACAAAATAATGAATTCTAAATCATCCTGTATTTGTTCCACTTGCTGTTTCATCAGTTCATCATTAAGTATAGATGAGTTCATCTTCCCAGCATGCTATCCTGTAAGAGGTTATGGCAAAATGATCATTGGTAACCAGTTATACATTTTTAATTCAAATTCAATTTAAAGTCATCTGGGTGCATGCCACACGTTTGATGCCAATCTGTACAATAAATGAACATCAGAACATCTTGGTTTGTATTCACAGACATATTTACAGGTCCATACATGGAGAGTTAGAACAAAGTGGGATAGATTATCCTGCAGGTGGTGACAGAATACTGACCGAAAGGATGGAGGTCAGCAGGCCGCATTGAACCTGTATGTGTGACTCCTCCTCACAGATGAAGGCGTTTCCTTCCTGGATTTTTAATTCTGTTTAACAAACGTACAGTAAACCTCTTCCTTACATACTGAGTCATCTCGTGCCTCCTCAGATTTATCTCAGGACCTCCGGCACAGACAGGCCTGGAAATGACATGTTACTGGGGGAACCACACTTGGGTGGTGTCTGAGGGGGCCCGTGTACATCCTTGTTGTGTTTTTCATGTTCGTGACATGTTTCATACATGTGTAAACAACAGTGGATTAGAAAGTCACTGAGAGGTAAAGAGTGAGGACAAATATAAATATTATATAATATACAGAAAAATGTCATCACTTAAACAAAAATATTAAAACATATTCTCTATGTATATACAGATACTTAAATACATGTAATTGATTATTATATTATGTTTTTATACTTACACATAATCTTTTTTTTTCACAGGTTTTGTAACATGACTATAATCAGTCAGTTTATTTGCATTGAATTTAAACACAGTCAGTAAAATGCTGTTAAATACATTCAGACACAACCCATTCAAAAACTCAACAACTGCATCAAAGTCCTGCTCACCCAGGAATACACATATCTAAAGCTTCATTTTCACATGAAGACATTCTGAGCTGAGGGTCACGTGATGCTGTGTAATACTTGAGTGTGATCAAAGAAATGACTGACGACATGTAAGAATGTTCCACGTTAACTAACATCCAACCAGAATGTGAATCAAAGAGGACATAAAGCAGTGTGTCTGACAGAGAGACACCCAGGAACTCTGAACGTGCTGCTCTGTTCATCTCATTCTTCAAGCACAATAAATTCTATTCATTCCATAAAGACACTTTCAAAATAAAACCGTTCTAAGCAGTTTCCTCCAATAAAAACACTGAATAGTTTCAAAATCTGAGTGGGAGCTGTTCCCTCTGTTTAATACTTCAGCTCAGGAAATGTTCCATAACGGGCAGTGATGACCTGATGCAGTGCCTTTCTCGTGGACATGCTATCTGTGAAGAATATAATGAATGTGACCCCCTTCCTCGTCCCCCTCCTTCTCCTTGCCTCCCCAACAGGAAGGGGAAGTACATGAGAGCAGACTGACCTCCACCGCCGCCGTGACCTCCACTCCCAGCAACAGCAAGGACTCGAAGGCCAGCGCCAACAATGCTGTCGCTGTGCTGAATGCCACAGCAAACACTACCCAGAATCCACCTGGGGTGGCAACAGGTGGAGGGGGTAAAAGTACGGAAGAGATGAGGAAAATATTTATCGACAGAGCGAAAAAGATTGACACTGTGTCGAGGGCCGGTTTCCCTCTCGCCTTTCTCTTCTTCAACATATTTTACTGGGTTCTTTATAAGATACTCCGACATGAAGATGTACATAAGCAGTAGAGAGAGAGAGAAAGATTATACATGTACAGTATGTGCGTGGGCACACACACACACACACACACACACACACACATATCCTTCTACTGCCTTTCAGACATAAGGACACTTCACTGACTACCTTTAATTCCCCGTCCTGTCACCTGACCTGAAGTGTTCAGGATTTCTCTTCTGATTCTGACGACAAACCACGTACAGAAGGGTTAGGGTTAGGGAAGGGTTACCTGACTCTGTTACACAATGAAGAATGACCTGTAGATGATCTGTACAGCTTTCTACGAATCACTGAGATAGGGAAACCACAGTGTTGTGTAGACGGCTGACATTATTATTACTATTTTTCAGTTTCAGTATTATTCATTCATAACTAGAGCAGAGGTCATCAGCTGACTGCATGTGTTACGTTGACCGGACTGTGCATGCAACACAAAGTTTGGTGACGCTCAAGTTAACCCGGCTCTCATCATTATTTAGCTAACTAGTATATCAGTCAGTTGACAGTGATGAAACCAGTAAACTGAGGTCCGTACATGGCGGGTGGAACCACCTCAAGTCATCGAGCCACAGGTGAGACACCCCAACTGAAATGTCGATCTCCCGGTAAAGAAGCAGAGCTGAGACCAGCTCTAGTTCAAACCTCTGTATTCTCTGTATGTGTAACACAGCAGAAGAGTTTAGTGGGCTCATACACACTCTCAAAGTGTAATCATCAATCGAAACACAGGTCAAGTGTCTTAAGAGCTGCAGCTGGTTAGTTTCCCCTCTGTTAAAAGACTACATGTGTTGTGGACACGCCTGCCGTGGACAGACCTCCCAGAGTGCTTCAGTAAAACATACGGCCCAAACAAACCATGTGCTGCACCTACAAGGTGTGACAAACAGGGGAGAGGAGTACTGACGTCACTCATGTAAGGGACACTGAGTCATGAAGGCCAGTTACTATGAGAGTTACTTACTGGAAGACACACTGGCCTGTACCATGACATTAGCAAGTGTGTAAAGTGTGATCACATCAGAGCTATTAATGCTTAACCAACCCATGTGTCAACACAACGCCCATGACACGCGGCACCGTCATTTCTGAGATGATTATGAGTGTGTGACACAAGGTTCACTCAGCATGAGAGATGAGAGTTTGAATGTGACTGATCAATCACCATGCTCACTTTTCTGACGCTAGTCAGGAAAATCAATCAATGAGGTCAACTTTTTTTTTAAAATGATGTGTCGTATCCCTTTAAAAGCACAAAGATGTACTGAAGATGCCATTTCAATTCACAGCAGGTTGTGTGTGTAGTTCAGTTCCTCGTGCTGTGCTCTCCTGAAGCTCTCCTGAAACTGTTACTGTGAGACATCCGCCCTGACCTGGGGCTTTTCAATCCTTTAAACACTGTGACACCGACAGAAAACACACAGTCCTCTCCTCCGCTCACACACACTGGACAGATGAAGAGCTCCAGATGTGGGAAAACAGCAAGTACAGAAGAATTTCATTTCAAAAAATAGACCATGATCAAAGACTGCAATCATGCTTTGATCAATCAGTGCTGCTGTAATGATGAACAGACTGAAGACGGAGAGGACAACTCACACACACACACGCACACACACACAAATTACACAGTTTCACCTACTTGTGTCTTACAGCTCAGCTGCCAATGTGTTTTTGTCCCCCACCCTCCACCTACACAGTCCACTGTATTTTACGCTGACTCCTCATTGACACTGTGACTCGTGCTATATTTCCTGTGATACTTCACCATCACACACACTCACTCTTTCATCCTGAAATGAAGATTCAACACTTTTATATCCAAAGCACAGAGAGCAATTCATTTCAAAACCACTTTGTGTTTTTGGCCACAAAACTCTGATGAGCCACTGTGGCGTTCAGGCTCTTAACTCTACACCTTAATGTTGTTTTGTGTGGAAGTCTCTTCAAACAACCTGAGACGATCAGAGAGAAGTACAGCTCATTGTTTGTGTGTTTCTGAGCAGCCCGTATCCTGCAAATTACATTCATATGCAGCTATTTTGCATTAGCAATTTACATTTTGGAGTGAACCCAGAGCTGGAGGAAACAAAGAAGGCATTATGTTTCACATGCAGTGTTTTTGTGGAAAGTGAGGGATGGTGTCTGCCAAACATTTCTGAAAGCATGCTGTAGTCTTTATTGGGGGGTTTTAACAGTGTAGCTGTGAAGGCACCCATTGTGTTTGTTGCTATTCCTATTATAACTGTGGGCCTAGCAGTTTCCACTGCAGTTGAAGTCTATGGCAGCCATGGTGAAAAGTTTTGAAACTTGGCACACGTATTCAGGACAGTCCCATTGTCAACCTCAAGAATTTTCATGCCCGTACAGTAAACTCCAGAGCACTACCAACATGTCAAAGTCTGAAGTGCATTCAGCTTAATAAATTTGGACCCATTGGTCCAAATTTCACAAATGAGGTACCGTTGGAATCTTGACACATACTATCTTCAGACCAAGCCGCACAAAAGTTATGATGTGGATTTTTAAATGTCACTTCCGTTTGCCCGTAGCAGCCAATCAAACTCAACGGCAACGACGCCAAACAGGAAGTGAGGCCATATCTCGGCAACAGTCTGATGCTCTGACTTCAAACTTTTAACACAGACTCATGACCACTTCTTTGAGAGGCCCAAGAATTTTGGCGACCTTCGACCTTTGGGGGGCACTATAAGTATATTCATATTGCTTTGGACTTTAACCTTGATTCCAGTGTTGACTGATACTCTCAGACATACCAGTACATTTGCTAAAGGACTGTGTCATACATGTATACAAATCTTTTAATTAGTTTAATTTAGTCAAAAACAAGTTTATGATTTCCAGTTTACATGAAACTTGGTGGATATGGTCTTCACCGTTTGCCACCAAAAAGGAAGTAAGCCAATATCTCTGCCATGCATTGATGTATATCGATATGAAATTAACCTGCAGCTCTCCTGAGCTTCACGTCTGTCACAGTGATGGTCTCTGTTTCAGTCCTCTGCAAGTCCATTTACATTCCACTGGGAAAGTTATTGCTGTTTCCAAATTATCACACCCAAAATAATCTAAGATACTGAGCGCGCACAACGTCTGGGCTTAAATTTGCAGAAACACGGCTACTGTGTGTCCATTTCCTGCTGTGTGACAGCAGAAATGCACAGTCATGAGTTGTTTCTCTTTACAGTTTGAGTGGACCCTGACCCAGGATCTGTGTGAGCCTCATGGCTGCTTTGTGCTCTGCATGCAGCCGGCTGCACAGGAGCTTCCGTGTCCTCACAAACCTGTATCCTCCAATACAACCGACCAGTGTTTCCAGTTAGTGGTGATGGTCTAAGACTAAACTCATTCAGGGTGCGTTCTAAATGGACACGCACAGTTCACTGGTCTTTTTGCATGTTTTACATTTCACATCCTCTTAGGCCACAGCGGATGTTTTCAGAAGTGAAGTTGCATTTACATCTTTGCAAGATAACACACATCGGTCTTTGTGGCCGATGTGTGTTATCTTGTGTGTGTGATCTTGTGTGTGTTATCCTGCGTATGCTATCTTGTGATCTTGCAGCATAGCAGACACAATGTTTACTGTGACGGCTCATCCAAAACACACAAGTTTGATTTTTCTTGTACGGCATTCTTTTGAGAAATTGTTGACATTTCTGTAAATCATCACAGATTTCTCCTGAACGGACTAAAACGTACAGGAGTTACCTGTGAGAGTGAGTAACAGGCCAGCTTATTGAAAGGCTGCAGTGTAGTTCAGCTTCCAGTGTTTCCTGGAAGGATGTTAACATGTTAACATGAGGCCTTGCTGTGCACTCGTCGTGTGTTATATTTACACCACTCCCCAGAAATATTAGCATGCCTCTAATGAAAACAATTCCTTGTTGTTCCCATTTCTTCAGAACATTTCTGCTGTTACCAAGGACTGCATCGAAAACTGCAGGGAGATGTTTCACATTTAACAGCTTTTCATTGATTTTTACATAGTAAATATAGCAGCCATTCATTTGACTTGAAATATACAGATGTGTCCATATTTTATATTACACATTAGTATACATGTGTACTATATACAGGACGGTACTTTTCCCAGTTAGTCAGACTAATTCATATTCAGTCAATCAAGCAGATTCTGTATGCTTTTTTTCTTTTTCACTGTACTTTATTTTCAAAAGTCTGGACTTCATTACTGCAACAGCAATGCAAATATCTCATCTAAAGCAGCAGGTGTAAGCTTTCTATGTGTGAAACGACTGCAGATCAGTGGCTGATGATGGTTTGTTGTTAATGCACTAAAAATGAAGTATGAGAGTTCAGTATCGCTGCAGTGAGGCACAGTTCTTACACCCTGTAACCCTCCTGTAAAGCTCCTGTAAAGCTCCTGTGGTTCACTAAGGCAGGCTCCTGGTTTCGTTGCACCTGTTTCCGATGAAAAACCCTAAACCCCCAATCAGTCTGACCAGTGCGACACATGCAGCAGTTTATGTGCTGCAGGCAGAGTGGCTGCAACTGGGACCCTCTGTCAGTGTGTTGGGCAGAGACCAGCCGTCAGGACTGGCACAGAACACCACCTCAAACATACACCTGTGTTCAAGAGGAACCTGCGATGTTATAAATGGTGCCATTTGCTATACATTCCCTAAGTAAAGGTAAAGGCCTCGTGGTATTTGCTATACTAGATATACATTTCTATGGTTGGTCAAAGATGAGTACTTTTATACAAAAAGAAAAGTTTTAAAAGATTTTAAAACTTGAATTATTATTGTATCAGTCATAACACTGTGTGCTGACATTGTGCTTTTTGTCCCGAGGTCCATGTGTTCTTTTTTGTTGCTGTTGAAGGAAAATGGCATGAGCCAGAAGAGTCACAGTGTTACACAGAACATGCCTTCAGTGCTGCTTTGACACGGAGATTTCATTCTGGCGATGACGCCATGCGCTGATATTCACTGGATTTCCACTGCTGTTTGCCCCACAAAGTTTTAATATGCTGTATGTAGAAGATATATAAAAACATTTCACAATGTCTAATCTGAGCCATGAATTTGTTGTCTGCTTTGTATTTATATTTGCATTGTGCTTCAAACGTGGTCAAAATGAGTTATGGAGAATATTTTGTTCAGTTGTTTCCATATTAAGTCTCACTGCAGTGTCATGGGAAGCCTGGCTGAAGCCAGCTGAACTATTTCTGTAACCAAAATGTCACGTCACACACACCCCTGTTGTTGGAAGTCCTCTGAGTCACATATCTGTCAAAACACAACACGACAAAGCTAATTATATACTGTATGTTGACATAATGTTCATGAAAACAGAGGCAAACCCCTCGTGTGTTTGTTGAGTACAGAGTTGAGAGCACACACACTTTTTGTAAAATAAAATATGCATATTTTACATTGTTCAAATTAAATTCTATTGGATTACAATACACCTGGTAGCCACTTCTTAATGTCGACTGTCTGTCCTCGTCCTGTCTCTCAGTCACACATTCAGAGATTCGTTGGATGCAGCCGACTGACTGGACGTGACTCAACACCATACAACCAAGAGCCAAAGTTTATCATTACTGTCCATACCATATCTCCATTAGAGTTTACAGTTAGTTAATGATTTGCTGCTGCTGTGATCCTACATGACGTCAACTGCATATAGCATTACTGTCATTATTGCTACCATATCTCCATTACAGTTTATAGATAGTTAATGATTTACTGCTGTTGTGCATCTGTGTCTCTCTATCTCTATCACAGGTTCCACTGCTACTGTAATCATTCTACCATTTATTGTAATTCATTGTAATTGTACAATATGTTTGTGTTGATTGTTCTGTACATGTGACATCCATTACACGTCTGTCCGTCCTGGGAGAGGGATCCCTCCTCTGTGGCTCTTCCTGAGCTTTCTTCCACATTTTTTCCCTGTTAAAGGGTTTTTGTGGGCAAGTTTTTCCTCACTGGAACCGAGGGTCTAAGGACAGAGGGTGTCACTCCCTGTACAGACTGTAAAGCCCTCTGAGGCTAAGTGTGTTTGTGACTTTGGGCTACAAATAAATTTGATTTGATTTGAAGATGTGAGGAATGATGAAACTTTGGGTTTATCCCATACAGACAGCATAAATATTAATATTGTCTCTGACATCATCAACACTGTTGTCAAGCTCAGTGTGGTGGCTCTGGCTGCCTCCTCTTCCATCTGGTGATGGTCAAAGACGTGGATCATTGGTGGAGTTCAGGTGGGCCCAAGAAGCCTGTGATGGCATCCCCCTGTCAATCAAAGTGGCCAACTTCAAGCCTTAATATAATTTCAGCAGGTGAGTTTGCTATAGAGACCAAAACTGTTTTTTGTACCAGGCTGTAAACATGTTTATTTCTGCTGTGAACGTTGGACATTTGAACTGGACTTATGGAGACTGACTCACTTCTGGAGCCAGCCTCAAGTGGCTGTTTGAGGGACTGCAGTTTTTAGCACTTCAGTGTTGGCTTCACTTCACAGCCATGTGGGTTGCCATTTGGTTTATGCTCATTAACTAAACTGGAAAGAGGTTAGCAAGTCCAGCTAACTGGCTTAATGCTACAGCAGTGACTTCCAAGGCCAATGTGCCCACATTTGAACTATGTTCAGCTTGTTTGTGGGGTTACAGCAACCACTTACTGATCATGCTTTTTGTCATGTTGTGTCCCTCTGCCTTGGTGAGAACACTTCTACTTGCCGTTGGGCAGTGTGGTGAGGATATGGTTGCTGGTTTTGGCGTGGATCTGTCATGGTTTGGCTGCCTGGTTTTTCTCTGTGCTTCCTCCTCCCTTCTTTTTGTTTTTTGTCACTCTGGCACTGTGGCAGAGGGCGTTGGCTGGCTGTGCTGGTATCAGAAACAATGCACACCTGTCTTTCATGCAGCAGTCAGTTCTGCCATAAAGCCTGGTCAAGACAGCACTCCAGTGTCTGATTACCCAGTTCCCTGTTGCAGCGTTCCAGTGTTACTCTTCTCTGATGACTGCAACCTCTGCACCACTTTTCTGGTGCTTTGTGGTGTTGTTTGTCATTCAGTTTTCCCCTGTGTGCACTTCTTGAGTATGTCACTCTTTTGTTCTGCCAGCTGTCTCCAGTGAATCCTCTGATCTGCTGATCACCTGACTCTTTCTGTTCATTCTTTCTGCCTCTTTCTCAGCATTTTACAACATATGAGGATCTTCATCGTGTCTTCATCGTACACCTAATTCGCTGCATTAGGTGTAAGATAAATATTTCTCTGGTAAACATTTCTCTGGTATTTTTATGCGAGCTGTCAAGTCAGCCAGCTGCTCCCACATTGTCCACTGGATCCATTTCTTTTCTCTCACTTGTTTCCATCATGATCCAGGTTTGTTTTCAAAAAGCTGGAATGCTGTGGTAAAAAAGCTGAATCACATTCAGTTTATACAGCAGAATGACGAGATATTTAAAACTGCTAAATTTGATTTTTTTTTTTTTTCACTTCTTTCATTGGTTCATTGGTTACAGGTTATAGTATAACTCACAAGAACAGATGGAGTGAGGTTCAAAGTCCAAATAGTCCAACACTCTAAATGTTTGTCAGCACACAGTTTGAATGGATTTAATATCATGACAGGATTCAGGGAACTCTCTGCATGTCAGGGGTAAGGTCACCCCTCAGGCAGCACTGCAATAAAACACACGACTGTATAAAGGACATTACTGAGGAACACTTCAGAAAACAGTTGTCACTAAACAGAGATTCATCTCTGTGTCTACAAATGAAGTCTCGCCACACAAAGAGAAACAACATCCAGAAACCCTGCAGGCTTCTCTGGACAGAGCTGGTCTGAGCCGGACTTTCACCATGGAGGCCCTGTCCTGTGGACTAAATATACATCTTACACGGCGTCCTATTTTTTTTGGAATCAGTGTCTGTGAGCTGATTCATGAATCTTCGGCCTCTGCCCGTGTGTTCTTTCATTTACGAGCTAGCATTGGTGGAATGTGACTGTACAAACTGAAGGTGTCTGAAATTGTCTTGAGTATTTTCATTTCATTTCAGCTTCTACTCAACCTCAGAGGCAATATTTGAGCTCCTCTAGGTCAACACATTCATCTGACAGCTAAGACAGTTACTGTTCACATTACCTTTCATACACTTCCTCTTACTGAAGAAAAATTCTTCACTCGTTGAGAAAATTCTCAAAAATAAACTATTATTACTGTTATTATAGACCGTTATTATTCCAAGTCATCACATCCCCTCGTTTATGTATCACAATGATCACTGATGCTTTCAGCATATTATGTGCGCAGTTTTATGCTGCATCGAGACGGCGGGCACAGGAGAATGCCGCAGACGCAGATGCAGACGCAGACGCAAACGCACAACACAACTGTTAACATAAAAGGTCACAGCAGATAGCAGTCCACCATGATCCAGGTTTTGCTCGAGGTTTCTGTCTCTTAAATAAAGTTTTTGCTTGCTTGTATGTAATATTATAAAGAGTACAGTCTAGTTTGTGTTTTGATTTGGCAGAATATGAATCAAACTAAATTGAATTGAATAAACAAAGGCCATTGTTCACAAAGAGGAATCCTGCTTTGTCTGAAATCAATCAATCATCATGTCAAATATTACTATGAATGAATCTGCTGCAGCTTCTTCCATCAATCCAGACTGTGAAACAGAACATGTTGAACTTCCTCACCTGGTGCTGAAAGTCTGTCCTCTGCTGGACCTTTTTTTTTATCAAGAGAGCCACTTCAGGTCCTGAGAGATGGCAGAAATGTAAAGGGTGACATCCCCAGATGTCCGTTTAAGGACGGAGGAAGGATGTAAGATAAGATGAGGGAAGGAAGGGTGTAAAGGAAGCAGGAGGAGGGCAGTGGAGGGACGTTCCTGGATCTGAATCTGAAAAACTTTCAGGATGTATTCAGTCATATTTCTGAGGAGGAACACATCAGCACACAGGCGCTGAGTGGAAATCACTGAGGTCTATTATAACACGGATCAAACCGGTATGTTTACATGTTTGGTTAGCAGACAGCAGCTTCTGGTTTCCATTCATTTCAGTGCAGGGTGAACATCAACATGCAGAGACCTGAACCTCTGTGTAATGTATCACTGAACAGCATAGCATGTTGTGTAACAGCAATTACACAGACAAGACACAAGATAGGTGAACCTGCCTGGCAGCAGTGAAGAGAAGAACGTGAGGCTGACTTAAGCTTCTTAAAGTTTGTGTTTTACATCAAGAAAAACAGACTCTTCTACAAACATGCGTGTGTGTGTGTGTGTGTGTGTGTGTGTGTGTGTGTGTGTGTGTGTGTGTGTGTGTGTGTGTGTGTGTGTGTGTGTGTGTCTGAAGAGCTCAGGTGTACAGATGAAACTGGAGTAGGAGGAGGGAGAGAGTGTAGAAAAGGGAGGAGGAGGTGTAAAGGAAGAAGGGGGGAGGCATGAGGGCAGGTACAACAAGCTGCATAAACCTGTAATTATTATCCTACGGAGTTTACTTAACCTCTCTCTCTCTCTCTCTCTCTCTCTCTCTCTCTCTCTCTCTCGTGCAGTGTTTGTATAGACTGATAAGCTGAGGGGGAGGGAGGGAGGGAGGGAAGGAGGGAGGGAGGAAAGACAGCCAACCCAGCTAAGAGAGTGAAAACACACACACAAGGGTGAGAAAGTCTCTGGTTGTGTTGCAGGCAGAGCAGATAGGTGCATGTAGCACACAGAGAAGGACAGAAAGACACAGAAAGGAGAGAGAGGAAGAAGAAGAGCAGAATATCAGAGGAACATTAAGTGTGTGACAGTAAGAAGAAGACGGAGTGTAAGGGGCTTGCTGCTGCGCTGGGATCATGTCTCTCAATGGGAAGGTGGCTCTGGTGACTGGGGGGGCTCAGGGCATCGGGAGAGCTGTGGTCCAGTCACTACTGCAGAGCTCAGCCAAGGTCGGTACAGCTCAGTCTGCCTTCACTGCTTTAGCTTCATAACTTTGAGGTTTAAACTGGAGTTTGACCGTTGTCATGGAGACAGTTCAAATGCAGAACTAAACTTTTTCTGTCTAACACTTGACAGAGCACTGAGTCACCGTGCTTAAACCCCACAGCTGACTTGATTTTATCTCCACTGTGCAAACACAACCTGTTTTGTCCTCACTGCTCTGACCTGTCAGATTACTGTGTGCATGTCTGCTGTGCTTCTATTCATTCAACTTCAAACGCACCAAGCTGAACACATCACTGCTGCATTACATATGCTTTCTTTAGTAATCGTGTGTTGTCACTTCCACTGCTGTCTTCCTGATTTTTGTGAACATGCCAGTGTTATCAGGTCGAGTACAAGTGCACTGTAAATGTTTTAATAATGTTTGGATGATAACTGTTTTTAAACCAGTACTTAGACACTGTCACACTAAGATGCATTTCAAAGGCAAGGCTTCTGAGAAAGGCTGCTTTCTTTCACACCCTGTGAAACGATGGAGGATAAACTGGTCTTACTTTTGTTCCCTATTTGAGTCCACCGTTGACCGAGCTGTGCAAGCCACACCAGTCAAACCGCAAATGACACCATAGCATAACATGCGAGCACAGCCCTTTATCGAAAGCACGTCTTTCTGTGTGGGTGTGCATTTTAAAAAAACTAACTCACTAACAGAGTTCTGTGGTTCAGGTGGCCGTGGTTGACCTGAACAAGACCAGCGGGGAAGAGTGCAAAGCACAGCTGGACACTGAGTTTGGAGAGGGCAACTGTACCTTCATTTCTTGTGATGTGTCCAACGGAGATGCTCTGAGAGGTAACACCGCCTGCACTGCGAGAGGACCACACCACACACACTTACTGCTACATATTTACTACCTGCCGCGTGACACAATATAAGACTTTAAGCTTTTAAGCGCTCATCAGCATGTCTTTAATGGAATGTATCCAGTCTCTATGCAGCCCGCATGGTTCCACTTGCTCACTCATAACTTCCTCATGATAGATGAGGAAGTGAGTTTAGAGAGAAACTAAAATTGAGGACTGACTATACTTGGCAAAGTCTTGTTCCTAGAGAGTCGCTGTTAGTGCTCTCCGAGCTGACAGCTGGATTGGGAGCTCTGGTCACTCCGCTCTGTCTTAGCACAGGCTGCACTCGTTGTCCAAGCTAAACTAGTCCACTAAATTATTTTGATTTGCATGTACCTTCTCCTTTTCTACAGATCTGTGTGTGTGTGTGTGTGTGGGTGGGTGTGTCAGGGAGAGACTGAAGTAGCAGAGAGTTAAAGTGTGTTTTAGTGAATAAGTGCATCAGTGAGTGGTGAGAGAGAGAAACAAGGTTTCATTGTCTAACGCTGAAAAAGTCGATCCCTGCAGGCTAACGGCTGTGGAATGCTGTTTGGTGTTGCTCTTAACTGTGTGATAGTACTACTGTTGATGTGGACACACTGTGAGCCTGCATGGAGTGTGTGTGTGTGTCCGTGTGTGTGTGGGTAAGAAGAAGAGATTAATTGTGCATGCATCTGTGCAAGTACACACAGTGTGTGTAACTGTTAGCAGTGCATGTTGGCACGTGTGTTTGTGTGTGTGTGTGTGTTTGTGTGTATGCGTCTACATGCACACAGAAATGCGACTCGGCTGTTTATTGTGTGGACGTGCTGGTATGTGAGTGGCACAGATGAGTTTGTTAAGAACAGTGATGTTTGTTTCTAATTGCGGGGTGTCCGTGTGAGGAATGCGGCAGGTGATGACACATCCAGGTTTTACCACCTCAGGTTTCTCCCTTGAGCTGTTCATCCAATTACATCTGTCTGTTCAGCAACCCTGCTGCCGGCTCATTGTTCAAGAGTCCAACCAATACCTCTTCGGCCACGTTGTCTGTCAGTGCGTATTCATTCTAACACGTCTAACGTCAGTTTACAGGCAACATACACGAGGAAACAAAACATGAGGGTTTGAATTCTGCAGTGAAGGGATTCCTCCTCGCTGTGGAAAAACACGCTAAAGCTTGAACAGAGAATTTCAAGACACATGGACACAAAGCTCACATTGTAGATGTTATCCATAAACGTGCACAGCTATGTCGGTATGTGTGTGATAATGTCTGATCCTGTGGTGCCACATACATGTGTGGGTTATGCAGACATTCATCTCATCTTCATAAACCTGAACCAAAACACATGATGTCAGTGTGTGTGTGTGTGTGTGTGTGTGTGTGTGTGTGTGTGTGTGTGTGTGTGTGTGTGTGTGTGTGTGTGTGTGTGTGTGTGTGTGTGTTTAAAGGATCAGGGGTAGATGAAGGAGTGGCTCAACAGAGCAGCCTACACTGTAATTGAGTAAATGATATCTGTACATGTATTAACAGTGTGCTGTCATGATGGTAATGAGTCTCTGTCATGGCAGACACTCTTCCTCTCCCTGTGTCTCTCTTTCCACAACAAACAGCAAATTGTGTTCATCACTTTGTCACCTGATAAGACAATGTACAGTGAAAATCAACAGGGACCTCGGGCCATATATTCAATGTTTCTCTATAGCACCAAATTCATGACAAAAGTTCTCATGATGGATTTTTGTTTCTGTCAAATAGAAGCATTCAAGAGCACAGTAGAGAAGTTTGGTCGTCTGGACATTGTTATCAACAACGCCGGTATCAACAATGAGAAGAACTGGGAGAAGACCATACAAGTCAACCTGGTAAGATGATAACATGAGAACTTCCAGTCAGTTTGATTTATATTTGAGATCACATATTTGTCATTTGTGAGATTTTCAATCAGTACAACATCCACGGTCAACTTGGCTGTTGAGCATGTGGTTGAAAAGACATGCATTCACCTTTGTGTGAGACCATCAAGACCAGGCCCCCCTCAGGAACATGTTAGCTGAATGTCTCATCTGCCTTCATAATCTCTCTATGTTGGCAGGGCCTGTGACACATTATGCAGAAATGAATTGTAATCTCTATTTTGCACTTTTGTGTTAGAAGAAACTTTGTCTCCTCTGTAGACTGCTCAAAGATGCATTTTTAAGTAAGTGTGTTTGTCAGGATTAACAGTTGATAAGTAGTGGACCCATAAGTAAAGCATGTGGCACTTGTACGTATTAAATGTTCAGTCCTAAATGAAGCAGACTCAGTAGTTTAACTGGCTTTGGAAGTAGGAGGACAGGGAGCACCTGCAGGAAAGCCAAACAATTCTAAAAAAATGGAAGCACTGAAACAGTAGAAGAATAGAGAAGGGCTGTTTTTGTGTCACTCGATGATAAGGAATGCAAAGAATGATTCAAATCTCAAAGCAGACAAGCAGCCAAAACATTTTAGTTGGAATGTGATCCTGATAGAATCAGAGGTCATAACACACTGGTTGATGTGCAGGTATATGTACTTTAGCAGACTTGAACATAGTCAGATGTTGGGCTAGAGCCACCTTGGACAGTTCATAAAGTCTGCAACAGCAGATCAGATGTAGGACCCTCTGCAGGCTGGTGTATTTATATGCATGTATATGTATTATTGAAAAGGACCTCAGACACAAACATGTCAGTGTTAGCCAGCAAGTTCATTTTCAGTTGCAGTTCCCCTAAATCATCACATTCTCTTATCAGGAACCTCCACTTGTGATGACTAAGACAGGAAGTGGAGAGAGGCAGTTGTGTTGATAAGAGGTGAAAAGGTGTTGTTCACACTTACACAAGGCCCAGTCTTTCACTGTGGGTGGTTAGGGTTACTGTTTGGCCTGTTTTACTGCTGTTTGCTGTTATATCAACCATCAGAAATCAAGACTAATGTTGTGAGTGATAACATGTTATACATGTTTTTTTCTTGTCCAAAAAGTTGGGACGCTGCAGAAACCATGAATGAAAATAAATGAAACTATATGCAATGATTTTATATCTTCAACATATATTCAATTAAATACAGTACAAAAACAAAATATTCAAAGTCCAAGCTTTCCCCTTCAGGACACCACTCCAAGCCCTGAGACTCTACTACTACATTCCTGCTAAGTAGAAGCCCAGCAGGCAGCTCCACCTCTAGCTTTGGAAAAACATGTCAAGCCGCCCAGTGTACACTCATAAATCCATGACTCTGCAGGTGAAAAAGCAAAGAGTTCACTTGAATTGACACAACTGCTGCTGGCCAGAGGCACATTAGATGACGTTGCATCCAATTATCTCCACCAGATTGTGGTGGAGAAACTCCAGGTTGGGGAGTTCTAGAGTCTCTCACAGGGAGTGCATGAGTTATTGGATTATGGACGTTATAATTTATACAGTTATTTTTTTTCATCCTCGCTCAAAAGGCTACTTAGTAGACACACCTCTGTGACCTCTCAACGTCTGACCAGTGCCATCATGTCAGCTTGCCTTCATTTTTCCTGCAGCTCAGCATCACTATGCTGGTGCAAAGTGCTGGTGAGTCAGCAGTAGTTGTTTGGTATTATTCAGCAGCTCCAGAGATGTCTTCCATAGGTTTGTAGAGTTCACTGTGTTGGCTATGTACCGCTCTCTGCTGTGAAGTTCTACATTTTAACGTGCACTGGAGACTGACTTCTGGCATGTTTATTTGACACAGTGTTCACGTGAACAGGCCAAAAAATAAATAACAAAATCTAGAGAGCAGGCAAGCATGAAATTCATTCACATTCAATTCACCTTCACAAGGACTTTGTGGTGTTTGCTCAGGAATATATTTGATGCTGCTAGTTACAGTATATATAATATTACATAACAACTTGTCAGTATTTGTCACAGTCAGTAACTCCCAGCAATGAACGGGAGCATTGCTTTACTGCTTCTTGATTTCTTATGTGGCCTGAAACAATCATGTTCAAAATGAAATCATTTGCTAGAGCTGGAAAAAAAATAGATATATATTTTCATCTGGTGAATTTCATTCTGACAGCATATTTTTTATGCCTATTATGACTATTTGGTACAGAGCTGCATCGCAAGAATGCATGTCCTATATGACTGTACAGTTCAGTATAATCAGGCTTATAGTGAAATCTTTCAGACGTGCTGATCTCTGTGAGGACTGACTGCACAGATGCCCCTTAACTTATCAGCGGTTCACACATTTTTTTTCTTTCAGTTTCATTTCCTGCTGCACTCGTCTATTTAAAGATTACCACTGTGACCATATTGCTTCTGCATCTTTTCTAGACTTCTGTAATTAATGGGACCTACTTGGCACTGGAACACATGAGTAAAGAGTACGGAAAGGAAGGAGGCATCATTATCAACGTATCTTCTATGGCAGGTAATACACACACACACACATGCACATATTTATTCATTTTAAATGATCAGGAGGAAAGGGCTCTTGTTGCATGAGGTTTTGGTCTTGATGGAGCTGCAGGAGGGGAGTGTCTGAAAATGTTCAGCTACAATGTTTCCTGCTCGCCTCAGGGTCCTGGACAGGCAGCAGATTGCCCTCATCCTTGGCAGTGGCAGTAGTGTACCAGAAGGTGATGGAGTAGGGTGGAGGGACTCAGTGACGGCATTGTAGAAATGCTCTGTCACTGATTTTGGCAGGTTGAGCTTCTTTGTGTGGCAGGAAGTACATCCACTGCTGTGCTTTCTTACTGATGGGGCTGATGGACCCACTTGGGGTCCCAGGCAATGATGGTGCACAGGAAGTAAAAGCACATGGACTGCGGTGTCACTCAGGGTAATGGCGGTGGGGAGCATTGAGCATCTTTGATATCCAGGTTTGATTTTCTTCTTATATACAGGAATCAGGTGCAACATGGGCAGGGCACAATGGGCAGTGTTGATTGTAGTGCCGTCTGGCCAGGCATAAATAAGTCTGTGTTTGGCTCATGGCTGAGATTACCTGAAGCTGCAGAGAACAAGAACTAAAGAGTGTGTATTTTGCTTTCATTTTCCTGAGTCATGATCTGAGAGCATGCATTGTAGCCAAATTGCAGAGTAAAGAATGTGAGTGAATCATTAAACTTTGCTCTAATTTCATTTGTGCAGCACATGCAGGGACCCTCCTGTTGGAAGCACAGAGTACTCAGAGACACTCTGCTCTCTGAGCACCAACAGATTTATTTATTTCAAAATGTCACAGATGATGAATTTCTCAAAGTCTCTGGAAGCCAAGCTTGTGCAAAGTGTTCTTCTTCCTTGCGTGTGTGTTATGTAGGAAACACACAAGACAAAAAACAACAGTGATAGGTTTGGCACGTACACTCAAACTCAAACTATTGGAACTGGATCATTCTGCATCGTTGTCCCCGTCATGGAAAAGCTCACACTCCTCCAAAATGTTCTCGACATCTGTGTTTTGCTTACTACACACACACACACACACACACACACACACACACACACACACACACACACACGTTTTATTTTACTTTTATTACTTTTATACAGTCATCCTGATGGCCCTGTACTCTCCATGCCAGATCTGTTAAAGCTGTAAAATCTTTTTCTAAACTCAGAAAGAACTACAGAAAGTGGCCTTGAGAAGGCACGAGCCTACGACATGTATGAATCATACAACTTTTAACACCACACTAGAAGCAGGTTGTTAATAGAATTACGAGGAGCTGCTCTTGAATTAAGCGATCAGTTGACCACACATCCTGGATGAGTAGATACATCTGCTATCTCCAGAGACGCAAACCCTGCAGTGACTCTTTGTGGCTCAATTTTCTCCTCACCAAGTTACAAAAACACTGTGACCTAGAATATGTCCAGACTTAGCTCCACCCTGAATTATTTCCCACCAGTATCATTTTCCATGTTGCTGCTGAGGCCCAGGCTGGCTCTGAGCAGAGAGGGTTGAACAGGTGCAGCCCGTTCTCACTTACTGAATACAGCCATTTGGTCAGCAGCCTCGAGCTTCACGCCGGGACTCTGTGGTACAGGTGTGGCATCATTGCTGCTTAATGTTTCGATGTGCTGCTGAAATCAGACGACAAGAAAATCCATACATGGAGGAGGTTGGCGTGGATGGATGGCTCAAGCAAACACATTGATGTCTGTTTAGCATGTTACATAGCTTAACTACTAAACCTAATCAGACTGCGACCATTAAAACTCAAAGTGAGAAATACAGACAGTTTTATTTTGAAAGTCTAACCAATTGTTGTATATTTATTAGTCCTAACTTGAAAAAAAAATCAAATCAAATTTTATTTGTATAGCCCAAAGTCACAAACACACTTAGCCTCAGAGGGCTTTACAATCTGTACAGGGAGTGACACCCTCTGTCCTTAGATCCTCGGTTCCAGGGAGGAAAAACTTGCCCACAAAAAACCCTTTAACAGGGAAAAAATGTGGAAGAAAGCTCAGGAAGAGCCACAGAGGAGGGATCCCTCTCCCAGGACGGACAGACGTGCAATGGATGTCACATGTACAGAAGAATCAACACAAACATATTGTACAATTACAATGAATTACAATAGATGGTAGAATGATTACAGTAGCAGTGGAACCTGTGATAGAGATAGAGAGACACAGATGCACAGCAGCAGTAAACTGTAGTGGAGATATGGTAACACAGCAGCAGCCACGATCCATGAGAACCTGCTGGATGAGAAAGCACTTGAGCAGACCTTGCTTGATTATCGTCACTAACTTAGCCTGTGCATGTGAAAAACAGACACTAAGGTGATATTTACAGCATCCGAGTTTAAGGTGAGGAGCCACTGATCTGCTGAGCTGCTGATTTTGATGAGGTGGCAGTGAGAGCACTGGCAAATGTCCATTCAAAGTACTTTTTTCTTACTTTTTGTCATTGCCTTGAATGTGATCTGACCTTATTCTTAAAGATCATGTGAACTGTTCGCCAAGCAGGAACCCTCAGTGTGCAGTCACACTGCTCAAAGTGTTCTCGTCTCTGACAGAATGAAATAATACCGGAGAAGGAAGGTGGATTCAAAAGTCAACACTGGACAGAGAAAAGATCAAATCAGTGAAATATTCTGCCCTCAGTCTCACTGATCAGTATCTATAATGTTAACATTCAGATAAATGATGTGAAAGATACTGTTCATGGTGACCTGAGCCATGACACTGAACACAGTTTTTCAAAAGACTGTGGGCACCATCACGGAGACTATGTCCATGTTTTATACAGTCTGTGACCAAAACAAAGAGCTAGGTAGGTGTAGCGGAGAGAGGAGTGTGGTTAAAATCTCCAGAGATGGCCATGCATGCATTAGGATGGTCTGTCTGCAGTCTGGCTGTGATTGGGGTGATGACATGATCACATGCGGCATTGGCATCAGCTGATGGTGGGATGTAAACTCCCTTGGCAGATAATATGGACATGTGCTCACGACTAACAGTCCTTCTTCTTACCCACTCCACGGTCTCTGTCAGCTCATCTGAAAGTCGGGTACGGTGCCACACCCAAACCTCAAAATACCTCATATATCCTGCAAAATGAAGCACTGCAACCAAAATCAAACTTTTGCACCAGATGGCACACACTTTCATTACAGATTTCATATTACAGATCTTTATCTAATCAGCTACACACTGCTGGGCGTAATGAAAAGCACTCTCATCTTTAGTATGCTCTGCCATAATATTACAGTTTTTTCTGATGGCTTAAACACTTACATGGATTCTTATAGCACATTTTCTAAAACTATTAATATTTATCACAAAACCCTTCACAGAGTTTGCAAAACTGAAAGCACAAACATTGCTTTGCACTTAGTTTGCAATTTCGTAACACACACTTTGTATATGTGTAAATATAATTCACTGCACAGGACTCCTTTTGCAAAACTGTAAACACAGCTCCACTGCTTTACACTCAATTTCCAGATGATCTACACACTCCTATCAAAACTATACATATTTATGGCTATTTTTTACACAATTCTGCCAACTGTCAGGCCACACTTTCACATGTGAAAACTATTATTTATAATTACTTCACTTTGCAATCAGCCTGAGCACTATAAACACTCCAGGAGATATTTTCCCCGGTGCCTAGCAATGGAAGACATTGCATGTGATGTGGACGAGATTTTGTGGCCAGACCCAGTAAGAAGACAAGACTGATTTTTTTCCCTCAATGATTGTCATTTTATGTTTGTTTTTTTTTTTGTGCCTTGACCTGAAAAACACACTTTATGTTTACTTATTTGGATGTGTGTAAATAAATATCCATTCACTTTGACCCCTGTGTGTTACTGTAAAAGGTACTGAAAACCGATATGCCCTGCACACAGGATAAGCAAAAGCCAAATGAGTTTTTCATTGTTACTGTCAGTGTGCAATGGCTGCTTTGTGTGCTTACTGATATTATGAGTTGTGTGCACCGTCGGATACAAAAATAACTATTTTTAAAAGAGTGTGAACAGTTTAGCAAAAAGTGCTTATGCAACAGTACAAAAACATGCTTTTGCAAGTGATCTACTGTGTTTTGCTATTTGGGTGAAAGGTTTTGCGATTTGTGTGTAGAGTTTTGCAAAAAAAAGCCAAAAGTTTCAAAAATTGCGTCTTAGCTATCAGAAAAAACTGTAAACAATTACATAATACCTGTTTGGTCAGGTGGCACATATAGTGGCCAAAAGTGACATTTTGAATTGCAAAGTGTGTGTAAAGCAGAAAATGTGTTTAAAGTTTTGGAGATTTGAGATGAGGTTTTGCTCCCTGTGTGTCACTTTATATATTTGTGCTATCCATTTCATTTCAGTGTGTTAGCAACTGGAAAAAATGTAATGCAATTGTGATTGGTCACACTGAAATCTGAACACTTCTTTTATGTTTGTACGTGCTGATTTCAGAGTGTGTTCTTGTTGTTGAGGACGTTTCCTGCAGTCAGAGACATCTTGTTGTAGATCTAGAGCGGTTCAGCCTGCAGACAGCAGACATATGGTAGTCATTTTTCACTTATCACACTTGTGATAACATCATTGTGTGTGTGTGTGTGTGTGTGTGTGTGTATGTGTGTGTGTGTGTGTGTGTGTGTGTGTGTGTGTGTGTGTGTGTGTGTGTGTGTGCGTGCGTGTGCGTGTGCGTGTGTGTGTGTGTGTGTGTTGGTGGTGGTGGATACAGGTGTTTATGTGTATGTGTTCCATTCTCAGACTCTTGTGGATGTGGATGTGGAGTCGACCATGTGAGACTGATCAACTTTATGGTCCTGTTTGTTTTCGGTTGCATTCTTTCCACCACAGAAACGTTTAAATGTCAGAATGTTCTTTTGAACTATCAAACTTGTTCAAAAGTTTCTAAATCTTGTTCAGTCAATTCACAGTTTAGGTGGTTTAGTCATTCAGTCTTCTCCTAAGTTTAGAACAGGTGTGTATTATAGACTTATAAGACATGGACATTGTGTGGAGATGAGGCGGGCTGAACGAAGTTGAATGTTCAAACAAGCCATCTGTGACAGCACCCACCTGTTAATCAAAGCATCCACTCTATTAATCCTGCATAACTTTAAGTCTTTATATAATGTGAACAGGTGAGTTGTATAAAAATTCACCCTCATGAACGGGGAAATTAGCTATAGAGACCAAAACTATAGCTGTACCAGGCTGTAAACATGTTTATTTCTGCTGTGAAGTTGGACATTTTAACATGGGGACTTATGGAGACTGACTCACTTCTGGAGCCAGCCTCAAGTGGACGTTTGAGGAACTGCAGTTTTTTGTGCTCTGCTCTCCTTTAGTAGGATTCACTTTACACCCACAGAGGTTGCAGCTTGATGTGCATGTGTAACTGTTGGGGGATTTGGACCTGATTCTGCTATGATGATGAAAGTGCTGAGAAGCTTTATTCATAGGCCAGAGGGAGAGGAGTGTGATCTGAGGTCAAGCAAACAGACTGTTAGTCACGTATGAAGATGGATTTATGAAAGGAAAACATTTTACAAGACGTTTCCTTTGTTGTAGGAAAATATTGTAAGAACCGATTTGTCTCACTAAACCTGGATCATCTTCCCCACATCAGCCCTGTAGTACATTGTACCAGTTCATTCCCACCAGTGAATTTGAGTTTCCCTTATACTTCTATGTTACCATGACCTGATCATGCATGCTGTGTGCTGTGTGCAGCTGGGTCCTTCCCCTGTTATCCTCCCACACTCCATGGCTCTCCAATGGTTAACATGAGAAGGTCACTGTGTTTGGGAACAGCCTGATGTGTCCCTGAAAAGCACAACAAAGCCTGCATATTTAAGTCTCACAGCAAATGAGTTGCTTGAAAACTGATGAATCGATCACTCTGATTGATCTCTGCTGCTGCTAACATGATGGATCTCTTCTCTTCTCTCGTTCTTTACAATTCAGCCTTCTTGCATTCTCCTCATCAGCCCGTCTACACAGCTACCAAACATGGAGTCATCGGCTTCACTAGAGCTATGGCGGTAAGACACACACACATGCACACACACACACACGGTAAATAAGACAGTATAAAGATTATCTTTAACTTTTGTAAGGCGGGATGTAATCAGCAGCCCATTGGACGTGTTCTTGCAGGATGCATCGTCTCAGGGAGACTACGGCGTGCGTATCAACACCCTGTGCCCGGCGTTCGTGGACACGCCTCTGCTGCACTCAGTGGAACACGAGGACAACATGGGAAAGTTTGTCAAGTTCAAGGAGGATTTCAAACGCAGCATGAACAAGTTTGGAGTTTTACAGTAAGTTAACTCACACACTTTGTCAGTCAGATCGGTCCTCATACTGTGAATCCATCAGTGACATACGTGAATCTCGACTAGCTGCCTGCAGTGTTTCTCATTTAGAGTCTTGCAGATCTTTTATTGATTAAATGTGATCAAGTTTGGCACCACGCCTCCACGTTTGATCATATCCACTTACTGGAAGTGCAAAAAAGAAACAGCTGATGAAGAAGAGAATGCCTAATTCTAATTTTATGAATAAAATTGATTAATGTAAATATTTAATAACAAGGATTTAGTGGCATCTAACAGTATAGTTGCTGATTGCAACCTCTTTGTTTCACCCTTTCTTCCAAGTATGAAAGGCATCTGGAACCAAGTTTTGTTAAGTTTTAGCTGCTGTAGAAACATGGCGGACTGCAGTGTCTGTAGATATAAAGTCTCTTCTGAGGTGACAAGAACGACAGTTCTTATTTACAGGTCATGAAAACACAGTTATGCATATTATATCTATTTTGATATATTTCTACCATACATACATGCCTCCTGAATCCCACTGCTATAACACTGTTATAGCTTCACATGAGCTCACACTTGAAGACTAACCTTTAACTTTATGAGCTCACACTTGATTGCAGGTTCGCATTCTTCTCGTGAATCACATGGATTCATGTCTCATTAGAGCTTGCAGTAACTTGGAACAGTAAGCGGTCGTCAGAGAGCTAGAGAAGCACATTCAAGAAATTCTGGAGCTCTGTCTACTAATGTGCTAACAAATTTCAGATTTTCTGTTTGTGAACTGATGTGTCATTTGTTTTGTTTTTTTCAAACATCTGCAGTTAAAACGTGGTTGTGAAAACACTTGTTTCTCACCTTTCCTTTCCATCTTTTCCTGATTACATTCTGATTTCACTTAAGCAGCGTCTTGGCAGCCAAACAATATTTTATGAATTAGATTATATATGTTAGTGAAGAGCATCAGAACTGTTCATGTTCCCATACCAGAGGGACCACACTGTGAGCAGTGTGTAGGATTAAATGGCATCTAGCGGTGTAATTGCAGACTGAAACATTCTCTCTCCATCCTACTCCTTCTAGTAGCTAGAAGTGTGTGAACGTGACACATTTGACACACATTATTCCTGACTACTGCAGAAACATGGCGGTTCTTTGTGGAAGAGGAAATGCAGTGTCTATAAATAACAAAAAATTCAATCCAGTTGCATAAAGCCAAATTATAACAGAATCTACAGTAACAATATCTCCTGATAGTTTCCACATAGAGCAGGTCTAGGCTGCACTAAAACTGTGCAGAGACAAGCAACATAAGGGAAGCATTTAGTGAGAGAGGAAGTTGAAGCCAGATCTGATTTCACACACACATACACACACACACACACATAGTATGACTTGGGCTGTGTTTTGAGACACATTTCAGACTAAAGACCAGTTAACTGGGGACAGATTGTCCAATTGAAGGACAAAAGCTGTGTCTGCAATCAGGAAAAAGCTGTTTTTGGGGTCAGTGGTTGGGGTTAGGATTAGGTTAAGTCTCCAGGAAATGAATGTAAGCCTGTGTGCCTCTCATCTAATGCCCCTTTTCCTCTCTGCGTTCCTCTCCAGGCCATCATTGATAGCAGAGGGCATGATGAGGCTGATCGTGGACACCAGTCTGAATGGAGCAGTGATGAAGATCACTTGTTCCAAGGGAATCCACTTTCACACCTACGAACCCATGTCTGCTTGAGGTTGGACTTACTGGACTCTGTGCTGCTCTGAGGAGAGCACTGTAGTGGTTCATCCTGTCTGACCACGACACACCAGGAACTGATTCAGAACATCTGGCTGCCGCTGAAGTTAATATCAGAGCAGGGAAAAACTGACCCCAACAACGCCTGATTGTGTATATGCACCTGTCTCAAATGAACGCTGTCCAAATATTAGTTCCATACACTGTCAACATATACTGCCTGTCTGATTTTGGTAATTATGTTAATAATATGATCAGTGAAACAACAATTATTAATGTAGAAGGTCTAGTGTTTTCACTGCCAGCCAAGGTATAAACCTTCCAGATATAAACCAATGTTCTAGATATAAACCAAAGTTCCAGATATAAACCAATGTTCTAGATATAAACCAATGTTCGGGATATAAACCAAAGTTCTAGATGTCTTTTTCAGTCTGGGTTCAATGTTTTACAGAAAATATTTGACAATCAGTGTCATATACCTCAGACACGACTGATTATTCAGCTTCTTTAATTAATCAGTGTTATCGTAGCACGTGTAACAGTAATTATTTAACTGTTTTTCATACTGTGTGTAAAAATAAAAAATATTGTAATGGGATAGTTTGATATGGGAGATGTGAGACTTATTTATTGTTATTTCATAACCAGGATAATATGTCTGCATCAAGTCATCAACAAGTGTTTTTAATGATTTGCATCCACATCAGCGTTTCCAGAGGCCTGTTCCACAGAGCTGCCTTAGCTAGTCTAGCATAGTTACTATGGCAACATATCCTGTGAAACTAACCTGGTACAGAACAAGCAAAGTGTTGTTTCTGCAACACTGACCCAAAACAATGACTGTACCACTGACTTTCTTTTAAATGAATTGAGCTGTATTGCCCAAGAGTCCGTTCTGTCATTTGTTAGCCAGACTTGGTTTTAGTCTGATGTGCTCAGCCCTGAGCTGGCTTTGGGACACAGATAGCATCTTTCATCAGACCTGCTCTTCTAAGACAATTTTATGGAAGACGTTCCTGGTTGTTTGAGTGTACACTATATGATGTCCTTCATTGGCTGGTGGACATCTATTTTGAAGCTAGGAGTTTGGCATTATGGATGTCACCATCTTGTTTTTTGGAGCCAAAGTGACCGTGTTTGGAGGAGGTGTTGGGTAACGTACTACGAGTTGGCCTGTGCTTCAGTTTTACTTTTAAGCGGGAACAATGATGCTGTGCCTGATCATGAACTGTCTCATATTACAGCCAAACAGTACAGTGAAATATGTTCATGAAAATATTTGAGAAGACAAACAGGAAATGCAGTAACAATATTTTGATGATTGATGAGTTTTGTGAACCTCTATTTCACTCTAAATGGGACCATAATTTACAAAATGAATCATGCTGTGTGGAAGAAGATTTCAAACTAGCTAGAGCACGAGACTCATGGGGAAACTGTTTACTGAGGTCATACATCCACGAGGAGAGAAGAGAGAAATGTTTACAAATTGAACTGGCTTAATGTTGATGTACTCTAATATCTAGCCTTGCAATGGAAGGCATGCCATATAACAACATGCAACATGAGATAACATTTTTCTACTGTGGCATCCTTCAGTCTGAGCAGACACCTCAACTTCAGAAGACGTGTTGTTCTGAGTGCGAGCACATTAGATCTGAGAGCGTAGACTTTAGATCTGAGCATGCAGACTTTAGATCTGAGCATGTAGACTTTAGATCTAAGCATGCAGACTTTAGATCTGAGCATGCAGACTTTAGATCTAAGCATGCAGACTTTAGATCTGAGCATGCAGACTTTAGATCTGAGCGCGCAGACGTTAGATCTGAGCACACACAGGACATATTTGAGTGCAAGCGAAATGTTTGTGTCCAAGAAGAAGAAATGTGAGCACAAGCGTGTGATGTTTGAGTCCAAGCACACATTTTGAAAGAAAGCAGCAGAAATCTGAGTGCGAGCACAAAATGTGAACACAAGGAGAATAAAACTGAGCATGAGAAGGAGGAATCATGCTCTCAAACTGAAAATCTATGCTCATGAATAAAATAAAAAACAAAAAAAAGATTCTTCCCTATATATCGTGTTCCAGGGTAGAAAGTCCAGATGTGAATCTTCATGTGAATCCTCCATGCACAACAAAGTCAGTCACAAAGTTCCACAAGGTTCTGTGTTAGGACCACTTCTATTTAGTTTATATAAGATATATATAAGATATATAGATATATAGATATATAAATCTAGGGAACATTATTAGGAATCACTTCATTAATTTTGATTGTTAGGCTGATGACACCCAATTATATTTAGTGATCAAGCCTGATGAAACCAGCTAGCTAAACTTCAAGCACGCTTAAGGAAACTTGGATGACCTGTAATTTTCTGATGTTAAACTCCGACAAAACTGAAGTTCTTGGAATTGGACCCAAACACAAAAACTGTATTTTTCTTGAAAATCCAATAAACTGAATAATCTATATATGCAGTTTATTGGGTTACTGAGAATGTACTACTCTATCACATCAGAACAGCCAAGAAAACAGAGGCAGAGCAGTTGTATGCAGCAAGTCATTCAAGTCGAGTCAAGTTTATTTGTACTGCCCATTGACAGATGTAATGTTTCTTTACACAAACTCTAGTGAACTGTAAGTTGTGATGACGTCAGTCAGCCTTAGTGCTTAAATCAGTGTTTATATAACTTGTGTCTCCACGGACCTTTCTGAAAAACGGTCTCTCTAGAACTCAATACAAACTCTGTTTGAGATCACTGTGCTTTTATTATTACTATTACTGTAGACACATGGAGGGCAATGTAACACACAAATACACAAATGACTACTTATGACTATTAGAATCTATATTTAGCTAACAGATTCCCTTAAATCTTACCTTTAAGTCTTATGGGGAAAACCCTTATTACCCCACCTTGCATTGATTTATAACCTCAGTAATGCATTTCCTTATGAGTTTATGGTCTCAGTCACTATTTCTAAATCATCTTTCACACAGCATGCTCCATCATCTTGTGAATACTGGTGATAAAGCAGGGTATGCTTTAGGCGACCTTATGATCTGTCTTATGGTCTGTCCAGCTCGACACATCAGGCTCACAAAACTCGGATCAAACTGTCAAACAAGCAGTTCTGACACACAGAACACAGAACACTTGTGATGAGGTAGGGGGCCTCCTCCTTGTCCTGTTCGAAGTCAAAATCAAGCACAGCCCGTCTGGCAGTACATCACCAGCTCCAGGCACTTGCTCAAATATGGCCTAAAAACTACTAAGTTAGCAACACCCAGCATGCCACACACAAGGCTTCATAATGGTTGTCCACAAACTGATGGGGAATGTCACAGTAAGTTTAAACTTTAAACTAAGTTTAAACGTGTCAGTTGTGGAGGGCTCTCCTCATGAAGTGGATGGTAGAAGGCTGCATGGTCTGTTGTTGTATGTTTGATTTTGGTTTGACACTTATGAAGCAATGAATACTTCTTATCGTAGCATACCCGTCCATACAAACAACACAACTACAAACATTATTAGCCCTGGCTGTTGAAGAGATATTGTTCATTCTTCCACATTTCATGCTTGGATGAATTTATCTTGTGCTGTCAGTCGCCTTCAGGCAGAAGATGCTGCTGCATTTGTACAAAGACAGACTCTCTCTCTCTTTCCAGGCCATCTGTGGACTCATCATTGTCTCTGTATGTTTTATGTGCGTCACACATTCTGCATGTTGTCTTTCACTGCTGTGGCTATTTTTTTTACTGCTGCCAATGTTACGTTGTTACATTTGCATGCTATTCTTTACATCAGCATTACATAATATGCACAATAAGGTCAAGTCTCACAAATTGGTTGCTTTATTTCAGTATTTTCTTTTTTTACAACAATAGAAGAAAGTCATTCAGATTTATACTCAGTATATACATGCTCATACTGGAGAGAAGAGGGACTCGTATCTCCCTCTTCACAAAGCAAGGATGATGACTTTGTTTGCTGAGTTCTCATCACGTAACAGCTACGCTAACCAAACATCAAACTCTACCAGAACCATGAACTTGTTTGAAACTGAATCATCCTCACACAATCACAGATGTATTATTCGTTGATGTCACCACATTTGTTGGCTCAGTAAATTATGAAATGCAGTTGGCCGGTTAGCTGAAGCACAAAAATGTTCATTGCAGCCCAATTTTCTTTTCCATTACGACGCTTCACTCTCTGGCTATTCTTCTTTTCGATAGGTTAACCCTTCCCTTACACTGTCCTCTTTGTGTGTGTGTGTTTAGAAGGGGTTGATGCGGAGTCCTGTTCCCAGAGGGGAGAAGGGGTTGACTTTTGCCCACATTAGAGCATCGTTAAGGGAGATAGCAGATTTACCGTCCTCTAGCAAAAACACTGGACCCTGCACGTGAACAAGAAGAAAAGCGTCACAAGCTGTCAAGACATGCACACAAACTGATGCAGTATAAGAAACACACACCTGTATTCTGTGTCCAGTGAAACAGGACAGTTGAACATCTGAGTGGCTCGGCAGATTGGAGCCTGTCACATAATCGGCGCCGCACAAGAATAACGCCGCTGAGAGAGGGAGGACATGTTTCACTGCTTCATGTTTTTACTAATAATTCATCTTTCACCCAATAATTGTCAAACTAAGAGAGACGAGCAGGATGAAACTTTACTGTCTACTCTGTTGCTTCATTCATTCATTCCTCCCTTTAAACCATGCTCCATCCAATCAGACAGACACTCTTAACACGGGACTCACACCGGTGTGAGTCCCGTGTTAAGTAGCCAATCACTAATCAGGATATTCTATGAGGCTCACCGCCTCTAGCTCCTGCTGCAGCTGATGCCTCCATTGACCAGGCCAGCTTTAACACTCCACCTAAGTTTGAGGTTACGTTACTGATCACAGATGAAGGCTACAGAATCTACTACATGCTTCATGAGCAGGCCTGAAAAACAGTTTTTACCAGAGTCTGTGGGCTGGATTCTCCTCTCGAGACAGCTGAACTCTTCTCGTTGACACTCTGATGGAGGACTGTTAAAAACAGACAAACGACACAGCTGTGAGACTGTACACAGTGCACATCAGTCATGTATGCTGCTGAATTGAAACATATGCACATAGATGTACATGTAGACCTATATTCAGCGTGAGTGTGTGAGTGTGGGACATCCAGAGTCCAACGTTGAAAAGTGGCCTTGCAGCAGTGTTCTCAGTGTTGCTGCCTGACAACATGTAAACAAGCGTACAGGTCAACTCTTCACACAAACCTAGTCGAGTCTGATGGTAGTCTGTCGAGCAGCACTCTGTGTACTTGAGGTTGATTCTCCTCATCAACCAGATGTGGATTGTTATCTTCAGTCAACCGGACGGCAATGCGACTGCTTCTGTCATCACCCGGGACAACACATCTGTCTCCCCAGAGGTCTTTCAGCTGCTCTTCATGCATCTCAAGCCTTCTTAACCCTCTCCTCTTCTGTGTTGCCTTGGTAACCAGCCTCATTGTGGCCTTTTTTTGGCTCTACTGGCCAGCTGAGACTAGGCATGATTATAAAGCAGTAATTGTGACTGTGATGACCTTCGCACTGTTCCCCTCTTTACACCGTCTGCAGCATTTCCAGCAGAGGGATAAGGAGGAAGCTCAGCTACGTCTCTTGGCCTAACTGTTGCTCATTTGTATGTTTCCTTATGATATTGTAGTTCACTTCATTAATAACATTCAGTTGTAATAACACTATATGTGTGTGTGTGTGTGTGTGTGTGTGTGTGTGTGTGTGTGTGTGTGTGTGTGTGTGTGTGTGTTGTGTGTGTGTGTCTGTGTGTGTGTGTGTGTGTGTGTGTGTGTGTGTGTAACCTACTTGCTGTTACTTTGTGTGCAGGCCCGCCAGGCATCCAGCTCCACAGACAGCTGTTCAATCTTCAGTGGAACACACACCTCCCTCCGCTTTAACAACTGACTGAGGAGAGAAATGTCAGCAGCAGTTGGACTGACTTACAAACCAGATTCAAAGCTGATTATGTCATCTTAAAAATAACAAATGAGCCGCCTGATGTCAGGCATCAGATATGACTGTAAACCTGTTGCTGCTGTACAGCACTCCTCCTACTTAAACTAAAGTATATCCAGTGCTCTGCGTAGTGACATGAGACATTTATGTTAAAGTTCAGACTTCTTAAGTTTAAATGAAGCCACGCACACGCAGTTGTGTGCCTCCTACCTGGTGTATTCATAGAGGGCAGGTACGATGCTGGAGTACTGTCTTCTGATGGCTAGCAGACCTCCAATATAACCACACAGGATCAACAACTCACTGCGGGTTCTACACACACACACACACACACACACACACACACACAATTTTAGAGTACACAGGGTGAGGTAAGAGCATAATGGAAAATGATAAGTAGAGTGATAAAGTGATAACACTGAAGGTGCTCTCACTCTGTCAACTTGGCCATGATAAGGCGGTCAGTTCTGATGTAACTCAGCAGGTCCAGGATTGGCTGAACGCTATCCACCGACCAATCAGATCCAGTCAGCTGTTCTGGTGAGGAGGAAAATTGAAGAGAGTTTCTGATTAACCCATCAGTCAGTGTTTTGCTGCATCATGTCAAATGAATTATGAAATGAATTATGTGACAGCAGCATGTGGAGAAGCATCAGGCTGCACTGATCTATGAATACAGTAGAATACTGATCTGAACACTCTACATGCACATGCTGAGCTGGGTTAGGACAGAGTGGACACCCCCACAGTAGATAGACATTAGGCAGACACAGTCACCACCTTTAAGAGTAGACTTTCCTTTTTGATAGCGCTTATAGTTAGGGCTGGCTCAGGCCTTCCCTTAGTTATGCTGCCATAGGACTAGACTGCTGAGGTTTCTTCCACATGTTTTCCCTGTTAAAGGGTTTTTGTGGGCAAGTTTTTCCTCACTGGAACCGAGGGTCTAAGGACAGAGGGTGTCACTCCCTGTACAGACTATAAAGCCCTCTGAGGCTAAATGTGTTTGTGACTTTGGGCTGTACAAATAAAATGTGATTGATTTGATTGATTGATTGCCATTAGACCACAGACACCCAGTTTGAGAGGATCGTGAGAGACTCACACACAGTCAGTACCTTTAACATGATCAATCCCTATCTGAAGGGCATTCTCAGGTTCTGAGCTCAGCAGGTGGAATTTAACTGCTGAAAACAAGTCTCCTTCACACATGGCTGCTTCTGCCAAGGCCTGACACTCCTCTAATGAAGGCAGGCCGCACTGAAAGGACAAGACACATCATGGTCAGCGTAAATGTTAAAATCAACATCACACACATTGTCAGACACCCCATTCCTGTTCATCCAAAACATGTCTGGGATTTAACCTAACTATTGCTGACTCACCCTCTCGTGTAATTGGTTGATTTCAGCAGCACTTCCTGGGTAAAATGCGCACAGCTTAGCCAATAAAATGTGGTTGTCAGGAATCATTCTCAGCAAGTCAGCTGACAGCTCCCTGAATGTAAACACGGCACAGATGTGTATGTAACATCAGTCTTAATCGCACAGCTGGAACTTTAGCTCCCTGCTCATCTTCACACAATGAAACTGATGCAGTGGTGAATCTTGACTGGAGGTCAGGATGTAAACTTCCTGCTCCACAGAGGCGGGTTACAGGATTTATTGCATAACTCTCAAAATCAGGGAAGAACAGCTTTAAAACCGATTCAAACAAATATAAAACAAACATACACATTAGTAAAAATTAGCACTAATAAGCCAAAACTGGACAAGAGTTCATGAAATGACCTGAATGAACTGAACATGCATACAGACGTACCATGTAGGTGTGGTCATGTACTTCCTGGCCAATAGTTCAAGGCAGTACGCAGTGCTCTGATTGGCTGCCTCTCCTAGGACGAGACCGACACATGCAGCCAACTCCAGCTCATTACCTCGGATCAGACTAGACATGGCTAACTAAAAACATAACAGACATACGCACACATTTCAGTCTTTAAACCAGATTTCTTATTGTCAGTAATGACAAAGGACAGACACATGACACTTCACATGATGTTCTTAAAGGAGCAGTGTGAGAGACGTAGTGCCATCTATCCATGTAGTTGCTGATTGCAACTGCTCACCTCACCCTCTGCTTCCTAGCATAATGAAACACGGTGCGTATTATATTCTGTACATAGAACTCACCAAATCTGACACACTGGACCTTTGATGTGCATACAAGCAAGTGTAGATATACTATATGTAGCTAATGATGACGTGCAGAGACTGTATGTACCTTGATGTTGTCCACAGCTAGGTGGCAGCATGCTGCCAGGACAGAGCACCCAGTCCTGGAAGTACCACTCTGCCAGTTCCTTACACACCTTATGGAGGAGACTGGACAGGAAAAGAGCAAAGTAAAGCCAGGCACTGCCACCAAATGACACCAGCTCACTAATATTCTGGGGTTCATTTCAGAGAGAAGTTAAATTAATCTTCATAGCAAGGACGTCAAGCTTCAGCCACCTAACACCTGTCTGATACTGATTGTGAATAAACCTTCACATGTTACTCAAAGTACAGTGAGGGTTAGGATGAAACAGTGTACTGAGCTGAGTGTTTGCTACAGGTGAAGCAGCTTATATTACAAGAGTGTTTTAAGAAGTTACTATGGGCATTTTTCCATTCTGAAACATGATCAACTGATCTAACTGTATAGACTGAAAATGACTTGAATCCAAATTGACTTCAGCCTCTGTTCTTTTTGTATCATATACAGTATACGTGGCTCTTGCCAGATCGATCCATCACTGACATGACATTCACACAGCCAGTCATTTTTCTCTGATCCTCATGCTGTGTTGTGTGTTTTGCTCGTGCCTGACTCTAATTTCCTGTAGTTCAGGTTCACTCCTCTCTGTTCATCAAGCTGCTACCAGCTCAGCTCTGTCTGGACCCACTCACTCACCGTCAACCCAGCCTTTTTCTAAAATATTCTCCCCTTTGTGCTCCTGGTTCTCTTTTTGGGTCACACTTTCAAACGAACTTTAGACTTAGCACTGCAGAGGTTTTCCATGCTATGAACAATAACTTGCATATAGATTATCACTATCCCAGCACCATCATGTGTATAGAATTGTCTTGACTGGAGTTAGCTGCTTTTACTTTAATAGACTATCAGTGTGTGTGTGTGTGTGTGTGTGTGTGTGTGTGTGTGTGTGTGTGTGTGTGTGTGTGTGTGTGTGTGCACGCGCTACACCTCTGGTATTGCTGTCTGTTATCCACGTCATTGGTGGTGTGGTTGACTGGAGAGCTCTGAGGAGCACGGATGTTGCCTTCACATGCTCCCTAAAAGCAAAAAAAAAACAAGATAATTTATTATTATTATTATTTCTGATAAATATTATCACAACCATCAAAATGAACTACTCACACCAGATCTACTGCGTACCTGTGCTATTATTAAGGCTTCTAGTAGTTGGCCCTCTGCCAGTGAAGAAAGTCACAAGTTTCTTTATGTCTCCCGTGGCGATGCAGTATGGGATAGCGTCATCATTGTCCTCAGCCATCAGCTGTTCAGCTCTCCTGTGACATGACAGGATTTGAATGATGTAAAATGATACTGTTACTTGCTTATTTATTACTATAAATATATTAACATGATTCAAATTAAAACAACAAAAGAATCTTTGTGGACTGCTGCTATCTGACTCACATGCAACACACACATTCCTTTACATTATTTATGACTGGAAATTATCTAGGGGGACTTTTCCTGATCTGCAGCATATTCTTTCCAGGTCTTGTAGCATATTCCAGGTCTTTCTTACTGTGCTGCAGTGTCCTGACACCTTTTCAAAAGTCTTGGAAATCCCTGCAACCATGAGCCTCAGCTCAGTTGCACATCAGCTTGAAACTCAAACAAGAGCCCGACTCTCTCAAGTCCACATGAACCATGCAGGGGACGGACACAACACACCTTTTTCATGGCAGCCATTCTGACGTGTCATAGCAGGTACAAACAGAGGTAACATAACATTAATCAAGGCTGCATACTGCATCAAACCTGCTCTTTTCCTGCTGTGACACGTAAACGTGCCAACCATACAACTGCAGTCCAGAACAACAGCAATGGAATAAATCCTACACTTTGTGAAGAGGAGTATGTTATTTCTCCTGACACTGTGTCCGGGAGGGTTTGACTCAGCTCTTAAACATGCATGTCTTACCTCTGCATGAGTTTCTTCCAGTACTTCATGGAGACTCCTGGCGCCACAGATAATGCTTTCTCCCACTAAAAAAGAGATGATAATGCTCATCCTCCATTTGTTAATATAATAATTGTCTTTCTTTTCATTCCTGTCTGTTTCTGATGTGGCCAAATATACTGCAGGCGTAGAGCGTAGAGTGGATTTGTTGAACCTATCTGATGATGTCCAGATGTCAAAATCCTCCACACCTGTTTTTTGTCTCTGCAGCTGCTGCATGCAGCTGCCTGTCTGTCCCTGCACTAACTCTCCACTCTGTCAGAAATACCAGCACATCTCTTTTCAGAGTCTTTCACCTCCAGTTTCCACATGCAGGCTCTTGGCCTTCCACTTTGACCAGCAAAGTATTTGCTGGCTTCACTGGCTCCATCATAGCAGAGAGGCCCAGATGTAAGAACCGCTGTGTTTTGACAACTTCTGGGAGCATTTGCTTGGTTTAGAGCCTTTGTTTTTAGTCAAACAGAAAGCATCTACAGAGCCAGTCAATGATTAAACAACATGTTAAATATTAAAAGGGCGAGGTCAGGATGAGGGCCAACACAACTGAGTCACACACACACTCCCACCTGTCCCAGCTCCACCATTAATTCACAGTATCGTTGAATCTGTCCCAGTCTCAGATGGATGTCTGCTGCTTCCTTCAGCCTCTCTTCTTTACTTGGAGCGCCGATACCTCCTCCGAATTTTAGACATCTTAACTATGGTGAGCTCCTGAGCTTCAGACTGAAAGAATGTAGAGACAAAAGCAAAGTGAAACATAACACGCCACAACACTGAAAGATCTTAAATGGACTGAATAGAACAGAAGAAAATTCAAATATTAGCAAAGAAACGAGTACCTATGTAGTCAGTAAAAAAGTGTGCTTAGCTGGAAAACTTCATTCTTTCAGGTACAAGCAGCTTTGAATTCTTGTAAATGAAAGTTAACGGTCAAAAACAGGATATTTATTCTAATTAGGCATAAATGGACCAAACAATTCAAAGTGATGAGTCACCATCCAGGCTGTACAGAGCAGGTTTGTGACAGCTCGTGGTGCTGGAGGTGTGTGGACAGTAATGATACTTCAGTGCTTTGGCATCTTGTGTACGTGACTGTAGAAAGAAGCCTCGATCTCCCCATCCCCTCCTGTCTGTTTATATTCTGTTAGAAACTTTGGAATTTGACTTCATTTTAATGTGATATTGTCATTTGTGGTTGAAATATTTGTATTTATTCACCATGTTCTGTATGTACTGTACTTTTCATTATTCTGGCCAGGTTACACTGCAAGCTTTGTCAAGACACGTGTGTTGTATCAGTTCATACCTCTTATGATGATTTTTGTTCATGCCTCTCTCATAGTGTCACAGTGTAGTTCTTTCTTGATGTAGCTGTGTGTGCTTGACTATATGAGTCATTAGTTGGAGGAAAAACAAGCAGGCTAATTACAGGATTCACAAAGAGTGCTTATCTCCCCATGTAGGGCCAAAAATCACCATACTTATTGACTTCTCCTGGAGTAAGTGCTCTTATCTGGCTCCATCCATTCACTGATTAGTTTGACTTATCATAAACTGCTCCTTCACAGTGTCATGCTCCTACACACGTGACCACCTATCGCTTTTCATCGCGGCTGCGTACCGTTTTGAACTTGAGCAGGTGTTTCATGTGCATCACTCCCTTGCTGTAGCTGGCTGGTAGCAGAGAGTCGTCCTGGCCGTTGATGACCGACACCAAGTCCCACAGGTTACTGCTGCCTCCTGGAGGCTGACACGGGGTAGAGTACATTATACAACATGTACGGAGGAGCACACACGCAGCATTCACACTCACTCAAAGTCAACAAATAAAAACACTGACTCATAAAAATTTCTAGCAAACCTGTATGAATCATTATACATTATTATGAATAATTATATATGTGACAGTTTGCCAAATCATGTCTCTGCTGCTGGCTGTTCTATAGGAGCTAGACCTATCAGATGAATTCTTCAATGTGCTGTAGCTTGTTCAGTCTGTGTATCATTCATATATGTATATAACAACACTACAAACTGTACTTTAATTTTGCTTTCTTTCAGAAAGAGACTTTCGTTTTTAAAGTATTTGCTGTTGAAATTGAGACTAGCGTTACACCACAGAGCTCTCCTGTGAATACACGGTGACTTTCACAAGCTGTGCCGAGGCCTTTTCTCTCCTAATCTCTCTGTTTGATTTGTATTCTCTTTAAGTAAACATAAAATAAAGGGTGTGTTGGAGAGAGCCTTTTGTTGACTCACATTCCACTTGAAATCTGAACTGGAACAGTTAAAATGACACTTGTGGTTGAACCATAAGCTCTGGTAAGTTGACTGCGGTGATGTCAGGTAACATGAAGATAGTTCTTAGCTATGAAAACAGCTGCTCATTACTATTAAATGAAATGCATCTAGGTTTTTTGTAAATATAGTTTATGTCATTGTTTATCTGCAAAGTGTTTTTTAAAGAAATGTCTGAAGTTGCACTTAAAGACCAGAAGAGGAAGACAAAACCCATAGAAACACTATAGAGGCTACTTGGGCTACACTTTAGGAGCCCCCTTACTTCCTCACTGTCCTGCAGCTTCCATTAACTAACCCAAGCTATACAACCTGCATTTGTAGACAGATTTCTAGATTTTCAGTTCTAAGCCATGTGTAAACGGAATATGGCAGGAACAAATAAGTTAATAATCTAGAAACATACTGCATGTGTATACACCTAATATAAGGTAAAATCATCTCCTGGCTGTGCTGCGTACTGTGAAATGACTGAAGGTAGCCCACTGATTTAGGTTCCACATCATTGCTTAAAGATCCATAGTGTAGGATTTGGTGGCATCTCATGGTGAAGTTTCAAACTGCAACAAAATGACACCTAACTCTCCCCTTCCAAGCATGTAGGAGAACCGAGAGTGACCATGAAACACTCTCTGTATATCTAAAAGGCTTATTCTAAGGTAGTGTAAATATAACTTATCTTATTTGCATACACTAATGAAAACAGACCAGGCCTCTGAACCCCTGAAAAATGAGTGTTCAGAATGTACTTTACCGAAAAGCATTCTGAAAACCAGCGCAGCTTCTTGGCCCTGATGTCTAAGTTCAGTTTATCCAACTCCTGCTTGACGTCTCGAGACACTTTACCGCAGAGCAGCGGGGGCGCACCGGGAACCATCGCCGTGTCTGCGGGGGCACACAGGCGGCATTCTTAAAGGAGGTTTCAGGACAGAACGACATCATACAGAACAGATCAGAACAGATGTTCTCTGTTCACCTGTGTTTCCTATGATCTTTTCCCAGGGCTGGTCGGTGAGGATGTTCAGCAGCAGTGGAGAAATGAGGGGCGTGAGAGACCACAGCCTCACTGTGCTGTCTCTGCTACAGCTGGCCATGGTGAACGGACGATTCTGGTGACATGTTAAGCCTGCAGATACATGCACAGTTTGGTAACAGGGCAGCGTGGTGCTGTACAGGGTTCAGTACAAACCTGAACCCCATTAAATTTACATTCAGCAAAATAATAATAAAATAATAATAACTGCAATGTACCAGAACTTTCTAATACCAATAAAAAAAACTTTTATTTACTGAATATGACACACAGATTTACGTATTTATTTCATTTCAGTTAACTTAATTAATTCCATGTAACTGGCGGCTTTAATTGAAGGTTTTATTGGTTTGATTGTATACCCATTATGCATCTGCAGTATTGATAGTTGTCTTACCATAGACATCAGCTCCGTGGTCATAGACTGTATCTAGACATGTGCCATCTCTTGTGTCCCACACTCTGATTGTATAATCCCAGGAACCTACAAAATAATACAACATTTTATGATTATACCACGCTCTCTAATAACATATAATAACATTCCACCACTTTACTTCTTGGTCTAGCATAACTTCCTCTGTGTGGTGCATCAGCAACAGAAAAACATCCTGCATCTTCACTACGAGACAATTTCAAACTCAATATGTAATGTCTTTCCATCCAACACTGTTAAATGATGAAGTTGAAGGTGTTCGTAGAAGCACCACAAATGACTGACGGTACCCGGAAATTTGTTCAGTTCAACACTAAAAAACACAGAGGACTACAGAGGAGATGTGCATATGTTGTTGTAGTTTCCTACAATTACCACTAGATGTTGCTAAAAAACACATTTTATACTAAAGACAAACCTCAAACCCACCAAGAGCCTGATAAACACAGAGGTCTCTTTCTCTGAATTCATGCATTCAAAACTGGTGACAGCTGTAATGTCACTGAAACGCTAAAAATATGGAAATATATACCGACACAAACGCATGCTGAAGGTTAGGGGGGTAATATGTTATAACCCACAATGGTACTGTGGTATAGTACACCAGATAGACAATCACATATTGATCACAAAGCAATCAAACAAACTCAACTGAAAAATGATCAGTACATTTAGTGGGATTACCTGAAATGAGGAGGTAGGGCACCTCTGTGTTCCACATCAAACCTCTGACTGGAGCTTTATGACCGCTCAGCACATTGATACATGCATCCTGTGTGTAGTCCCATATACGAACAGTACTGTAAAGACAGACACAGGAGTTTTGTTCTACTCTCGTGTTGTTGACCATGTTTGACTGTGTCCACACTTTTGTCCACATCTCTTACACTACATGCATTATGATTACTATCTTTATTTGACCTGTTTTTTTGTACTGTATGATTTGTAGCTGCAGTGAAACAGAGTCATCGTTAAACGTCCATCTCATCCAGGAAAAACATTTTGCACATGCACTCACCCATCATCTGATCCCGAGCATAGTATCCCCTCTCTGAGTGGAGACCAGCGGACATGGAATACTTTCGCTAAGTGTCCAGTGAAGACCTTCAGAGGCTGATCGGAGCTGGTGGCCAAGTAATACACACGGACATTTTTATCCTCGCAGCCTGTTGCTATCATATCCCTGCAGAGAGTGAGAACGAAGCAGGAGGACATTACCAGATGACACCAATGTTCATTTGGATAACAGCATTTTTTTTTGACTTTCTTCATAGACCAGAACTAAACAATTAAATAAACACTGGTTCATGATAACAAAAATGTGATCGAGGGACAAGCTGGCAACAGACCCAATCAAAGCTCTCTTTGTGTGGTAGATATGTTAGATAGAAGCTAATGTTATTATATTATTGTCAGCCTATCTGAGCTGCTGTTAAGCTCTCCTGAACAGAGAAGTGAATAACCCAGAGCTGCTAATCTTAGATCGTAAATTAGTCTCATGAATGTTTTCTGCAGGAGTATGAGTTTGGAAATTCTCGATGACTAAGACTAAAAGTAGCTCAACTTTACTGGATGACACAACACATTTATTTTAGACAGTATTAATGTGTTTGTGTTTATCAATTTGTTGACTCCTGTGTTTAGCCTTCTCTTTGTCTTTTTATAATCCTCTAAACTGTTCAAGTCAGTGAAATAAAGACAACAGTAAAATAATAAGTATATGTAGTCAGTTGCAGTATGAGGAAAGATGAAAGAGAGGTCGGGGTCCTTACTTGTTGTTCTGGCTCCAGTCACATCCAAAGACAGCAGCAGGATGTTTGTACTTATGGAGGATTTTACCATCGATGGTCCGGATGATACTGTTGTCCAAACAATATAAAACATGTTAAGATCCTATGAAGAGCAAATATTATGGATTCTTCATAACAGAGCGAACCCTTTTCAGAATGGAGGTCTAGCTGGGAAGATGAGGACTTACCAGAATCCATCTCCACTACAGGTAGCAATCCTCTTAGAATCCTTATGGCTCCAGGATATACAGAATATACCATTCTTACCATGCTGCAGGGAGACACAGATGTTACTGTAGGCACAATTCATTGTATTAAATAAAGTCAGATGTTTCATTGAGGGGTATTTGTCATTTGTCAACATAGAATAATCACTGATGAGAGAAAATCTGTGTGAAAAGTTTAGTGTGGTCAGTCTGTCACTCTGGTCAACCATACCTCCCACATCACTCACTCTGTAGCCACAAGGCCACGTGCCTTTCAGTGACTGTCCTCTGCTGTATTTTTAAAATTTGCTTGGAGAAAGGGTGAAATTCTGTGGGTGGGTGTAGTCATTTTGGACCAAGAGTCAAAGTAACCTCATTAAAGCGAGTGATGATCTTTCCTTTCCTGACGTCCCAGATGAATGCTCCATTACGAGATGTCGCCCCTGCTATGCAGTTCAGGTCTCCTTCAAGACACACAGACAGAACAGTCACCAACTCTCACATGAAAAACACACGACGCTAAGGATCATCTTCCTTTTTTGGTATTGACCCTCAATATCTGGATGAGCGGCTGAAGCTGGAGAGTGGCTTACTGCAAGTTGGATTTGACTGAAAAACATGGTATAAAATTTTCACAAAAATGTGCCATGTGCCTAGACGTTTGTGAGCTGGTAAGTTGCGATGGACGCACTCACATGCCAAAGCATAGTCTGCTTTATCAACTATCTTACTCTAAATGGGATCATCATTTATTAAATGAACATCATGCTGTGTGGAAGAAGACTTGAGACTATGAACTCATGCGGAAACCGTTTACTATGCGAATAAATCAAATGGGGCTGCCACCTGCTGGTCATTAGAAAGAATGCAGGTTTAAGACAGTGTTGGCTTCACTTCACAGCCCAGAAGCTCTGTCCACTAACTGCCAAAGGTGTGATCTCAAACAGAGTTCAAACAGCTTCCTAGAGAAACTCTCACAAAGGACTGACGGTCTACGGCTGACCGACTGTCATCACAACTCACAGTTCACTAGAGTTTGTGTAAAAGAAACATTACATCTGACAATGGCAGTACAAATAAACTTGTTTCAAGGTACTTTGTGGTGACTTTCACACGGGGGGTTTGAGGGCATCCTCGTAAAGAAAATGTTGTAAAGTTAAATACATCAGTTGGTGTGTTTTGAGAGCAAAATAAACTTTGGAAAAAAAATGCTACTTTTAGGAGCAGAACCAAACTGTAAACTTCACTGGTGATGTCAGGACATTGTTTATTGACTTGAAAAGAGTTACAGAGTTACAGTTTCTACATTGATAATGACAGAATTGGGTTTGGACCAATGAAAGTAAACATAATGGACAAACATGCGGTGCTGGCTACCGCCATGTTGGTTGCGCTGCCTCTACTGGCTCCTGGCTAATCTAAATATTGGCAAAGATGTGGATCATCAGTGTGTAAGGCAGGTCGAATGATGCCTGCGTGCCCAAACCGTTAAAGTAACAGTTACCTGTCAGTCAAACCAGCTCTGCTGTAAAATTATGCATAGCTTTGAGCTTTAATAATATTTGAACAGGTGAGTTTAAAATATTCACCCTCAGTGCAGTTGTCATGAATGGGGAAATTAGCTATAGAGACCAAGGAATGTCTCAAGGAATTACAGTTTTTGACACTTCTGCACTGGCTTCATTTCACAGCCATGGAGACTGCCGCTTTATTTGGACTAGTGTACACTGTAGCATTAGTTACTGTTACCTCAAACGAACAAAATGCTTTGGTGTGTGTGTGCGTGTGTGTGCTTCTGTGTGTGTGTGCTGCATGAGTGTGTGGATGTGTGGAGGTGGAGCCTGTTTACCTGGAGCCCAGGACAAGGAGTAGACCACTCCTTCGTTGCCAGGGGAGGTGTAAACAGCTGTTAGTGTGTTTGTGTCCCAGATTTTGATGGTTCCATCAAAACTAGCCGTGGCTAGCAGGTTGGGATCATCTGGCTTAAACTTACAGTCAAAGATGGTCTCTACGTGACCCTACATGAAAACAGAGAGAACAAGCACAAAGTCACAAGTCAGGAACACGGCACATGCCATGTGCAGGCTGTTGATTTTACAAAGAATATTACAGAATACCAAGTCTCGTAGGAAGTCCCACTTCTTGGCCCCCATGTCATAGAGTCCCACCCCTCCATCCATGAAACAGCACACAGCATGGCCAGGTGGCAGAGAGAAGGACCGGTTCTGTGACAGGGTTGGGGGAGGTACTGCCTCACTGGTAGAACTGGTGTGTTGACTTTTAGTGGGAGAGCAAGAATTCTGAGCTGTAGAAAGAGTGGAGGGAGTCAAAAACAGACCTGGGCTGGGGGCGCCAGGGAGGAGTGGTTTGGGACAGCCTGAAGTCAGCGAACCTGATCCCTGCTAAGCTGCTCCCCAAATAGAAAGAGCCAGTGGAAAAGTCCCTGCTGCAGGGGCGAGAGCTGTTCATCTGGGTCTAACAGGAACAATACATAAAACTCTCTTCTGACCCAGCTGTCCTGGCCTGGCATGGATCCACGCCGACCAGTCTTTGTTCTTAAGTCCAACCAATGATAGTATAAAGAATGGACAGCACATGAGTGATGTCACCCATAGTCAAAATATGTGGCGCTGGCCACTGCCTCTGCCTCTGCCGGCTCTCAGCTATAGAACAGTGTTCTATACCAGGCTATAAACTAAATGTTCATTTCTGCTGGTGGACATTTTAATGTCGGAACAGTTGTAGTGCATGCATAACTGAGTACGAAGCACATTTGTAAATTCAAAAGGTATTAATATCAATTTTACCTTTCTTGGCAAGAGGTGAGCTGAGGACATGCAAAGCGTGAAATCCAGTCTTTTTCAGTTTAAAGCTGTCCAGAGGTGTGGAGCGAGACACATTCCATACCCTCAACACTCCAACCTGGGAGTCTGACAGACACACAAACAAAGGCCAGTTAAACATGTGATAGATCTTTTACACAATGCAAATGACTTTTTTCAGTAAAGTAAAATGTCCTTTTTATATATGAATTAGTAAGCATTATTGTGCTGTTAAAGGTGTATAACCACCTGTAAACAGATGTGTTGGAGCACCATGTTTCCACAGCAGCCCAGAACACACAAACTAAACACTGACTCTAGATAGGCACTTTGTTTGTCCTTCATGCTAGGAAAGCGAGGCTGAGGCGAGGGGATTGCAATCAGAAACTACAACCAGATGCCACTAAATCCTTCACACTGATCCTATGAGAAGCCAGTAAGAATCCATCTATACATAGGCAGATGACACTGTGACACCAGCAGGTTCCACATACCAGATGGCTGCTACAGTATCTCGGACATTGAAAGGCAAGTCTAACATGCACATAAACACAGTGAGGCAGAAGGGAGCCAAGATCATACACACATCCCACACAGAAACACAGTCTTTACCTCCGGTGATGAACATGCCTGGTGCAGAGGGGGCCCAGGCCAGACATTGAACTGATGCAGCAGCTGAGGGGAAGCAGAAGGTTGTGATACAAGCCAAGGCCTCGCTGTCCACCAGCCTGATGCCGTTATGGAGATTGGACACTGTGAGAGAGAGTGTGCTCATCATTCTGTGGTGAAGTATAGTCTCAGAGGTCCACATTCATAGACAGACCAGATGAATTGTTTTTATTAGTAGTATGTTATTTAATGGTACTTGCAATTACTCCACACACACTGACAACAACAACTGTACTATGAAGTAAAGTTCCTGTAGTAGTTCCTGAAGTATTTTACGTCTGTTGTAAATTCAAACCACTTCAGCTAGCAAAGCCAGGTGACGTTACTCATGTTTTCTCTAACCTAGTAAATAGTCAGTTGACAAAAGGTCCCATTCCAGAGCGCTGACCGGGTCCTCTTCATCCGTCCCCTCTAATGACTCTGGACGCAACACATGCTTTTGGCTTTTACTGCCTAAACGAGACAGGCAGACGGATTAATAAATATGTGTGTCTTTACAGGCTCATGTCTCTGCTTATGGAACCCTAAGAGAAGAGTGAGGTTAGACAACATAAAGCTCAGAATATATGCAATGCCTGTAACAAAAAACACACAAATGTGTGGGTAAGAATGTGTTTTAAGGAAAACTTCTGTACCCGGCTGAAATATAGACAAACTTCCGTCTGTGTGTCCAAACACCAGTTTGCCTTTTTTTGTGGGGTGCCATCTGAAGAGACAGATGTCAGACAGGAAGGAGTGGGCTTCTTTATGCACTGTGACCCCGGGATCAGAACCTCCATAGACCCAGATATACAGCGGGCCACGCTGGGGGACAAACGCCACTCCGTCAGCTGAGTTCCAACACCAACTGACTGACGTAGGGACGCCTGTAAAAGAAGAGGAGACGCTGTGATGCTTCATTGGACAAGAGGATGTTATAATAATCTAACATTAAACACTTCAGTGTGCCAATGAAACCTTTAGTATTGTCCAGTCTTGCTACAGCCTTTTGTTCTGCTACGTTCCACACAATGAGCAGGTTATCAGCAGAAGCTGATGCAAACAGATCAGGGTTGTCAGGACACCAGCTGATGGCCGTAATGGTCTTCTTGTGTTCTGACATAATGGACCTCAACTTAAATTCATTGTACTGCTGGTCCAGCTACAACAAGGAGAAGAGAACACAACGAGAAATCAAGGACAGCTCGGATGGGTTCAACATCAATTCTGTAGTTCAGTTTTAAATTCATGATTGTAGACAGTTCAATCAAAGATGGTTCAGTTCAGTGATTCAGTTCCTTCACTTCAAACAAGTCAATTTACAGGTTATGTAATGTCAAGATGAATTAAATCCATAATTAAGGAAGTCAAGTCACTTTTTTAATCATCAGGCTAATGTTAGCTAACATCCGCCCTCACAGACACTTGATCCCAGTGAATCTTCTAATCACAAATAAAGTCTGATGCTGCTGTCTACTTCAAATGGGAAACTCCTCAGTCCAAAAGTGATGACTCCTGACACAGACATGATGGTCTAATCCACAGGGAGCATCGCATGGAGCTGGAGTTACAGGGTTGTCAACTCAAGTCTAAGTCACAGTGACTCCAGTCCACACATCTGTGTATAATATTATATGTTCGTACATGTACTTTGCTCTGTTGCCTATGGTTATTATGTGTATCAGTACACTGTGTGTAGTTCACCTGGTAGATGTATATAGCCAGCGTAGCACAGTAGGCGAAGCGGTCTCCACTAGCAGCACACACATCTTTATTCCAGGGCTGACAGCCTGCTGCCAGCAAGCCCACCTGCTTCACCTTGGCCATCCTCACCTGAAGACACGCAAGCACACACCAAGAGAGAAACGACATTATAATTAAGTGACAGATCCAAAGATGAACAGAACTTAGCTATGGCTGCATTGGCTGCCAGTGAGGTTCAAGGTTGACTTTAACATTCTTTGAATCACTACATGGTAGGGTTGCACATCTCTCTGTAATAAACGATTCGATGCGCATCTGGATGCACAGGTTACGATTCTATTCAAAAACGATATCCTTTTATTACAGACTGATTCTATATGAATTGATACAGTGTAAGAACCATATGATATGATTTGATTTTACGGTTAATATTTGTTGTAGATATTTTATAAAATAAAGAAGCCAATTCTATGAAAGTGACTATCTTACAGGACAGTACAATATTTTCTTTTCAAATATGGATTTTCCCAAAAAGTGTGTGAAGCCACCAACCGATTCTAAGTCTCACGTAAGATGTTGTTGAAGTTATGTGTTGTAGCCTACAGTCTAGTGCACCACTGACCACACATTATTATTATTATTAATAATAATAATAATAATAATAATAATAATAATAATAATAATAATAATAATAATAATAATAATAATAATAATAATGAAATCAACACTCCTCTAAACAATATTTATTATGGATTGTGGGTTGATTTACAGTGTAAAGCTCTGTAACTACCATAGTAATGCCCACAGCATGCTAATATACTACATCCACAGGTTGAGGAGGATAAGATGATTAAAGAGAAGAGGATTGAATTAATCTCTGCTGTGATTGGCTAAGGCTGCTGCTTATCTACTAATTGAATACTGCTACTGTGAGGAACTGACTAGTGACAGATTCATGAGAATCTCCTACCCACACACGTATGAGCATCTTACATGTCTGCATCCAGACATCATGACCCGGTCCCTCAGGATAATCCACAGACCTTGTTGTGAGTGCTTTCACGTAGGGACTATTTCACCTCTACACCAAATAGCCAACTCACATCAACATACAGAAGCATGCACACACACTCATGGACGAGAAGTTGGTAATGAGCAAGCTATCGCCAACACCTCTGCCCGAGAAGGATGCCATGAATGTTTTTATCCTGCGCTGTCACAAGCACAAACCTCTCGACAACACCTGATTCTAGTTTCATTATATTAGAGAGAAGGCAGGCATCTCTACGGGCGACATCCCCAAAACTCAACAACTGACGGATAAATCAAGTTTGTTCTGAGCCATTATGAGTGGTTTCCTCTTCTGTGCTGAATCACATAGGAGATAAAGAACTGAAAGAAGGGAAACGTGAGCACATTCATGGGATTTTCTATCAAAGCTAATCTTCAAAAACCTGTTGACCAGTTAGCCGTGACCTCTTCCTGTCAGGTGCAAATTGGCTGATTTACATATAAATTTCTCTTTTTGATTAGATAATAGTGCGGCCATCTCAACAGTAATGATGTGCAGTTGGCACAGTAATGGCTACGCAGCACTTGGATGGAGGAACGTGTTGTGCTACAAGTGGACCTTTTTGGGCATCTCATAATTATACTGTACTTGTATTTGTCAGCAAGCTAATGCCTCTGAAAGAAGACCAGGGTTTTACCTCCACTGCTTCACAAAATGATACTCTCCCGATTTCTGTGTTTTGCTTTCTGCTTTTTCTTCTCGGGCTGAGAGACATCTTAGTGTTCATTTGACAACAAAGTAATAGCATGCGCGTTATTGCTAATACTTGTCCCATTTAGGAAGCTTTAAGTACAGTTAACACTTGATCTGAGGCTAGAGGGTTCTCCAAGCAACAACAAGATTGCTCAGCTGCTCTAAACCTTTTTTCTGTACATAAATAATAGTTAAACCTCTAACTGCTGTTCTAGGAGAGGTGAAAGTTAATAGAATCACACTTGTAAAAGACTCTCCGCCTCTATCGATTCACAGGCTGTTCTGAAGGTGGTGGGCATGACGAGTGCTGGGTCACATATAGATGCTCTTTGGACACGTGAGGTATACTGTGCTCATTCTGTCTGGTGAAGGGTTCACTGCATAGGTAAAATATACAGTCTTCTTTTCACCACTCCGACCTGTTCACAGAACCAGGGAACCTCGGCTGATGCCTTTCTGTGTGGACTTTGCATGTTCTCCCTGAGTCTGCATGGCTAAAGACATGAACCGTAACACTGTTCATTGGTGGATTTGAGTGTGAATGTTTTTTTTGTCTCTATGTGATGAGCTGGCAACTTGTCCAGGGTGTACTGTGCCTCTCAGTTAGGATAGGCTCCAACCCCACCATGACCCTGATGGGGATAAGAGGTTACAGATGATACGGATGGACCTCTTTTCTGTCAAACATCACTTCAGGAATAATATAAAATCTGTGTTAATGGTAAATTCTGTTGTCATTACGTGTTTGTAGCTATGAGGAGTCCAACATAGTCAGCATCATCAAATAGGCCCAGCAGAGGTTGTACTTCCTGCACCAGCTCAGAAGCTCATAATCCTACTCTGCCATCATTCACTCTGTTCTCTGTTCTTCAACAAGACCTCTGGACAAGAACAGACTCCAGCGGACAGTAAGGTCTGCAGAGAAGATTATCTGTGGCAGCCTGCCCTCCATCCAGGACCTGTACCTGTCCAGAGTCAGGAAACGGGCAGGTAACATCTCTGCAGACCCATCACACCCTGGACACAAACGCTACAGAACACTGTACGCCAAAACAAGCTGACATGAGAACAGTTTTTTTTCCTTCAGGCTGTCTCTGTGATGAACAGCTAAAACCTGACACAGATGTCAGTAACATCACCTGTATAAGACCTGTCTGTCTACAAATTATCTATGTAAATAGATAATTATATTATATTATGTTTAATAATAAATATTCTGATTCTGATCATATATAAACAGATTAGATTCGATTCATTCTGTCTTTCTCTCTCTTATTGATGATGATGTATCACTTCCTTGTTTTTGACCAATAGGCTCACACATTGACATCCTCCCACAGCTAATTAGTGTCTAATACAGTCTAATACATCACAGCTACTGCTGACTGCAGCTGTCTGATGAAGATGTGTAGGTCACGTTAAACACGTTTTACCTATTACACACCTCTGCATAGTGACCTGAGATAGTGAACATGCTCTCTCTCTCTCTCTCTTTATCACACACACACAGTCTTGGACATCAGTGTGTAACTGGTTGGTGTCAGGAACAGGCTATTTTCTCTACAAGCTACAAAGACTTCTTTTAAAAATTAGGCAGGCTCATTGGTGTTCTTCTTCACAGCAGACATTTTGACTTGTGTCACAAGAGTGACAAACAGCAAAAACACAATGAAAAGCTATAGTAAATCTTAAATATTCATATTCAGAAAACACTGCGCTGTCCGGCTCCTTAAGTGCTGTAGGCTAGTCGTTATTAGCCCGACACAGGTGCTCTCCTGCTCGGGTGTTTTCCGTCGAGCACGGTTTGGCTCATTTTCAGGTGAAATGAAGAAAACACAGGGAGCTAAATGGGACTGGAAGCTGAAGGTTGTGTGACGTGTAACCGCTGTTTAAACCGCGTTTGTGTATTTAGACGACGGTAAAGGAGCCGGGTTTAACCCAGACGACAGACGTATTTTTCACAAATGCAAATCACCAGACCCCGCGCTCATTCGGTGTCGGTAACGTTACAGACTGGACAACAGAAGAGGCATTCAGTCAGCAGCACGAACCTGCTAACACAGAGACCCCGTTTCAGACATGACACACAGCTTAAAAACAAACGCTCGTCTGAGCCGTCGTTAAATCAATGGGCTAACCCCGTTTGTGAGCTACTAACTAGCTGTTGTCATCATAAATTGCCGCCGCTCGCGGTCATTCTTCGGCTCCGGCATCCGTCTGTCGCTGTCATTTTCCGGCCGTCTGTAGACGGTATCAACAGGTTTCGGCGGCGCTAACTAATTCGTGTGGAAACTGTCTGTTACTGAGACACACGGTGTCGCAGATGTGGTCCGTCTGGAGAGCACCGGAGCACAGACAGGCTGGTGATAACGTGTCTTTCACTCAGCGGGACCGGACATCTCTGTTCCGTGTGCCGTCACTGCTCACTTACAGTTCAGTTACGGTGTTAACGGGCGGCTCGCGCCTGTGTTTTTCTTCTTACCGTCTCTCGTCAGTTGGCTCGTGCACAACGGACAGCTCCCAGGTGCTGAAATGCTCCCCAGCTCACCGTCCTCCGCGTGAGCTGGGACGTAACGACGGCAGCGATTGGTCCCCGGGAATAATCATTATGATCAGCTATTGGTTGTCCGGAGTGTCAGTAAGAGCGTTTCTGTGTGAATCCAGCAGTGTCACCGCGCGAGCCTCCTCCTCTGTGTCCAGCATGATGTATGATTACATTAGTGTGATCCTCGGAGCTGGTCCCAGGTCAGCACTTTGTCACAGTTATCCGGATTTTTGCAACGGTGGTTCAAATTCATTCAGGTTATTTAGGTCAGTTACAGGCAGGGGTGGACAGAGCAATACATGACTGTGAACACAACCAAGTAAAAGCACAAATACATAACCGGGACCGTACACTATTCCCCGTGGAGTCAGATTCACTGTTTACATGCATGTTCACTCCTCTGTCTTATTGTATTCTCCCCTGCCTTTGGCCTTTGTGGTGCTTTGCTGCATGTTGACATTACCGCCACCCGTTCGTCAGTGGAATAGTGTGACGCCATTGGTAGGGCTGTGAGTGGCGTCATTGCGCGCGTGTACGAGATAAACAAAACGGGAGGCCTCGCTCTTTATAACATGTGATACTATATACCACAGCAGGGGTGTCATCACCTTTTTAAAAGTAGTCTTGCCAAATTTCTTGCCCAGGCCTGTCGCTACGACCCACATAATTAGTAAGAATTAGAAGTTGTTGTTTTTTTTACTTTTGGTTGTTACTGGTTGTCTTGCAGTGGGATAACATAAATTGGGTACTAAAATTGTTGTAGCAATTTTATAAATTCTTACACTGTAAAAAATATTTGTTGATTCAATCAAGTGATCTTGTTGCTTTGAGTTAGAGTTAGAGTTAAGTTGAGTCAACTTATAGCGTGTGTATGCGTGTTAGCAGAAATCCCCAGCCCGAAGTTTGTCATGGAGTCCCACAAGGTTCTGTACTAGGACCACTTCTATTCAGTTTATATATGCTTTCTCTAGAAAAAAATATTAGGAATCACTCCATTAATTTTCATTGTTATGCTGACAACACCCAATTATATTTATCGATCAAGCCTGATGAAACCATCAGTTAACTAAACTTCATGCATGTCTTAGGGATGTAAAAAGATGGATGACCTACAATTTCCTGATGTTGAAACTCTCTTTCCAGAGACTTGGTTACCTTAGACAGGATCACCCTGGCCTCCAGCTCCACCGTAAAGAATCTTGAAGTTATTTTTGATCAGGATTTGTCCTTTAATGTCCACATAAAACAAATTTCAAGGACTGCATTCTTCCACTTACGCAACATCACCAAAATCAGACTTGTCGTATCCCAAGCGGATGCAGAAAAACTAGTCCATGCATTTGTTACTTCTAGGCTGAACTACTGTAACTCGTTGTTATCAGGCTGCTCCAATAAGTCTCTTAGGACTTTGCAGCTAATTCAGAATGCTGCTGCACATGTTCTGACAGGAACCAAGATCAGAGATCACATCTCTCCCATTTTGGCTTCCTTGCACTGACTACCTGTTAAATCTGGAATAGAATTTAAAATTCTTCTCCTTACATACAAAGCCCTTCATGGCCATGCACCATCATATATAACATCATATCACCATAAAAGAACTCATAATACCTTACTACCACTACACTCTCAGAATGCTGGGTTCCTTGTGGTTCCTATAGTTTCCAAGAGTAGATTTGGAGTCAGAGCTTTCAGCTATCAAGCTCCTCTTCTGTGGAACAAACTACCATTCTGGGTCCAGGAGGCAGACAAGGTCACCACCTTCAAGAGTAGACTTAAGACTTTCCTTTTTGATAGTGCTTATAGTTAGGGCTGGCTCAGGTCATCCCTTAGTTATGCTGCCATAGGACTAGACTGCTGGGGGGCGGGGACAGAAGGCAAAACCGCTGCCGCCATGTTGAATTGGATCCGTAAACAGTCTCAAAAAAACTACAAGCTTCTGTTTGTCAAGTAGTACGCATCATCGTCTTTCCACCCCTCCCCACTCTCTGATTGGCTCCCTACCTCAGACGAGCGTTTTGGCCCAGGTTTCCATTAGTGGTGTGCGATATTGCATATTTTGGTATCGATCCGATAGCATGTAAATACGGGCCAGTATCGCCGATACCAATACCGATACTTTTCAATAAATATCATTAAATAGTTAAAACCCAGGACAGAATTAGTACAAAGTTTATGATTAAATACAACATGCTTTATTTTAAACACAAGAAGGGGGAGGGGGAGTGAAGTGTGTCTGCTCTGTTCTGACACAGGAGTGGCGAGTCTGGCGACCTGGCTGTTTCCTCTTTGCCGCAGCTTTGCAGACAAGAATGGAACTTAAAGCAAAGAATCAATCTTAACAGGCTAGTATCGATCCAATACTGATACCCACTTGGTATTGATACTATCGATATTTGGATCGATCCGCCCACCACTAGTTTCCATGCTGTCTTTCGGATTGGAACAATCATGCAAGGCACCATGGGATTTCCCAGGCTAGATACTTTATTGATCCCGAAGGAAATTAAGGATGATCTTACTTTCCAATTATGCTAGCAAGCATTACATGAGCTTAGTTAGCTATTGTGTTAACACGTTGCATGCAACATCTTTCGCTAGCTCAACGCAACCACATTTGCTAGCAGCATACTGACTACTATACTTACTGACATCATTTCAAGCAATGCAACTTTGTTTAGAAATCCAGACAAACATAGCTATTTATATATAAATATACTGTATAGTTGGGAGTTGCAATACTGTTGGAAAAAGGTAATTAGCACGTCGTCTTACTTCAGACTTTGTGTCTGCATCTTGAAGTTGCCCACTCTGAGCTGCTGAACAGATGGGCATCGTAGCGGACGGACCCAGGCCCCCTTCCCTCCCCTCTCCCTGCCCTTGCCGATGGAATTTAGAAAAGAATGTTTGTTTGAAGAACTTGGGCTACTTAGCCTATTATGGGGGCAGCTGGCAGCATGAAAACCTATTGTCAATACATTTGTAGTCCTAGAGTAGTTATCTGAACTAAATATCCCATCATGTCACATGTGAAAAGTAGTATTGGCAGGCAATACTACAATGAAAAGTAGTATTGCCGTGGCAATACTGGCAATACTGACGATGGCAGCCCTGGGTCAAAGTATGCTAGCAAAGTGAAAATTGTTGGTATTACTTCTTGCATTTTTAATATAAGAGGGGAGTCAGATTGTGACAGGTGTAAATTGCGACCCGAAAAAATCTGACTCCCCTCCTTTTTTCCTCTCTGTTGAAACTAGTTACAAATAACTTCATAAATAAGTAGCACAGGTCAAAGTATGCTAGCAAAGTGAAAATTGTTGGTGTTACATCTTGCATTTTTAATATAAGAGGGGAGTCAGATTGTGACAGGTGTAAATTGTGACCCGAAAAAATCTGACTCCCCTCCTTTTTTCCTTTCTGTTACCACTAGTTACAAATAACTTTATACATAAGTAGCAGAGGTCAGTATATACTGTGTTACACTTTATCACTACACTTCACCTTCACTATAATAATAATACCATACTGTATTATGCTTCGAATACATTTTATATCAAGCGCCTTAAAGGACACCACCTCACAAATTACAGTTTTTTCTGATGGCTTAAACACTTACATGGATTCTTATAGCACAATTTCTAAAACTATTAACATTTATCACAAAACCCTTCACCGAGTTTGCAAAACTGAAAGCACAAACATTGCTTTGCACTTAGTTTGCAATTTCGTAACACACACTTTGTATATGTGTAAATACAATTCACTGCACAGGACTCCTTTTGCAAAACTGTAAACACAGCTCCACTGCTTTACACTCAATTTCCAGATGATCTACACACTCCTATCAAAACTATACATATTTATGGCTATTTTTTACACAATTCTGCCAACTGTCAGGCCACACTTTCACATGTGAAAACTATTATTTATAATTACTTCACTTTGCAATCAGCCTGAGCACTATAAACAGGAGATATTTTCCCCGGTGCCTAGCAATGGAAGACATTGCATGTGATGTGGATGAGATTTTGTGGCCAGACCCAGTAAGAAGACAAGACTTATTTTTTTCCCTCAATGATTGTCATTTTATGTTTTTTTTTTTTTTTGTGCCTTGACCTGAAAAACACACTTTATGTTTACGTATTTGGATGTGTGTAAATAAATATCCATTCACTTTGACCCCTGTGTGTTACTGTAAAAGGTACTGAAAACCGATATGCCCTGCACACAGGATAAGCAAAAGCCAAATTAGTTTTTCATTGTTACTGTCAGTGTGCAGTGGCTGCTTTGTGTGCTTACTGATATTATGAGTTGTGTGCACCATCGGATACAAAAATAACTATTTTTACACTAGTGTGAACAGTTTAGCAAAAAGTGCTTATGCAACAGTACAAAAACATGCTTTTGCAAGTGATCTACTGTGTTTTGCTATTTGGGTGCAAGCTTTTGCGATTTGTGTGTAGAGTTTTGCAAAAAAAGCCAAAAGTTTCAAAAATTGCGTCTTAGCTATCAGAAAAAACTGTAAACAGATAAGATAAGTATTATGATAGCATATAATGATAGCAGTCACATATCTAAATTATTATTATTATTATTATTATTATTATTATTATTATTATTATTATTATTATTATAATAATAATAATAGATAGTTACATGTTACAGCCCATATGCTAGCCTGAAGTGAGTTTTCAGTTTCTTTCTCCAGCAATAGATTCACACTGGCTGGTGTATTCCACAGTCTAGCAGCAATGTGGCTGAATGCTCTCTCTCTATCTCATGGTACTGAGGTTCAGCTGAGGAGGATCGCCATGAGTGGCCAGGGGTGTAGATCTCAAGGAGGTTAGAGAGGTAAGTGGGAGCATGGTTGTGTATACTACTACTATACTCTATATATATATATATATATATATATATATACTATATTCCTACTCATGAATACTAGGAAGAATAATAATTAGAATAATTAACTATGGCTATAAATGTTATTCATAAAAAGTATTAATTTCCCCTCAAATGGAGTGTAATCGAAATATAAAACCACCAAAAATAATGAGTAATAATGTAAATGTACTTAGTTACATCCACCCCTGGTTCCAAGATGATATGATGCTAATCTATAGGACACGATTTGATGAGTTCAGATCATTAGCAGCTGTGTCATGTTATGGTTAACGATGGTGTTCAATCACCTGTGTCCACGTGATTGTATTATGACTTATAACAGACAAACTTTAGTGGGCATAAAGAGGCATGTAGACAGAAATATGAAGGTCACTATCGTCCCTTGTATTTGGGATTCTACACACTGACAAACATTGCATTACTGTATTATGAGTTACTATCAATACTACTGGGCTGCTATAACATAGAACATGACGTTCACAATATTTCTGGCCAGATGACTGAATTCTTTGCATGATTCTAATGTCAGATAGTCAGCCCGGCTATAAAGTATCACACATTGGAATATCAGACTTGTGTTTTGTGTGACTGGGTGTGACATACAAGTCATGCTTTTCCTTAATTTAAATTTACCTGTTGATGAAAGAAATCATAACTACCATCACATAATATGACTGATGATTTCTACAGAGTGCTGCAAAAATGTTAAAACACAAAGGATGTGACTTAGGCAGGTCCTGACCTCTGGGTGGAAGGCCTTTTCACTAACCCATCCATACTTGATGACCCCCATACAAACATTGTTTGCACACTACAATCACTTGCCATATGAACACCAACAATAACTAAATAGACTCATCGCCTTTTCCTACTAGTGTCAGTGATTCCTCTGAGGGTTTGGGGAACAATTGATGTCAAGGTCTTTGCATCGCAGCCATTTCTATCTGAACGGGGACATGTAGACAAACGAACCAAGGAATGTTAGCCTCCTAATCATATTTTCATTATAGATTCTATAAATACAGTACAAGCCTGTCAGTCCTACATTATGGGCCTGTCAATGCGATTTCTAGGATTAGTCAAATAACTGCATTAGTAGTGTTGTCTCCCACAATATGAAGCTCAATGTTTGAGAAAAGGAGCAGTTTCACCTGTATACCATTAAGATTACCTCAAAACACCTTTAGACACACATCCAATTATGAGCCAAGAGTCCGCTTATAATCAATATACAAAATTTTATTACAAAAGAAAATTCATTCTACATGTAAGTTTTCAAAGTTCCACATTAAAAATGGCTGCAGACCTCTTCAATCAAACTACAGATAACCCCTGGTAGTAAAACGACAGTGAGGAAACAGCACCACTGAAAAGAAAACATAAGCAGTGCTTCCAGAAACAATACATTTTAAAACTTTACTGATCTGCTGCTGTCCACCGCCTGCAAGAGTTTCAGTCCTTTAATTATCACAGGAAATTTGCATCTGGCTGCCCGTTCGGATAGCAACGACCAAAAGATGTAACAAACAGAGTTCAGCAGAAACTTAAAAAAAAAATAAAGGGGACTAAGTGACAATAAAAACTAAATCCCTGAATTTGAAGAGGAACACGTCCGTATCCTACAGAGGCAGACCAACAGGGACAGCAGGCTATACTGTTGGAATCATCCACACAAAAAACAAAGATAAGCTGAACGATGCATTGCAAAATTCACATCATTTAACATATAAACCGCTTAGTCATCATCCTCATCATCGTCCTCATCATCGTCCTCATCTTCATCTTCCTCATCGTCATCATCGTCGTCGTCATCATCGACTGGCTCCGCTTTCTTTGCAGCAGGCCTGCCGGGGCCACTCTTCTTACCATCGCCCTTTGCTGAACCTCCTTTGGCTTTGTAGGCAGCAACATCCTATTGTGGAGAAAGAAAGATTTAATCTCCATGTCACTAAGACTGTTTTATGCTGCTGTTGCTTAATCACCACTATAGCATGGCTAATAGTTAGAATGGTGCATTTTGGAAAGTTGATTGGGTCTGCGTGGATTTGTTTACCAAGTCAGACTAATCCTTAAAAAACTACACTATTCTGCTGGTGCAGTGCAAAAGAAATGGGAAACTGCTGAATACCTTCTCGTATTTTTCCTTCAGTTTGGCAGCCCTGGCCGTATAGGGAGCCTTATCTTTGAGAGACTGTGCAGCCCACAACTCTCCAAGCTTCTTGGCAATTTCTCCAATAGAGATACCAGGGTTCTCCTCCTTGATCCTGGGGCGGTGATCAGAGCAGAAGACGAAGAAAGCAGAACTGGAAGAAGAAAGGAGGGCAGGTTAATTAAGTAGCGAAAGCCATAATAGCTAACTTAAAAAAAATAATCAAAATTTAAAAACCCTGAACATGGGTGGTGTTGATAAGTTTTCAGACTTACGGTGGCCTCTTGGGTGCATTAGGGTCCTTCTTCTTCTTGCCTGCTTTGGCACCTTTAGGTGGGACGTATGATTTCATCTCTTGGTCATAGCGGATCTTGTCGTTCTTTGCCATGTCCTCAAACTTCACCTTCTCCTTGGCAGTCATGGTCTACAAAAACAGAAAAAGACATCTTAATGCTGAAATTTTACATCAAAATATTTGAGATTACAAACATCCTACAACAATGCTCCCTTTTCCACCCAACTCCTTAGAGTGGAAAGGTCATGTGAGGTCAGGTAAAATGGGGACATCAAAGCAGCAACAAAAAATGTCATGATTGAAATTAAATTTGGTAGGCAAAGCTCTCAGATCCATGTCAATAGTTTTGTTTAATGTGGGTTGCTTAAAAAAAATCAAAAAAAAAAAATCTTACAACATACCTTCCATCTCTCTGAGCATTTCCTGGAAAACTCTGAAAAGCCTACAGTGGTTCCTGGGTGTTTCTTCTTGTGCTCTTCGCGGCACGTAGAAACAAAATAAGCATAAGAGGTCATCTTTCCCCTCGGTTTATTTGGGTCTTTCCTCATGGCTGCACGATCTAAAAACAAGAGCAAGAGAAAAAAACTCGCGTGAAAAACAAGTACCAGAAACACGCTCGTGCGCGCACTACGTAACATGTAATTTATCGTGGCTGGCAGCTGCGTAAGTTCACATACAAAAACAATTCAGAAAACTTTATGTTACGTGACTATGGAGTCGGGCAAATATTTGTCGCCGTAGTGTTACAAGGAACATTTTTCTGGCGCAAACCGGACGAGCAGACGCCCAAGGGTGTTTTAAGGCTCTAATCGGATTTCTGCTTCCCTGGGACAAAAAGACTCGCCACCATTTTGTATCTTCCCGCCTAAACTAAACTGCGCCAAAAGCTTCTCCAACAAAGTACATAGCGACTACCTAAACAACACACGACACCCATTCTGCCTGAAATTAAGCTTAAACTAAGCACAGGAGTGAGTCTAAACGAAAAGGCGGCTTAATTCAAACTTTAAACTGGAAGCTAACCGTGTAGCAGGCTAAGCTACCAAACCAAATGGCGTTTGAACTGCATGTTGCGCACACAGCAATAGATTACCCTGCTTCAAACACGGCATACTGCTCGAAATGGGAACAAAATGAGAAACCGACAACTTTCTCGGGAACATTATACTCAACAGTAAAAAATAAAGTTACGAATATACAAACGACTTAATTCACTAATATGTTTTAATCGTTAAATATGCAAAAGTACGAAATTACATCGCCCGAATACCGCACACTAGAAAATAAAACATTGGTGAGTCTTATAAACATAATGCGCTAAATAGAGCAGCAGAAAAGGCAGAGGCTTACCTGTTCCCAGCAAGACAAGTTGTAAACGACTGAATGAGGAAGAAAGCGCAACTGTTTTGTCACTGCCTGCGAAGCCGAACTAACTTAGCTCGAAGTCTTTCAAACTCCTCCCTGCCATCAGCGGATTGGTCGGAGTGACGCATTTAAATTTGAATCCAGGGCAGAAGACAGATACGGCGCTGCAATTGGTTGGGCTACGTGCGGTCGAGACATCATGTTTGTACGCGCTACCGAGGCGCTGATTGGTTGAGCTGGGCTTTTAAACGCACGGCGCGAAAGCTCTTTTGTCTGCTCGGAGTCAGAATATGTTTATCTGTTGGTCCGTGGTCAGGCGTACCCGCGTGCGTGCGTGTTTTAACCGCGTGTTTTCTTCATAAGACCAACAGCAACCAAAACAACTACACGAGCGCTTCTGTTTGGTTTAATTCTACGAGCTGCGTGATGAACAGAGAAGTCAAAGCGCGCCAAACCTGAAACTTCTTAGGTTGAGTCAAACGGAACTCCTCATTTGTTTTTAACGGGCACAGATGACTGCTCAACTGGCGAGAAAAACAAGAGAACACTTCCGGATTTAGCTCCTCCATTTAAAATACAACCTTGATGCCAAACTACACACATTATGAAAACTACTATAGCATATAACTGAATACACATATATCACACTATACTGACTACACTACAAGCTAATCACACATAAGATTGTGTGATGTACAAACAGTTAAATATGCTGCTTTTCATAGAATATCTAAGTGCCATCTTCAGCGAAGGGGTACACAAAAAACAGTATAAAACATAACTCATAGATAAAAGGGATACAACATGGAAAAATTAAAAACAAAACAAATGAGCACAACCACATACATGCAGTATATACAGAGCAGTAGTCCATGAATTAATTCATGTGTTTATTATTAAATTAAGACCTCAATCAATTGACAGCATGTTCTAGATTTCTGAACCACAGGAAAATATGAAAGCAGTACAGTTTTCCTAATAGAATGAAACCTGCATGCAAGCATTGACACAGATGTGTTGTTTATGGCCTAAAAGGGCAGGAGGATCACGCACAATGTAAACCAGACAGAAAATACTTTTTATCTACACAAAGAGTGGACTGTTTTGTTACAAGTAATTATAAAGTAATTATACAACTATATATAGGGGCTGGATAAAGTAGATACAGAGTTTAAGTTTAATTCATCTTATTGGTAGGTCTGTCATTTCTTTTCATTTCCAGACTTTGAAGATCTTCAGGTTTTCTGATTTCATGATTTTTTTTTCTCTCTTTAGCTCCCCTTAATATTACAGCAACAACTGGAGGCTGCACGCTGGATCAGTGAAATGAATTCAGCCTCATATTAATGCCTTTGCACTGGTTGCATGGAGGGTTAGATCATTTTGTATAGAATAAAATTGTTTTGATTATCGGGCCGTGCATTCTTATTTTCTACAATAATCAGTGAATGAATAACTGTAGTGATGTAGGGTTCTGCTACAAAGGCCACACACAACCAACACATTAGCCAGCGTATGAATGCAAACATTATCTACTGGTAGTAAAACAAGATTTCAAACGCATTTTTATCATTTTTGAAAGGAAAGCGCAAACAATGTCAACTTCAATTAACATCTCTTTAAAAAAGAGGGAGGATGCAACACATTTGTTGTCTAACAGCTGGGAAATGTGCACAGTCCACTCGGGGATGCAGGCTGAGGGCTGGACTGCTGTGATGACATGTTACACACACTGTTGTATTATGTGACAACGAACTGTTAATTATTTAAACATTTAGAGCGTAACTCATTTTGTAGCATGTACAGCACAGTGTTTAATGAGGATACAGTGATACTGCTACAGCCTCATAATTCACTGTATCTTCATTAAACACTGTTTCCTATTGAGCTGTGAGGAAGAGGATGTAGTTTCAAGTTGGCTCCAAACACTCCGGGGCAGCAGGTGGCGGCATGCACCTGACTTTACTCCATCTGTCAGTAAACACTGCAGACGAAGAAGCTCGGCTCCGGCTCTGGAATTAGTTAGTAGTTGTCGTTCCCAGCGGTTGGCAGCTGGGCATTGGTGTGGAGGCAACGACGGAGCAGAACACGCGCGCGCACACACACACACACACACACACACACACACACACCGTGAGAACATCAGAAGCTGTGTGAGGAGCAGTGTTAAACCGGGAGCACGCGGACAAGATGAGTGACGCCGCTGTGGACAAGAGCACGTTATGTCTGTTCGACGTTGACGGCACGCTCACGGCCGCGAGACAGGTATGGTGTTAACAGAACTGACTCCATTCATACACAGCTGACGGCACGTCATGTTACGGCGTCATCCGGCTCCACGTCGCTATTGTAGTTCTTCCGAGCCACACTGTGTTCCGCAGAAACGGTGACTCAGAAGTGGTTCTGCCCTAAAACGTACGTGCGACAGTCTGAACCCACGACAATTTAAACAAGTCTGCTATATTAATTATATTGGTATATTAATGAATAAAAGTGAATTGACATGTTACCATACTGAGTTAATTACTCTGGTTACCCTCCACACGGATGTTACACCGGAAGTGTCCGGCTATCCCAGCCGCTAACTACTCTTTATTACATTTTTGAACTTTGACAGTTTGACTTGTTGTAAATATTAAAAGTGATTTACTGTACAAATCACTTTGAATATGAATCATGTTGACAGCACCACTGTCACCTCAAACATTTAAAAAACAAACCTGAAATGACACCGATACTAAGCTTTTTAGCATCTAGCTAACCAGTAGAACAAGTAGAACGAGCTTAGCTAACCTGAGCCCATGTATGTATCCTATTGTTAAATATAGCAAAATTACACTGATTAGCGTAAAATAACACATTTTATTTATTTTCACAAAACAAACTGAAGCTTTAATTATTCTACAGTCTGGATTTAAGGATGTCTGCGCAGATAAAAATGAACTATAACTTTAAATTAGCTCAAGTATTTAAGAGCTACAATGAATTTGCGCTATATGTGCGTCATTGCATATATCTAGTTGTATGTCTTGTAGTCACTGTATGGCAGGCCTGTCCAAACTTCTCTGAAAGAGGGCCAGGTTTGACCATGTGAAGCTGTCCAGGGGCCAGTACTAACATTTAAAAAATATAAAAATGAACAATAAAAGTTACATACAAATGTACTGTTCTATAATAATTTTATTTTCATTGTCAAAGTTTTTTTTTTAATGGCAATGTCTCCAAATCTAAACAACCAATCAGGCGTGAACAAATCTAAAAAGCAGTTCTTCCTTTCTTTCACATCTGCAGTCAGATAACAGAATAAATTGTAGGAATATGTTAAACTTGCATGACTTTGATACAAATCTGAACCTCATGTTCATTTTAAACATGACTTATTATGAGTAATGCAAAGTCTGTTAACATTTCAGTTTAAAACGTATCACTCTTTCTTTGTCTTTAACAAAATCATTCAGAAAGTCATATTTTGTGTCACATCTACAGATATATAACAGCAGCAGTTATGTCCTTAGAGGTTCAAATGCTTCGTTATGTCAACCAAAAAAGACAAATCTGTCCACTATACAGTATCTGACAATCCTAACAGGCTATAAATAATATATTATAACAATAAAGCTTCAGGCTGAATGGAATCTGGAATGTGATTTGGGCATCCCTGCTGTAGACCCTGTGACCAGTCTGCTTTCAATCATGTGTTTCCTGTGGGTGGGTGCTTTGCTATGTGTGGATGAGTCATTAAAAAAAAGACAGAGAGAGGGACACTGTATCTAAAGAGGAAACACAAAGTGTACCTGTGCAACAGATAAAAACATGTCACCCAAAATATAATCCATGTAGAACAAAACGTTGTAAGTATATGTAACAACAGGTGACTAAAAGTAAATAATATTATATAATAATAATATATAGTAAATAATATTAAATAATTAGCACATAGTTGATATGAATAAAATAAATATAGTCTGATAGTAAATTTGTGAGTGCCTGCTGGCTGATCGTCCCATCATGTCAGTGAATTTTGTGTGTGTGTTTTTTCCAGCGTGTGACTCCAGACATGATGGAGTTCCTTGAGAAGCTGGGGACTCGGGTTCGAGTCGGGGTGGTTGGCGGGTCGGACCTCAGCAAGATCAAAGAGCAGCTGGGAGATGATGGTGAGACACACACACGCACACACACACACACACACACACACACACAGCCGGTTATATCTCTAACACTTAAGTATGCATCAGTTTTTCTTCTGTTTGCATGCGCACAGTGATCCAGAAAGTGGACTACGTGTTTGCTGAGAACGGTCTGGAAGCCTATAAAGACGGACAGTTTCTCTCTGTCCAGGTAAGATTTCCTTTAGCGTGCATGCTCTGAACATGACAAAGTTATGTCATGTGACCCGACGCAGGATGTTTACTCTGCTGTTTTCAGTCCATCCAGGCCCACATGGGAGAAGAGCTACTGCAGGATTTCATCAACTTCTGTCTCAACTACATGGCCACGATCAAACTGCCCAAGAAGAGGTGCACACACACCACAGACATGATCTCTATCAATATGTCTCTGTAGTGGGCTGATGAGGTGCTGGGTGAAGGTGTATAATAATAACAGATAGTGACATCATCTGTCAGCCTCATGCAGACTAAACTCTGATGTTTTCCAGGGGAACATTCATTGAGTTCCGTAACGGCATGTTGAACGTCTCTCCTATTGGACGGAGCTGCACACAGGAAGAGAGGAAAGAGTTCTACGAGCTTGATCAGGTATCGAACACACTCCCACTCCAGTTGTGTCTTTCAATGCATCATTTGAAGCTGCAGTAATCAAAGCTTTCGTGTGTGCAACTGATGTGAGTCACGTGTGGTGATCACCGGACTCAGCACCTCCCCCACAGCTTTTTGGTCTTTCGTTGTTTTGGTTTTATGTAGCACAGGTCTTATGTCACAGTAAATGTACTATGTAAATAAGATATATGAACACTATATGAATGTAGGAAAAGTGAGGATTGAGAGTAAAGTGAATACAAAAGCACTGCAAATCTCAGTCCTGGACTATAGCAGCAGTCCTCCTAACAAACAGCAGCTACAACAACAACTTAAGACTAGTATAACAGCAACAACTACTACTAGCAGCTTTAACTTTGCCTATCATTACGTGTGCACATGTCGGATGGTGTTTACTGTGTTTCTCCCTACATCTCACACTGAGAGAAGGACAGGACTGCAGGGCTGTGTTCTCATCTTTCTGTGTGCTCCTTACAGAAAGAGAAAATCAGAGAGAAGTTTGTGTCCGTGTTAAGGGAAGAGTTCAAAGGAAAAGGACTGACGTTTTCAATCGGTGAGTCGACTGCCCTCAACAGTGAATCTGTATTTGAAAGGTCCATTTAAATCTGTATTGAACACAGCAGCACCATCAACAGCTCCAGACTTGTGTACTTTAAGTAGCAGGCTGTGAAACAAAAGAATCATTCCACCACGCACTATGAGATGAGCTGACTCTGTCAGTGTGATGTAAATGCTCCTCTCTCTGGGTCTTTGTGTCTCTGCAGGAGGTCAGATCAGCTTTGATGTGTTTCCTGATGGCTGGGACAAGAGGTTCTGTCTGGGGATTGTTGAGAAGGACAACTACTCCACCATCCACTTCTTTGGAGACAAGACCAAACCGGTGAGTACTGCAGGACGGCACCAGAATGGCCGAGTGCACGTCAGCTCATTCAAAGGCAGAATATCAATCGAGCTGCCTCCACAGATTCTTACACATTTCACCACGTGTCAGTGCAAATCCGGTCAGATGCTGGGACCCGATGGTCTCCACACAAATGATAATTACATTGATGCAGGATAACAACAAAAAGAGTAAGAAACGAGGCAGCTGACTGGAAGTCTTTTTACTCTGCAGCGTAAATACAGAATACAGAGATGGCTCAGTGATGACATGCAGACAACAATCTGCATGGACGTGACTACAGTACAGTCATGACCAAAAATCGCCCCTGCATTTTTAGTTGGATGACTGAAAAAATGTTGCAGTCACATCTCAGTGTTTTAGTCTTCTCATGTTTCCTTTGTTTGGGAACACAAAAAGTCACATCTGGGATGCTGGAGCAGACAAACTGACTGGCACCCTCAGCTTGATATCTGGTAGCACACCCTTTAGAAAAAAATAACCAAATCAATCACTTCTTGTAACCATCAGTGAGTTTCACACACCTCTGGAGTTTGTGTGCATCGTGCACACAGTCAACACATCCAATGCCTGAAGCAGCAAAGCAACCCAAAACATCAGTGAACCTCCACCATGGTTAACTGCAGGGAGCTGCTCTTTTATTTGAAGGGCTCATTTTGTTTTCTGAAAGCAGAAGGATGATGTCACGATGAGTTAGTATGGAACTGTGAATTGTTTTTGATATTAGTTTAACAAATAGTGCATTCATTTCATGTCACAGTTTCCAAATGAAAGGAAAGAATATCGAATGTAATGAACTAATCAATTAAACAAGATGAAGAGGACTAAAATGTCACAAACAGATAAGTCAGCTTTAGGACTGAACATCACTACTCCCATTTCAGCCCAGTTAAGGTCAGGGTCACACTGAAGAGCTTCAAATTAGACCAGTAATCTCTCATCTTTTACAACCGTTACATTACTTAGACCCGCTTCAAATAAATCTACACACCTCTAAGTCATCCCAACTCCAAGGAAGGTCGAGGAACAGATCTGGGGTCAGTGGTAGGGTCCAGTAAATGATCACGTAAGAGAGTTATGTTGGTGTTGGAGGTTTGTTGAGTAAAAGTAGTTTATATATATATTTTATATTTTAGTTTATATATATATATAAATATATATTTATATATTTAGGAAGCAAAGGCAGACGGAGATTATACACTCAAGTGTCGGTGTTGGCCGCCCGCCTCACCGAGCTGGCATCAACAGATTGGTCCACTCTAGAAAGTTCTGAAAGTTCTGCTGTGGCTGTGAGTCACTGAGCAGAGGATCAAGACAGAGCGGCGCGTTCCGTCAGGATGTCTCCCCAGCTCGTCACTCACGTGTCGGTTTGTGAGTTAGCAGTCGGGGCGATAGACTGCACAGAGCTCCAGGCTGCAGTGATTGTCTCCATGCTGTGCTGCGTGAAAGCAATCACACCGGGTGGTGTGGACCTAACGAGGGATCATCACACTCTCTGACTGCCCTCCATTCAAAAACATTTCTCTTTTCACTCAGTTCACACTCACAGTGGATTTCTGTGAGGACACACACTGAATATGCACGAGTGGAGGCTTAAGAAATCTCCATGCATTCACACTCTTTTCATGACTCACTGCGGTGAGCCACAGACAGAAGACATAAAGTAAGAAGTGTCCACAACATGTTAATATCAACTGCACTGTCATATAATGCCAGCAGCTCCACTACACTGTAGTTTGAGGATGTGCTCTGGTCTACATATCCGCATCATCTGCAGCGTGAATAAAGTACTGTCAACCAGCAGCTGCGAGAGAAACACACAGTCCACTTGCAGAATGTTGTGGAAAGATCTGCAGATATGTGACCGATAGTTCGAGTGCCACTTTAAACACGCATGTTTTGTTCCAGGGAGGAAACGACTATGAGATCTACTCCGACCCTCGGACCATCGGCCATGAAGTCTCCTGTCCGGAGGATACACGGCAGCTGTGTCAGCAGCTTTTCTTCTCGTGACGGAGACGACACGGACCTGCTGTCACCGCGTGACAGATGTCTTCTTTTATCTGTGGACATCTGGGATTAGGTTTAATTACAAAAATGATGCATTTAATGCAAAGCGGTGTCGTCATGGTGTTTGTGACAACATCGAGGAGGGAGAGGGAAAACCCGTGGGTGTGTGTTCAATGCTGGGTGTGTGTGTGGGTTTTGAATGAGAGCTGTCATGGTGATGGTTTGTCTTCCCTCATGGTAAACGTCGAGTCAAACTCACTTACCAACGTCATCTCTGTTTTTATTCCTTGAACTTCTCATTTTTCATGGCAAAAACAAAACGCCACGTCCTGCGTGTCAACACCTTCCTGAATCTGATTCTCAATTTGCTTTTTAACTAAACTCAACTCCCAGGTGACCCACGGTGCCTCTGACACAAAGGCTGTCAGTTTCTAGTGAAGTTAAGGGAAGCTGGTCACACATCTGTTGGTTCACAAACACCTGAATGCTGCCGTTTCTTCCCTCCACAGCTCATTTGTCAGTCAAATGTTGCGGCCGTAGCTTCTCTGGGTGTTTGTGTTGAAGGTTTAACTCTGTTCAGCTGCGTTCACCATCAGTGAATGTGTGCGCGTGTGAACGTTTGATGAACAGCGTTGACAGTAGCAGTACAGAGTGCTGTTTCCGACAGGACCAGAACATTCTGTGAGACGCTGAGTCATGACTCTGTGGTACCTTCTTATTAAATATGTGAGACTGTATCTGAACAGTAACGCCTTCCACAGTTGTATGACACGCAACACACCAACCTGAGAACCGTGAAGAGTGAACATGGAAGAAGGGAACAACTGTTTTTGACCTCGAGTATAAATGCAGAGAGAGCATGTTCCTAAACCTTTAGTTTTTTTGTTTTTCTAATTGTGCACTCATCAATCAAACATTTATGGAATGATTTTATCTTTTGCTCTTTATCTGTTTTTGCACATGAACTCCTCCCACTGGACTGGAGGCTGATGATGATTTTAGTCTTTTAGCTGAGCTGCACAACAGAAACAAAGCACAGCACCTTCAGGACACGCCACTGATGTCCACAAATAGCCTCACACATCTCTTCTGTACTGACATGTCTTTTAATCAGCTGATTCTATAATTGTGTTGATGTATGGAAGGATGTAAAAGTAATAAACAGGCCATGAGAGCTCTCTGATGGGGTCACATTTAATGTTGGAAGCTGTTTTTTATGTCAGAGCCAGTGTGCTCAATATTTCCCTTTGACAGTGCATTTATTGATACATCATTCACATCAATGGCTACACAACACACACACTCATACACACACACACCACAGGCTACGGTGAAATGTACAAGTTGAGATGGAGAGGAGGTTCTGAGAACTCATCAGATCCAGTCAGTCACACACCTGGTGGTGAGCGGGTGGAGGGGCCAAACTGCTCTACAGCTTTAAGACTGGAAACTTCAAACATGGCGACGACGGGAGGAGGGCGACATCTGTCCTCCATGTGTTTTCATGACTTGGTCGTCTGATAGTTAAAAATCAAGCTACACGAGAGTGTGTGCTAAAATATTTGGTCACCTTCTTTCTTCATTCCTGCACCAACTGGTCAGAGCCACAGCAGCTGTGTCTAGATCTAAATGTAACAAGTTTAAACAGAACTTTGATGAAGTCAACAAAAGAAAATGTTAATGAATGCTTGTTTCCATCCACTACTGAACAGACGACGTATCTAAAGCAGGAAACGGGATGGAAATCTGAAGGCTCCCTCATCAAACAGCTCAGCTCAGTCATGTGATTCAGTGTTTTCTGCGTCACAACCTAATGCAATGCTTTTAAATGAAAACCACTGATGGAAACACGACCACAGTCGGCTTAAATTAACAGTGTTCTCTGGCAGGCTGACTCTTCGATGCCATAGAGTCAAACACTGTTTGGAATGCGGCTGCACACAGAGATCCCTCAAACAAACTGTTGGGAACCCTGTGTTCAGATGACACAGCTAGAGATCCTGAAGTTCAGACAAACATGTAGAACTTGACGTCTGTCAAGTAACTCTGGACCTGACGACTTCATCGTCTGAAGGGTTCAGGTGGTGTGGGATCAGTGCAGTGTTTACAGAGCGTCCACTGAGACGTAAACAAATTATATATTGCACAAAGACAAAAATAAAACACTGTATCTTCAGCATTTGTTGTAAACGTTCATATCGTTGTTCACATTTTGTTCTTGTTGAGTCATATCTACTGGCTCCAGTGGATCTGTGACGTACTCTCTTCCACAGTTTGATGATCTGTCTGAAGTTCATACGACCTATCTAAAATCTCTAAAACATAAATACTGACCCCTAGTGGCGGGTTTGTGTTGGCGTGACGTGGTTTCCGAGTCACGAGGGGAGAGATCATTTAAGAGTGGAGCTGAAATGAAGACGAGGCTCGGTGTGGGTTCAGATCAGGGAAGAGACTGAGCTGGATTAGTTTGTGGGCTCATCGCTCCCTCCAGTGTTCAGACTACAGAACAGAACATTCTACTCGAGCAGCTACTCTGTAACTCCACATCTGCTCCTCAATCCACCGTCAGGCCGAACTCACGGCTTTCCTCTACGTTGTCATGTGACTGAATCAGCTTCTAATTATGTACGTATCATATTATTATGTTCTCCTCCAGACTGTCATGTTACATGTCAAGGGTTACAGATCGTCTGCTGCTCCTACAAAGAAAAACTCTACCACTAGCATCATATTTCATAATATTTTACACTGAAGAAGGAAGACTACATCAGTTCATCTTCCACCATGTTGAGGTTATCTAACATGATACACATGAAGCCACGTTCAGGTGTGTTTAGTGTGTGTGTTTGTTCATCGCCGAGCCGAGCCACTGTGGTATGTCAGCCGGCTGGTTTCACATTGGTCCACCTCGCAGCAGCAACAGAGCGTTCTTTAAACACAGTACATGTGACAGGAAGTGAGTCCACCTAAAAACAACACCCACGTATAAAAAAACAGACAAACAAAACATGAGACTTAAAAAAACATCTTTCAGTGCCGTCGTGTTAAACAGCCACAGAGGTGCTAACACTGCCATCGTTACCTCCCTCCACGTGCTTCAATAAATATTCGGGGATCTACTGGTTTGTTACTGGGATCCTCTGTGGCCTCCCCGCCTAGCGCCAGGATTCCCTTTTAAGAGTCAGGCAGTGATAAAGGCAGCCTCGTCTGAGTCCGGGTCCTTCCTGTCGTCCCCGCCGCTGGACGAGCGGCTGCTGAGGTCGGCCACGCCTGACTCCAGGTCGCTGCAGGTGGAGAGGTCGTCGGGGTCATGGCTCTTGAGGTGGGCGTGCGGCCCTAGAGGCAGGGTGAGGGCGGGATCCTTGGTCTGAGCCTTCTGATTGGCCGTCTCAGAGGCGAGTGCGTAACCGTTGTCCTGTATGGGGCTGGTGATTGGGTCTGTGTAAGTGGTGGGCGGGTCCGGCCCGCAGTGTCTCTGCCGCAGGCGGCTAGTCCTCCTCCTCGGAACCTCGATCTTCTCCCACGTGATTGGCCTCCCGGTCAGAGCTGCGATCCTCTGCAAGAGAGAACAGGAAACACACACACTATTCAATCAGCTGACACACTCATTCATCTTCTCTCACTGTGGACGGAGTGTGAGGCGGGAACAGTGATTACAGACAGAACTATTCTCTGACATTTAGTTGTTGTAAAGTCATCTGAGGACGTTCAGCTCTGGTTTCAAACATCCAAACTAAAGATGTCCCGTCGTCCCAGGGACAACAAACAAAACACCTGGGACACAGACAAACATGATCCTCAATTTCTTATTCACTTTGAGTAAAGTGATCCAGTCACTGAAACATTACTGAACTTCAGTTTGGGACGGGCTCAGTCTGTGACTGTGAAAGTAGAATTTGGAAGACTGAGGAAAAAAGCTGATTTGGAGCTCTGGCAGCAAATCTACACATATGTACACAATAAGTGCTCAGCTCTGGTAAACTCTGCCAGACCAGCAGAGTTAAAGAGACTATATTAGTAATAATGTCAGACATAAAAAGTCTGCTTTGAATAATCACCAGTGTCTGATATGCTGCACATTCTCAGCGTTCAGCTCAGGCTTCAGCCACCACATCAGTCCAAGCTGCAGGTCGGTGATGTCAGCTGTACTGTTAAACTTCAATTCAAAGTAACACAGAGAGGAGCGCATGTTTGAGCAGAGGAGGGCTGTGACAGTCAGTCTAAAGAGGTGTATAAATAAAGTGTATAAATACTTCCAATCAATCCTCCAGTTTCTGCTTGTCATAGTAAATCAATTCCTGTGTTCCCTGCAGAGAAAGCCACAGAGCTCATCCAAATAATATTAATGTAGCAAACCTGTTAATATGACTGTAAACACGGTCACACACTTTTTATTTCACTCATTAACCGACCTGATCGAGGCCGGCGCTCCCTCACTCTCATTCACTGTCTGTGTCTCTGTTTCTCTCCGGTCTGATCGTCTGATTGGTGGCTGCAGTGGGACGTCAGGTTGTGTTTTTCCAAAAGTTGGAAATGCTCAGCTTCTCCACCACAGTGTTGAGCTTTTCATTTTTTAGCAAACACCTTCACCACACCACTGAATCTGGTGCTCTGCAGTGTACAGTGGAGAGGTTGATCCATGTCACGTCCCTCAAGCCAATCAGACACTCAGATCGGCCAAACCTCCACAGACAGCCTGTCCGTGACGCAGAGACTGTCCAGGTGGATTCATGGACTAAACTCTGATCATCTACCTGTGTGTGTTCTCACTTTGTTTATTCCATGTGCCAGCTTCTAAATCTGAGTCTGACTTGTAATTTGCACTGCAAAACAGAGTTACAAAGCAGATTAATTAGATTTGAAGGTTTGAGAGAGACGCCTGATCCTGTCTGAATGCTGCCTTAGTGTTGTATGTCCCCTCCAGACACTGGCTCATGATGTACAGAGCATTGCACTCGTTTATATTCTGCTCTGTGTCTGAGTTTCAGCTGGATTTGAACTTCAGTACTTCCAGGACAGTAAAGTGCCAAATGGCTCGTCGGCTTCTCTGTTTTAACTCACTGCTATTTTTCCACACATTGCTTGTTTCATTTGATTTCACGTCAAGAGTTTAATTTGGGCAGAAAGGAGGCTCTCCATGTTTCAGAGGGACTGCCTGTCTTTACGGTTCGGGGTCAGATTCATTGTGCAGAGGTGGAGGCTATATCGGGGGTTATGGTGGTGTCAAAAAAGGGGGTGTCTTTGTGTGTTGTATGCCTTGTCTGGAGCCCAGGTGGTGGTGGGCGGTTCCTCCTGGCGGTACCTCCTGGTGATTGGTCAGCTCCTCCTCCAGCTGTTGGGTCTCCTCCCTCACGGCAGACAGGAAGTCAGCAGGTGACTGGCGAGGAGGTGTCGATTTCTCCACGTGGTTATAGAGACCCTTCCACATTCTGGAGACGAGAAGAGAGAGGACATTTGAATGATCTTTAATGATCTTTTTATTATAACGTTGTTGGAGAAAGAGCAGGATCACTTGTCATTTGTCCACAATATGTCCTTCAGCTCTCTGGGATTTCAGTCATGTGGCGTCAGTGGGTGCGTTTGCTGCAGTGACTCACTTGAAGCAGTAGGGGGTGGTGTTGGGTCTCAGGACGCCCTGAGTCTGGCTCAGCTCGGCCTTGTACAGAGGGTTGGCGTACTCGGCTCTGTCCTTCCACAGCTGAGGCCACACAGAATGACTCCGCTCGTGAAGCCTGGAGTAACACACGCACACACACTCATTTCCACACATTTTCCAGTGAGACGTTGAAGAACATTCAGGAACATTATTTATTGCTACAGCGATGCTGATTTCTCTTCACATTGGGCGAGATGCAACACTGTTAGAGTGGCGAGGTGAGGGAGCTTCTCCTGATTGGATCACGAACAATCACCTGATGTTTAATATCAGCAAAACCAGTGAGCCTGTGTTGGACTACCTGCTGTTTGTCTCTTAGTGTGCAAGTTCACTGAGTTGTAGCCATGACAGTAGATGATGCTTTTAATATGGATGATGCTACAAAGAAGCTACACATTTAAAATCTTAAACCAGCAGCACAGAAGATCTGTACAATCACCAAAGATTCAACCAAGCACCCAAGATTGGTCACCAGATCACTGTGACACTTCTTCCAGAACATGATGATGATATTTTGGATATAAAAATGTCATTCGCTTCATTTTAAATAATTAGCCTTTAGTTTGATCACAGTGACCTTTGACCTTCAAATTTGAAGAATTCCCTGAAGACGTTGTTGAGGGATCATGTTGCCAAGGACGGGAAGGACGGACAGACAAACTGAAACATGATGTACAAAGAGACAGACGAGGCGGCAGCAGGTCTGCATCTGGTTTGTATACAGTTTCCTCTTTGAACGGTCGAGTTTCAGTTTGCTTTTGTGGTTTTTGGAAGTCTTCCTGCTGTCTGTTTTTGATGCAGTGCTGTCTGCAGGGCCTGAACATCACCAACATCAATATTAGATTTTGGTATTACAGAAATTTCTTGTGATTCTCTCAATCTTTGAAGAAAATGATGAACTGGAGACGATGAAATCCACTGCCAGCAGTGTTTAACAGAGTGGTGAAGACCTTCTTTACTTCACAAAGACTCAAAGACTTGCTACTAACCTGTTGACAGTTCACCACAGACGCTCGCCAGCTCAAATGTGTTGCTTCCATCAAATCTCTCTAATCTTTGTGTCTTTCTATTTTTAATATGTGCTTTCATGTTTTACATGTTTTACAGAGTGAGACGACCTTTAAAAATCTGGTTGTATGGTAAGTGATTTCTGTTACAGAGGAGATGATGGTGACTTCAAGGAACTGAACGCCTACTTAAATCTAGCACTCGCTCTGGTCATGAGCTGAGGCAGCACACAGAGTCTGGATCTTTATTATTTTCATGTGAATGCACACTCAGCATAGAAACAGGGCAGCAACCTCCTCTTCATCCTGATGCCAACCATGTGGCAGAAGTTCATTCAGGACAACTCTGAGGCCAAATGAATTGATTAGATGGATGTTAGAGTGCTGTGTCATAAATGAGGTCACACACTGCTGTGGTCTGTCTGCAGAGAGTGACGGCTGTACATGTGTCTATTCATGTTTTTATGGTTATGAACTGACAGCTACCAAAGCAGAAAAGAGTAACATTCTGAAATAAACAACAAAACAGACAGAGAGTTTTATGCTGTGTGTGTGTGTGTGTGTGTGTGTGTGTGTGTGTGTCAGTCCTACCTCATATCCCTGCGTTCCTTCTGACAGTTGCCCAGGAAGCTTCCAAAATGACAGGAGTAAACGTGTGTGTGTACAGCGATAAGGAAGCGCTCGTTGAACTCAAAGGCACACGGGAACTGCTCGGACAGCTGCCACACACACTCCAGGAACTGATCGATGACGGGAGACACCTCCTTAGGATCTCCATCCAGGTGAGCGTACCTGCAGGGACACAGCTTCGTCTTTACTGACCATCACGTTACGACTTTCACAACTTTGAATGATGTAAGAGACAACATTCTGAAAAGTCGTGTTAGTACTTATGTAGGAAAAAGGAAATGCCTCTCTGTCAGCCATTGTTCCTTCAGTCTTTCTGTCTGTCACTTCATCTATACACAGATCCAACGTCTCTGCCTGAAACTTCTTTTATTGTAGTTTAAACGTGTGATTTGAACTTTAGTAGTAAGTAGAACAATAACTCTAACTTGTGTTTTCTGTTTATATTACATATTTATTTCTATTAGAACTGCAACATTCAGCTGAGGGACAGTAACAGTTGGGCCTGTCTTACAAAATAAAATGGTTGTCACGACATTACACAGTTGCTGACCTGTGGGAGAACTTGTGTCCAAAGGAAACCCAGTCTCTCTCTATCAGCACCTGGAAGAGAGAGGAGGAGGAGGAGGAGGAAATGGAAAGGAAGGGTGGACAAAGAGGGAAGGGAAGGGAGGAGAAGGGAGACAGGAAGAGGGGGTGAGATCTGAGATAAGAACAATAAGAGTCTCAGCAGAAGAAGAAGAGGTGGTCAGTATTTTGTGTTACCATGAGTCCTTTGGTGGTTCTGTAGAACGGGTCCAACAGTATACTGGCTACAGAGCAGGCCTGCGCCGTCCTGTCCCAGCCGTCTGAACAGTGAACCAACACACTGATCCCTTCATCAGCAACTGCCTGAGAGAAAGAGATCCACAGACAGACAGTCTGTGTAACACTCTTCACACTCCTTCTGTCATCATGACAGCCAAAGCCAGAGTATTTTATCAGGTTCATTTGACAGACTCTGTGTGTGTGTGTGTGTGTGTGTGTGTGTGTGTGTGTGTGTGTGTGTGTGTGTGTGTGTGTGTGTCCGTGAGTGCAGCTGCCTGCCTACCCTCGATATGAAGACTCCAGCATCCAGTATGGCTTTAATGTGTTTGAGCCAACCAGAGTTCTCCAGACCCCACAGGAAGTCAGTCATGGACGGAGCTCTCATCTCACCCACTGCATGAAGAGAGACAGAGAGAGAGAGGGAGGGAGAGAGAGAGAGAGAGAGAGAGAGAGAGAGAGAGAGAGAGAGAGAGAGAGAGAGAGAGAGAGAGAGAGAGAGAGAGGAGAGAGAGAGAGAGAGAGAGCAGTTTACAAACACACATCACAGGAAAAGACACTATCAGAGGACGTTTGTGTGTTTACTGATAGCAGCTCTGTGTAATAACTTTAATATTTCCTCCTCTTCAGTCAGCTGTTTCCCGCTGTTCATCTCATGCAGCGTACACACACACACACACACACACTTTTCTCACCGTCGATGATTTTCTGCTGGCTGCTCCTCATTACATGAATGTTTTCGATGCCGATGAACTGCAGCTTGATGTTGGTGTAGTGGTCCTCGTTCTCGTAGCCTTTACCTGCTGCTCGGTTTGCCATAGCATTCAGCTGGACACACACACACACACACACACACACACACACACACACACACACACAGTACTTAATATGAGAATATTATAGCTCATTGTGTATTTGTATTATTCACTGTGCTCAGGAGTTGAAGTGGGATTTGGCAGATGGGGAACCATATGGGCCGCAGCCTGTTTCCTGCTGATCATATAAATCTAATGATCAGTTCAGTGTTTCTGGGTTTCAGACCGTTATCACAGAAAACAGGAAGTGACATCATGTAATAAAGATGATCAGACAAAACAAACAAACATCAAAATAAACACATTCATTCTGGCCCACGTTAACCCCTTGCAGATGTGTGACTGAGAGAGTTTGTGTGTGTGAGAGTGTGATTGTGTGTGTGTTACCTTGGGCCTGGTGTCCACCACATAGATGTAGTCACTGCCAGGGTTGGACTTCATCACAGCCTGCAGCATCATCTCGTCTTCCTGACAGCGTCCGCTGAAGCCTGACAGAGGCTGACTGCACCGGCACACAGCTGCCTGGATGAAACATCGCCGCCATGTTTTATGTGTTAGCACACAGTCAGTCACAACATGATTCTGAGCATTTTGCTTTGGGGGTGTATGTGTGTGTGCTTGTGTGTCACACTCACCAGCGTGTCCTGGTGGAAATAGGACAGAGCAGGAAATCGTCCTCGACTCCTGAACCTTGAGCTGCCCACGATGATGGCAGGTGTGGCTGATTTTGGAACAAACAGCTCTGACGGGTACGTATCACACACCTGAGAGAGGACACACACACACACACACACATTGGTGACACCAAGTTAGATATACATCGTAGTTCACAGTTGAAGAAGAACTGAAACTTCTGTGAATGGTGGAAAATGATGACTTTGGTGACCCATTCAAGTACCCTGGGAAATTTGTGTTTTTTGTAAGTAATGTCATTGTGTGTTTGCTGTGTCGTGATGACAGATATTTGGGAGAGTTCCACCCTGTTGTGTAGTGTACAGAGGGGTAGGATAGGTAGACAGTTGTCTTGGGCGTTGGTGCTGTTCATTTGATTTTAGTTCAGTCAATTTTTCTTTCATTCTGTAAATGTCTTTTTACATTTTCCAGAGGCACTATCAATAACACAACCTTATTCAGCAGATGTGAAGATGTGAAAAACTAATATAATTCAGTTCTTAATTCTTCATTAAATACAGGCTTTACTCCAGAGCTGATGATGGAAGTAGCTAACGAGTGAGTCGTCTCGCTTCCTTCTCACCTCTGTTGGGAGTTGCACATATGCAGTACAGATCAGGCATGGATCGGCAGTGACCTCTTTTATCCAGTCTATGGCAGTGTCTATGTTCCTTGTGTTTAAAGACCAGTCAAAGACCAGTCTTTGCTAAACTAAGCTAGCCACTGGCTGGCTGTAGCCTCATACTTGTAGTCATTAGAGTGGTATGATCTTATCAACTAACTCTGCAAGGAAGTGTTTTCCCAAGAAATGTCAAACTATTCTTCACAGAAATATTGAAGTGAAATGTTTAATATGTACTCTGTAAGCACTCCACCAGCCTCACCAATATAATGTTCTGGAGGCAGACTGAGCTTGAATGAGCTTGTAATGAATAATTAAATAAAGTCCACTCGTTGGTCTCCCTCTGAGAGGGCTGCTGTATGCTTCACATTTTAGAGGAGGTAGCTGCTGACAAGGAGCCAGTAAGGCTGACGCAAAGCTTGTACTCGCTGATCTCTGACCTTCTAAATGTCCTGTTCACTGCACATAACAAGAGAGATATGCAAACAGTTACACAGCATAGAGTATATTAGAGTAATGGCTTTAACAGAGATAGAACTTCAACTCCAACCTGTTTTATGCCAGAAGTAGCTTCATCTCCAATACTATGATCCAGCACAGAGTTATCTTTTTAAAACTTTCCCTGATTGACTGCTTCTCCTGTTCCCGTTACAAAAACACTTCTAGCAGCCACTTGAAAGTCACAGTGAGACTGACCCTGTATTCACTGTTGGCTGCTGTAGTGACCCACAGATTATTAGGAACCCCCATCCTCTTGTAGTCGGCCATGAGATCTATGAAGCTCCACGACTCTTCTCTCTCCTCTTTGTTCACATTCGGATTGAAGGACAGGCAGTACAGCTCACTGTATTTCTCTGAGGAGAGAGGAGAGGAGAGGAGAGGAGAGGAGAGGAGAGGAGAGGAGAGGAGAGGAGAGGAGAGGAGAGAAGAGGAGAGGAGAGTTTTTAATTAGTATAACATACATACTGCAAAAGCACACCTGTTCATGACATCTTGCCAGAGTGTTAACACACATACAAGCACTTACACATAGAAATACACACACACACCTGGTCGTGACAACCTGACCAATGAGGAGTGGACGTCCAGACAGTCTCTCTCTTGCGGGATGAGGATCTGGAAGACCCGAAAGTCCTTACAGCGCAGGATCAGCTGACTTCCAGCAGGAATGGTTGGTGGCCTCTCCACACTGCTCACCATGCTGTGCAGCACCTGAAACACACACACACACACACACCTGTCCTATTATCCACTGTGGACATTCTTCATCTAACTAAAACATAGAGAGAGAACACACACAATGCACCTTTTGGTCTTTAAAGTTTTGTGAATAACAAAATAACTAAAGGAGGTTTTCATCTGCTCCTCTGTCTCAACACGTGTCACGTTATTTCGTAATGTGTCTTGTGATCTAGAATATTCAGGAAGGACTGTCAACTTCAGTTTATGGGGAAGCTCCTGGGCTTTTCCCACAGCGCATGGCATGCAGTGAAGAAGAAGAGGAAGCAGGGGTTAGGGTTAGGGTTAGGGGTAGCAGGCGGTTGCTTTAGCAACCCTTTCGTTTTTACACAAGCTAATTGGAATCGGTTCTCTTTGTTCCTGCTAATCTGTTGGACAGAGTCAGTGCCTGTTGGGTGAAACTGGACACCCCTGGGCACCTGTTTTATCTAGTCAGGTTCCAGTGGGACCTGTGTCCTCCACTGCCTCCTGCAGGAGATTTGAAAGGAGGGGGAAGGGGTGCCATCTTTCCATCCTGTATCGAGCACTCACACACTCAGTGATGATGTAATGGCAGCTCTTTCATTCAGATGATTTCACACTGAAGTTCAAAAACAGCAGCTAACTTCCGGGGTGTCCATTAGCTCAGTCGGTATTGCATCCTCCCCCGTGTACAAAGGCTCAGTCCAGGGCTCAAATCTGACCTGTGGCTCTTTCCTGCATGTCATTCCCGTCTCTCTCTCCACATGACTGCCACTCTTCAGCTGTCTCTATACAATAAACTTGAGACTCACCACGACAGTGCTATGCTTACTTAAGCACCTGCTTTATCTTTCACATGCTTCTCCTCTGTACTGGATTTAAAAATGTACTTCCACTGATTATTTGAAGTAATACACGAAAACATTTTCTAAGTTTGAATTGGAACATTTCATGTCATGTTTTGAACTCTGCCCACAGCTACACTGCATCCAGCCTTCCCCCAACAGTCAAGGGAGGAAACAATCAAATGATCTGGCCAAACCTCTCTGTGTCATTCAGCTGTTATTCACAAAACTGATGTAGGTTTGTGTGGAGAAACTATTTAGATGTTTCTGTAACTAATTTGACATATGATGAATACTACCAACCTGTCTGTAGCATGTTGCATGCTGCATGCTTCTGGACAACAGAAGTGTGTCTACTACACAGTTTGCCCCTTCACTGCAGCCTGGTGCACGTTACTGGGTAAAAATGTATATTTTCCAGCGCTGTATAAATAAATTAGCTGCTTAGGTTTCTTGGTAGATGTATGGACGGAGAAATATTTGAAGTCAGGTTATTCAGTTGCATAGGAACAACCAATCGAGAGCTAGACTGCAGATATGAGTCAGCAAACGAATGAAGAAAGCCAGGATTCACTTCAGAGGAAGCGATTACAGATCACAAGCACTGTGACGTGGATCGAGTGTTGAAGGTATTACTCAGGGGGGCGCTCCCCTTCCACGCCCCTCGCTCTCCAGCTTACCCATGTCTCCTTGCGTGTCTCTGGGTTGTTCTCTACGAAGATGGTGTGTGTGGCAGAGAGGTAGAGGGTCCCGGTGCTGGCCTTTCTCTGGCCCGACGACCGGTCCAGGAGACGCACATTTTCCACCTGGCAGGGATCACACACACAAAACACAGGCACAGGTCATTTAACTGTAATAACAGCTCACAGCTAGCTCTGGCATGACTCAACAGAGCTCACTGAGCTCAAATTGAAAGTGTGTCTGGAAATCAAGGTCATTCAGTCAGTGAGGATTTATATGGAACAACAAACACATGTCTCTGTCAAAGGTTGGCATCTAAGTGCTAATAAGTAACTTATGAGGATCTGTTACTGTTTGTTGTGTGTGTGTGTGTGTGTGTGTGTGCCGTTATGGATTCTGGTACTGGGTATCATTCGTATGGTCCATTAACACACAGGACCATGAGGATGTGGCGTGAGGAGGAGGATGGCTCCATGAGAGGCTGTGTCTCTGACACAAAGGAGGAAAATGGTGGTTACCAGCACAATGCTACGTCATGGCCGGACAGACGTGTGAGTGGCAGAACATCTCGGCTACGTATCATCACTTCACGAGTCACAAAATATATATACCGGGCGTTTATGGCAGCAGGAGCACGTGAGCACTATAAACGCTCGTGCGCCAGGTGTTTCTAGATACGGTTCCTGTGTCCATTATCGGACACATGACGCTATAGCTTCACAGAGATTACGTGTTCGCTGTGAACACGCAGGGCTCGTATCTATGGAGCAGAAGATAAACTGGACCACGCTGCTAGGACAGGGTGTTTTATATCCACGACGTCACGAAGCGCACTGCTAGCACGATGTCCGATGTCAGGGTCTTTCCTCCAGACAGTTTTGGGATGCCTCGCATGAACACCGCGTCGTGTAACGGAGGCAGCGGGAGATGAGATGGAGAGATGGACAGACAGGAGGCGGGAGGGGGACCTGTCGTGTCGCTGAAGACAAAGCTGAACGAATAGACACAGGGGGAAACACACACAGAAAGAGCCGTGTCACTGTTTATATGCGGAGTGTTGTTACCTTGGGCGTCCGGATGTGCTCCATCACTGACAACCAAAATGGAGGAGATGGAGAGAGAGCAGCCCGACGGTTTTGTGCCCTTTTTTTCTTATTTTAAACGTCAGTGGTTATATTCCCTGTTCCGCGTCGACAAACGAGGTGTTTTCTCCGTGGCTGCTGTTCCAGATATGCCCTGGACTATTTCCCATGATTCCCGCCCCTCGGTATCCCGGGTTTGTTCGGTTAAACTGGACGAGTCCCGCTGCCAGCCGCTCAGGGTACCGGAGCTCTCCCTGCCTCTCCCTCTGCCTCCGATAGATGGTGTGACGCCGATAAGAGCTGCGTACTACACCGCTGTCACGTCAGCGACAATACGGTGCAACAGACTCCGGTTGGACCTTTCAAAATAATACACAGTATATTAGCAGTGGTGTCATTCCGACCTTATAAGACTATACTGTACGTAGCATTGGTGTATCTCCATCTTGTGTGGCTTACTCGGGACATTTGTTTTGGAAAAAGTAAGACTGTTGACTGTTTTCATATTCTTTATGGCCTATCCATCTCAAACCCGTGTTTGATTTTGAAAATTACGACCTGAGCGTCAAATCTTTTGTTATGTGAGCTTGACATCTTCACAGCGCGTGCAGTGAGCGTGCTCATGCGCTCCAATGATCGCCCTTAACTGCGCCTGCGCAATTTTTTCCCTTTTTTAACGTATTATTACATTTTTGTGTGTTTTCCTTCACTTTCACAATGATGTGTTTGTAGTATTGACTAGTCTTTGTCCCCCCAGTGATCCATGAATGTTTTATGGAAACTTTTGTCATTTCCTTTTCTACTGTAGTTTACATAATTTAAAATTTCATATCATAATTTAAAAAACACTTTTTTGATAAACTAACTTTTTGCAGTGATGTTTGTCATTGTTTTCGTTCTGTACTTCAGCGTCACGTCCTCCAGTGGAGTGTGTTCTATAAATGTGTAATGGCTTTATTGGCAGTGAGGCTCTTTTTTATGCGCCTCTAAATCAAGTTTACTAACACTGTTAAGGTGTCTGCTTGGACGGCCTCAGGATCGTGTGTGTGTGTGTGTGTGTTTGTGTGTGTGTGTGTGTGTGTGATGCACAGCAATAAGAGTCACATTGCAGGGTGACAGTCATGGTGATTATGAAACTTTTTGTCGTGACATATCTCAACACATGGCTGAAAAAACAGGAAGTTCGAAGTCACTGTGAAAATGTGATTGTTCTTGCTGTACTTCATTACACTCTGTTGTAATGTCATTTCAACTGTTACTGTGAGGCACAGAGCAACTTCTTCTTCAGCTTTTAACTGCTCTGCACATTATTATTTTTTATCTTATTGTTGTGTATTTGGTTTTCTTGTTGTTGTGTGTAAAAGGAGACGAGAAAATAAGAATTGCATTGCTGTATAAACCGTGTGTTTTTACTTGCAAATAACAATGAATCTCTTGTGCTTTGTTTCACTCCACCTTTACTGCTCCTGAAAGCGCTTCACTCTGAGTGACAGAGCTACTGTTGCATGTTTAGTATAACATGAACCTCAGGGACAGCTTCTGTCCAACAGGTGGCTATCAAAGGGCTGCATCTAATGCAGGTATCAGATATAGCCAACAAACACTGTCTCACAACATGTTCTACATCAAGACTAAATGAATAGTAGAAGGTGTTATTCACTTATCTTGTAGTTCCCGTTTCCCATGTTTAGATTTATGTATTTCTAATTTGAAACTTGTTTACTTCCTGAACTGTAACGTGACAAAGTTCCACTGAACTCAACACCCAGACGTGTGTTACACTGTAGGTTTGTTACATTATTAAGTAGTGAGACTGACACTGTTCCATAATATCACCGTTTCATTGTTAGGTGATATTTTTACACCACTATTTCACTACTATGAAAGACAATAAACTAATAAATAAATAAAAGCAGAGAGAAATGACTAAATGATTTTTTTTAATAAGTCAGTGTAAAATGCTTTAATAAATGAACGTGTTCTTTTCTCATAAAGTACCTCTCCTTCCTGAATCAAGCAGAAACTTGGGTGCTGTGAAATGTGTGAAACATGTGGAAGGCCCTGTGTAGCGTTTAGTTTGTCTGCTCTGGGCTACTGTAGAAACATGACTCCATGGAAGAGGGCCACCTGTGGATCTGCAGATATAGACGTCTCATTAACAATAATAAGAAATAAGATTCTTATTTCCCGGTGATTATACACTAATGATGAACACATATTTATGAATAGGATATTACATTTATGCCATATTCTCTACATAGAACCCTCTCTACATAGAAGCTCTCCTTTAATCGTACACACTTGGACTTGAATTATTCATACACACGTCCTTTTTGTCCTCTCTTTTCATTCCACTGTTTCCCCTCGTCCAGTCATTTGGCCGCTGGATGGCAGTGTTAGGACTGAAAACACTCACTGTCCGCGCAGGTCAGGTGAGGCGACGTGAGCTGTGTATAACATATGCGGGAAGATGTGGAAGTCTGACACCCATTAAATACAAAATAAATGAAAAATAATGAATATTAAAATACGTAATATGATTGTACATTAATATAAACTAGAAGACAGGGAAAAGCCTATTTTTCAACTAGAAAAATCAGCATCAAACATGGGGCTGGATGACTCATTGCTTTATTAAAATAGTATCAGTTTTTTTTTAAGGAGAAAAAAGGAAAAAACATAATTAAATGGAGGGAAACGTTATTCCTCCACCTCCCAGTCTAGTCCCCGAACACGTGAGTAGGTATGGTGATTAATTGATTTTATCCACAGGTGTGTGTGTGTGTGTGTGTGTGTGTGGGCTCCTTCGTGACTCAGCTGATCAGACTCAGTCTGCAGCAGTCACTGATCACCTGTACCGGGGATCAGCCGGTTGTTGGACCGTTGCTCTTCGCCCTTATGCTCCGGGATGAATGTGCGTTAGGACGTGATGGAGACGGTCGGGGGTGTCTCCACCAGGTGAAAGCAGCAGACACGCAGGTTGTTCGTCCCACACACACGACGGTAAGAGACACTCACAGGTGTATGCTGTTGGATACCGTAACTATCCTGGTATGTGAACGACGAGTTAGTAGTAATAAAGGTGGGCGATGACAAACGTTTGCTCGTTTACCGGGAAACGTGGGTCCATCATATTTACAACTAACTTAGCACTTTCTCGTGCAGCAGGCAGACTCGTGTTGAATTCGGTACATGTATGATAGAAACATGATCGCAAGTTAAAGTTTCACGTGGATTGGTGCTGCTTGATGTTTCCCTGCGTGGCGCTGCAGCAGCATAAAGGTGAAGATATAATGCTAATAATAAGTGCATGCAGCAGCTTTAAGGTGCGCTGTTATGTGCTGCTTTAAGCACAAACGTCCAGTCAGTGCGGGTGTACATTGTGAGTCCGCGCAGTGAAGTGTGCCGGTGTGTAATGGACATTTGTGCTGCAGCAGCACTCCTGTGTGTTACATAATAGGTTGTCCTCTGCATCATCCTCCTCCTCCTGCAGGGCTGCCCGGGATTAAACGAAGGCTCAGTGCTTCTCCTTGGCATGGTACACAGCTTTTACGTGTCTGATCTGAAGATCCACCTGCACTGCTTTATCACAGCCAGCTCTAATGAATGGTGCTCATCAACAAAATAATGATGCGTGGTCAGCCTGCAGGTGGTCTATTTCTGTCCATTGCAGACTGCAAACACTGCCAATGGAGTTCATCGTTCACCTGTAGAAGCTGCTGCAGATACCACTGTATGTTTACACATGTTATACTGTTAGTTTAGTGCTGATGGACTGAAATTTTCATCTGGGGTTTGGAGATCAAACTTGGAGATGTTCTTAATGAGGTTAAAGACGAGCAAACCTGAGTTATGACCAAAAGCTACTGTTGTGTAGCAATATATAATCCAAAATGACAGAGTTAAGCTGCTTACACAGGTGTCTGCAGTATATGCATCAGACTTGGCCAGAGCAGCTTTCAAACTAAAAGTTGCAAAGATCAGTCTATCCTCCTCCTGCTCTGTTAATGTTTAGTTTTGCGGCTAACTCATTAAAATCCTGGCTTTGAGTGTTAATACATTTAATAATTGACCTTTCTCGTTTATGCATATTGTTCCAGCCTCTTCTTCAGAGCCAAATGCATCAGGTGCCAAGTTTCTGCAAGTCTAGTGCAGCCACTCCTTGTTCAGGACTGTGATCGTGCATTCAGATGAGGCTGTGCATGTGAGCATGTCATGATTGGCATTTTTGTGTGTGAACGTGCATGAGGCAGTGAAAAGCAGCCCTCTGCCCAGACTTGTTGTTGGGATTAACATTGTAACTTGTTTTGATTGATGGAGCTATTATCCACAAGAACAGACTAACAGAACAACACTTGCTGCTCTTTGATGCCATTTTCCTTTCAAACCCAGCCCTATACCTCCTGAGCCACAGCGACCACAGAAATGACTGTTTACTGTCACTCAAGCTGGATCAGGATGGTTGAAATGGTGTCTCATAGGAAACGCCTGTCCTGTAATCATTTAAAGCTAGCTCTTATAAACTTTGACTGTACACAACTGCAGAGCTGTAAGGAGCCTTTTCAGTCGCTTTCAGCTCATTGTTTTGGTTTTATGGCCTCTTATTGGCAGACTGCTGTTTTCATAAAACAAGCCTTGCTAAACTCCGTCTGTCATGCGTGGCATACAGAGGTGGCGACTGGCTGGTGAACATAGTGGAGCATTTAGCAGCTAACGAGCCAAACACACACCTTTAAAGTGTTGTTGAACACAAACTGATCTGAAAGGAGAGAGTTGGGACTTGGACCTGCCTGGCCTCCTGCAACATGACTCCAAATGTTGCCCTGTTTCTCCTGGATGTGTACATTGTTTGCAAGCTGTGACAAAGCTACCATAACCAGGGTTAAGTTCATAGTGCAAAAGCAGATTCTGGTTAGGGTACTGGACTTTGAAGAGTGATGCTAGCTGGTGTGTTGGACCCATGGCAGATTCTAATGTCTTTTGAAGGGGATTTGTTTTTTTCCCCCCCAGGGCTGGGGGGTAGGTGTCATTTGATGTGGTGTTGGGGTTTAGATTTGGCCAGCTTTAGCGCTGTGTGGAGTTAGGGTATGGTTCGGGTTTAATTTAATGATTGTAAAATCATTGCTATCCAGTTTTACTCAAAGTGTTTGGGTGATGCATTTCAATCATTTGAATGGATTACACATTGAAATGATTTCTTTACGATGTTCCCACTGCAGCAGCCGAGAGTCCAAAACAAAAGGACAGTTTAATTCTGTGTGATTTAAAACAGATGAGAGCTTGAATTTCTGGAATGAATCCTGTATGTAAACACAGCACAGAGAGTCCAAGCTCTCCATGTGTTACAGTCAAATAGGCGAGTTTGAACATCGGTGGGAAGAATTTGAAAGTACACAGAGAAAATGGTTTCCTTTTAGAGCTGTGTAGACACAGTTTTAAACTCATAACTGCTTTTCTAATGTAGCATTTGATTGATAGCACTGTAGCTGCTGAGTGCTCCATGGTCTCACCCTCTGCTTCCTACAGTGATGGTGCTGCTGCGAAATGTGAAAAAGTCCCATCAGACAGTGTTTAGTTTGTCTGTTCTGGGCTACTGTAGAAACATGACAGACTCCACAAAAGAGGATCTATGGTGTCATTTTAAGGTAACAAAAACTTCATATTTATGAATTTATACTCCATTTATGCCTTATTCTGAAAGTAGAGTTAACTAAATACGACACACTGACACATTAAGTCACACAAGGAAGTAGTTATTTGTGGGGCCGTTACTCTATAATATAACATCAGATTTATCCTGGTATTATTATTATTATTATTATTATTATTATTATTATTATTATTATTAATAATATTATTATTAATATTATTATTATTATTATTATTATTATTATTATTATTATTATATTATTATTAGTTAAATCAAAATAAGTTGAGTAGTTAGCCTATAAAATGTAGTGAATTTAAAAAGTACAATATTATACATTTATTATACATACAGGTACTTTACTTTAGAATAACTGAGTAGAAGTACTTAGTTGCCTCTCACCACTAATTCAGTCTCACTGCTCACATAAAACCGTGACACCATTTTCTCTCTCAACTCCTTTTACTCCCTTTGTGCTAACAGCTTAGCACCAAGCAGCAGAGAAAGTGAGTTTGTGAGGAAAGTCAAACGGACATGGTGATGGTCCCCTGCTGGTGACCAGTACTGGATAAATTATGCTGTTTTACGATGATGATAATATTATACAATTTTAGAATATTCATTTAATTTTTATAGTATAAAATAATGATGGATAACAAGAGTGAGGCTACTAAGCTGTCAGGGCTGCTGCTAACATCTCTGGTACCACGTACAGTAAACATACAGCAGCTATGGCTCATTAACTGTGACAGACAACAAGTCATTTCATTTGAAACCTATGCTGGCTGTTCAATTTAGTGCACCGCAGCCTTTCCAGTGAGCAAACATGCACTAAAGCAGCGCCCTGACTCTGTGTGACCCGAATGCGATGGAAGCTTAATTAGCATTATTTCTAACACCTGTGTTTACCTACGATTTGATGTCAAAATGGCTGCTGTGAGAAAGATCTGTAGCTGACTGTCATTTTATTTTTTCAATAGGCTGTTTTCCCTTCCACATTTTTCAGCCTTTTTATGATTGTCCAATTATTCTAACTGTTAATAGAAGCAGCCATATCTCACCTTCCAAACAGGCAGTGCCACAAAACAAACAGCATCAAACCATCAATAAAAACATTTCAGGTTTCTGTTCAGACATTTGATCAGCAGACAAAGTTCAAATCCATCCATCCTTAGAATGATTTCTCTGGGTGGGTTGTGGTTTAATATTACGTGTACTGGTCAGTGTTTTTAATACTATCTAGGGAGTGTGTATGCAAGTTATTTTTCTTTTGCTGTGCAGCAATAATTACAGCTGTAATCACCTACAGTTTTTCAGCAGACTGGTCCTCCTGATCCAGAGTATTCTATTCTATATTAAAAAAAAATTTTTTAATTATCCATGGGAAGAGCTCTATCATACTTTTTGGGGGGGGTCAATGTCCATATTTTACTAATCTGATCAACGCTAACACTGACATATGGTGGTCTTGTATAAAAAATAAAACGACTACAGAAAAGAGGCTCATCCAATGTGCTATTGGATGTCAGCTATAAGTAGGTATTGTGTTTCTTTTGAGTCCTGTTTTGAGCATGTATTTGCTCATGTTTTGACAAACTTGCACCATCCACAGGAGCCAGATTAGTGATTAGCTGTTATTGCTGTTGTTCGCAGTGTACATGGGCGTACAGCTCATTGTCTTCAGGTGACTTTAATCCCAGCACTCATTATACAGCACATGCCACAGCTTAGTGAAGAGAACACTGAAAACCTTCAACTCTGCTGTGCATGTGAGCAGACAGCAGTATGTGTAGGCTTAACTACATGCATGCATTGCAACTATACGAAGCAAACCTTTTTTAACTGTCCTGCCTCCAACTGAAGTGTCTCGACCCAAAACCAACCATGTGACTGTACGTCAGGAGTCAGCAGTGCAGATGGGAATGAAGTGATCAACGTAATAATCTGATAAACGTTTGATTGCCACAAAAAGGCCTACACCAGTGAAGCGAAGAGGTTAGCATGTGCTAAGTTTTTTAGCATGTGCTGAGTTTTTAAGCTTTCAAAGCGTGCAAAGGCTCAGGGGAATATTCATGTGTGCGCAAACGTACAACACACAGGCACACAAAAATAGTTTAGCAGATAAGGTGTGTGTGTGTGGGTGTGTGGTCGTGAAACTCTTCTCAAGCTGACAGTGATAGCAGAAGACAACATCATCCATCCATCCTCTCACCCGTTGGTCTTTCTGGAAACTCAGACTAAAATAGATATTCTAATCAACTCCTGCCAGTCTGCCACAGGAAGTGTGAAGGAAAAAGTGTGCGTGTGTGTGTGTGTGTGTAGCTGTCATGATAGTCTCTTTAAGAGCACTGTCTCCTCTGGCTGTCTCAGACACATCACAGCATCATCCATTTATCTGTGCTGGATCACTGCCTCTGGTTCATGCTAACACACAGATACACATAGCAGTAAATTAAAGTGCCATCATGGAACTTCTCAGATGTAAAATAACAGCTTCACTGTTTCACGCCACTTCTCACGCCATGTATGCCTATGTTCCGCCCTCCTCTTCTGTACAAACTAATGCTGTCTAATGAAACATTCCTGTTGATGAAACTATTTTAGAGAGATTCATGTTGTTGATGTTGTTGTATAAGAAATGTATTATTACGCAAGTGTATTGATGCTACCATGAAAAAAAATAAATCTTGTGAAACTTATCACTTTCACAAGTTTTCAGCCCCAACCCCCCACCCCACCTGATCCAGTCTGAATCAATGGTCTGAATACACATACACACTGAATACACCGCCCCTTCCATCCACAATAAAATACGCTTCCATACCTTATACTGTGAAGTTTTAAATTAAAAAAAAAAAATTTAGTCCATCAAATTCAATCAATAAGATTAGATTGACCTCATTGATCCAACACCAGGAAATGATTTTGTTACAGCGGCTTATGATATACGAAGAAAATAAGAAAAAATAATAGAAGAATCAAAGATGCTATAAAAATAAAATGAAATCCCATTTCAAGTACATGGATAAGCATGATGCATCATTTTACAAATAACTACTGGATACACACTTGGTGTGCAGCATCATACTGTATGATTTACACTGGAAAAAAATGTAGCATGATTTAGGTGAAAGGGTATGAAGTGATATATAACGGTGAACAGTGTTACATGATGTCATGCTGGCGTCTTCTTGCACTGTGGGTGTAGCGGTCTGTTGCTGATGAAGCTGTTTAAGGCTCCATGTTGAGTCTTTCTCTGTCCCTCTCTGTGCGTCCTCCCCAGTCTCCTCAGCACCTGAAGATGATTTTGGCCATTTTATACAGAACAGTACAGATAAAACACCAATATACAATTCTACAGCACTGAACTACAGCCTCCACACAGTTGAGTCAACACCTCTTTGAAACAGTTCCAACAACAGTTGAATTTTGAAACCGTCACGAGGAGGATTTATTGCAGGATTTAAAATTTAAGCCATGAACACCAGTATTTACTGATACAGTAGTTCCAGATATAACTCGTATATAACAGCTCGTGTTGCAGTGGTTGAATGTGCTCGTCCCGGTAGCACAGACCTGAGATACCTTCACATTGAGGCCTGGAGAGGAGAGCTGCACGAAAGCAAAACAACCAAAAATAGACTGGAGCCACAGATTGAGGAAAGTGTGTGTGTGTGTGTTGGTTGTTCAGCCATGGTCCTCCATCTGCTACAAGTTGTGCGACTTAAAGGTCCAGTGTGTGAGATTTATAAGGCTCTACTTACGGTATATGGAAAAAATGGAATATATTACTTAATATAGCATAACTAGCACAACCTTAGAATGAGACATTTATATCCACACATGCTGCAGGTCCTGGTGTATATGAACTGTACCTGGCCTTTTCTCTCTAAGATACTTGAGAAAGCTGTAGTTAATCAGCTGTGTGACTTTCTCCATAAGAACAGTTTACTTGTTGACTCAAAGTTACAAATGACCTTCTAATGGCATCAAAGGACTCATCTCTGTAGTTGTCCTGTTAGATCTTAGTGGTGTCAAATAAAATGTAATTTGATTAGTGGACAACCTGCTCTACCTCCGAGCTACAGCCCCCCTCCATTCCTTTGCCAAATGTCCATAAATCCATGACAGACATATTCCAAAACAGGGGAAATATCATTTGTACAGACAATGTTAGTCTCTCTCTCACTCACTCTCTGGGTGAATAACATGATGTCATCTTATTAGCTTCACTGGGTCAGTTTGTGCTGCAGGGTCTCAGTGACACAACTGCCAACTTGAATTATGCAATCTATGTATTGAATCACAGTTTGGCTTACAGCAGAGCCACATAGGTTTGTGATCTGGTTCCACATTTGTCATTTTTTTATACAGATGCAGTGTAATGCTTGGATTTTATAACACCATTCTCTTTCTCTATAAAGAAACTAACTTTAGTTTTACTGTCTGGCTCATATTACTGTCTGGGCGTGAGGCTTTTATTTAGTATTTTGTCTATCGCTCCTATTGGATTTGATGTGATTGTAGATCATTATTAGCAGTGACTCAATCATAACTTGTCCAGATAATTCAGACTTTTATTGCTCACTTTCCAGCCTGCACCCTGGGTTGGAACAAAAACTGACTTTTGACTTTCCTTCTCCACCCACATTGACGCAGGTTGACAGAGTTTAGCCTAACTGATGCATCCTGTCAGCTGTGCAACAAAATGGCTGCAGCCTGCATGGACCAGTCCACAGTCAAAAAGGTTAATTTATGACCGGACCTCCTTTCTGCAGAGCGGGTTCTCGTTCTCCTGACAGCTCCTTACAGTATTAGAGTGACAGAATTAGTACAGAAATCTGGGCCTGTGTGTCTGTGTATGAGTCTATGCATGCATCTAACTCTTTCCGCTCTCAGTGTGAAAACCTGTTTTGAGTTTTAGACCATAAAAGAAAACACACATTAGCTGCAGAATGTTTGTAAGAATACAGTAACAGTCACACTTTCTTATTCGTATACACTTGTTGTTGCATCTCCTTCACTCTGCAGTCCAACTCATGCCAAACCATTTCAGCAACTGGCTTTAGTTATTGTGTGGGCCAGGTCATCTGATGCAGCACTCGATCACTCTCCTTCTTGGTCAGATAGTCCTTACAGAGGCTGGAGGTGTGTGTCGCATCATTCAGTACGTTTACATGCATGGTCCCACAAAGCTCCAACAAGCTGTGATGGGATGTCACTGCAGAATGCTATGGTGGCTCTGCTGGTTAAGTGTGACTTGAATTTTGGGTAAAATTGCCCACAGTGTCACCCCCACACCATCACGCCTCCTCCTCCTTACTTCACGGTGGGAACCACACATGCAGACACCATCCATTCATCTTCCCTGCGCCTCACAAAAACACCAGTTACAACTGATTGTTTCAAACATGCCTTCTTAATGTTGATTGAAAATCATTCCAGGTGACTCCCACATGAAGTGCTTGGATCAATGCCTTTGCTAATCCTGTTCTTTTCATATTATTCAGTGTATTTGCAGGACACACATGACCACTCTGTAATCTGACTTGGATTGTTCCTCCACCGGTGCCTGCTCTACTTCTCCCTCTCCTTCTCCTCCTCCGATCCTCTCCATCAGATTACATGGGGTTACTTTTCCATTACTCTCATTGCCTCTTTTCTTCTTCTTCAGTCCAAAACCTCCCTCTCTGTTTCCCCTTCAGACTCCTGCAGCCAATAACAGGGAGGGGGCCCAGTGCCGCTTAGCAACAGCCAACCCTTTTGGATTGACCAATACTGGACCCTCCTACTTTTTTGGGGGTGGGGTGGGGGGGCCTGACCAGCGTAAGGTTACCTGGCAGACACACACACACACACACACACACACACACACACACACACGAACACTACCTCTCTGTAAACAGACATGACTGGCTGTCCCCACCCACACTAGACCTTGAGGGAGGCGTGTGTGTCTGTGTTAGCTGAGGAATGTCATTTCCCTTTTGCCATATTCATGTGCCAGAAACAGCAGTTTGTATTGGCAAATCTGACACACACACACACACACACACACATACACACACACACAGGCGCACTGTTTCTTGTTACTGCAGCACTGAGCAGCATGCTCGTGTTTCAGAACCAAAAAGGGGAAGGTGTATCTCTCCCTCCTTTCTTTCTCTCTCTTCCCTCCCTCCTCCCTTTCTCTCCCGTCTCCTTTCTCCCTCCCTCGACCACCGTCACAGCCTGCGTAGTCTTCCCTCACTCGTGCTCACACACACAGACACACACACACACATACTTGCACACAGCAGTGATGGGATAAGACGGGACGCACGAACGTGCAGCACATCGAATCGGCGTGTGTTTGTGTGTGAGGAGGGTCGAGTGTGAGAGCCAAGTGCAGTGTCAGTCTACAGCGAAGAGTGTGAACGAGCTGGAGGAGCTTCCATGATTTGTTTTTTTTGCTGGATGTTTTTTTTTCAGCAGCAGTGTAGCCTGAAGGAGAAAGTAGAGTAAGTTATGAGACTTTATTTGTGTGTGTGTGTGTGTGCGCGCGTGTGTGTGCGCACGTGTGTGTGCGCATTCTGGGGCATAGGTCCTCTAGCCTGGTGCTAAACTAGTCAATCATTTAACACTAACTTGTTTCATGGATGATCATTTGTTGTCTTAAATGGTTGTACGCACCTTATCTCCTGATAATTATAGTATAATTAATATTATTTTATGAATTGTGCTGTAAATGTGTATAAATTTGGAAGTCTTGTTGTCTTCAAGTATTCCGACTTTTGACTGTTGCATAGACTTACCATGTTTCAGTATGTGCTGAGGAATCCTGCAAGTTCACGTGAAGTCTGGGACAAACCCCCCCCACATTTGATCATAATCAGAAAATGACAAATTGAGATTTTAATGAAACAGATAACGAGGTGATGCCCAGGGGGGGGGGGCACGGTGCTGTCACCAAACTGAAGACATAAAGCAGTCGTGTGGTCTTTCCTCTTTGTCTTTGAAGACGGTGGGTTTGATGGTTTCCAGATGCTTTGTCGAGATGATTGCACATGTAACTAAATCCCTTCACAATGTACATACAGTCAGAGCATTGTTTCACTGGACTGTATGTGGAGAGTTTGTAGCTTTCTCCGTTGAAATGTGCTTTAATGGATGTCTAAAATTCAAACATCTGTTGTCAAATCCTTCTAACTTAGAGAGTCAAGCACTAAGACAAACATCAACTGTCATGTTTCATTGAAAAAGCATTTTAATGTAGAAGAAGAATTAGAATCTTTTAGAAACTTAAAGGTTCATCATGTGATTGATCTAAATGTAATCTGAGAGACAGTGATCTACCCAACATGCGTTGGTTGCTTCAGGTTCTCAGCAACGCCAACTGTAACAAGTAATGCATTAATAGCATGGCTGGGTGACATAACCTGCTAGTGATGAAGTTTGTTGCTGTTCCCAGAGGAGACTCAGTCTGTGGAACATCACCATTCAGCCATTTAGAAAGCCGCAACACAGAGGCCTCAGGAGCAGCTCAGAATGATGCTTGGAAGAGTCATTCTATAAACCACAACAACCTTAAACCAATGTTTCTGAAACAATCTGCCAGTGTGGGTTTAGCCTTAGGGTTGAGAGAGCTCTCCAGGACATTATCGCTTGATCCAGGAATTTTGGTTCGCGAAGTGAAACCACTGTATATCTCAGACTGTGTGACCATTTCTGACCATGTATGGACGGATCACGTGTTCTGGTCCTGTATTTCAGTGATAGGAAACACTTCTTCTCCACCCTCACAAGCACAGCTGCATTGCTCTTAAGAGGCCAGTACCATTACTGGACTAGTTTGAACTACGTTATCAAAACCAAAACATGCCACTACCGTAATGAATTAGTATGTGGCCTCACTGTCTAACCCACCACAACTCTGTATTCGACTACACTAAGTTATATTCTGTGTTCTTGTGAACACTAGATTATATCTCTGCTTAAAGTCCAAATGAACCCTCGTCACTGTCATGTACCCAGATATTGATCCATTAAAGTGTCAGTGTCAGAGTTGGAGAGAGGACAGCAAGCTGGTTACATAAGAGCTCCATCCACACTACACCGTATAACCTCGGGACCAGTGATGATTGGACTGGCAATCAGCCAATCAGCTCTGTTTCTACATATTTGTTTTTCTCCACATCTCTCTCATCTCTGTAATGTTGCATCTCTCTGTTTCTGCAGTGACTCACCATATTTTACAGTTTCTCCTGACCCTTTCAGCATCACTCCCCTCCTTCTATCTGTCGCTCACGAGCATCAGAACTGTTTGAGCGCTGTCTGCTGTTTTCCAGCTGCTTTTATAGAAATGTCAGTGCTGATATCAGAGAATCAAAAGACATTAATATGACTGCCTCCTGACGTCTGCCACCATCTCTGCTCCTCTTCCATCCTCTCTGTGGATAGGGAGACACATTGTGTTGTCACTTGTGTTACGTCATTTAAACACACACACACAGACACACACACACTATCAGCAGTGTCACATTCCCTTCTATGACTTAACATAGTGTTTCTATTACTTTAGATGCAAGCCCACTACACACACACACTAACAGCAGAATGACACAAGCTGTTGAAGTCTCCCAGAATGACTCAGCAGTCCATTTATTTCTATGGCAACCACTTCTGCTGCATTGGGGGTGTCCTTGTGTGATGCAGTGAAGGCTGATTGTGACTTCGACTGCTGTCCTTCATACACCACTGTGTTAGCAACCCTCTTATAGTGTGTGTGTGTGTGGCATGTCAGTTGTCTGACTGCAGAGGTGTGTGTGTGTGTGTGTGTGTGTGTGCGTGCGTGCAGTGATGCAGGCTCTGTGTTTCAGTAATGTGATGCAGTGGTTTCTGTGAAGGAAAGGTGAGCTTACCGCTGCCTCCTGATTGGCCGCATGCCCTCCTGCCTGAAACTAAACACCATCAGCACAGAGCTGGCATACTTTTCCATCATGAATTAATCAACTGGATTCAGATGAAAATCAAATCAGCAGATCACTTGAGTGTTTTTTCATCAAAGTGTGAATTGCTGGACATGTTGCATTGGGAGATGTTGTCATTGAACTGACTAGTGTCATTAGCTAATTAATCCACTCTGTTTCCTGTTGTTTAATGAGCTCAGAAACTGTCAGTGAGATGTGTACATTGTGTGTGAGAGGTGCTGTCAGGTGGACGATCCTCTATCGAGGTTCAGACTGCTCCCAAGCTAAAACCTAAATGACAGCTCATCAAGATGACAGCTTCACCTGCCTGCTGTATGGAGGCTTTTGGACTGGAGCGTATAATATAACATAACCTATATATTAAAGCAGTTATTGTTGAATTTAACCTGAAGAGTGACCAGTTAACATGGAAGACAGCGATGTCTTCTGAATGAGTTAGTTTGGCTGCACTGAACTGTCTTGCATTGAAAAGCAGCGGCATAAGTTGGAAACGAGAATGTTGGCAGAGGTTCGTATTAAAGCTGGGTCTCTTTAAACGTCCACATGATATGTGTTCAAGTGGGCTCACAGTGTGCTCAGCCAGTAACCCATTAAATCTCACTGACACTGTCACTAAGACCACGAGGCGCATCTGAACCGCTCTAATTTCAGGGCACATTGAAACATTGTAACATTACAGAACACTTCATTAGTCCAGCACTGCACATGTCTGCGAGCTGCGGTGAGTGATTTAAAGAAGGTTTTGAGGGCAGAGTTGTAATACTTGAGATCAGTCTTGGTCTCAGAATTGATCGCATTTTAACTCGGTTTGTGTTGGTCTCGGACAAAAAGGGACTTTGGACAAGACCACAACTGCAGGAATATGGACAGTGTCATTATTCACTTCATGTCTAGTTCGTCCCAACACACTTTCATGTTGAACTGAACATATTTCAAACAAATGACGGTGGAAGCAGTTGAGAAACTGTTCAAAAAGCTGTCCTAGTGTACGTAGTGTTTAATATTTTAAAATGTATGAAAGCAAGACTTTTTGCTGTGTCATACACCTTCATACCATAACAACCAGTGTGTTAGATTATGCCTTTAACTTTTAAAGCCCCAGGACCCCCCAAGAAGCTGTGAGGTCCACCCACCAGTCACAAAGTCCTGTGGGAAACACTGAATCACTAAATATGTCTGTGCATTGTCTGATTTATTTCTTAACATCATTGCTGTGATGGACAAACTTTCTGCTTCAAACAAAACACTGTCGTCGGTCATCACTGCCGTCCTTCACACAAACTCCTAGAGCGTGATTGTGTCTGTCTGTGAGAAGACCTCAGACCTTTATGTTAAAACTGGACTTCCTAAACCACAAAGAGTTGATCTGTAAAAGAGCTTACTGAGCAGGCTGTGAGGAGTGGCAAGAGTCCCAAGGGGCCACATGAGATAGTGCAAAGGTCGTGGAGGGCCAACTCTCAGAACTCAGTTCTGCTCAATATTAATTTCATTGCTTTCTAAAATGCAGTACATATGGTTTTGAGCTGCTACTGGTAATACATGCATACATGTTAATGTGAAGTAAGTCAAATAATAATTTTTAGTTACAACATCAATAACATGGTTCATTTTTAGTACTGACTTGCACAACACCTACTTATGTATAATACACTGAGCCAGACAGTAGTCCCCGTCAGATTTGGACAACCATCCGTGGTAACACCTGCCAGTTTGTTCCATTTCAGCTCCAGCCTGTCAAAGCATGCATTTACCATCTGTCATCCCTTTGCATTGCTGCCAGCTCCTTAAATTCCTTTGTTATTCCAGGGACAAAGATGAGTCCTCTATCCTTCTCGTTACAGTTCGTCTGGAGCGCTCCTCTTAAAAAGTCTACATTCTCTGTCAACTTTACTTTTTTAGCATGACATGCCATTTAGCAACAAGTCAACTGTCTCTTTTGTGCAGCGGATTTCTGTGCAGCCAGGTGTGCATGCATGTATGTACATGAATTGCCTTCAAAATAAAAGCACTGATTGTACTGTACTGATTTCTAATTTCTGGGTAACCAGCCAGAGATGTGGCCCGTGGGCCACCTAATTCCCAGGTCTGGTCTAACTGTCTGCACCCCTCAATATCTTGGTCTTGTTTCGGTCTCAATACACTCTGGTCTTGGTCTTGACTTGGTCTTTGTCTGTCACTTGTTGGTCAGAGATTTTCATCAACATCGCAAACATTCAATGTCATACTTATTAATGGAATCTTCCATGTATGGGTGACAGAGTTGGTAATTAAATGGATCATTTAACATGTGACAGCTTGCATGTTGAAGGACTGTTCAGAAGCATTACTGACTGATGAGAATCCACTCATCACTTCTGATCAACAAGCCATGTACAAGTGGTTATCATGCAAATAATAGACATTAATGCACCACACATGCTAAAACATGATTGAATGAATGAGACATTGAAATCTGTTGTTAACATCGAACTAATTACTAATTAACTAATTATTTGAACTGTCATTCAACGAAGTGAGCCAAAGATAAGCCAGTGAGAAACTGTGATTTTAAAGGCAGTTGCACATTGACGTGTAAAATTCTACACTGATCTTCCTCCATGTTGTTCACGGTGCAGTATCCTGCTGCACTAAATTCAAATATTAACAGACTGGAGTCAGCCAGTATCTGCGCGGAGCAACTCCTCTGTAGTAGTCTGCATGTGAAACTTATAGTTTATGAATAATGAGAGAATCACTGGCCTTCAGCCAAAACTATTCTACCAAATTACACTGTTCAGGATGAGGTTTCCATTCACTCCCTACGTCCAGTCACCGTGCTGCATAACAGTCTTGAACATAACCTCTAGCCAGGCTCCATAATGCTCAGCAGAAAGCAAATAAGCTGACTGTTAGCCATCATGAATAGCTTCTAGTGCAGTCAGCTGTGTCTGGCACGGGCCAGCTCTGAGGTTGATAATCGCTTCATTGCACGTACACGTCATGCGGAGCAGAAATCCTCTCTTATCACAAAGGCTTCCGTCAGTGAATCAATACTGATAAGCGCGAGGGACGAAAGCCACGATGAAATGGGAGAGATGGAGGCAAGAAAAAGAAAAAAAAGGAGTAATTGCTCAAAGAAATGCAGGCAGGGAGGGAGATTCAGGCTCAAGTTGACTTTGCAGTCACAAGAAAACAGATTTTTTTTGCCATCCTGAACTAGAAGTTTAAAGAACAATCCCAGGACACCAGGACAAATAACCGTTGCTCAGTATGCTCCAGTGAGATGTGACCACTAAAATAAATGTGTATCACAGCTATCTGATGAATTAAATGTTTTTCCCCGATAAATGGGAACCTAACTGACACTGACAGGGAGTGATGGAGAAAGCAGCTCAAACATGCTGGAAAAACAAAATGCTGGTCTTTTAAGGTCAGCAAAGGAAATAAAAGTGGATCTGATTACATAGTGGAAAGTTGGTGGTAAGAACAGAGATATGTCTACAGAGATAATGAAGAAGGAGAGGGTGAGAGTGTGAGGAAAATGTTAAAATATTATTTGTTAGTCTTTTCAGCTGATCTCATTCCAACACTCCATGTGTGTGCGTGCATTGAATGAATGAATTACCCAAAACCACCTCACCCTGCTGCAGCATGGCTTGTCGTTCAGGTCTGGTTGAGAACGCTCTGCCTCTTCCGAGGTACTTTCACTTTGTTTATTCAGTCATGCTCTTGTTTGAATTAACCTCTGATTAGAGCCAAGCTGGGGAAAGAGTTGCACAATGATCTGCTGTCCCCCTGAACAAAACAAACACCCCTTCTGAGCTTCAGAGCCTTACGAAGTCATGTGGCATCTGCAGGGGGTGATTACATATCAGGCAGATGGAAGGAGATGTTTTTTGGGAAGTGTGTCACTTTTAAGCTCTTAATGAGACTTAAAGAGTGGAAGTAATGCTGCCTTTTTTGTGGATACTTAATGAGACATTCGTCATACTCAACATTACAATTTCAAGACAAGTATGAAACATAAAATGGTATTTTTGCTATGCCCAGCTTAGCTTCTTCTTGTGCCTCTGTCATTATAGAAGCTGTAGACCCCAGTTATATTGCCCGCTCAACCAGCTCCCGTTCTGGCATGACACCAGCCTCCAGCTCCACATCTCGTCAGCATTCCTCTGCGCCCTAGGCCTGAAAACTTTCTCCTTCTGGTTGTCCAAAACACCTGTGATACAAACATTAACACTCCAACAGTGCTCAGAGCTCACAGTCCAGCCAACCTGGCTAACAAAATGAGCTAACATTCGCTAACATCAGCTACAGTTGTCAGCAGTTTACTGCATTGTCCATCAGGAAACTCTGTAAATCACAGGGAGTTGAGGCGGAGCAGCAGGAGAACATCAGAGGGTAAACCAGAAAACATTTCCCCCATAAAATATGATCCAGTTTCACCAATATCAGTCAAACAGTTGGTGCTGTAAAGTGTTATGTACTTCTCACGGTGTTTGTCCAGCTGAATTAAAATACTCAGCAAGTGTTAGATGAGTTCAGAGTTTGTTTTGTTCATGTAGTGAACCATTCGAGCAGCCTCCTGGTTTCAGGCCTCCTGTTGTAATAGCTGAGTAGTACCTCTTTAATCTTGTGTTCACTCGTGTCACTCTCCTCCTTTCCGTGTTATTCCACTTCCACTTCATCCAGCTCTGGGCATACCCTGCTTGACAGGCGTGTCTTAATGCATAGCAGGGTCCAGCCTCTCAACAATAGTCATTAAACTTGTGGATTAGCCCTGTTATCCACTTCAAACTCATGCACACAGGCTCAGTCATAGCGAGGCCCCCCGAGGCCAACGGTGAAACTGATTCTAACAGGAACTGATGAAATGTTTGGTGAAGGGCAGTTCAGGAGTTTAAGCCAAAGAAAGTCAGTTGTCAGCTCAGTTGGAGAGGCTTCATGTCACACAGCGGGCTGCCCACTCCTGCCTGACTGGAATGTAGGACAAAATTTCTGTTTGCGTTCCGTTTGTGCGTTTCTCTCTTCTGGTCTCTCTGCATGATAAGAGATCGTGTGAGATCGGAGTGTGGTTATTGAGCTGGATAATTCAGATTAATTTGTTTAGAATTTCATGGCAGCCTGAAATGTCCCAGTGAGTGCCAGAGCCACACCGTGGTCAGGATGGGACAGACCAACTCACCTGAAAGCCATTCTTCACTTTCATTCTGAGGCGGTACTCCTCATAAGCTCCTCAGATGCACCAGTTGCATTTGTCTCACACATGGCTGCCAGACTTGTTTAGGTTTTGTGGAATAGTTGAGCAGTGGTGGTTTATATTGTCCTTCCCTGAGATTCCCTGAAGTCAGTAAACAAATAAGATGTACCTGTATTCTGATTTTTCTATCGTTGGTGCTTTCTTTATTGCCAAGTAGTGCTGGTCACTGTTCAGTCCTAACTAGCCATATAAAAGCAGCAAATGTTGCATAAATGTCATTTAATCATGTGTAATGGATCTGAAATGATTCAGTTACTCAGTTTCTTATTTTGCACATATAATCAGAAAAGTCTCTCGTCTGCTTTGATCAGGAGGAAGTTTCTGGATACAGCAGAGAGAAAAGGCTGTTGTCCGGCCGTTCTTTTCTCTTTTTTGCAGCACCTGTTATTAAAAGTCTTTCAGGCAGGTAGAGCACCACCTGTGTTCAGCTGAATGAAGCACTCATCACACAGTGATGTTAGCAGTCATGATGCTCTCAGTGGTGCAGGAGTAGAGTTTCCTCAAGACCAGATCAGTTGTTGTCTTGTCTTGACACCAGGTCAGGTTCTCTACTTCCTTCAGACAGATCTTTTCATTGTTTGCAGTGATCAGACCCACCACTGCTGTGTCAACAGCCATGACCATGGTGTTGGAGTAGTCAAAAGTAGCCACACAGTGTGTGCATAGAGAGTACAGCAGGGGTCTCAAAACACAGCCCTGAGGTGCTCCCTTGTGAAGGATGAGTTTGGATGAGGGGTCATCACCTGTCTGCCCATCAGGAAGGATCCACATGCACAGAAAGGTGTTAAGTCACTCTTGATCTATAATGTAATGTATGTTTACTGAACTGCGTACTACTGTATATATGGCAATTTGAAGACAGAAGTGGAAGAAGAAAAAGAAGAGAAAGATTCAGATCTCATTTCCCGAGCATGAAGGCTTCTAACTGCATGCTGTCTGTCTGTCTATCTGTCTGTCTATCTGTCTGTTTATCTGTCTGTCTATCTGTCTGTCTATCTGTCTGTCTGTCTGTCTGTCTGTCTGTCTGTCTGTCTGTCTGTCTGGAAGTGAGTCAACTCTGTGTGGCCCAGGGGCCCTGCTGTCATTACAGGGTAATGAAGATGGAACACCGTCCTGGATCTGATTGCCTTTATATAGCTGTTCCTCTCTTTTCTCTTTGTCCCTGACCCACATACACACACACACACACACACACACAAAGCAGGTGTCAGTCTCACTCCTTTGCATGCCACAGTGTGGATAACACACACACATGTGACAGACATTTTAGTTGTATCTCACTGTTTTCAGAGAGTGAGACGTCCGTCTGTCAAAAACGACAATCAGAGCATCAAGACTTGAAACGATGATGTCATCGACTGACACCAAATCACTCACACACTGAAGTGTGTGTGTGTGATCCACACAGAGATCTGTAGTTGCAGTCTGCAACCATTCACCAAATTCTGCAAGTTCTTGGTTTTGGCCTGCAGAGGGCAGCATTTCTCAACTCTTTACCACCAGTGGATCATTTCAGCAGCAAACAGAATGTGTCAGTGTCAGCAGGGAGAGAATAATATGTCCAGAAAGGTATACAGTCCAGAAGACATGCAGGTTAACTGCTGACTCAAGCATGAATGTTGTCTGTCTCTGTGAGCTCTGTGATAAACAGCTGACCAGGGTGTGCTCCTTTCGTCCAATATCAGCTGTCATTGGCTCTGGCGCCCTGCGACCCTGATAAGGATGATCAATCATGTAAAATAGATGGATATTAATATGAACAAAAGGGTGGAGTCATTGTGAAATGTTATAGGGTTTTTTTAGGTTTCTAGCTGCAGATATTTGAGCCAAACTGACTTTCAGAATTTGTTGTTTACAGTGATAAACTGAGATGAATTTCATTGATTTGATTGATATGAAAATAATTGTTTGATTTTTTTCCCTGTCTTCTGTTTTTCAGATGTTTTCGACAGCAGTCCTGTAAACGTGGAATCTTGTCTTCAAATAAGATGCCAGAAGCAGAGCTCTGAATTGATATTTTTCTAAATTACAGTTCTGCACTTGACAAGGACATGACTTTTGGAGACACAGAATTTTTGTGCAGTATTTAAAATGTCTAAGTGGATGGACATACTACAGATATTATTCTAACAGATGCAGAATTCCAAAGAATGGGTCTGACATTCTGTCAATTAGTCTGTCAAAGCCAAACAGCCATTGTTCAGAGTTCTTCACAGGGAGAAAGAACAACAACAAAATGCTGATGGCCAAGTAGATCACAGGTCAGAGGACAGTCCCGACATCGTACAGAGTGACACTCTGCCTTCCTCATCCAGAGATGAGTGCGTCTCAGCCCAGTGAGGGTTTACCTGTCAAGGGGAAAAGTGGATCCACCATGAGGCTCCCTCTCCACAGAGCAGGAGACCACAATGGGAATGCTTTCCCGGTTTCCTCTTCATCCTCCTCCTCCTCCTGTCTGGGGGAGTCATCCCCTGAGTCTCTGCGGAGTCTGAGCAGCCTCAGCGGGGGCCGGACTGACAGCCCGATGGACTATGACATGCTCGAGGTCACGCTGATGACGACAGTGATGACCAAAAAGGACGAAATGGCAGAAATCGTCATTTCAAAATGGGTGCCAGAGGAGGAGAGTAAACCAGATGACAACCTTGACGCTGAGGTGGGAATGGTCCAAACAGGAACGGAGCTAACCGAATCCAACGACAACTCTGTGTCTGTTTACCTGGACGCCAACAGCGACGAATGCCAGCAAGACACCTGGAACGACAATGACAACCTGACACTGGCCCTGTCGCTGACCACAATTAGCGGGAGCCGGGGTGATAACGGTGACCTTAGCAGTGGAAGCAGTAACAGGAGAAGGCATGGCTCCTCAACTCCAGACTCAGACGCAACAGAAATCCCTGCAGACGATGATGATGACGAAGAGGAGGCTTTGTTTCTGTCTGTGAGCTCTGACATGGGTGTGCGGAGAAGCAGCACAACACTCACAAGTTCAACTAAAAAATCCTCTGACAGCCTCGTGAACCCAGGTACCTCCAGGATGACTGAGCTCCAGACAGAGGGGACAGCAGCTCTGAGCATAGCTGATGAGAGGTCGGAGCTGGTGTTGGCTTCTGAGGACCTTACTGAAATCATACAGATATCGTCATCTTCTCCCTCTTGTGCCAGTCCAACTCCAGACATTAAGGAAGTTACATCTCCTCCACTAGAGGAAGTTGAAAGAGGTGCAGTGGGCCTCAAACCAAACAGCAGTCAGCCTGCCAGAGGAGCAAAAACCAAACCAACCACTGCACCTCCAAGTGCTCCCAGGACAGCGGTGTCCACACCAGTCAAACCATCCAGTCTGGAGGCAAAGAGAGTTTCCAAAGTGGACCTAAAAAACGTCAAGGCTAAAGTTGGATCACGGTCCACCCCATCTCCACCTAAAACACCCAGCCAGGTACTGTTACTGAAAAACATATGTATATATGTATTAAGGCTAGATGATTGTGAATGAACCAAACTAAATGAACACCTGCCGTACTGTTGACCTTTCAATAGAAGCAGCGTGAGTTTATGTGACTTCCAGTAAGTAGTATTTAATATCTGTGTCCATTACCACAACACACACGAATTTAGATAAATCAAGGACACAAAACCACTGTACTTTAAATCCAATTATCCTGTCTCAGGTATTTATTTAACAAACAAATGAGTTAACAATGTAAAAATAAATAAAATGATATTTGCTTTGTTACAGTTTCTAAATTCTGTAGTTGTTACACAAGTATACAGATTTCCTTTAAGTACCTTGAGCTCAGTCTTTAAACCTCATACATCAGTTACCAAAATTCATTTATAACAAAATCATCAAATCAAATTTTATTTGTATAGCCTAAAGTCACAAAACACATTTAGCCTCAGAGGGCTTTACAATCTGTACAGGGAGTGACACCCTCTGTCCTTAGACCCTTGGTTCCAGTGAGGAAAAACTTGCCCACAAAAAACCCTTTAACAGGGAAAAAATGTGGAAGAAAGCTCAGGAAGAGCCACAGAGGAGGGATCCCTCTCCCAGGACGGACAGACGTGCAATGGATGTCACATGTACAGAAGAATCAACACAAACATATTGTACAATTACAATGAATTACAATAAATGGTAGAATGATTACAGTAGCAGTGGAACCTGTGATAGAGATGGAGAGACACAGATGCACAGTAGCAGCAAATCATTAACTAACTATCAACTGTAATGGAGATATGGTAGCAATAATGACAGTAATAATATAATAGAAATACAATAGAAGAAGAAGAAGACACAAATTGAAATACCTTTAACAAAAGAAAAAATGTCAGTTTAATTTTATATGAATATACCTGTGGTACCACAAACAAAATAAATGTATAGCCCATAAAGACCCGTCAAACACGTAAAGCGTCGCAGGCCTGGTACCTGTAGTTTACCGCTGTTTCTTCACTCGGTTAAAACAATATGGCGTCCAGCGTGATGCAGGGATGAGTCAGCAGGATAAACAGCAGCAGAGGAACAACCCAGCCGCAGAAGAAGAGAAGAATAAAGGCCTCAGGTGCGCCATCATCACCTCCTGTTCGCTGTCGTCTCCTTCAGCAGAGTAAAGTCTACCAAATGTCCATGCTATCACATCGAAAACTAGCATTAGCAGAACAACTAAAAACATAAGCTACGATTATGACGATAGCCTTTCACCAATTGAATAAACGGCATTAGCCGCGAGCGGGAAACTAGCGACTCACAATTTATCACAACCTTCACTGTGACTACACATCACCGCTGATATTTACCGTGGAAGTTGAAGTCAAAGTACTTTACTGAAGAAAACTGACCGTCACCTTCAAATAAAAAGTAAACTTTAAATTTACAGCAAACTAAACATAAGTTAGACGTCCTCTTCCTCTGAGCCTCTGCAAACGCTAATCAACCTAACACGGAAAATGGGATGCCTTCAAGGACCTCAGTAAATGGTCAACTTAAGTTTTTTTTTAAAGGGTAGACATGTCTATTTAAGTTATTTTTTTGCACTATGTTAAACTAAATATTTGATCCCATTAACTTTTGTACAGACATAATGAAATGCACATTAGCACGATGGCTGATAAAATCATATTTCATCCACTGGGCTACACCTACCTGTAATACATATTGTCCTGCTGTCTTCTGTTTAAAATATGTAATTCTCTTCTATTCAGCAGAACAAATCTGCTCCAGCCCACGGAAAGAGAGTGGTTCCCAGGAAGGAGGATGCACAGACTGGTGACGGAGGTAAAAAGCAAAGGTCATCTGGAGGTCCAGTCAGAGTAGCTGTGGTGCTAAAACCTATCAGAGGAAAGAGCAGTAACCTGAAAAGTAACCACAAGACAGCAGCCAACAACTCAGCTCAGCTCGGGAAGAAGGAGAGCGTATCCGTGAGTCGAACGCTCTCTGCTTCCACCAGTTCTCTGGGCTCTGACCTGGTTGAGGAAGCAACCCCGGACTCTCCCAGGAAGGCTGTGCAGGAAGAAACAACTGAGGGTGTGGAGTCTTCACATCCGAGTGAAGATGCTCATGAAGAGTCCGTGGAGGACCAAAGGGAGAGTACTGGAAAGTCTTTAATGACAGAGGCCACTGTGGAGAAACCAAGGAATCATAGCAAGGTGAGTATGATGAACGTGTTGAAGCGTGTTTAAACTGAGCATCTCTGCCTCAGACTGCGCACGTTCAGTCACACCTGACCTGACATTAAAATGAGTCATTTTTTGTACAAAAAGTGTTCAGGTCTGAGATACAGGTCAAACAACAACAACAGGAGCCATTATGTGCACACAGACTAACACAAAAGTGTTTCCAGCATGGTCACTTCTCTGAGTTTTATTTTTAAATTGCAGCTTTGCAGCTAAATGGAAAATAGCAGTGGCGGTATGTGCTCAAACAGGGCACGCTGGAGTTTTACGTTGTCATTAACATTTGCAGGTCAGCGCTTTGTAGGTTGTAATTATGTAACACATAATTCAAGGCAGGATAATTAAATAAATATTATACTAACGCAAATCTGGCCTTTGTCAGTGAGGCAGTTAGCTGCTGTGGTGGTGTTGTTGTTGTTGTAAAGTGTGCACTGTATCACTGTGTTTTCTGTGAAGGAGTGGTATGCGTACAGTATGTGTGTGCTGTCTCTGGTATGTGTTTTTAAAGATCCAGTGAGCCACTAACAGGTTTGGAACCTGCCCCAGCGTATTCTCTTATAGGCAGCCTCTGGGGCTGTATCAGTGCAGGGTGTGTTCAGCCACCTATACATGTGTGTTAGACACAAGTACTTGTCAGGAACAAAGTCACACTTTCAAGAATACGATATTCTCATCCACAGTTGCATGACATCAGATGTCTAGACGACAGATGAGAGACCCCTGTTTAATCAGTATTCAGAGGAATGTGTGCGTTAACATTTACTGGCCATACATCCATCCATCCAACTATTACTGAGAGCATTGGTACGGTCCGGTCCAGCTGCCAGCTAGCGTGTCAACACATGATTTAGTGTGTATTGGTATGCTGCAGTAATCCGTGGGCTCAGCCTCGAGAAGTCGAAGAGGCTATAAGCTACAAGAACACTGAAGTGTTTCATCTTTTCTGAACGAGCCCTGCGTGTGGTTCAGGGGCTGGAGGTGAGGTGAAGGTGATAGGGCACAGGATTTTTATCTGAGAATGCCTTGACCTGAGGTGACATGATGGATTGAATGGATTCATGAACATTTTCTTCATTTTTCTCAAGTCTGCTCCGTTAGCACCGAGAGCTGAGCTGAACGAGAACTAACGCTTTCTATAAGTTACGTCTTTGCTCTAAAGAGACTGAGACAGACGCCAGACCCTCATCCACAAACTCACTCCATGTGTGCTGGTGTTTATAGAGGCGGAGGGGTGGGTGTGGGGTACAACCGAGAGAGAAGAGAAAATTGGCCTGGACAGAACCGGGATTCTCGAGGGGAATGTACAACACAATAGCAACTTTTTTCTACCCTTCTCGTAGCTGCAGCACACTCCCAATTGTCCCTCCTCCCTCTCTTTCCTTCTCTCTCTTTTCCTCCTCCCCCTCTGTCTTGACACACTCTCTCCCTCACTCCTCCCCTCTGCTCCTTCACTGCCTCCCTCGCTTCCCCCAATCCACATTTCTGACTCTGACTGGGGAATGGCTAACACCATGGTCTCGGTGCGCAGCTCCGAGCTAGGGCCCCTCGGCTGGGACGCTGTCACTAAACGTCAACTCTTCCTACAGAAAGTCTCCTCTAAGCTGGGGCCCAATGCCAGGCAGCAGGGGAGAGGCATCAGAGTGGATAAGGGGCCCTCGGGGCCGGTTCCACCTCCGGGGTCAGGGATTGGACTTCCAGGGCAGGGGAGTCCCGGGCCCAGGCTAACCCAGAAGGATGGCTCCACGTTGAGGGAGGATGGACAGAGCGTTGGGGGTGGATCTCCAACGAGAGCGAGGCAGAGCCAAAGTCAGTGCCAGGGTGAGTCCTTATGATGTCTGTATGTGTGTAGAGACGTAAACATGGTGAGCTATTTCAGCACACACACACACATTTACTTCATGGAAGCTGAAATGTAAACACACAGCAGCACGCCGAACATGGAGTGTACGTCTGCTCTGCTCAACAACACGCTTCTCAGCTTCTCTGTCTGTCTGTCTGTCTGTCAGGCATATAGACTCATATGTGTTTCTGTGTGTGTGTGTGTGTGTGTGTGATGGAAGGAAAAACTCTGCTTCGTCTCTGCAGCAGACTCAGGAAATGAGCAGGCTGACACTGCAGAGCTGCAAGTTAAAATGCTTTCCACATACCACTACACCACACACACACGCGCACACTCACTCACTCTCTCGCTCGCTCTCTCTCACTCAGACACACTCACATGGCTCAGCACACACTGTTGTGTGATTTCCACACTTTGTCACATACAGTGAGCAAGTTGCTGACGGACAGGCATGTACTGTTACTCCTGAGTGAGTGTGTGTGTGTGTGTGTGTGGTTGTGTGTTAGTGCCTCTGGCCTGCAGTATTGCATAAGAGCAAAACTCTGTTTCTTTCAATCTTTGTTTTAAATCTTTCTGCATTTACAGTTCATAGACTACTGCTGTGTATTCACACTCTGTGTGTGTGTGTGTGTGCGCACAAACTAATTCCACCCTGCACTTCCCTGTTTTGTCTTTAGAGGAAGTTGAAGAACACATGGGTAAGATTTTTCTCTTTAAGAAAAGTCTCTTTCATGGTTTTCCCTCCTTTCTCTGCCATCCTCTTTTTGTTATTCTTTTTTTCCTCGAGGGAATTCCAGCTCTTTGTTTTCCTGTCTGTCATCTGTGTACCATACACACACACACACACACACACACACACACACACGTGTTGAATGGTGAAATGGAGAGGGCTGTTGGCGTCATGTCAGTCACATCCTGACATTATAGTCTGTGTGTGTGTGTGTGTGTGTGTGTGTGTGTGTGTGTGTTAGTAAATATAATGTATGCTGGTGATGATGAGACACTGTTGAGACACTCAACTTTAACATGGTGTCCCCTGTCTGGTGTCCAGTAGCATGTAATTCTATGTGTGTGTGTGTGTGTGTGTGTGTGTGTGTAACTTGAGCCTTGTTTTCCATCATTACTGAACTGCACTGTGTCATTTACATAGCGGAAAAAGCTTCTGTGCACATTGTGTGTTTGTCTGTGGCTCAAATGTATTTCTGTGCGTGTGTGTAAAAGCAGATCTTTCTCCTCACAAAGGTCACATTCTGATGGACAAAAAGTCCACTGTCCTCCGTGCTGATACGCTGGAACAAACGGATGCCTCTTGACCTAAGACTGAGATCGCCATCAATGGATTCCTTTGAGTGTGTGTGTGTGTGTGTGGGCATTAGGCCATTCTGAATTTGACTTGATTACTTCATTACAAATCTTTCCCATTCCAGGTTTAGCTGCTGTGTTCATGCGCTCAGTGTTTTTATCAGTGCTGGGCTGTGACAGGCTTCTGCAAACAGGTCAATGTGCTGGTAAGATAAAAGGCGTTCATTGGAATTGGCACAATCTGGCCAGTCCACACTTGTTTTAGCGTGACTGTCCACTCGGTTTTTGTAGTTAACCGATAACATCGCTCAGCATTTGTACTCGGTGGCCATGTGGACGTTGTGTCATATTGTTGTCTCATCTGCTGTGCTGATTCATGTTTCTTACTCTTGAGTTTAAGTGTGGCTACGTGCAGTACCTGAGGCACAACAACCCATGCTGTAGATTGGAGATAGCAGAGGGCTGATATGTTCCGTGCAGACTGACACATTTGTAGCCACCGGTTTGATTTGCTTTCAACTGATGCCGAAACATATTTTGCTTTTGGTTAGCAGCCAAAAGGCTCCAAGGTTTGCATGTTTAACTCATAATCTTGTACATCAAACTTCCAGACAGCCATTGACCTCAGTTCATGTTAAACTAAATAGATCATCATTTTCATCATGTAAATGTACTTTAGTCTTTCGAGCCCAGTTATTCAAAAGTAATCTAATTAGACTTCAGCTATCAATTTGTTTATCCAATGTGAAAATTAGTTGATGTGGAGAAAAAAAGGACCTCATCACGTCATTGAGTCTGGTTTTAATCCTGACCAAACCAAACTTTGCAGATGGACAAAATCTGTATAACAAACTGTTTGGCTGAGTCAGCTTATATCAAAGCAGCAAGTTCAGTATGGGTTGGTTATTACTAGGACTGGGACTATCCTGATCCCAGCAGCAGTTTGAGGAGGAATAAAATATATAGAACCTAACAACCTAACAACAGTTTTACATTACACTATATTTTACACTAAATTTACTGTCTAACTGAAAAATTAGACTAGGCTACATTTAAGCTTTTCATACAGTAAACTGAAAAACCTCTTCTAAATATCTATCAAATCAAACAACACGATTTAATTTCAACTTAAATTTATGACTTTATATCAATAACTACTGTCCCTACAGATAAAAACACTTCTGTTCTGATATTCATGGACTGGATCTCAAACCGCATTTGTGATGAGCAAGGTGTTCAGTTCGTGATCCTCAGAATTACGTCTCTGCTTTTTGTGGATGATGTGTTTCTGTTGCTATCATGGGACCATAACCTTCACCGTGCACTGGGGTGATTTGCAGCCAAGTGTGAAGCAGCAGGGATGAGAGCCAACACCGCTAAGTCTGAGGCCATCTGCCACAAAACGGTGCAATGCTCCCTCCTGGTTGGGAGCAAGTTGCAGCCCCAAGCGAAGGAGTATATCAGGGTCTTGTTCATGAGTGATGGGAAAATGGAGAGGCATATGGACCAGAGGTTTGGTGCGACTTCTGCAGTACTGTGGACCATTGATATAAGTGGCCAAAATGAGCTTGGACATCCAAAGCGAGCTCGGAGTAGCACCGCTGCTCCTTCATGTCCAATGGACCTGATTATTAGGTGGTTCAGGCATCTGGATGACCCATGGGTGCCTGGTGAGATGACCCAGAACATGCTGGAGGGACTATACAGCCCATCTAGCCTGGGAATGCCTCGGGATCCCCAAGGAGGAGCTGGAATACATTTCTGCGGAGAAGGACTGGAGCGTCCTGCTAAACCTGCTGCCACCACAACTCGACCCTGGACAATAAAATGGATGGATGGGTGAAGTTTGCATATAAAGCAGGCTGATTCAGTCTGATGTTGCGTGAAGAAAACTGAACATAAGTAAAATGCATTCATTGATCCTGGAAAGCAAAGCATAAGCATTTCCCAATCCAACTCATTGTGATCCAGATTCAACTTCGGGCCCTGAGGTCATGCAGTTGATGGCAGGATCACCATCTTGTTAGTGCCTTCACATGCTTTAGGAGGATCAGACAACGGCCATGTGTGTCTGCAGATGAAAAGCATATACTGCTTTTGGAAAATAAAAGCCAGAAGAAAAACAATTGGCAAACTGTGCTGTGAAAGAAGATGTGGATTTGTTAGTTTCTGGCTTTAAACTAACATCTGAGTCTAACCACAACAACATTTTTAGAGTTTGGTCCCTGGTTTATTGTTAGAATTAGGTTAAAGTCGAGGATTACCAAAGGAATGCAGTCATTAAAACAGTCCGGACTGCTGAAGTCAGATGATTGTGTGTACATGTGTATTTTTGTGTACCAACAGTAGGCACGAGGCAGATCTATAGTTCGCCAGCTCTTACCTAACATTGATTTCCTAGGTAAGCGAATCCAGCTGCTTTCCTCTGGCTGGCTTTTTCATCAGAACTGAAACCAAATGAAGCCAGATGTTTCCTGCTGGCTTCAGTCGCAGTACAAGTTTTACTGCTGCTCTAACTTTGCCAACAGAGACTCTCTCTGTGTGTGTGTGTGTGTGTGTGTGTGTGTGTGTGTGTGTGTGTGTGTGTGTGTGTTAATGTGAGGTAATGTAATTGCGGTGAACACATGTAAACTTTTTTCCCTCTCTTTTATAACAAGCCCTTTCTTTTTTCTTTTTTTTTTTTACAGTTCTTTGTGCGTTCTGTCTCTCTCCTCTCTGCCAGGCAGAACTCATGTTTGTAGTAAGTCAGTGAGAGTTTGAAACTTTAATGATCTCTGTGGATAAGTGAGGTTGCTTGCAGTGTATAATAAGATACAGCACAACAACAAAAATACGAGCAAATTGTTGGTCATAAAAGACCAATAGGGTTAAATATGAAAAGAAAAGAATTGGAGCACATGCATGATGCACAAATTAACAACAGAAAGTGTATATAAAGTCATTTAGGAGGTAGGAAGTAGAATAATTATTTAGTCATCAGTATGTTAGGTCTGTGCATTTAAAGGTTCCGTATGTAACCTTTTAGCAGAAATGGAACATAACATGAAGACCGCTGTAGCTCCCCCTAAGCACTTGGAATGGGGTTAAGTTGATTGCAATCTGCAATCTCCCCACTAGATGCCACTAAGTCTGACACGCTGCAGCTTTAAATGGGTGCAGGGTACAGTACAAGCTCACAGTACCTGCATCTTTGTGAGGTGATTGATGATTCCATATTAAAGTGAGATTAGGAGAAGCTTATCTTTTGTTCCAAAACAGTAGAAACTCACCTGGAGTCAGGTCTTTGTTTGTTGACCACACATCAGACACAGCAGTGAAGTGCGTCTCTGTTGAGAGGAGTCGTCAGTACTGCCTTAAATTACCGAGGTACAACAGACTGCTGCATTTTTGACGTTCATGTGATGGTCTTGGAGTTAGTTCACCTGCTCCTGAGCTGGAGCTTGTATTTGGGATTGCCACGTGTGCTGCAGGGGAGACACTGGTTCAGGTCCTGAAACAAATAAGCCGTGTTCCCTGTCAGAACTTCCACATGTCTAACACGTGGTTCTCTGCTGTCTGACTGCAACATTATCAACACAAACAAGTTTGTTCAACTCTTTTAATTATTAATTGGCGGATGTTGGTGTAGTGCTGAAATAATTATGAAAAACCAAAAACAGCTGCTCTTGGATCTGATCTGTGCATGTGGATGAGGCGCTGTACTGAGAGTCCACGAGAGAGGACAGGAGGCGAGGCGTGTGGACAGGAGGCAGGAAACAACGATGATACAACACTGTTTGAAAATGTGTAAGAAAGGAGGAACAATCCGGGAACACTGCAGAGTTGTGAGGGATTGAAGTCTGAGGCGGATCACGTGATCACTGTGAAGGGGGGCATTCCAGACACCTTAGTGTCCACCCACAGTCTAATGCTAGCATCTGACCATGGCTGCAGTCATCATGTATTCAGGACAAGCAGGCCTGCTGGGTGCTCCCTGTTCAGCTGGAGATCAGGCTGCAGGTCATTAAGAACACAGGCAGGTTGGTTGGACAGTACTGGGCTCTCTGCTTTTAAAGACAAGTTTAGAAGTTCCTGAATACGGCACAAATGTATGAAATAATTATTAGCTTTGACAGCTGCAGATGGTAATGAGGAGGTGGAGTGCATGAAGGGACCGCTCAGTTATTTCCTGCGTAGCGTAGCATCAGCACACGATGTTGGAGATCTAGAGGATGGTGAATGTGGATATTTCTCTGACTGTGCTCTCATTGAAAGTGAATCAGAGATCTGGTATTGTTTGCCACTTGACATTTCGCTCCTCTCTTCCTGGTATTTCTTTGTGCTGCAGCCTGTGCGTCCTGGTTTGCTGTGAAGAGGAGGGCGTCATGGCTCTCAGGGGAATTCATTCTCCTTTTTGGTTTTAGGAAAGAATGTGTGATTCAGTCCACAAAAATGAAGAGACGTTGTGCTTCACATTTCCATAACTATAGAACCACAGCAGCAGCATGAGGAGCAGAGTCTGACACAAAAGAGGCATTCTGTCATTTTTGAAGACTTTGAGTTACAGATTTGTTTCTTAAACACGTATGAACTGATGGAAACAAACCTTTAACAGAAAGGTCATTAGCATGTTGTTTTGTGTCAGTCTTGACCCATTGATCAGTTCATGTCAAGTTCTGGTGGAGATTTTTGATTTGTGATGCCAGAATTTCTTTCTTAATTTTCTGACACCACACTCTGAAAGATCTGTTATGTTTTGTTATTATTTGTAGAATACATTTGTCAGAATACTATATGTGTGAGTGAGGTTTTTTTAAATATGATATTCTGCATGTTAGCCATGTTTAGATGTATGTATGAAGTGGGCATCATTGTATTTCTGTTGTATTGCTGGCAGCTACATTACCTACATCAGGGGTATTCAATTAAAAGTCCCCAAGGTCCGGTTATTACATTTACAAGTAGAAGGTCCGAGCGAAGGTCATGGCCACATTTTTAAAAAGTAACTAATTGTTTAAGTTTTTACTTAAGTTGCGAGATATTAGACACATATTCAATCTCTTATCATAAATAAAAGTAGTTCCCACTTTGAATCAATGCCACGGTCTCGGAACAAATTAAGCAAACAGGCTTGGAGCTGCCAGCAGGGAGAATGAACCGATATTTTGTTGTCCATTCATCATTAAAACAACGATTTTCAGTATCTACTTTCCTCTTTTTAGAGCAAGCCATGTCTGCGTTCAGCCTTGCTCTCCCTGCAGGGTGTCCTTGGCTACCGGCACAAGTTTACCGGATTGACTATAGTAGCAGCGCCCGCGGTAAATTTCTATGTGCGCTCAAAACCGCTCTATGGGGAAAACACTACTTATTTCGCCAGTGGTCGCGGTCCGGACAGAGCCATTTCCCGGTCCGGATCCGGACCGGAGTCCGCTAATCCGTGATGCCCGACCTACATGATGTAACCCCCTGGGCTCCGTTATAACCTTGGCATCCTAACAGCATGTGTACATCACTTTGTAACGCTGGCCCACACTTCTGTCAGGTCTCCTGCAGCAGTCTGTAAAATGGGTGAAGTATTTTTATTTCAAAGAGATAAACACCATGAGACATGGTCGGTTAAAGCTGTCACACACTCACAGTGCTCCAAATAGAAATCTGCTCACTATAAATCATTCGCTAAAACAGCAGAGGAAGCAGAATTTTCATGATGTCACGATGACCCTGCAACTATCCAGCTGCTGCTGCTGCTGCTGTCAGCTGCAGAACAATGTGTTGTATTCCTGACAGTCAGCAGGGAAGCATCAAACGCATGCACAGCTGCTCTGTGTGGAGGTTGTTGCAGCTGGTTGTGTTGCAGTGTAAATATTGAAGTGACCTCAGTGACGCTGGTGTTTTCTTCTTTTTGTACCATGACACTTTTTCACCATGGTCATTGTTTTTGAAGTTCAGATGGCATGAGGCCATTCTCCTGTGTGATACTCAACTATCAGTACCTCTGTTGCATCTATGCCGTGTTTTAGTTTAGTAGTTTAGTATAATTACTTATATATTCAGGTCAAATCTGAAACAAAAAATTAGGACATAATTAAGAGCATAGCCGCTTTGTTTGACACTGAGCTTCACTACAGCTCTTCAGAAACCTATAGATGACGTCACAGAAAGTATGTCCATGTTTTATATTTCCTGTGAACATAATGTAGCATCGCTCCAATAACCGTTTTTGTGCTGACCAGCCTAATCTCCTCTGCCCTGGTAGTTCTACATGAGTTTAATGTTTCATAGCTTACACTCCACATCACTGTCATGTCTGCTCGAGCTGTAACGTTAGAAGGAATCACGTGTGACACTGAACATTATCTGTGACTGCACAGATCTGTCATTTTATAGAAGCATGTGATTACTCTCTATGTTTAACCAGCAAGTCCAAATGGAGTACTCATCCCTGACGAACATGTGCTTCTTTTACATGACTGGTCAGCTCAACAGCTGCGTGTGTTTTCAGAGAAGCTTTCAGAATGTTCAGTTGATCTCTCTTCACTTCTTCTTATTTTAAGCAAAACAATCACATAGAGCAGAATGCACATACATGTAACACAAGACATAGGAAGAACAGTCCGATGTAACAGAAGTTATGTTCCCAGGTAGAGTCAGTCATTCAGACTACGTGCAGACCACGCAGTCCAGTCCTGTGCTCTGTAATGCTGAATAAAGCTGATTAATTTCCTCTCTCTCTCTCTCTCTCTCTCTCTCAGGTATCCCCAAACCTCGCACCACCTCAGAGCGAGCATTTGCATTGGCTACACCGGGTCCCACCACATCCAACTCCAAACCAACAGCCAATCAGCAGCCAGCATCAGGGTCAGCTGGACGACCCGCAGCACCCGCTGCATCAAAACTTCCTGTTAAGGGATTAACCACAAGCCTCAGTTCCTCGTCGTTGGGAAGCAATGAGAACAATGGAGCACCGAGCAAAGGTGAGGCAGCAGGCTGTGTGTGTGTGTGTGCGTGTGTGCGTGTGACACACTGTATCATCAGAGGAGGTTTTCTTTGGTGTGGTTTCCTTCTCACTGCTGATTTAACTTCCTTCTCTTTCCACTGTTGTGGACACTGGTGTGTCAGAGAGTCTGCCTCCATCGTACTACACATACACACACACACTGATCTGTATAACATACACAATAAGTTGGTAAGAGTGCTGTCGTTCATGAAGTTTCTTGTACAAACAGACTGTTGTTGGGGTGAAATATATAAAGTCAGTTCCCCTTGTTCAGTTACACACCATCAACAGGTCACTCACCCTGGGGAGTGTGTGTGTGATCCTCAGAGCAGCAGAAAAATGCTCTCTTTGTTTTAAATGTATCTATTATATCGTTCTTGTATTTTTTGGAGGAAGATCATAAATCACTTGAACTTTTCCTCTGGGTGAAATGTATCTCAAAGAACATGTAGTGAAATTCCTTTCAACAAAACACAGCAGCTCACATTACAGACGGTACCGGAAGTGACAGCTCTACATAAAACCTGGAGTACATGCAGCCATCACCATCATCTAACCTACTGACCGTCATCATGACCACCAACTGTACAAGCATGACTCATCATGAGCTGACTCATGCATGTCCCCCCACAGTGGAAAAACACTCTCTGTGCAGAGGATGGACAGAAGTTACTCTTTGCCTAGAGATGTTTGGCTGGTGAGATTAACTTTTTAGACTCAAGATTAGCTAGTCTTTAGTTTTGTGCCACTGTCTCTGTGGGAAGATACTACTGAGCAACTTCAGTAAGAGAAGACTGAGCAAAGCAAAACACTTTGAGTGGTCAGAAGACTAGAAAGGCGTTACGTACAGTCCATTTACCATTCATCATTTGTAGTAGAACAGTCATCTCTCAGATCTTTCAGATGAGGGAAGTGTTTTCAGTTCTAATATAATTTATTCCCCCTCAAAGGAAGAACAGTGGCACTATTGCACCATGGACTAAACATCTTTACAAAAACATCAACTGAAGACCATGAGAAGTGGAGTTGAGGTTGCAGCTTGTCCTGTACTTACATGCATTTCATTTATCTTGTCTTTTCCCACTCACAGTAACACATCACAGCAATGGTTACAGATCACTAGGTTGTTATGGTAACCAGATTACCTTTGAGATTCCTTGTTCCCATGGTAATGTTTAGGTTTTGTATTTAGACACCATCATCACCAGAGAGGAGCTCAGTGTAGTACGCCTCCACGCAGGTTTTCATTTTCTAACCGCATATTAAGTGACTGTCGTTTATTTACTCCTGTCTACGGCTGGTGAGGCTGAACTAAATACAACATGCTCACAATAACACTTTTTATGCTAATATTCAACAGGTGTAATATTTACATGCTCCCCATCTTAGTATGGTGTGTCAGCATGCTGACATTTGATTTAGCTGGACAGGACGCCGCTTTTATATTTGGGGAGAAGGAAGCAGTGGTATGGAGTTGTTACTCAACAGGTATCAGGAGAGAGAGGTTTGATTGGTGCATCCCTGCTCAGAATGTTGTTCATGTTCAGGGTTTTGTAGGATGGACAGACCTCAGCATGGCTTACAAACAGAAAAAAACAACTATTTTAATCCGGGACTTGGATATGTTGCAGTTTGACTATACTGATATACTGACTGAGTTGATTAGAAAGACTGATGAAGATGTACAGTATGATGACATACAGGTCAGTCAGCGGCGCCCACTCAGTACCTCCTTTGTGTTATTATGAAAATGGTCACATAATGCTTGAAGTGTCTGTGCTCCACAGACTTCATCTTTCTCTGCAATTCTGGATGACTTTAAACTGCAGAGGAGAAAAGCACTCTCGGTGCATTCGATTCACACTCACGCCTCCTATCTGCTGAATATCACCTGATGAATCACATCAGGTACAAGGAGTGAGCTGAAGGTGTGAACAGGGTGATAGAAACACCGAGAATTAACATAAGACCGAAAGTTTCTCTCTTTTGTTCCTCACAAACAGTGTACAGTGAGATCTTCTAACAAATGAGGTGCTGTGAACACAGACGTCTGATAAAGCCTGCATGCTTTCATTTATATTATCCCCCATTACTTCAGACAGATAACAGTGTTTATGTTCCACAGCCATTAGATAACCTCGTAATCAGCATGCTAATCTAATCTCTGGATGATTGAGAGTTTCCCTGCCGGGGAGTCATGTTGCTGAGTGTATGTTGGACACGCGTGTCCTTATTCAAACATGGGTTAACTTGTATGAAGAGAGGAATTACAGCAGCACAATGACATGTCGTTTTTGTGAGTCCTGCTCTCTGTTCTGTTGAACCTTCCTCCCACACACCACTTCTATGTAAATTTCAGGTCTGTGCAGAGGAAGGTATTTTGGGCTGGGTGAAAATATTTGTTCATGACTAGAGTCTGTCTCCTTTCTTTTTACTTATCTGCCTCATTTATATTTATATTTCAGATTGTGTTACTGATAGAATCCACAGCACTATGTTGAACATTCACAAAGTTCATCTGCTGCATGGCAAAGCGTTCTCAGTATCTTCACTTCTCCAGCATCTCCAGGAGCTCCAGCACCAACCGGGACCAAACCAGACGAGCGGCCCAGCAGAAGCACACTCCCTGTGGGCAGCCAGAGCACAGCAAAGCCCCTCATCTCCAGTACTGCAGCTACAACCAGCAGTAACGCTCCCAGCGACGCAGTAGGCAGCGCTAACAGTGGTGTCAGTGCTGCTCCGAAGCCTCCTGCAATGAGGAGCAGAGCTCTGTCCCTGCAGGCCAGGACCACTGCCACAGGTGAGTCAGACATCATTCAAAGTGGACCACATCAAATGTGTGTCGGCGATGCACAATTTCACACTGCATGAGAATTATTAAATAATTCTTTAAAATGTAAAGTTAGTTTGTTCCGATCGTTAGCTGAGTTTCAGTGTAATTAGCAGTTCATTCATCAGCATCGACGGCTCTTTTATGTTCACTGAGAATCACATGGCTTTTGAGTGGGTCACAGTGCTTCTCCAATGGTCTGGGTGGTGAACTCTGTGTAGAGGGACGGCAAATCAAAATGCTGCTCTTAGTAGAATTTAGTTTCTGGGCAGGTTTGTTGAAGATTGTTGTTAATCTGAAAAGGCACTGTAATTCAAAACACACAACAGCGGCAGAAAATCATAAACGCCATTTTAACAGCTGCAGCTTCCAAGAATAAACTAACATGAAATCCCCTTTCAACCTGTTTGTTTTTCATGGATACAGTGAAACTTTACAGAGAATTACTGTAAACTGGAGAGAATAGATTTGTCTCTGTGTGAAAGTCTGATTTTAGTTTTGTAGCTAATAAACAATTAGTTTGATGCTCTTATTTTTGTAAAAAGGAAGTGTATGAAGGCTGGTAGAGTTCTTTTCTCAGTGTGTGGGTGTACATCAGACAGAGTGAGACCTGGTGTGAACGACTCTGCAGCTTCCCATCCACCTATAACAGGGAGCAGTCAGCAGGCCGGCTTCTAGAACACACACAACCTGGATACCACTGCTGTCCATCGAGGGAGAGACACAGGCAGCTGTTTGTGTGTAGCTCAGGGTCGGCTTGTAGCTCTTTTAACTGTGACAGGACAGTTTGAGCATCAACATCTGGCCAGCAAGTGAAGTTCTAGAGACGTTCAGCGATGGGCTTTGACTTCTTCTGCGTCCTGTCCACAGGTCTGAAGACCCCGACAGTCACCAACCACAGCACAGCGAAGACAGCAGCCGTCAATCAGACCGCAGCAAAGATGGCTCCTACGTCCAATCAGGCGCTGACGAAGCAGGCATCTCAGTACCCCTTACAAAGAAGTGGTTCAGCAAGACTCAGCCGACTGCACAGCACAGGTAAGGGTGTGTATATGTACTATATCTATTATAACTATTACCTGCTTAAGGGTGTGTATAAGTATTGCCTGCTCGTCAACTTACTTTGTGTGTCGCCAAGGAGGAATGTTTGCGTTGAATGCTGGAGGTGTGTCAGCGTCTCAAAACCACATTAATCTCAGAATTCTTGGCAAGTTTCAGTGGCAAACAGCCGAGCGTCATTCCAGCTTCTGTTTGTGATGATTCGGGAGCTAGTGAAATGTGTTGACCTGACTGACCTTTGAAAGTTGCTGTTAACTTTCTACTTTCCATTCATGTGGCATTAACAGAAGCTTTGATTTTCATCTTGTAGGATTTAGATGGATTGTTGAGATCCAGCATTTTGTGTTTCTGAAGGGTTAGAGGGTCAACGCTTTTAGACACTTGTGTTGAATCCCGTTAGGGATAATAATTCTAGATCTTTAGTTGACGGCTCACGTCCAGGTTTCTTCAGGGTTCAACACTGGTGGCCAAAGGGCTGATACAGGGTTTCACTTTTTAACCTTACAAGGATCAGTAAGAAGAACCATGGCTGGATTTAGCTCAAGTAAATGAAGTGACATCCATTATTCATCCATTAATATCACCCATGCTTTTTTCAGCCGACTGTGTGAAGGTGTGCAGTACACTCTCCTTATGCCTGGACGTTGATTTGAAATGGTTCCCCCTAATTCTGAAGCACAGTTCTGGAACTGTTCAGCCGCACGCACGCTAACACATATCTGAGCTGGCTGACTACAGTTCATGCCCTGGAAGCTTAAGTAGTCATAATTATCATCCCTGCAGTCTCTGTAATTATTCTGCTGCTCATGACACATACTTCCGCACATGCAAACTATGTTGAATGCAGAGTGGAACACATTAAATCTCAGCAAAACTCCAGTTGGGTTTAAGTTTTTAGTGTTGTTTAGTATGCTACAACGCTCAGTTCTCAACCAGTAAACACTCATGTTGGTTGGATTACCCAAGCAGTTAGTAAGCCTTTAGAATCTGTAGAAATGATTTCAAGACAATACTTGAGTTAGTGCTGCATGCAGCAGATCCACGTACAGTCACAGACGGTGTCTGAAAATTGGAGCATGAAAAACACTGGCTGCATTTTCTGTTGTCCATCTTCTGTGAAGTGCTGCTCCATGTGGGCCCCTGTGAAGCCAGGGCCTGTGGTTGTAGTCTTTCCCCCCTTGTGTGGTGACTCTGGTCTGGGACCGGGCGCCTGGCTGCCTCCCCTTCTGTGGCCGGTCCTTGAAGTCTCTTGAGGGCCTGTGGGGAGCCGCCACTCACAGACATGCTGTCACCCTCGTGATGGCAGCCAGCCGACACTTCATAAACCCCACACATTTGATTCATACACCTCTCTGCCTCTCGCTCTCTCTCATTCACACACCACAGCAGCCCTCAGGCGACAGTGGTTAGCAGTGTGGGCTTTTAAAGCTCTCAGTGGCTTTCTTTAGCTCTCTTTGTTTCTATTACTTTATTGATTCTGACACACGCACGCACACACACACACACGCACACACACACATTTGGTTTTATTGTCCATGCTCTCTGGGGACTATTTATGTGTCATGGCTGTGTTTCAGTTTTTGAAGGCTAAATTTAAAAGTCGCACAGTTTATCAGTCAGATTTTCTCTGTTGACTTGTATTGCACACACTGCGAGGTGCAAAGTAAAGTTAACCAGGCAGTAAAGAGAAGTTTGTCAAAGTATACACACGATTCACGGCTGCTTCAGTTCAGTTACCTCCTGCTGCCATTTGTGCAAAGATGTCCGGTGCAGCGATCAATGACCAACCTTCTCTTTCTTCTAGTCTGAGTTAGTTATGAACCTGAAAATCAATTTACATTTGAATATAGTCTAAGCTCTTTAGACTAAGAGCTAAGCTCTATGTCACGTAACGTATATTTTGCGGCGTAAATCAGAGTCGAAATAAACACAACTGTGCAAACTGCCGGTGGTAAAAACAGAGAAAAGCGAAACTAAGTAACTACGTAGCATATTTACACATGTAGAAGCATGTTTAGAAGAACATACACTGGGAAAATGGCCAAATCTGAGCAAATAAACAATGTCTGGCGGGTTCAACGCTTCTGAAACTCCCGGTGGCGTTTGAAGTCGTGTGCAGGATGGACTATAACTGCAGAGTGTACGCGATGTACCAGAGATGTGTGCAGTGGAGTTTCGGAGCCTCCAAAAAAAGGAAAAAAAAGAAAGGTTTCTCCTCAGCACAGCATTCATGTTTATATGTAAATCAACATATAAACATCGGCCACTGACATCGGTGAATGTCATTCCGATGCCGATGTTCATCCGATGCATCGGTGCATCCCTAATTTGAAACCTTTTTTTATGAGTCTGTGAGAAGCAGCTGCTGTCAAAGGTTCCTCCAGTGATGTTCATACTGTAACAAGTGTACATAATAAGTTCAGGCTCTCGGTACAAACCCATTAGAAAGTTCATTTAGTCGACAGAACTAATGGATTCATATACAGCAGCAGCTTTGCAATAAGTCATAACCCTTTGAATGTTGTATGTTTAGTTTTTGAACAGACTAATAATAATATAGAACAGGTTAGTTATGGGGACAGACGTCCTCATGCATGTCCTCAGGACAACACAGTAGAAATGTATTACGATTATGATCCTATTATTCCAATCATATTATTAAGATTCAGGATGTGTATTATTAATATTTGCACCATCTCGACATAGAATACCCATGATGCTTCCTGGCTGGCAGAGCAAAGATTATGACTAGAATATAATCTATGAACTGCTTTTGTATTTAAAAAATGCCTTTTTGTGAAATATATTTTAATATATAATTCTCTTTAATAATTTAAATCAATGACTCCAGACTGCACTTTGAAAACCACTGCTTAAAGGTCCAGTGTGTTGCAGTTAGCGGCATCTAGTGGTGAACTTGCGGATTGCAACCCACTGAGCAACCCTCACCTCACCTCTCACCCCTTCCAAGCTAGAGTGAGACCCTAAAGTGGGTATGAAATTCAGAACTTTGGCTTGGTTTGTCCATTCTGGGCTACTGTAGAAACATGGTAGGCTGTGTAAACGATAATAAGTGAATCGTATCACTAGTATAATCTATATTTAGCCAAATATTAGCCCCTAAATCTTACACACTTACTGACGTTTTTAAGAGAGGTGTTAAGGAGACTGATTAGAGATGTTTCCAATATTTCATTTACCTTTATTGATATATGTATATATAATAGACATTATTCATTAGTTATGAAAATCTAATTTCCTGTTGATTTTCAGCAAATATGGGGAGGACATCTGTCCCCATAACTAACCTAATCTCACAGCAAATACACAAGGACTAGAAATTAAATCTGCACATGCTCAGTATGTAACAACGAGAGTAAACAAACAACAATGCTCCTGTCCAACTCTCTCCCTGCTGCAGGCGGCAATAAACTTCAATCTCAACCCTCAGCTTCGACCTGCTCAAGCCACACACCGCAGTAGTGTGTGTGAGTTAAATAAAACAAAGACGCCTCTTTTCACAAGCCGTCTGTTGCGCCAAATCGCTTTAATACAGCACCTGCCACTGAGAGACTGTGTGTGTGTGTGTGTGTCGGCATGAGGCTCCTCCTTCCTTCTCTGTCTCCACACATTTCTTTTTTGTCCTGGTCCTTTCATCACATCTAACCTTAACATGATTCATCTCTGACACTCAAATGGAGAGACTCGAGAAAATAATGATGGAGGGAGAGAGTGAGTGAGCGAGCGAGAGAGCAGAGAGATATTATTCAAATCCCACCCACTCCCCCTCCCTTCACCTACCCTCCTCTCTCCTCCCCTCCCCTCCTCCCCTGCAGCATCTCTCCCTGTGTGTGTGTGTGTGTGTATACTGGCTTCACAGAGCTTTGGACACGGCAGTAAAACAGAGAGCGGGTATAGATGCTGGTCTTTGTCCAAACACACACTGTGTGTGTGTGTTAGTGTGTGCATTTCTGTGACACACCTCTGGGGTGTGCATCAGTGGGACGGGTCGCTGTGTGTGTTTTGCGTGTAACAGCACAGACGGACTACTAATCATCAGCGGTGTTGAGGATTTTCTCTCCTCCCTCCCTCTCTCTCTCCGTTTGCCTCCTCGGTCTCTCCATCGTTGGATGATTCACTACCACCTGGACGACGGTGGAGCACGCAGCTATTTTTGGCGCCATTTTCTCTTCTTCTTTTATTGGCTGGGCTACAGAGAGCCTTATTTTTTTTTACATTTTTTTGCTTTGCAGGCCACTCTGTGGCTTCGAACGGATGAAAGGTAGCCCAGCAGCGGATTAACAGACTCCCTCTCTGTGTTTTTTAGAAACTGTTGGAAAGGTTCGCCTTTTAAATTCTTTTTTAATGATCTCCATGAGCTTTCAGGGACATGAAGGCAACGATTCCAGCTCTAACAATCTTTAAGTCTTTTCTTTCTTTCTCTGCTGGAGTCATGTTCACTTCTTTCTGGGATTAAGGAAGAGAAGAGGAACACTTACTGAGCAGACAGTTTGAAGCATTTCATTCTTGTACAAAAATACTTTGGGAGCGTTATTCCAACAGGAAAATCCTTTCCTGAATGATTTGAAACGGTAAACCGGTCAGACCGATAACTCTGGGAATTTGGACAACAAGGCAAAGTGTGTTGGTGTTTCCTGCGGTCCGGGGGTCTTTGAGGCTACTACATTAGAGAAAGTGCTGCAAGTTCCAGGTCGTGAAGATTGGATTACAAACGGAGACAATGTTATGGTCTCCCAGACTGTCGCTGTCCAACTTCCACGTGAAGCTGACAGCGAAAGGACTTTTCCGAAACCTTCAGCTGCTGTCGGGATGCAGGAAGAACACTGTGGTTTTCCACGCAGGTCTGGACATGCCACCATCCTCTGTGCCCTCCCCCCAATCATCCAGCCACCAGCTGCTCCATCCTTTCACCACGTCCACCACTCCACTCATCGATCAACACAAGTTTTCAGGCCCAAACCGGCTGATCACTGCAGCATGTCCCCTCCAAAACATCTACGACCCCCATCGCAGTGATCGGTCTTACACCAACCTGCTCATCCATCCATCATCTCCATCTTTGCCATGTACTGTTGGGAAATCCTCCATGCATGCCTGAAGCTGGTCCACCGTAGATACACATGGCCGGGTGGGGTTTAAGTGGGATGCTAGCACAGCCCATCAAAACTACTCATACATTCCTGAGAACATGAAGTGTTTTTTTTTTTGGGATGGGATTTTGAAATGAAGATGATGTAGCATCAAAAGCAGGTGTACCCCCAAAAAACCCCCACCCGCCTTGTGTGTCCATTATTATTTATCTGTGTTAGATGTATGTTATCACCCTTTTCCATATTCCATCCCTCCTGTAAGTCCGTCTTCCTCCTCTCTGACGTCATCTGATGGGTGTGGTTGCCTTTGAAGGATGTAAGGATGTAAGGATCAGCTTTCACTGGCTTTGATTTATTCATTTTTTAAAATCTGTAGTCATGGGATGGTTGGCCTGACTCTAGATCAGCCTCAAAGGCTACTTTGCCCCCTAACACCACCTCCTCCTCCTCCTCCTCCTGTTTCCCTGCATGGCGCTGGCAGCCATTGTTGCCTCCGTCTCTCCTACACTGTGGGGGCTTTCAGTATTATGCATGCTGGCAAGCACAGCCTGCCATGGATGAATGTATAAAGGTTTACAATAGGGCCGTGAGCGTGCGTACACTGGTTGTGCGTGTGCGCGCGTGTGGAAGGTTTCTGCACGAGTGCTTGAGCAGTGGCATGATGAATAGCCGTGGCTGCCGCGGGCTCCTTTTAGCCGTGATATCCACGCCTAGAGGGGCGCCAACCACGTGACTCACACACACACATACAAACCAGAAATAGCCAAGGACACATCTGGTCTTTACTTATTCAACCATTAAAAAGGGTGCTCTCTATTTGTGGAAGGCTTCTGTCTTCTCAGTGTCTCTCCTCACTCTTCTTTCCTTCCACGAGGTCCAGCATGAAGCGCTGTACTGCTGTGCTCCTCTGAACAACTGCTGTTGTAGAGTTTAGTGTGAGTGTGAGTGTAGAGTTTCAGAGAGGATGTCAATGTGAAGAACTCTATGTTAGCATTGCTTTGTGTGGCGTGTTAGTTCTGAGATCAGTCAGCTGAGATCCACTGCCAGGCCCTTTATCTGTAATCAGAATTCTGTTTAATGAGAAAACAATATTCATTTGGGAGGCGTGTGTGACATTGATTAAATATAGCAGCGTTAAAGCTCTGAGATAATCCAATGCTCTTCAAACATTTCACAGTGAGCACAGACATTCGCCCGGTGTTTGCCAGCATCGTTTGCCCATTAGATGAAGCATTCATAGTGTCGTGTGTCTTTGCTAAACTGCTGAAGAATTCCTTCAGCGTCTTTGACAAATCATTTTGATCCGTACAAACTCAGGGCAGCATTTCTCTCATCTGCTCTCTGCTCCTGAGAACACATCCCTCCCTGATCTTCAGTAAATATTCAGCTCAGCCGCACTGCCGTCACGATGTTCCTCTCTCTCCACTGCACTGTTTGTATTCTTGTCGGCCCATCTGAGCCCAGCAGCACGTGTTTGGCTGCAGCGCAGCTCCACAGACCCACTTTCCCCCCGCTGCCGCCTGCCATCATCCCCTGAAATGTAGGTTAGGGCTGGCTTTAGTCACCACATGTGCGTGTCACACTCTGTGCAGAGACACACTGCGCAGCGGTTCAGCTAAGGCCGTGCAAGCTTTAATCTGATGTGGAGGTTACTGTTTTTTTCCTAATGCGGTGGCAGATGAGGGCATTAGAGTTTGTATCTGCCGGGCTGTAATATTCTCTGCAGGCTCGGCACAGATGTACGGTAGACTTGGGCTGCAGTATTCTCAGATTCGTAAATCTAGATGGAGATGTTCTCTGTGGAGATCAAGGATGTGCAGTTTATCTTTCGTCCACATCTGGAGCTGCATCCGATCTAGAAACCTGATGTGAAACACTTGTTTTACAGTGTCTGCACAGCCTCTGACGCCAAACACCAGCCGCTGGGGTGAAGTGGTTCAAAAGGGCTTGTTCAAACTCTTAAATGACGAGCATGGGCATTTTAATACAGACTATTTCTCTTTTTTAACTCAACATGCGGTTTTTGACTCTTCGCTCTCTGTCAGTGGGATGTCCTGTCCCTGAAGTGGTTTGGCTCACCTTCATGATGATGATAATCATCCAGAGTCCTCTCCTGTGGTTTGGTAGTACAGCCCCTCACTGACTGACTGAAGTGTTCATCAGGTCTCACGGAGCGGCTGGCTCTGAGTCTCTATGCAGCTGCTTGAAGCAAACCTTTAAAGTGCGGCCAAAATGAAAGTGAGTGTGTTTCCTTCAGGGACGCGTGAATCGTGAACGTGTATATCAGGGCCGATAAATTATCCGTTGATCATACTGATGATTCATTTTGATTGACTGCATGTTCTGTGAGTATGTTTGAAGAGTCCGAGCTGCTCAGTGATGTTATATTTGGTCAGATCATGAGCTATGTCTCTGCTGATGCTGGCCATAAATCAGAACAGACACACTGTTTGGCTTTGTAACATCCAACACATGGCAACCACAGCTGCTTTAGCATTGCTAGCAACTGTGGAAGACATGGAGAGAGGGTTTAACATTTAAGACATGAGAACATCCTCATCCTCAGTACTTATGAGTCCATATTTGCTATCCACGACCTGATTGCAAACCAGTTATGGTTTCAGTCAGTCTGCTGTCAGCTCTTCTGTGGTGAGGTTTCCTCCCTCAGTAAAAATCTGCTGGATGACGTGAGTGTGGACAAATGTGGTTGTTGCTAGGTGACCAGATGGTCTAGTTAGCATGTAAACGGGTCATATAGTGGACATGTACACTTTTTCCAACAGCCACATGCTCTGCATACTTGTTTCCATGGCAACATTCATGCAGAGGCTGAATCGCAGGTGATGTGCTTCTGTGATGGACCTAATGGTGGATGCTCGGCAAAGCCCAGGTGTTTCCAGCTGTGCAGACCAGATGACGTGTTATCTCTGCACATTTCATCTCTGTCCCTCGAGCAGTTCTTCTAATGTTTTTATTAGGTTGTGAGGGGTTATAATTTCATGTTGATTGCCAAATGGATTAGATCACAGTCCTTGTGTTGGAATGAACATGTGATCTTTGTCTTCATAAAGAGGGATTACATGATATTTTTATCCGTTTGAATCATTTGAGTACAGCAGATTAAGGACATTAGGACTGCTGTACCTGTGTGTGTGTGTGTGTGTGTGTGTGTGTGTGTGTGTGTGTGTGTGTGTGTGTGTGTGTGTGTGTGTGTGTGTGTGTGTGTGTGTGTGTGTGTGTGTGTGTGTGTGTGTGTGTGTGTGTGTGTGTGTGTGGTGAACTGTCCTTGTTTTTCCTGCTCTGCTGGCACACTTTTTCATCCTGCAAACACACACGTAGAGTAATCCAGCACTGATCTGACCCTGAGTGGGTGGTGTTTAATTTTTGCCAGCACGATGAAGCCGTGCAGTAAGCTCACAGTTTTCTTTGTTTGTGAAGGATACGTCTGAGTCAGTTAATAAGGAGCTTATTAAAGATGTAATTAAAGCCAGCTCTTCCCCTTAAAGCTGTTTTTACTCTGTGATCTCTTAATGTTAATAATTTGAGCCTCATCACAGAAAGCCTGTTTCATTCATACATGTGGTCAGACAAACGCCTCCAGAGTGAGATCATTTACACACGTGGTTGAAGACAGTACTATCCAGTATTTTGCAGCACCCGGACACAAAGCCTCCACTCCTCCTACACCTGACCTTTTTCATTCTTCCACCTTCCTAACTCCAGCCCTCACTGGTGACTGATGTTCTCATCAAATACACAGCAGACAGACTCACTGAGCGGCCATGACACCAGTACAAATAAGATGTCTGACATGTGTGACATTGATACTTTAATAAAACCAGCTCCTGTACACTGCATACCAAACAATTCATTATTCTGATGTTTTAATTATGACTCTATCATGAAGAATTGAAACTTTGGACTGAGTGAGCTGTGCAGCCTTCCTGTAATTCATATGGTGAGTCTCATGGAGGTCATCTTACGTGTACTGATGGAGATTCTCATGACGCAGCAGGAGCTCTGTCCGCTTCACCTCTGTAATGCACCTGCATGCTAACAGTGTCGTTTCTCTCTCAGTCTGGGCTCAGCAGCTCTGCATGACTGCCTGGCAGACTCCAGGTACACAGCACCATCAGCAGCAACAGCAGCACACACACACACACACACACACACACACCATCACACATTTCAACAACAGACACTCCAATGGAGGCGGTGAACACGTTTAACACACACGCTTCCTGAATGTCACTTCACAAGCAGAGAGCAGAAGGGGCAGAAAAAGATGTCCCATTTAAAGGTGAAGTGAGTCACTTTCAAGCACTGCATTTCCAGAATATGGCAGAAATGGACTATAATATAATATAAGTATGTTTTCATGACACTTGGATTCTCTCCAGCCTTTTACATTGTTGGCATTTTGTAGCCACCATAGCTGCTTCCTCCCAGGAAGGAGAGGCTGTTTTTTGTTGTTGTAATCAGAGACAAAATATTCATTAATCATGAGTCACACACATCGACAAGAGCATTTATTTTAATGACAGCACATAGTCTGTCTGTTTACAGTCTATCTAAATGAGGCTGGGTGAGACGAGAGTGAGCTGTGTGTTTCTGTCCTGCTGTCAGATGGACACATCTATTTAATTTCTTTACGGTGTGTATCCAACATGTGCATTTCCATCTGAGGCATATATTTATGTAACTTCTCAGCCTCCATCATATTTCTGCACCCACCCACATTTTCCACACACTGAATTAAAGATGAGAGCGTTCTGTTCTGCTAACAGCGCTGTCGAGGTCCTAAACATGCATCACATCTGAATATTCATCAAGCCAAACATTCTCGCTGTGTTTTAGTGATGAAGCCATAGCTTTGGTGTCCACAGTGTGATCCAGCAGACTTGATGTTCGCTTCAGTCCTCAGACCTTTGCTCTGGTTGCTCCTGTGTGTTCTGCTTGCCAGCAGGTGGCAGTATATTAAAAGAAGTCCCAGACCTGAGCTCACGGAGTACAGATTATTTGAGTTCATTATGTTTTTGCATTTTAAATGTAAGTTGGCTGCAGAATTTAAACTGAATGGAAACAACCGTGCAGTGTGCACGCAGCCATGACAGTCTGAGCTTGCAGATAGTTAGAAGATTCATTTGAAGTGAGACTTCTTTAGAAGTGCACAAAGTAACGCAGTGAAGATGAAACACGACTAAGTGATTCTGAAACCCGAGCAGAAATCTGCTGAAGGTGGCAGTTTGAGGAAAGACTGAACCATTGGAGAGCGGGAATTTCAACTCAATTGTCCCATGATCGTCTTGAAAACATCAGATTCCAGATAACAGCATGACACTCGTTCCTCAGTCCTGCAGGTCATACTGCATTACTGATCCAGAGCCAGCACAGAAAACAGAGAGAGAGAGAGAGAGAGAGACTCTAATTGCTTTGTCTCTGGTAAAACACTCCTTAATGCACACTCAGGGCCCATCATGCATAGACAGACTGGCCATCATTACCACACAATCCCATGATGCATCTGTCTCAGCCTCTACACAGTCAGCAGGGCGTATTCTCGTTTACCAGATGAGAGTGGATGGATGAGCCGTGCGTACCGAGCCTTTTTATGTTTTCTGTCTTTGTGGTGGTCGAATCCAGACCTCAGCCTGACCGATCCCTGTGTGTGTGTGTGACTCTTTGACATGTGTTTGGTTGTTATTTTCTTCAGAGGACGTGTGTTACGTTTGTAGTTCATGGCCGTGTGGACACCATGTTAAATGTTGCACCTGCCAGCCGCACACTAAGAGGTCGCCGTTTTCTTGCAGTGGACAAAAACAAGCCCCGGGAGGCGCCGGCAAGACCCGCGAACAGCAACTCGCAGGGAGCAGCAGCCGCAGGAGGAAACAACCAGAACCAGCAGCAACCTCCACCTGACCCGGTAAGTCGTCTTCTTTTGGTGAGTTTTGAGCTTTAAGATGCAAACTCATCTCAGTTATGGCTGAGACGCCACATTAGAGAGCATCACTGAGTATTTCATGTGGTGATCCACAAGTTTCTCATTCTGTTCATTCTTTCCCTTTTCTGTCTTCCTCTGTGGTGTTGTTCTGCTTAAAGAAACTGTCTCTGCTTTCTATGTTCTCATGCTGAAAGTTCCAAAGTCTTCATCTCCAAAGTTTGCCTTAACGTTTGACATCATGAAGATTGTATTTGGGTTCAAGATTTCTAAGACCGAGTCATTGCAATCATCCTCACGCTACCATCTAATCGATCATCTTTCGATCAGTGTCTTTATTGAAGATGTTATGTGGTGTTATTTTTATCCTTAGGCACCAGACGTAGTGAATGCTAATGCACCAGTGACGCCAGTTCTCCCAGTGCCCGCCACTGATGCCACCAGCACTGCGTCAGGCACCACTGGAGTCTCCGGACCAGGGTTCAAAGCAAGAACAGGGTCAAGGTCCAGCCCCAAAACAGGATCCCGCCTGCAGAATGCACTGAAACCCGGCGCTGCTGGGGCCGTCGCAGCAGCAGACGGGACGGTCACGACTAAACAGAACCAGAGCAGAGAGCAGTCAGAGAAGAAGAACCAGGCCATCAACCAGCTGAGGAAGCTGCTCGTCCAGGGGAACAAGAGGGTGGAGGCTCTGGCTACAGTCATCCAGCATCTCTTCACTGAGGTACCTGAGATGTTTCTATGTTACTTACAGCTGACACCAGCTGCTTCCATCCTTTATGTACAGTGTGTGACAAAAAACTGTGTTCATCCAGGGCTGCTGTTGGTCATGTTGCGTATTTTTTAAGTGATAGTGTGGGTTTGTATGAGATACTTGGTCATTGTAATACTTCCAGTAGATGGTGGTCAGCGTGTTCCCAGTTTGGAGAAGCAGACAAGAAGTCCTGGCACAGAAGCTGCGTGATGCACTGCTGTGGACAGGGTCAGCAACAAAATGTATTTTAGCCACATTAAAACGACCGGCATAAAAAAATCAATATCCATTTAAAGTGTCCGCTATATTAAGAATATTTTCCCCACTTTACCTCGCCATCAGACAGGGTAATACTTTTCTGTGTTCCTGTGTCCAACAAAGAAAGACAAATGTGAAGCTTGATTTCACAACTTTCCGACTCAGACAGCTGATCTGCAGTGTTGACTTTCAAAATACCAAAAGACCGCCTGGAGGACAGTTTGGGGTTTTTACACACACTGTAGTAGTAGTGCAGTGTGTGTCAGATTTAGTGGCGTCTAGTGGTGAGATTTCAGATGGCAATCAACTCAACTTTCCCCTGCTCAACCCTGCCATAACAAATGTGCAGGAGAATCTACGGTGGCCTTCATGTGCCAGAAGAGGTCATCATCACAACCGCACGAGTAGCTTGTTGAGACTGTTGATGTCCCTTTACATACATATTTAGTTATATTGTGTCAATCTATAGGTCATAGCTAATATCATGGTTAGTTTTGCGTTGTGTTGCTGTATTTGTTGACTCCTGTAGATATAAAAGGCTCATGAAAACACAGCTATGCATGTTATATTCCATATGTATTAAAAGTTGCTCACTGAACCTTTAACATATCTAGTGAGGCCGACATTAGTTGCTGTGCTTTAGCCTGGTGGTTAGTTAACACACTAATAGTTTGAGACTAAAGCTTGTTGTGACACACTGAGTAAAGTAAGAAGTAAAGCGGCTTCTCCTCTCTCCTGTCAGTAGTCACTGGATCTCCACAGCACCAGCAAGGTTGTTGAAGTGTTCAGTCCTGCAGGTGATGTAAAAGTGGTGTCTTTCTCTGTCATGTACGGCCACACTGTCAGTGTTTATCATTGCTCAGTTGTTAATGAGAATATTTTGGATATGTTGTACCTGCTCTTAGTCAGTAGTAATACTGTTTCTGGTAAATAAATGTTTACCATCCCCACAACATGTTTCATGTCGTGGGGATGGGTCTCTTTCTTCTGCTGTGCCACACCACTTTAAAGGCAGACACAGTGGATGTGTTGGTACACGTACATACAGTATGGTGTAATGAAGCTTGAAGGGGCTAAATGAGGGGAAACGATCACTTATCCACACACGATCCTTCCCCCTTTGGCAAATCAGAGCAAAGCACCCACAGCCTATAATTAAAGCATCAGTCAGCAGTTGTTGGTGACACGGCAGTGTTGCTATTTACGGTGCTTGTAGAGGAGGAGTGAAGTAATGGCTGTTTTTAGTAGGAAGCATCTAGGCAGCAGGGAGAGGCACACCCGCTGCCATTAAGAACAACAACTACACACAATGCCACGGAAACACGCTGCTGCTGCTGCTGCTGTGTGACACTGATGTGCTGATGGATGTGTGTCTGTTGTGTATAATAGCTGTGTGATAGCGGTTAGCTGTACCCACCACAAGTGCCTGCTGTCAGCTATGATGGGGTTGTTTACAACAGCTGATGTTACCCTATTAAGGTGTGTCTGTGTGTGTGTGTGTGTGTGTGTGTGTTTCATCTGGAGCGGTGTCCTTTAGTTGAAGCATTAAAAAATCTCCCCTGATCAAAGTGATCCTCCAGTACAGCCTAGAAAGGCAGACTAATGTGAATTTCAATAATACCAGCTGATGTTGAGTCTGGTTAAATGTATTCAGTTTGTACAGTAGCCAGCTGCTTCATCACAGGATGGAGGATGATGATTGGTCCGTTCAGGCTCCAGGATGTGTCAATCACAAGAGTCCCGGACATGGATAGACTGCTCTGTAAATATTTGCTATTATTGTATTGAGACGAGTGATTTTATGTTTGCAGTGCATGTGGAATAAAAATGACACACACACACACACACACTCACACACACACTACTGTTACTCTTTCTGGTTTAGCCACAATAACTATCATTCAGTCAGACACACCTTATCCACTGTGTATACCCCTTCATTAGACCTGTTTCCTCTGTGTGTGTGTGTGTGTGTGTATATATGAACTCAGCACTGTGGACAGATTCTCTTGTCTTACTGAACTGTTCATGTTTAGTGTTGGTAAAGAGGCTGGGGGCAGCATATGTAGAATAACACTCATGCCTTTAGTTTGTGACACCGCAGGGGATTTTACAAGCACACACACACACACACACACACACACACACACGTGTTTGGGTTCATTGTACAGGCTTGTTTTTCTGCAGCTTCTACTCGGAGTTGCTGTACTTTGTGTAGATTTTCCGCAGCTAATGAACTAATCTGAACGACAAGTGTATTAACATGCAGCTTTTCTCTGGAGGAGTGAAACTCTGCTGAAGGTCACATTCACTTTCTTAACTTCACATCTTTTATCTTTATACATTTGACTACATCAGAGCAGATTTAGTATGTAACTACAGTTTTAAATGAATGTACTTCATTATCATTAGCAATGTTACACACACACACACACACACACACACACACACAGGTAACCCTGTTAACAAACCACAGGCAAAGATCACTAAGCGACGCTTGTTTTCAGGATAATAAAAATGAACTCAGTTCACTAAACTGAGCTCATGTACATTTTTATTACCTTGAAAACAAGCGTGCACACACACACACACACACACACACACAGAGCTGTCCACTGTGGGACAGCTGTGCATGTCTCCCTGAGGGAAAGTCATTCATTATCTGTAGATTAACCTGTTATCAGCAGGAACAACGCCACACACATACGTGTGTGTGTGTGTGTGTGTGTAACTGTTAACTGTTGCATAACTCTGAACGTCGGCTTTTTGAATCGTGGTGAGTGTTTGTGTGTGTTCGGATCGTTTCTACAGCGGCTTACTGTAAAAATGTGACAGAGGCTGACTGACAGGGTTATTGATTAGATGGAGGGCCGGCTGGAAAGTGGAGGGGAAGGTGGAGGAATGCAGCAGCTGCAGTCAGAGCTCTGAGGCGCTGTGATTGGTGTGTCTGAGATAATGTGTGTGTGTTTTATCTGAAGCATGAATACCTGTGCTATCTTATCTGTGCTAAAACACTTGAAAGGTGCCTGGTGAATATCAACACTTTCCCCTCGGGGTGGTCTGTGGGGAGGGGTGGGGCTGTTTGGTTCAGTGAAAGGGGGGTTGGGGTTTTGTTTTTGGTGGGTGGGGTTATCCATATATTCATACACTGTTATATCCTGTACTGCTATGATCTCTTGGTGCTCTTTAAAGGAGCAGAAAATGGAAACTAAAAAAGATTTTTAGGTGTTTTTTAGTTTAGTAGGCTTCTATTTCCACTTCTCGCAAACAGCCCACAAACTCAATTTATCTGACTGATTCACATGAGTTGTTTAATTGTAGGTTATTTAAAGTTACCTAAAGTTTAGTTAGATTAAAGTGAAGACCTGAGAGGAGTGAGATAAATGCAGATACACCAGTTCTGTGTGTAAACGACTGATGAAGAACAAAAGAACGCAGATAAAGATGTGAAGAGAGGGAGGTGGTGCAGAAATAACTCACATTCCTCCATCATACAGTATCCAGGCAGGAGGAGGTGAGAAGGAGGGAGGGCAGGGAGCTCTGCGGTGAACAGGTAGAGAGTGGGAGGAGTGGAAGTGGCCGAGCGAGCAGTCAGCAAGCTAAAGAGAGAGCGAGAGAGAGTGTGTCCCATTCAGTAGGAGGGCAGAGAAAAAGAGAGAGAGAGAGAGAGAGTGTGTGTGTCGTCCTCTGGTGATAGTAGGTGGGAATCAGAGAGAGAGAGAGGAGGGGAAGACTGAAGGAACGAGGGAGCTTTTTTTTCAGGGGTGTGTGGTGTGTGCGAGTGAGCGTGAGTGTGTGTGTGTTTGTTTTCGTTCCGTGACACATGGGCTCCACGGCCAGTAAAAGCCATGCAAAGCCCAGCAAGGCCCCCCCTCATCGGCGCAAGAAGAAACGGAAGGTGAGTGTGTGTGTGTGTGTATGTGTTTGTGTGTGTGTTTGTGTTTCTGCTCTTTTCTTTTTCTCGTTGTTCTTTCAGTCACAGTGTGGTGGTGGTCTGTGTGGAGCAGTCGGGGATTTTACAGTCAGGTCACCTCACAGGAATCTCGCTCAATGTCTTTTCCACCCCGTCTCTCTCACACACACACACACACACACACACTGATCACATTAGCTGCTGGTTTGTTTAGAGAAACGTGACACTGCCTCATTTGAATCATGATCATGACAGCGGGGCCTGAACTCTGTTTTCATGGCTCTGTCTTCTCACCGTGGTCTGACACGCAGTCATCTGCTGCTTCGTTCTGTTTATCTGCTCTTTCACTTTACTGACCCCTCACACAACAGATGGGCTTTATAGCTCTGTGTGTGTGTGTGTGTGTGTGTGTGTGTGTGTGTGTGTGTGTGTCCTTACTCTCCATTGTAAATTCCTCTGCTCCTGTTGTAAAGTTGCAGTGTGTGAGCTTACAAAGAGTAGATGTTGTGCTCGGTTCTTCAAATATGGATCCATAGGAGGATAAGTGCACTTTGGTATGCCTGTTCAGTTAAAGTGTGTGCTAGTCCACATGTTTACGTGTGTGTGTGTGGGCCCTGGTGTAGGCAGCCACACAGTGTGTTTGGTAGAGTGCAGTGTAGAGAAGGCTTCTCCTTGAAGCTGTAAGAGGCAGACTTTGTGCTGCTGCTCTCAGTCCAGATGAAGTCGTGTGTGTCTGCTGAGAGACGCTCCTCTGTCCTCAGGTCAGTTACAGCTGCTGTTGTGACACGAACAACATCGTTTACAACTGCAATCTGTTTCCTGGTTGTCTTAAAACCAGTTTAGGCTGCGTTCAGGAGCTCGCTCAGATATTTTGGAAAGCATTGACTGATTTATCTGTGAGTGAATTTGCTGCTCATAACCACAACTCACCTTCACAAAAGTTCCTCTGTAGATAACACTGCACGGATGATCGCAATCAGTCATTGTGACCAATGAATGTCTCTGCCATCAGTCACTGTTCACGTCTGCCATTTTGTAGCATTGTCTTTGTCTTTAAGTTATTAAACAGTCATGTTTGACTGACACACACACACAGTGGTGACTTCATACAGTTCTCTTCATCATGTGGCGTGTACTGAATGGTTCTGGCATTCTTCAGTGTCTTTAAATTCACCTTCTTCTTCTTCTTCTTCTTCTGCTCTTCCTGCAGCGCGAGGAGGCCTTGAAGCAGAAGAAGGAGCTGTCGCTGGAGCTGTCAAACCTTCGAGACGAGCTGGGTAGGATTCTACACATCCACACACCTTCATGCTAAGGCTCTCTCTCCCTCCCTCCCTCCCTCTCTCTCTCTTTCTCATTTGCATATGACGCTCTCATCAAAGACCGGTCAACTGCCATTCAAAACCTGCTGTTCTTAACAACAAAGAGAGAGACAAGCCTCCACACAGGTCACACCTCTGTGCACTGCCCCTGCTTTTTCGGTTGAATGTTGTTAGCTAATTAATAATTAATTAGTGTAATTATTATAAACATCATCTGATGTCTGTGCCGCCGGGTCTGATCTGGAATCTGTCAGCGCAAACACTCTTCTTACTTTAACACCTTTTTAAGAGCCGCCAAGTCTGCTCGTGTGAGCACGGCGCGCAGAACACAAAGACCTCTTTGAGTTCAGCCGCAGACTGTGGACCTCACCGTACGTCAGTGGAACATTCAGGATTGCAGCAGATGAGTAAGACTTGAATAACAAGAGATGGTCGGCCCACACACTGCAGACTGTCACCTGGCTCTGCAGGGGAGTTTTTCCAAAATGATTAAGAAACGCGGTGTTTACATGTCTGCTGTGTATACCTGTGTGTTTTCAGGTGTGTTTGGCAGTCTGCCATTTAACTGTCACTGAGGTGACGCACGTGTTACAGATGGAGTGGAAGAGAGGCAAGAGGAGGGCGGAGTGTGAAAACACACACTGCAGATAGAGAACACAGATATTTATTATGTTTTATGTTGTTAAGTGTTTCTTAAAGTGATGAACAATATACACACACACACACACACACGTGTGTTTGTGGGATTAAAGATTATCTCAGACATCTGCTGCAAATAACACGCAGCGCTTTGTGTCCTAAATACTCACTGATACTGGTAGCTGCGAGTGTGTATCATGTCAATAGCAGCTGCCTGTTGGCTGATGCAGCAGGGTTATAAAAGATTGCACACAGATACACACACACACACACACACAACTGTAATTTAAGTATATTTGAGTACACACACTTGCTCTGAATAGCATCTTAAATTTGGCTGCAGTGGTATATACACTCTTTAAAGTGAATGCCCGCTGCACATACCAGGTACTACACACACACACACACACACAAAGTACATGCTGAAAGCCGTTGACTGTTCACTTTCTTTCTCACACACACACTTTCCTCTTTGGTCTGTCCATCATTCTGAGTGTACTCACTATAATCTTTTCTTTTACTGCGTTTGACCTTTGGCTCATCTCTTTACACACAGAGCTGAGGAATGTCAGCAATGTATAGACCTCTGCTGTTACCACACACACACACACAGCTGTCTCCATAGTCTTCAAGTCAAACTGAACAGGAAGGACCTGTTTGTGTCTCGTTAGATAATGTGAGCTGGTTTAATAGTTTTCCAGCGTAGAGTTACTTCAACAGAAGGATCAGTGCTGCCACACGTTACCGTGTCCTGAAATGACAAAAGCTTTATGGAATGATGACTTAGACTTCAGGTGGAAGTCTCATATGATCGATGTTTGCACGTGTCTGTGTGTTCAAACTGAAACCCGTTCACTGGCTGTGTGCTCGGTCATGTTTGGCTGACAGTGTGTCACATTTCTCATGGATAGGAGGAAAACCAGCTCTGTCCTGAGGCCCCCCCCCAGCCCCCAACCCTGCAGAGCATCTGCCATCACACACACACACACACACAGGCACACACGCAGTTTGTGTTGTCCGGTCTGTGATCGAGAACAAACTTTGTGTCTAAGCTGTTCTCAGCTGTCGTTGGCTTTGTGTCTCCATCGCCATGGTGACAGGCGCTCACACTTGCACTATAGAGCTCCATTCAGAGGGGGACAGCAACTGTCTGAGCTACAGCCAGTTGTTACGGCGCAGTTATATAAGTCAGAATATTTTTTTCTGACAGGCACAGTCATGCGTGGAGGAGGACGGCATCCAGAATCTGTCCTGCTGGAGGACGGGCCCTGTGATAATCTGTGTGTCCTGAAAGCAGCAAGAGACGGAGGGCTTTGTTAGTCCAGGTGCTTTAATTCTTTACCTGGAGGTTTCCCAAATATTTCCCATTAGGAGCAGCCGTGGATCAGAATGGCGTGTGTTGATGGGCAGAGACAGAGGGGAAGCGTGCATGTGCTTGCGAGAGTTTGAATTAGTCATGAGAGGAATGAGAGCTGCTGCATACTTCTGAGCTGACTTGCAGATGTTTCGTGGGCTGGATCTCATGTCTGCCGTAAGAGCAGCCCAACGGAATGCGGTTGTCAGGGAATGCTGAGGAACACACACACACACACACACACACAGAAAATCTGTTATTCATTATTTATTGAGACCCTGACTGTTTCAGGCACGTCCAGTCTCCGCACAGTCACTGACATGATGCGATGTGATGATTGTATTGGTGTGTGTTATGGATGTGACACTGTGATGAATGGTAAGATACTGAAGAGTCAAATAGTAGCTCACTGATGGTGAACTGGCTCCACCTCTGGCCTCTTCTCTCTTCACATCTGGCCTCACAAGGATTTCTAACTGACATGTTGTGTAATAAACAGCTGACTCCCGACCTGCTCATTCTTCTCTCTCAACCAACAGGTCCAATTCTGTCTGTCAGATGTCTTCATCATTGAAACTGTTTTGAAATGAATGAGATGATGTTGCTATTGTTTTGTCCTGGATCTTGCTATAAAGAATTTCAAAAATGTTCAATTTCTATAAAGAAATTTTTAACTTCTGTCTTCAGAAGGACAAACTTAACACGTCCTCTTCTTTTCTTCTCCTTCCAGTCACGTCGACACAATGCTGCAAGCATCTGCAGAAGGAGAAGGAAGAGGTGCGTGCCAGTTTGGAGGAAGCCTTGAAGAGGCTGGAGAAGCAGCACAAGGAGGAGCTGGTGCAGCTGGAGGACAGGTGAGGCATTCACCGCCGCTGCTGTGCTCATCAGGCCGGACAGATATACGTGATACTTAGAGCTCCTCAGTGTGACCACGCTGACTCTCCTGAATCTAACACCTGTGTCACTCTGTGTGTCTGTGTCAGGTTGAGGAGCTTTTACCAAACAGAGTGGGATAAAGTCCACCAGACGTACCAGGAGGAGGCCGACAAATGCCGCATGTTGATGGAACAGCAGGTCAGAGCGCACACACCTACACACACACTGATACATTTTGAGTCAGATGTTAGTCACACGCGTTGTGTGTACACAGAAACAAGTCGCTGCCTGTTAGTCTCGTAAAATGTTCCTCAGCCTGTGTCTCTCCCATAAACTAAGTTTTATTATGAAATAATTACAGACTAATTCAACACGAGCAGTGTCACAGACAGCTCTCAAAGTAAGTGACATGTATTATATGGATGTGATGGATTGGTCTCCTGCTGTACAGCCAACATGGCTGCAGGAGAACATTGCTGTCTTTCATCCACGTAAGAAATATGTTCCACAGTTGGATACAGTTACAGCTGTACAGATAGAGCTGTTAGGCAGAAGAAGCAGCACAGCCTACATGGCGGCTGTCATATTTTCAGCTTCAGGAACCTGTGACATCACTCACGCTCTGTCCATTCAGTGCACTCACTGGATTGGACCTGACCTCTGACCTCTGTCCTGTACCTGTCTTTAGTGAAGTCATTTGCAAACCACCCTAACTTGCATGTGCGTCCTTCAGGTGGAGGAGCTGAGGAGTCGACAGGAAGCCGACAGGAAGAACCAGGAAGCCAGTCACAACCAGAAGATGGAGTCTCTAAAGCTGCAATATGAGTCCTCCATACAAGGTGTGTGCAGGATGAATACACACTCCTTCCATTTTCTATATACTATATTATATATACTGAAGAAATATTTGGAATAAGTTATTAGTCTGTGTCATTTTGCTCGATCACTGGACACTAATGTGTGTGTGTTTGTGTGTGATGTCAGAGCTGAAGACAGTCCAGCACACAGACCTGGAGAACATGGAGAAAACACTAAAGGAGACTGAAACCTCTCTGTCTGTAAGTCTCTGATCATCTAGATTTACACTCTTCCTACCTCAGCTGGAGACAAACTCCTCACACACCCCGTGTCTGAAGTGTGCTGAAGTCGATTCATCTCAACTTTCCTGGAAACTGAAATATACAGTGTAGTAACATAGAGTGTGTCTAATGCGTATGCACTGAATAGAAGTAGCAGATAAGCGTGCATCTTTTTATCCCGAGTGACTTACAGAGCAGCAGTCACCACTGACTTCACTTGGTTTCAAGGAAAGAATCCAAAAAATGTCCATATTTTTCAGGAGTGCTGATGATTTATCATGGAAAATTCTGCCTCGTAATTCAGTGTGTGCTGCCTGCCAGGTTCCCTGCAACGTCAGTCAAATACAATCTGCACTTTAGTTCGAACATCCACGCAAAAACAAAAAGCTGTGATCACTCCGAGTGCGACTGCTTTGGAGTATTTCCTGTAAAAATATTTTCCTGCTTCTGTTTGACTCGTCTGTCAAACTTTGCAAGATGTTCACTCATCATGATTTGTGGCTCTGCCTCTGTCCACGTCTTCCCCTCTCCACAGGAGAAAATATCCGAGCTGTCTGCAGAGAAGGAGGCTCTGAATGAGAAGCTAAAAGTGGAGGAGGAGAGGAGAAGGCGCATACTCAGCGACAAGAGCCTGGTAAAGACTGTTAGATCTATGGATGACATGCTGTGAATGTAGTAGGTGAGATTAATAAAAGAATTTTAATGAGTGGGAGCGACACATGGTTGCTGAAAGTCCTCCCTTCAGGAAGGCCAAACACTGACGCCTCTCACTCACTAAGTTCTTATCATGGGCTCATCAGCCCTGCTCTCAGGACATGCATCATTCCTCCAGCACGTGCTGATATCCAGTAAGGAGCTAAAAGTTGAGTGCTGGTCTGAGCACGACGTCACAGACATCTCTGTAACACTGAGTGCTCATCAGCTCACAGACCCTTCATGATGAGCGTCAGCAGTGTGTCATTGTGTTGTGACCTGAGCATCCAGGCTTGCGGTCGCCTCTTCTAACTTGTACGATTGTTTGTGGGTCGGTGCAGAAGGACTCCCACACGGTGTACCTGGAGCAGGAGCTGGAGAGTCTTAAGGTGGTGCTCGAGATCAAGAACAACCAGCTGCACCAGAAGGAGAAGAAGCTCATGGAGATGGACAAGCTGGTGAGCATTAACCTGTGGCTACATCACACGCTGTCCTCTCACTTTTTCTATGTTGTTTTGGGGAAAGTATTGAATCTGAGGTCCAAACTGACACACACACAAAACTGTGTGTGTGTGTGTGTGTGTGTCGCAGGTGGAGACTAATGTGAAACTGGAGGAGTGTCTGAACAAGGTCCAACAGGAGAATGAAGATTACAAGGCCCGGATGGACAAACACGCTGCTCTCTCCAAGTATGTACTCCTCCTGTGTGTGTGTGTGTGTGTGTGTGTGTGTGTGTGTGTGTGTGTGTGTGTGTGTGTGTGTGTGTGTGTGTGTGTGTGTGTGTGTGTGTGTGTGTGTGTGTGTGTGTGTGTGTGTGTGTGTGTGTGTGTACATATAAATGGTTAAGATTCATGTGTGCCTCATATCTGTCTGTGGCTATTGAACTCACTGTTGCAGAGTGAACACAAGGTCAGTCATGTAATTTGATCTCACACCTGACCTTACCTTTATGATTTAAATCACATGACAGTCACATGACGCAGTAATGTTTGCTGCATCCTTCCTCTGAGTTTCTGACTGGAGAATTGGCGCCACCTACAGCTCACCTCCTGAACCAACTCCTAATATTAGTACAGTGGATGGAAACAAGTGTGCATTCTTTTGGCGAATTACTTGAAATTCAGTTAAAATTTGGATGCAAACGCGACTATAGCGCTGAGCATCCCACCATGAGCCACATGAAGACGCCGTCTTTGTGAGGCGCTGTATTCACATTGCAGATCTAAAAATCGGAGTTTGTTTCTGTGCCTTCCAGTCTTGTTCATGTTCATGAAGCTGGACTGAGCCCGCAGTGCGCCTCCCTGCAGCCCACTCACAGCTCTCTGTCTCCCCCTGCAGGCAGCTGTCCAACGAGCAGGCCATCCTCCAGCAGACGCTGCAGAAAGAGTCCAAGGTCAACAAGCGCCTGTCCATGGAGAACGAGGAGCTGCTGTGGAAGCTGCACAACGGCGACTTGCTCGCGAGTCCCCGCCGCCTCTCGCCCACCTCGCCCTACAGCTCGCCACGGAACTCTGCCTCCTTCCCCACAAGTGCACCCCTATCGCCCAGATAACCCGAACAAGCAACACCCCCCCCCCTCCTCTCCTCCTCTGACCTCCTGATTCTCCTCATCACATTTTTTAAGCCTGACAAAGATGGAAGCTGTTCCAAATCCAGAGGAAGTCTTCAGTCACAGCTGCGTTGTTGGATATTAATGATGAACTTGTACATTTGGAGTAGTAAAGACTCTTATTGTGAGAGCCAGAAGACAATACAGTGGCACCGATGCACTTAAATCTGAGCGTGGGACTGGCCTTGCTCTCTATCAAACGACCAGTAAACTTTTCTTCTTTTTCTGAAGAAAAGCTAAATAACAGGCACACCTCAGGGTCTGTACATAGCGCCTCACGTTGGTTATGACTATCCTTACAGGTTTGTTTTCCTTGTTATGTTGTACAGTTTAAGTTCAGCTCATCCTGTTCTTTTATACCTCTCTTTTTTAAAGAGGTGGATGAGATAAAACCTTGGATTTGTGGCGTATGCAGGTTTGTGGAAACAGACTCAAAGTTGTTTGGGTTTGGTAAATCATAAAAATGACGGGTACTCGGTGGATTAGCATGGATTCTTCTGCCTTTTCCTTCCTTTCTTGTTAAAGAGGATGATTTCTCCCCCCCCCCCCAAAGAGCGACGCTCAATCACTGATCTGCTTTGGACCTCTGGAAGAAGTGCATGAACTCAATGTCCTTCTGTGGGAACAAATGTTCAGTTTGAGGAACTGACATGATCCAGTGGACGTGTTCCTCTGTGTGAGCTCCTCACAAACCTCTACCTTAATCTACTATGTGGAATGTAATCACCCTTGGATGTTAAATCTGAGCAGGCCAGTTCAGACACACACACACACACACACACACACACACACACCATCTCAGAGCCAAATATGCAGTTTATTTAATAAAGATGGTGCTGGCTGGAACAGTGTTTACCCCCTCCTCCCTCCACCATTACTTCTTCCCCTACGTCTCTCAGTAACAAAGGGACACGTCTGCCCCACATCCTCTGAAGTCACCTTGTGCCCAAACGGAATCGAGGCGAAGCTGAACCAGTGACTGAAAAGGTCACATCTGTCTTTGCTTTGGGTCACATATGAAATCATCATCAGCGATCAGTCTCCTGAAAGCAGCCTCACTCTGTGTCTGTCTGTCCTGAAAAACCTCAGTTGTACCTAAATTGCCTAAAGTCCTACCATGTTCTGCTTTATTTTGGACACAGAATAAATACAATATGACAGAAGACTGAAGTGACATTGTTTTATTTCAAATATTAAAATAAGTGCAGATTTTTGCCACAGTGTGAACAGGCTCATGTTCTGTGATGTGAATTCTCGCTCTCAGCCTATTGGCCCTGAGGACGAATGACACCGCCCGCCACTTTGCTGGGGTCGAGTTGTCCCGGTAACGGGCCGAGGACTGGCGGTGGATGCTCGAGGTCGGCGGCTCGCACCATCATGACCACGGATTTGATGGAGTACCACCAACCGTGCCACGTGTACCACACCACCCCGTCATCAGTCATGGCTTGGTATGGTCCTTTGTAGTAGTGACCGTTCAGGTTTCCTGCATCACACCTGTGAGGAGGAAGTCAAAAGCGTCACCACACAACTAACCACTTATGCCTTTATTAATGTGCACATGATACATGTATAATAAGCTCTGTATTACTTGCTGAACCACCAGCCCGCCTTGGTGTGTCTGATACACTTGGCATCATCATCGTTTTCATCGTTCAGCTGGTCGTACGTGCTGAATTTGATCCTGGTTGACCCCGAGCCTGGACCGGCCCATTTCTGGCCAGCTGGATGAGGGCCTTGGACATCGGTTAGGGCGTTCCCTGCGTTCCCATTGTACTCTCCCAAATGTAACTGAAACTGGTCCTGTGACAGGGTGAAATTTAGAATAAAATGTTCCAAAAGATTCTTGCAGCCAGAGTGACATTCATCAAGGAAAAGAGGAAAAGTCTAAAAGTGAGAAAGGGATGAGAGGAGAATGAAGCCTGATGTCCTTGTTCATCATTGTTTCTATAGCAAAGGGCATCAAACGCAGAGAATAGTCTAAATAAGACCCCCTGTGTTATGGGAGATGGAGCGGGTGAGGATAAAGACATCAGAGGGAGGACAGACGGAGCTGCTGTTTTTACAGGGTAGAAAAAGCTCACGGTGGATTATGGATGATTACGTAAGATTTAGTGAGTTAATCCAGTCTTTAGAATTGAATTGATTTTAAAAAGACGTGTGAAAACGAAACAAAAGAGGATGAGATGATGCAAATTCCTGAAGAATTTACAGTAACTCGCCCATGACGTTGTTTTACATTGTGTTACCTTCTCGTCGTCCACCTTGAAGTTCTTGTACTCTGCGTAGCGCTGATTACCCTCAAAGTCCTCCATGTCGATGCGCAGGTCATAGTTTCCTAAAAGACAGCCAGTTACACGAGTGACCATCCTATGTCTACCAAATCATATCAAACAACACACACACACACACACACACACACACACACAACACACCTTGTGAGGTGAGATAGTGTAGAGGTTCATTGCCCAGCCAGAATTCTCCTTCAGGGGAGAAGAGGTCTCCAAATCCGTGCTTGTACTCCACCCATGCTCTGCACACACGGCGCACACACTGATGATACATCTGCTGTCTATGTCAAATCTGAAGAGGGTAAATTCTTATTTTTCTGTGTGTAAAGCTGACACACACACACACGCACACACACACCTGTCAAAGCTTTCTTTGCCATCTCTCCTCCTCTGGAAGACGGTCCATCCTCCTCCATTGTTCATGTCACAGTAGACGCTGAGTGCAGTGGGAGAGCCGTCAGGACGGATCACATACAGCCCGCTGGCCACGTTACCATCCGCAAACACCTCGGAGCAGTCTGAACGCACACACACACACACACACACACACACACAAAGACATACAAATATTCAAAGCAGATTCATTTTCTAGATGTATTATTGCTGTTTTCTCTGTACCTCTGTAGAGGTTCTCTGGGCCCAGGTGGGAGTTGGGTATGAACTCCAGCTGTTGGGCCTGGCTGTTGTGGAGGTCCAGGATGTAACGATGCTGGTTGTCGATCACCATCTTCAGGCCCTGGATCTCAGCTTCCAGGCGGACAATCTTCTCCTCACACGGCACAGGGGCCTGGACAGAGAAAGCAAGTTGATGCTGGACTTTGAAGAGCAGAAACCAGTCAACAAGCTCTGTTCAGAAACAGTGTAGCGAGCGAAAGACGGCCAGCAAACATGTTACAACTGAACAAGACTGCAACCAAAAATATACGCTACATGCTGAGTACTTTATTGCTGTGAAATTGAACAGGTTCCTTGACAGGACATGCTGATGTCATACAAATTCATTGACCTTCAGATTTAATTTGTGTATATAAAAATATAAGCTGCTTTTGTTAATGTGGTTAAAAGGTTATGTTATAACATCTATTTTGAACTATCACTGGCAGCACAAGACAATCTGTGTGGTCGTTTTAGTTTGTTCAGATCCTCTCAAGTACTGGAACGACTGATGTCTGTTCTTCATGTCTGGATTATCTGTTGAAGTTTGTCTTCTGCATCAAACTGTGACTCTTCCATCATTTTACCATTTTCCATCTTTTCTATCTACACCAATGCGGAGCCAGTACTGGGCAGCATAAGCAGCACGTGGTGTCAGTTATTCCTGGTCTGAAGCTCGGCTGTGGCCTCTGTGTGAGGTTCACATGTTCATTGGTGACTCTAACTTGTCTGTAGGTGTGTTTTTATATCCCCAGTGATGTGTCTTCATTATGTGGAGTGTCTTACCGCCAGAGAGGTAGCCAGCTGAAGAAGAAAGGCCAGTGATGTCCTCAGCATTCCCATGATCAGTGATCTGATGAGCGGCTCAGTCACACTGCTTCGCTCTCCTGTCTCACTGTGTCTGTACAGTCTCACTGACTTCCTCACTCCCCTCTGCCTGCCCTGTCTGTCTGTTTGATGTTATAGTTCACTTCATTGCTTTTTCTCACCGTGACTCTGTGATTATCAGACTGTAATGAAACGACGTTACAGAAGTCTCCATCTAGTGGTTGGATTACAAATTGTCTGCTCATGCCCACACTGAAGCTACAACAAACACAGTTAGAACAATCTGTAGTTCCCAGCAACACCAACGAAGCTAGCAACAGACTAATCATGTTTATACTAAGGGGTCATCTTTGACTGTTGTGGAGGGTTAAAACTTACTCACTCATCAATAAGGAAATACTGTGAATGTAGAGCTAACTACACAAAATAGTGAAACTAAACCACTAATAAATATTTTCGAGCCTTAATAAATGATGAACCAACTAAACGTTGAGAAGTGCAAAAACACATTTTCAAAAGTGCGACTCCGGTGGGACTCGAACCCACAACCTTTGAATCACCCCTCAAGTGCTTGACTAGAAGTCCAATGCGCTATCCATTGCGCCACGGAGCCACCTGTTGATCGGCTGTGTGTAAGATCTTATAACATTTCACATGATGATGTGGGGTTCAGATGATCACAACGTGGTTCGGTCACCATAAACCATATCGTTATATAAACGTTATACCAACGTTGCTGTATTGCTTTTGCCACATTTAACTTTTGGGACTGCTAACCGTGGGGGAGGGAACGGAAACTGGAGCCGCCTCCTCGGGTCTCCCTCTGGGACTGGAAATGTTACGTTTACGTGCGTGGAGACACTCGTACATGTTTACTATTGTACGGCAGTTTTCGGTAAACGTAACGTTACAAGGAGCAAAAATAGTGTCTACCGTACCGTACAGACAATATTAAAGAAAGCTAGCAGCTACATGTTGTGCTGTTATGGTCAGTTTGTCCCGGTCATTTTAGAGCACTGCTTCCGGCCTTCAAAATAAAAGGACGAACGTGTATAAGCGGTTTGGCTGCCACACTCATTCACAATGACTAAATTATTGAGTCCACTATATAACGTGAATTACAACTATTGGCGCCACATTTTCACTGTAGAACTTTATCTGACATAAACAGCATGCAGTGTTCAAACAGGAAACATGCTTGTATTGTACACAAAGAGCTCCAGAATGAGCTCTGTGCATCAGCTGGGTGTGTTTGCTGCGCAGTCTAACAATGTAGAAATAAGTTCTTATTAAATGTGGAGCTATTTTGCTGAATACAGTGTTTATTCAGCAACTATCCATCCCAAAAACTGAAAATAATACGTCAAAATAATAATATGTCAACAATGTCAACAACAACTTTTCATTCTTCACCAGACACGAGTCTTAAAATGTGACTTGACAGTGATTTGATGGGGCAGTTATCTGTGCCATGGTAGTTCTGCTTATGATTATAGTCCACCTCGTGTATTATGAGCAAATTTCTCCAGTGTCTTATTTTATCTGATCTTATACAGACCAACGAGGAGGAGTAAGAATATAATGAGTGTATCTTCTTCCTATTCCCCTTTAAACATGTACACTTTAATTTGCACTGGTTTGACATGTTTACCTTTTCTTTTCTTTATTTTTTCTTTATTTTATTGGCTTTACATGTTCGAAATAAAAATGTCAATCACTGACCCAGTATGGATAAACAAAGTGTGTGTACATGATATCATTAGCAGAGGAGTTAAAGTGAACAGTGACTCCGTGTTGTTAATGTAAAACTCAATCTTTATTTATTTATATCAGCTTTCATGCAGACATGTAACACAAAGTGCTTCACAGAGCAACATACAAGATCAACAACACACACAAATAGCAGCAGCTAATATTACCGACTAGTCCAACAGCAGTCAGCCCAGCTCGGCGTCTGTCTTTCAGCCTTTTATTTCACCAAGCTCTCACCAACCACTAAAAGTCAGTCCCAGGTTTACTCTTGTCCTGCAGCATCAACTTTCTGTGTACTGTGGATCTTTGCCTCTGTCAGTATGTCACTAGAAGTTGTTGAGCCCAGTTACATTGCCTACTTGCCCAGCTCATATTCTGACACGACATCTGCTCTGCTTCCTGTCAGCATTCACAACAACAGAGACAGGACAGGATTTTCACAGACTTCTACAAAGGGAAGGAGAATAATTGTATTTTTTAAATGACTGAGTGCTCCATGAATGCTTATTCTGTACAAAGAGCACAATAAGAGTAATAAGAGGACGACCACTAGATGTGGCAATTCCCTTTGTTGTGTTTGTTGCAGTGCTGGCAGGAATGAAACCTCTGACTGTCATCGTTTCTCGTATATTTTTTTGTTTAGCCAAAATAGGACATGGAAGTCGATGATTTCTGAGGGACTGTCTGTCTGTCCCGTGTGTCACTTTTTCCCAATCTTCCCACGATTTTATCCCTGTTAACATGACTGAAGAGGAGAACTAACCATGTGGGTAATTAGGCTGTCTGCAGTCAGTTAGCTGTAGTTAGTCTGACTGGAATACACTGAGCGCAGCACCGTGAGGTGACTTCATCTGGAAGTGAAAAATAGAAGCAAAGGTTTGATTTGAATTAGACTCTACCTTATTGATCAACATGAGATCTAAATATTGGAATTCTTCTCCTCCTCAGTTCTTTGTTTATTTGAACCCTCTGAAAATGATGCTGTTCATCTGGCTTTAACATTACCGTTAGCCCAGTTTTTAAGTTAGTGCTGAAGCCAGTGTTAAATTCATTTTATGACTGTAGTGAATCTGCCGATACTAAACATGTCATGTTATTTTCTTCACCACGAGCTCTGCGACCCCTCAATGATTACTTGTAATATTTGCTTTGCCGTCAGACAGCTATTGGAAGTTAGCAACGAATTAAAAGTTTGTCTGACAGCGAGGTTAAACACTTAAACATTCTTAATACTGTGTACACTGACAAAATATATTTTGTTACACACTAATCCGAAGTTCCAACTAAGAGCTGTACAACTACAAAAACTACAAACTACAAAATATAACAACCAGAACTTTGAGGGTTTTTTTTTTGGTTTTTTGGTCTTTGGACGTGTGGGGCAAACCGGAGCACCTGGAGAAAACACACAAAACTTGATGGTATATTAGACCTCCTTCTTCAAACCCACAAAGTGACGGACTCTCTTCCAGACAGAAGGTGGAAGACTTTGACCATCGATGGACCTAAGGTGAGCCAAATGACACCTGGGTGCTTGAATAAGCCATCTGTAACAACACTTACTTCTCAATCAACTGGCGACGCTGTTCTTCTGCAGAACATGTTGATTTCTGCTGTAAAAATGGAGATTTTCATACAGGCACTTACAGATATTGAATCACTTCTGCAGCCTGTCCCAGCACTGGAGGTTGCTGCTTGGTTTACACACCTCGTCTCGGCTTACTTTACACAGCTTCATGTTCCAGATACACACTGTACTATATGAGTCTACGACAAAGTTTGTGTATGTGTGTGAGAAGCATTGAAATCATGTTCATCACGCTATGCTACTCTTGTCCTGCAACACTGTTGCACCATTAGTCATTATGCCGTTGATCTCGTCACACAGTTCTTGTGAGGTGAAGTTTTTTCCTCTGCCCTTTTGGTTCTGGTGTGAATTGAGGGCACCGTGGCAGTCTAAAGTGTACTATACAGGGCTGGACTGTATCTCCAGACACAGGCCCAGCTTGTTTTATTTTAAAAAAATCTAACTTAACTTAAACCCCAAGCAGCATCTGCAGCATCCTTCCTGATATGACAGTAACAAACAGAGAAGTCAATGTTGGTAGTAAAAATCAGCTCTTTTATTTGCTCACCCACTGTTCAGCCCATATTAAATCTCTGCTATAAGTTAGATATTTACAACATATTCAAGGCCCTTCACAAAATGCATCGTGATCGTCTTTACAAAGAAATCTATTTACATTGTACAAAACATTGCATACATGATCATCCATACCCTAAACCCTCAGCCCCTTGCAAAAAACCCCAAAAACAAAACAAAAAAAGCCGTCACATTTTCTTCATTTGTCTTTTCCCCACCATAAAGTTTGAGATTTCTCACTGGTATCATTTCCCACTCCAACAACCCAGTGATTTTTTTCCTTTTCTTTTTTTTTTTCCCCCTATGTTCAGACAGGCAGTTACTAAATCACAGTCAACTGGTCAGCTACTGAATTACTCATCAAGACTGTCAGTAAGGCAGGCAGTTCAGAAGTCCTTGCTCAGTCAGATCACTGCTCTTAAAGATGTGCTCTACATGACATGTTGAAGTTCCTCTAAGGGATCTCAGTGTCTGCACACGTTGATGGATGAATTGAAGCCAATGGAAGACGGTGAGAGAGCCAATCAAAGTTAAGAAAATAGAGTTCTACTCATGTTGGCCGCTTGAAAGTATTTTCTTGGAGTGCTGGTTTCAGATGCTGGGAATGAGAAACTCAATGTGGAGCTTCATGTAGGAGGACACGAGGAGTGCTTGATTTCTTTTTTGTGTCCTGGTCAGACTTTCTGCTGATTCGTTAACCAGAGATTATTACGTTAGCTTAAAGCTAGAAGAGGCTGTTTAGGAGTGCAAATGTTGAGGAAAACAACAAATATAATACAATGTCACAGCCTCAGGATCTGCTGTCTGGTCTGATGCAATTTGACTGACCTGCTCTTTAAGAAACAGATGACTGACAGGATGTTGATTGTTACAGTTACACGTCGAGTGTTCTTTAATATTCATAAATGCAGTTTCTGACACCCTGTTCTATCTCACTATTCCTGCCTGAATCTGAACCTGACTCGCAGACAGAAGCAAGCATTATGCCAGCCAGTGTATGTACCAACACTTCACCTGGTGATACCAACACACTGATGATACCATAGAATCCTCCACAAATAATCATAATAAAAAAGGACTCTTTGGTGAGTGAGACTGGAAATGTATAACAAAGATACATTGCATGAGTTGATGCATGAGTGTTCAATAGTTGGGAGTTGATGTGATTCATCAGAAATCAATGTAGTGGTTTAGAAAAGACCTGAGAGCCCAAAAGAAGAGAGACGGCGGGTAAACACAGACAGACAGACAGAGCCCAACATGTTTCCGGTTCAGCCTCCACACCAAACACTTGTCATCTGGAGTGTCGTGTGTCCGTGTGATGCATGACCGCATGGACCAAAGTTTAAAGGCATATTTTGGCTGATAATCAACAATTTTGGGTTGAAGCTGTTAATAGTCGATACGCAGTATCTTTCAATTGGACTGTTTGACTCCGTCATGCTGGAGGTGCACCGACACCGACTGGCTCATATCAAAAACTTTTCTTTAGAAGGACAGTATCAGCTCGATATATCTGTAAACTTGTAGTCATGGATGTGTTTTCTTGGCGTGTGTTAATCAGTGTGTATTTCCTCATACTGTCGCCATGGTTTCAGCTTACAGTCTTCCTCATACAGCCACTATGTTGTTCATCTCCCATTTCTGAGTGGTTTTACCGGTGTCACAGTCTGATATGAACACCTTGTGCAGCAGGTCGGAGCGGTCCAGACATTTCCCTGTCACAACACAGATGAACATTAGCAGTGTTTGTTAGAGATTCAGAGTTTTTGTCATTAATCAGCACACACATATCAGCTCTAGATTCAAGAGCTTAACTACACACAGGCTGTCAGTGCTATTCTCCTGTCCCAACCAAGTATCACAGCCCATAGTAGCAGATGACTGAATAAAGCAGATGTTTACCTGTTGGCACATGAGTGAAGCGATGGAGATCCTGCATAGACAACAAAGAGAAACAGGGAGATCAGTGAGCACACACATACACTGATGAGCTGTTCAACAAGAACTGAAGACACACTCAGATGTGTGTGTGTGTGTCTCACCTTGAAGTACTTCCACTCAGTGTGCTGGTTCTGCTCACAGTGTGTGATGATGACAGCCGAGTTATCGCCTCCTCTGGTCAAACACTGATCGTACTGCATCAACTGGTTGGCTTCATTGATACGGAACAGCTGTACACAAAAACACACACAGACACATGGAGTGGCTGGTTATGGGTACTTCACGTACAGTATGTATACACTAGTGTTTGTTTTTTTATTTGCAGGCATCTTTATTCTAGTCATTGTTTAATATTTAGGTTTCATTTGGTTCTGTGATACACTTTGTGCTGCATGTTTGCATGAACAGTGCTATAGAAATAAAGTTAGTTCATATTTGGAGTTTTAACTTAGAACTTTTGATCCATGGGGCAGCGTTTAGCTCACTTGTGTGAAGGAAGGCTCAGTCCTTGCTGCGGAAGCCCAGGGCTTTGATCCACTCACTCCTCGTCCACACACACCATTCTCATAAAATTATAGTGCAATGTGTTTTTCTGTTCATTACCTGGTTGCCCCCCATCCTGTGGCAGGGTCCTATTTCCACGTTGCCTCCATTGGTGCGTCCCATACTGTCGATACAGTAACTGGTCTCAAAGCCTCGGAGCTGCACACATGGACAGGATGGACACACACAATCTTAAGGCACAGGAAGTTACACAAAATGGTTCAAATATAGTGTGTGTGTTTGCCTACCTCCCCCCATTCTACGTTTTTAGGAGGCAGAGGGTAGTGCAGTGGAATGTCGTATGCGATTTCCTCCATGAACCACTTGAAGCTCTTGCATCGGTGTTCCTCCCTGACAAAAAGTTCAGCAACAATTCATTTAGGATTCACTGTGAGCTCATGATGCATTCAGGCCAGAAACAATGGCAAAAATAAAAAGGAGGGAACTGCATGAAATTACGGATCATTTCAAGAATCTTTAACGTTGAATAGAAGACATCTTTTAAAAATGCAGAATAAAATACACACAATGACCATCTACAGCTGTTGTCTGTGTTTGCGGTGTGCAGGGGCCTTTGGAGACTAACCGATAGTAAAATGACACTGAAGATGTGGAAAAGGTGAGACAAAAGACCAAACATCCAAAGCAGGTGTGTTTATTGTACCTGAAGCGTTTCAGCTCAGAGATGTCTCCGTAGGCAAGAGTGAGAGTTTCAGGACGACTGGCGTAGAAGTAGTCCTTATATTCATCCCACCATACCTCCACCACCCGAACATAGTTCTACACACACGTACACACAGTGTTATGCTCCATCTGACATGACATAGCTGTACTAACCAGTTACACCAACTGATGAATGCCACACTGGATCCAACACTGCACACCTTGCTCCATGAACAAGCGATGCATACATCATGTCCCATATAAACTGGTCTTTATCATCTCACCCCTAGAAGAAAAATGTGTCACTCTTCTTTCATAAACATGGAGACAGCAGAAGTAAACATGTTGAGTGATTGTCAATCTCTGAAAATCTGTTTCCATAAGAAGCTGTAAAATAAATCACTCATCACTTTTCTGATGATTAACGGTGACAGGAGAAATATCACCCACTGACAGACAAGTGGAGATATGTTCTGTAGAACCTCTTCCACTCCACGCACCAAAGTCATTTAGACACTGCAGTGGGGTCACTTTTAAATCTAATGTAAACTTGGAAGCATCCACTGGTACCAACCACATCACGCTAGCTTGACAGGAAGGGGGTTAGATGTCGCTTCACATGGCCTGCCTCAATCTAACTGAGTGACAATGGTTTCTGTGAGTGCCCTCGATTAATGCTAATCCCATACAGTCTTGGGCAGTTTTCTGCATACAGGATCAATGTTTTATTCTTGCCTAGCATATTTAATATTTCTTCATACTGGGATCCCTAAACAGCATAGAAATGTCATAAGTTGGGGAAAGCTGAGACTCACAGACTCAACAAGTCCATTCATATCCATGCGTGAAGTTAGCACCACATAGTGGACATCTAATTGTCTAAATTCACTGTATAAAATGTATTATGGCAAGCAGGAGAGGTCCTCTCTAAAGATCCCCCTAAAATATGCTTATAATAAAGAGGGCTGGAGTGGAAGAAGTTAATGTCTGCATCCATTTTGTGGCCAGCTGTTGGTGGAATTAAAAAGACCTCTGTACTTTATTTAACAGAAGCATTACAGTGCTTTAGGAATCAGATAAAGAGAACATGTTTCTTTGAGCTTCCAGGTGTTTCAGAGGGTGAATTACCTTCAGAGTGGGTGATGATCCAACGTGTGCAGGTGGAGGGTTGCCTTGCCATCCTTGAAGTCTGTAGATATGGCCGACGCGAGAACACGGTACAAAGAGCAGCTGTCCACCACACTGCCAGATCTACGGGAACATGCAGACACACAAGGTGAATCTTATTCTGAAGCCTCTTTTCATGTGTGTGATGATGTGTGTGAGGCCATTCAGCATCACTATCTACAAACTGGATTATTCCACAAATACCTTGTATGATATTTCAAAATTCTCTCCTCCCCATATCTGCAGTCCAGGGTCATATAGACCCAGCTCAAAGAAGTACTCTCTCTCTATAGCAAAGAGACCACCGGCCATGGCTGGAGACCTATGGGTATAAAGAAACACAGACATCCACAGACACACACACAGGTCCTCAAAACAGGTGCATCACTGAAGCTCGACATTCTAAGTTAATCTGTTATAAGGAAATAATAAGATGAGGTGTTCTTTTCAGGCTGGCCTGAATGTCAAACATTAAAATCAGTTACTGGATGAATGACAATGAGAACACAGAGCAGGAGTTCACACTGACAGAGAAGCAAAGTCTAAGCAAAATAAGAAATTAGTGAAAGCAGAGCTGAGAATAGAACGACTGACAGGAAGACATGATGAATAAGAAAGCGATGGGGGAAGGTGGGGGTGATGGGTGCCCCATCCCGAACCCAATTCACACCAGAAACTCCCCTGTAGACCTGACAAAACGTCCCAGCACAAACTAATCACTCCCACGGCTCTTAGGTCAGGACCCAGTCATTTGTCACTGAAGGCGTTGCTGTTATGCTGTCAGAGCCTCAGTCTCTGTCATTCAGCTGGACAGAGAAAAAAAGGTTCACACAAAAACAGGAAGTGATTCGCTAAATTACTTTACCCCATAAATGTCAGAAAGTCTAAGAGTAGAAGTCATAAAATCCCAGTGAAGGAAACAAATGGAGCACGCAGCACATAGAAGTGAGACACCAACGACCTCCTGACAGAAACATGAAGGCACAGACGCAGTCAGTGGACAGGAGACTGTAGTGAGCTACTCCCCGTCACATGTAGACAGTTAGTTGTGATATGCAGCAAGGGTTAGACTTATATTTGAAGTGTTCCAAATGTTATTATCTGAAGAGTTGGTGTTAACGATCAGCTGTCGGTACCCTCACGCCCTGCCTTAACAGCTCTGTTATCATCATTAAACTAGGAATTTCTGCTACCACTTCAAATGAGCATTTTTTCATGAGTTGAGGTATTCATGTCAGACATATCATTAGCATCTATCCTGGTTAGTTGGAACGTGTTTCATTTGTCCAGATTAGTCACAAGGCATTGTTTTCTGTACCTATATGGCTCAGTCTGATATTTTCTCAGTTTTTTTTCTTTCTCTCCCAGAGGAATTCTCTTCCAGAGCATGCTCCAGTCCCAGGCTCCTCTAGCGAAGCCGTCGTTGTCTCCTCCCCCCTGGGGCTCCATGGTGAACTTCTGGCCGTGGATGGAGTCGATCAGAGGCACCGTGCACACCGTTCTGACAGAGTAGGGGGTGGGGTGGGGCCATGCATATAAGATACATGGGGGAAAGATGTGTAGGGGTGGTGTGCATGCAGGGGGGAAAAACAAAGACAAAACAAAAAAAAAAAAAAAAAAAACACACGCAAATACAGACAGCAATGCCCACACAGACATGGGACGGGGTGTGTCGGAGACCAAGACAGAGCGAGACACGGTGGAGGACAGGACAGGTGGGATGAAGGGATGGGAGATGGAGACAAACAGAACAGGGATGAGTGTTAGCATGCTGGCTGCTGTGTGTGTACCGGTAGGGCTCGGTGGTATGTTTTCTCTTGGACTTCTCTCTCTGGCTAAGCGGTACTCTCTTCCAGAGCAGGCTCCAATCCCATGCTCCTCTAGCCAGTCCGTCCTCATCTCCACCCTGCTGGGGCTCCATACTGTACTCATTACCATCTATATAGTCTATCAGTGGCACTGTACATACCGTCCTACACACAGACACACACACACACAGACACGCACACAAAACACACCTTTGTCTGTATTGGGCTGTGGTGATGAGTTGAACATTACACACAAGCAAATCCCTTGTCTACATGTCACGTCACATACAGTCTGTATACAGTGATATTATAGATGTTATGTTAAAATGATGGTTTCCCTTTTGGACCTTAAAAATAACACCTACATACAGTGATGCTACACTGACTTGTAAACAGGTGAATGGTGGCTCCGTGTGCTATCACACACCACTAACTATTTGACTGATTTTGGTGAAACTGGATCATATTTGAAAATGGAGGAAATGTTTTCTGCTTTCCCTTCTGGCTGCTCTACCTCACCATTCTGTGGACTACTGAATAACATTAGCTAGCTGCTTTGATAAGAGCCAAACATCAAGCAAGGTCAACAACACAAGACAAAGTTGTCAACTCTCTGGTTTTTGAATAACGTAATGTTTCAGTAAGGTAATTAGAAGAAAGACACATGTACAGCTGTCCATATTTACCCCAGTGAGCTTACCTCTGAAACTGGAGAGTGGAGGCACTAAACTGCAGCAACACCAAATCTTACCAAATGTTTCTTTAAAAGCTAAGAAGCTAATCTCTATCTTCTTCATGTTTCCTCTTCTTTCATACAAAGATGGCTGCTCCCTTGGCTTTCCTGCATTAAATAATAAGTGTGATCCTCCATTTGTCGACATTTAACTTCCTTAAACTTCCGCTAACTACCGTTAGCAGCTAGAAGACACTTCTTCTTCTACGTCTTCTTTTTCTGCTACGTGCTCTGTAGAGTCCTTCGACCGTTCTGGGCTACTGTAACAAACATGGTGGCGCAAGATGGAGGACAAAACAGGCTCATTCTAAGCTCATAAAAACATAACGATTATGTTTTCAGTGATATAATCACCATGTTCCATCTCTGCTAACTATAATCACACTGAACCTTTAACAGCGCAGCCATCTCTGTCTTCTCAGATGATGCTTCATTGCACCTGTAAGCAGCCTTGCATGTTCTAGAGTCTTGCAGGTAGTAAAACACTACTGCCAACATGTTTCGGGTTTCTGCAACCCACAGCTCTTTATCACTGCATCAGGACAAAAAAGAAAACCTACACGCAGCGCAGTGATTATCATGCGTTTGGATGTGCTGCAGTTTTGAATAAAGACAAGGTCGGATATCTGAATATCTGAGTATAGGTATGGAAATACAACACTAACGCTTAAAAACTGCCATCTGCATACATCATGACACAAGATATTTCATTTGTTCTTTTATCACTCTACTCTAATGAGAACATTCCCCTGGTGCGAGATCAATAAAGTTTATCTTCTCTTAGCATCGTGTGTGTGATGATTAACAGATGTGTGTGTGTTACCTGTCTTTTGAAATTGGGGCAACCAGAGGAGCATACCAGTTGACTCCAACCTCACAATGAGCATCCAGGTAGATCAGCACCTGGAAAACAAGCGCTCCTTTGTGTTCAATGGGAATGTGACTGTGTCAGTCTGACCCACACTGCTAACTGCTGATCATCTGGTTTAAGTTGAGAGCTCAGAGAAAACTGTGTCGTATGTGTAATGTTACAGGTTATATGTAGGGAGAGCCACAGATGAATATTCACACATTAGACGATCATGTGATACCTGTCCTTTAGTGGCCTTGTGGGCTCCTATACTCCTGGCCTGGATCAGTCCTTCTCGCTTCTCATTTCTGAAGAGTTTTACCAGACCATTCCACTGCTTGATGTAGTCTTCCAAACGCTCCTTCAGATGGGCTACACACACACACACACACACACACACAGACACAGACATCATGTCACTTTGACAGCAAAGCCTGCCAATATATACATTTTATAACTAGCGTCCAGCTGTCATCTTTAAACAGGGATGACTTATCCTTCCTCATCCCAGACTCTATTCTGGAAAATCGAGTGCTCAGTCTTTATAATGGATATTATGGTAATGGTTATGAATGGAAAAACCTCAGAACCTCATTAAATCTCCAGTTTCTCACACTGATGTAGGATTTATTTTTTGAGACAATAAATGTTTCACTGCGCATGTAAGGGCAGCTCATAGTCTGCTCTGACTATGAAATGACAATGCAGTTAACAGTGGTACATGCTGTTGCTTTGCACTGTGCAAACAGGTAGAACGACTTAGCTGATTAACATCACAATCAGAAAATGACCTTGCTGCAAACTGCGACTCCAACATGACGTCAGAGTAGTCAGATATGCAAACAAACACAGGTGCTTAGAGAGCTGTCTGTAATCTGCACTGTATAGAACTGTTGAAGCTTCATTCATAACATCTGAATCATTTTTTGCATGACTGTACATCAACTCAAATTCTATTGAAAAGGATGAATGTAATCACTTATAAAAGTCACACAATGCTTTCATCTAATGAAACATTCTGCTTCAATCCAGATTATTTGCCATTCAACTCTCTTGCTGCACACAACTGTATTAGCAGTGCAGTCCAGCAGCAGTCTAATAGCACAATCAGTGACATTAATGCAACCACAACACTAAATGTATTCAACCTCTAAATCTATTCTTTATTACTTCAGTACTTAGCGTTCTAAGATCTTCATCACATTTCATATTTGCCTGCCTACATGTATTTATGTTGACAATCTAAAGAAAGCTGTTTTTTCTGCACTGTTCATCACATAATCACAGTCCACCCATGATTCCACTCCTTCATCCAGCCTCTACACTTTGTGAGCACAGTGAACCCACCTTTGTTGCTGAAATCGTCGATCATGACGATCTCAGCCAGGTATTTTCTGGGGGTCCTCTTGATCACACTGTGGACAGTTCGCATCAGCGTCGACCAGCCTTCATTATGGAAGACTATGATCACACTGGAGGTCAGCAGTCTGTCGTCGTAATGCCAGAACTTACACCTGCAGAGGCAGAACACAACAACGAGGACAGGTCAGGCAGAGTCAAATGCAGCTTCATGTGAGGCCTTCACATGCTTCATGACAGGTACAGACTGTTTATAATTATGAAGAACTAAAGAAGTTGTAATGATTACAGGAACATTACCTGTTATAAAACAGGCTTTGTTTTAGAAGGCTTCAAAAAGAGTGTCACCAATACTGCACATTAAAGTTAGTCAGTTTGGTCAAAGTACTGCTCAGTCTGTGAAGCCTCTGGAGCTTTGGCATGTCAGCACTGATGACATCAGGGATGGTTTGTTTTTGAACAAAATGAATGGGCGAGTCCAAACTGCAGAAATGGAGTCATCTAATTCAGTGTGACATGCGTGTGCACACGTAGGTGTCAAAGAAGCCCCTTTGGTGGGGCAGTGGCAGTGACTGGTGGTGACATAGTAGTCGTTGTAAAAATGGAAAAAATAACCAAAAATTCAAAACGTTTTTGGGTGACTTCAAAAAAACATGATGAGAAGGAAAGTCAACAGAGCAGAGCAGGAAATCTAACAAGGTGTGGTGGGGCGTGCTGGTGTTTAAGTGTGCGTGTAGTTCTTAGAAGGGGAAAATAAATCTCCAGCCTGAGCAGAGTGTAAATAAATGCTGTGAACTTGTCCAGGTAGAAACTGAGCAGGATTAGTGTTAAAACATGAGTCCCATGCTACTGGGCCACACAACAAACAAAGGCGGTGTTTAGAATGGGAGGAGGTTAAGATGAAGTAAAGTGCTCTGAGGCCATAGACATGATGAAACCTGACAAATCTGTTGACCAATAACCAGGCAGAGCAGCTCATGTCCTAATGCATGGTGTCTGTCTGTTTAAGGACATGCATGTAAGGATGAGGTGCAGTTAGAATGGAGGGCTTTTTAAAAATGATTAGGAAAAAAAGAGACAGCTGTTGACAAGCACTGAGAAACTTTGAAGAAGTAAACACTGGAGTTGAAATTAGAGACTGTATCAAAAGCCAGAGCAGTCAACATCACATCATGAGACAAAAATAGCACATACAACACAATGACAGAAAAGAATGGACAGAACATGAGTGACATCACCCACAGATTTCTGAATCGCTGATTTAAAGCTGAAAATCGCCACCATGTTGGCTGACTAATCTAAATGAACTGATTTCAAAATGGATTCACAGTAAACATGAAGAGTGAATTCCAATGACGAACATTTTACTGAGTTACGACTGTGGTGAGATGTTTGTGGTCAAATGTGTCTGGGGAGCACAGCAGGGTGGTGGGAAAATATTGCAAAAGCCAAAGAGGATTTTATGCATTTGTTGTGTAATGAATTGAGTGTATAATGAATGAATTATAGAAATACCAAGTGGATTTGAGTTCTGTTGCACTCATAGAATACACTGTTGGATCCTGTTTGGTAGTCAGTTGCATTGAGATGCTCAATCCTCCAACATGTTCAGGAGTTGGTTTAATCTGCACAAAGCAGCTCCAGCTGTCAGGATTTTCAAAATAAAACACCCTGTGCAAACTGCCAGTCATAAACAGACAAAAGGGAACATACCAAATCATACTGACCAAATCTGAACAAGTACACAAAGTCTGGTGGGCAAAGCACTCTTCTGAAGCACTGAATTTATGTGCGGAAACAGACCAAAACAGTGTTGCGGCCTTAACGTGACAGGGACGTGCCGCTGGACTTTTGGGGAAACTTAACAGCCCTGGTTCCAATTCTACCAGAAGACATGACGTCACAGGGGAAACCCTTCAGTTGGCAAGCACACTGGTAAATACCTCAGCAGCATGTATGTCACATTTCAGCTGCTGACCTTACAACCATCCTGACAAAAGATGAAATAATGCTGCTGGCACGTTTCCAGAGAGAATCCTCCTGAACCTGCTCCAACACAAAGTGAGGCTGTGACAGACACAGCAGATTATTCACGGTTTGCCCTCATTAAACTCAGCTGGCAGTGCTCATTTCAACACACTCTGTGATGTGATGCAAATATGGAGCCACCCTTGAACACACACCTCCCCTCTGTGTCTGCTTCTTACTGTGTAAGACTGTGTACTGTGTTGTTTCATTCACTCATGGACTCATTTTAAAGTCTAAAGTACAACATGTTGTGTGTGGAGAGTATGTTTCTCCACAACAATGAAGTAACAATATAAAGAACTAAAGGGACTCAGATGTGATGCCCATCATGGGGTTGCATCCATGGTGTTGTAATGTAGAGGACTGGTTCTGTAACCTGCATCCGTTTAAAGGCAAATCTGTGGGGCGTTCAGTGGGTGAGTCACACCCTACTGACTTCTGCATGTGTTTCACTTAAAAGACACGCTAATTGTCGGGTGTTCCGGCTGGTTTGGTGCTACATATTGGGGAGGTCAGGTTTAAAGCCTGAGTGATGTGGGATTTGGGATGAAGTTACATACAGGTGACGTGGTCAGGTGACGTGGTCATGTGACGGTGATCTCTTGATTTGAGGTCATAAAGAGTAAAGTAAAGAGTATGAACTCACTCTTCATGGCGTATATCGCTGATGGTTCGGTCCAATGAGATCATGTCACTAGCCACCATGTTGAAGCCAAACTCTTTGATGGAAGCCTGGACAGAGTCTTTGTACTCTGGACCCAGGACAAAAGGTTTGGCTCCCTCACCAGGTCCGCCAGGGACGCCCTGAGGCTCAGGTTCCTTGGGCTCAAAGTTGCCCAGGATGCCTTTCTTCAAGATGGGGCTGGCATAGGCATGGGTGTGCGGTTTGAACGTCACATACTGCTGCTGGATCACCTGATTCTGGTTGGGCTGCTGGTCAGGGTTTTTGGGATTGTCAGCTGCTCCTGTAGACAGTAATCAGAAAAGGGTTAATATGAACAACTGATCAACAAGCGGTTCTGTTTGTAAACGTCACACAAAACTTAAACCTCCAACAACACATACTTCAACGGTTTTCTTTCCTCGTGGAATGTTTCAAAATGGAACCAAACTCACCATGTTTGAGTCTGATGGAGTTGAGGTCGACCTCCACCCCCTCTACATGAGGCCACGGCACCACAGGCTTAAACTGATCTGCTGGATCTCCTTTGGGCAGTGAGCTGTCATCCTGTACAGAGGGTGTAAACATGACACAGATGCACATGCAACATTCAACAGGTTTTAGATCGTCACCCTCTCCTCTTTGAAAGAGTTTACAATCTGAACAATGTGTCACACCATCATGTCACCATGTTGGTCTCTTCTAAGAATCATGTGGTGTCTGTGTGTCTGTCCTGGGAGACAGACTGCCGCTCTTCATGAGGTTTCCTCCATGATTCCCCATTAATGCAAAGATACCTGTGTCATATTTCATCTCTTGATTGCCGATGAGACAGAATCAGAAAAAATTTAAGTGAGTCGAGCGGTAGATGGTTGGAAACCTTTTGGCTTATATGAAGGAAGAACTGCAAGCTCCAGTTAGTGCTTTTGTCAATCAATGCACGGCTGCTGGTGTTATGATGGTGTGCTCCACCTTGTTAATATGGAGCACATCTACAGTGTTCTTCCTTTCCAGTGGCCACTTTGCGGCGTACAGTCACAGATTCACATTGAAATGCCTTCATCGTCTTGAACTGATTCATAAAGCTGCCCTGAGGGACAGAGACAGGACTGCTGCTGCTGCTGCTGCAGGTCGGGTTGGCAGGACAGAAAACAAGCTTGAACTAATAAATAGAAGTGTCTGCTGTGTTGAATTCAAATCAGGGGGCACTGTGATCAGACATTAACCAGCCTCATCAGTAACTCACTGCTCTGCTGTGTTGATGACAGGATGCATATTGTCGTGACTAATTCACATCAAGTCGTTCACATGTATCCTGGAGAGACAGTTAAACTTAAGCTATCACATTACTCTTAATAACCTATTCGCTTAGTGTCGACGTGATTCATCTGCAATTATAGCAAGAGAGCACACAGGAAGAGAGCTCACAAATACCCAGAGTTCCTCCTGACGACGCGAGGCTTGTATCCAGACATCAATTGTCAGAAGACCAATTAGTTAAATTAATGCTGGCGGTGAGAGAAAAATCAAACACGAGGTTGGCTCAAATGTAATTAATCATGTAACGCGACTTTCACAGCCATGAGTGCAGCTGACTGAGATCAGACAACAGGCTCCTCTTGTAAAGTGCTTCACTTCACCCTGAATGTGGTCATCAGGTTATGTGGCTGAAGATGTTTGACAGTTAGAAAAGTTGAATTAGCATTATAGACAAACTATGTTACTGATTTCTACTGTGCTCTAGGCCAGAGGTCTTCAACCAGGGGTCCGTGACCACTATGGGGTCTGCAGAGGTACTGTAGGTGGTCCACCAATTTGTGACATGATAATTGACAATTTTCAGCAAAATAATTTGTGAGAATTAAAAAAAATACGACAAAAATGATAGAAAACACTAACCATAACATGAGCAGCAGCTATGGGAAAAGGTGAAATACAGCAATTCTTTGTTGTGAAATGAACATAAATCAATAACTTAACGACCGTTATAGGTGGATGAAGTGAAGCAGAATGGATAACTTTGATAAGGTGTCGCAATTAATAAGGTGAAATAAAAAGTGAATATAGTAAATGTAAAAGGTATGATAGGCTAGGCTTAAAATGTGACACAGTTTCAATAAATATCTGCGGGCTCCTCAGTCTGACTCGATGTTCTCGCTGTACGACAAATGAGACGTGCCAACACAAAAATGTGGCGTCCACTTCCTGCTGGAGACAACGAGGCTTTAATGAAAAGCATGACTGAACTCATGCCCACTTGTTATATGACCACAGTTCCGCCTTTTAGCTACGCCTGACACCACCTCAGTGACATAGGCGGATATGTATCCTGGATGTGTGCGCTGTGAACAGAGCCACTGAACAATGTACGTGTCCATTCCTGATGACAACCACACAGGTAGCGAGACAACTAGATGGTAGCTAGCTAGAAACCCGATCTCCATGACAACCATTGTAATAAAGCTAGCGAACAGCTGCCTGTTACAATCAGAGTGATGCTTTTATTACTGGAGACACACAAATCTGTCACCGTCGTCCTCCTGCAGTCAGCAGTCACTATTCACACACTCACAACCCGTTTGTTTCCACGAAGGTTATGTAATGTAGGTTTTCTTGTGTTGGGTTGGACTCATGCTAGCGCTGGTAACTGTCCCCTCTGTTGGACACTTCATTGGTTTGCTATTGTCAACTCACCCGTTTTCCAAAAGGGTTTCCGTCGTTGGCTTTCGGTGACAGGGAAGACCACAGAACCACCAAACCGAGAAACGTCCCGACGACAAGCAAACTCCGTAGAATAAACCCTACTTTGAGTCTCATCTTGGAGGCTCTTCCGCGGTGGTAGCCGGCTCTGCCAACAGCTAACTTAGCTAAGCTACGTTAGCTGCTACTGCGCCTGTGAAGGGCTAACCGGCTGGCGGGGGAGCTAACGACTAGTTAGGTGCTGATGTTGCAAGTTTGAACAAGAAGGCTCCTAACGTCGCTAACTCGACGACGGGCGCCGGTACGACCGCGAACCTTCCGCTAAAGCGACGTCTGGTGTCACAGCAGGCTGCTGGAAGCGGCTGTCCTCAGTGTCTTGACAGTTCGTCTCTCTGACCTGCTCCCGCTGACAGGCTGCCGCTCCGTCGTTAGCAGCCCCCTGCAATGTTAGCCGAGCCCAGCTGTGGCACGCGCCTGTAGCGCAATTAAATAGAGGGAAAACGGCGCGTGGTTAATTATGCTGTACTATTATCAGAATGTGTCTTAACGTGCACGCTGTGGACCTCTGGATTGCTGGCATGGCTCTGTGCACGCATTGACAAAAAAGCAGGTTTTTGCAGATCAAGAGGTCTGTCTGGTTTCCCAGCGGATGATGACGTGCAGGTTATTATTATTAAAGGCTGTGGCTTACTGTTGTAACGCCCACATCACGCAGGAACGTACACATAAAAACTCTTCCGTGTGTGTCATAGTTCGTATTATATACACGTGTAGGTCAAACACACAGTGTGATATTAATAGAGACTAAGTGTTAGAATGATCAGAAATCTTGTCTTTGTAAATCCTTTTCAACAACACAGTGGGGAGGGTGTGTACAGGTACCTCACACCCACACACACCTCACATATCAACATTCCTGCCATAAAGGAACACATATCAAGCACTACAGCACAGTGCGACTATGAAACAAAGAACCTCTGACGTGGACGCAGAATCCTGCATGTGTGTTAAGTCTGCAGGCAACCACACACGATTATTGACACAGTGGCTCTGTTGATTAATAACCTTTTAACAGTGTTGACACTGTAATCAACTCAACGCTCTACTGGCCCCTTTTACTGTTTGAGCAAACTAACAGGCAAACCATCCTCCGTGCTCTCTGCTGTGAGCTCATGTCATAGATCGTTTATTAGTATTTACATATAAATACAGATATGTAAAGGCCAAAATAATAAATTCCAGTATTCACAAAATGACACACTGTTTCAGTCAGACAATCATCTGACAGGGAAGAATACAGGGGAGACACTACAGGTGAAAACACTTAAAACTTATATTATCACAAAACTTTAACCAGTTTTCTGAAACTTTATGATTAAATACACAAATGAGTCATCATGTGATGTTAACTTTTGGTGAAACCTCCAGACACAAGTAAACTAAATGTAGTAAAATGTGTATTTTGGACTTTTTGTCTCCACTAGTCTGAAGACAGATGTCTAAAATCTCAAACTTGATGAGTGCGGGAAAAAGTTTCTGCTTCTAGTGTCTCACTTTGATGCTACTGAATAAACAGATATGCTTATGCCAATAGCAGAGTCCAGTGTGCAGCAGAGTAAATCTCCAGTGTTTTTGTTGTTGTTGTTGATGGAACGACAGTAGACAAACCCAACCATACAGTGTAAACCACAGTGATGTGTTAGCAGGAAATGTGGTTAATAACGGGCTTGGCACATCCAAATGTAAAATGTTTAAGAAATGGCATCTGAATCGGTAGTTCTTTTCACTGCCATGCTGCATGTGTGCCTGTCAGCCTACGTGTACTCCAGATAGTGAGTGAGCAGGGAAGGCAGAGGAAGGACGGGGAGCAGCTTCAGCCTGGATGGGCCGAGCAGGTTCCTGATCTGGAGACGACACAACTGGCACAGGCTCCTCGGAGAAACTAGAGAGAGACAGAGTGATTTCTTCATGTTGTTGTAACACAGCTCAGCTTGGATTTCTGAGTAATTCCATGCGTAAATATTAAGAATGGTGAAATTGCAGTACCTTCAAAAGTCAGCAGCAGCTGCTGTGTTTTTCCACCAGGAGGCGCTAGCTCCACAGGTCGCTGATTGTTACTGTCCCTGCTGTTGACATCAGCCCCATAGTCAAGTAACACTGACACCTGATCAGCATTGTCCTGTCTGACAGCTGCATGCAGAGGACTGTCCGCTCCTCTGCCTAAATTAACACTGGCTCCTAGAGATGTCAAGGACAGGAGGAGAGACGAGGACAGGGCAGAAGGAGAGGAAAGAAATGTAAAAACATGGATTCAGTATGAATGCAGTCATATTTTAGATAGAGTGTAAGAACACTGCACAGACAATCTCACTTCTGTGTAGAAGAACAGAGTAGAGTTGCCCTGTTTGTGCCACAGCACAGAGTTCAGTAGACTGTAATGAAACATGACCTGTTCACAGTGGTGAGTGCCAGTTCTTTATCTAAGGACCAGACAAAGCAGTTCCAAGATAAATCATCAAGGTCACAAGATAATGACAGCAATAAATATTCTGTCTACAAACCTTTCCTTTATAATAGCACATACTATCAGGCTCCAACATTCCTTCCAATGAAACAACCCCCAAAAATTTGCTCCTTGCTTGAACTGCTCAGAATTCATGGCCACACTAAGGCCACAAGCTGTGATGATGATAAACGTAAGAAGTCAAATACTAAAGAGTTCAAAGCCACTGGCTGAGAGCACTGGACTGTGTAGTTAACTAGAATCCAGGATGATTTTGATATTTTGATGGTGACTTGAGGCTACATTAAGCAACTTTCTATTTCAATACTAAATTAAAACATTATATTCCCTTTATGTTCACCACATCAGACAGAACAGCCTGTCAGGAAGCTTCAAAGACACTTCAAGACAAAAACTTGCTCTCATGTTCTGTGAGGTAAAATGATGTTTTCTGTCAGTGAAGTCTGTCAGATGGGGCTGTTTGACAGGGAGGCAGAGCAGTGAAAATACTCCATACACATTAACTGTTTCAGTGGATAACAAAGGTTTTGTTGTTGCCCCCATCCACAGAAGTACATTAGCTTCTTGGCTTCTCCACACTGGGAGAAAAACAACATCTATGTACTTAGAGGGATGACTGGTATCCATGGGCTACAGAGAACAGACCTGTGGAGAATTCAGACTTTCACCTCAGAAGTTCAAAGAACTCATGTGAAATCAAAAATAGCTATTTGCTTCTTTTCCTTCTGCTAAAATAGTCAGAAGCTATAACAACATTAAATGATTATTCTACATAGACTAAACAAATTCTAGATAAACTATAAAAAAAGTTTACTTGATAGTTTCTTATTTATTTGGTATTTCTGTCTTGCTTCTATGTTCATGTTGATGTATGGTGATGTCAAGTGAATAATTAGCGTGTGATGACACTGCAGGTGTGCTGCAAGTTGTGAAGCACTTGTTGCAATGCAAATGAAACACACACCTCGGTGAAGCAGAATCTTTGAGCAGGCAGTGTGTTGGTGTAGACAGCTCATGTAGAGAGGAGAGCCCAAGTGGGAGACTTCATAGTCTGGATCCACTCCATGAGACAGCAGTGACTCAACGCACTGGCTATGACCTGCACACACACACAAGTTGACTTAGGGCACCTCTGGGTACATTACATAGACTTACATTTATTTTCTGGAGATTTGTCATGACCTAACAGCCCACTCCAACTATAATAAATGACTCAAAAATAAGCCATTTCCAAATGAACAGCTTCTGTCCCCACTTTGGACAAATCATCCCCCGATTGACTTCATTAAATTAAGGACTGTAAGCAAGCACGTTATGACAGGAGGTTTGTCCCTTCTGTCATCTCTCTGTCACACACACACACACACACACACACACACACACACACACACACACACACACACACACACACACACACACACACACACAAAAAACATTGACTAACTTTCACAACATAAGTCATATGTTTGAAGTGAAGGGTAATCGCTGAGTACAGTTTACACTCCCCCTGCTGCTTTCACTGCCTGTCATGAATAGCACCTTTGTGCTCTGCTATCAGGCTCTCACCAGGACACGACCTTTCTACTGTAGTTAAACATTACAAGCTGACCTATACATGCTGCTTTTAGCTGAGCTCGGTTTCATTTGGAAAATGCCACCATTCAGAAGTTAAGTTGAGTCATTTAGCCAAAATCTGTTGGTGTGAGACACACAGAGACAACTATAATTACACCTGATCCCTGGATGCTGAGTTGCTCAGTTTACAGTATTTACCTCTCTTGCAGGCTTCGTGCAGGGCCGAGGGGAAGTGTGTGTATGCCGTGTGTGTGTGCGCTCCATTCTGCAGCAGCAGTTCCAAACAGCCGACACTCCCAGAGGCGCAACAGTTGTACAGAGGAGTGACACCATCGATGGTAGCAGCATTCACCTACACACACACACACACATACATTATTAATGTGTAGCTACAAGTGACACTGTTAGCAGTTTTTAATGACCGTGCTAACCTGTTTTATGATGAACACAAGATGAACATTTAATAATGGTGGTCATAAGAAGAATACCTACATTAGCTCCAGCATTTATTAATGCTCTGACACAGGCTACATGTCCTGACAGGCAGGCTTCATGGAGAGGGGTCACATGATCAATGGTGACAATATTGGCGTGATATCCCTAAAAATGAAAACGTATAGCGTTATGACTTAAGCACCCCTTCACCCACTGCATATCTCCATAGTTAAATTAGTCATACATAATAATGATTTGATTTTCACAAGGCCGTTACCTGAGCCAGAAGAGTGCGTAGGGCAAGCAGGCGACCCTGGGAAGCTGCTTCATGGAGAGGGGAGCGATCTGCCCAGGACCCTGGAGACACACACACACACACACACACACACACCAGACATAAACACAGACAGCTTTGTTACATATTTCAATTAACTCACTGCTAGAACGTTGTGTTATTGTTCTATCTAATCTATCTATCAACTATTTTACCAAAATAAAGCATAAGGTGTTAAGGAAGTGAGTATACTCTGATCAGAAAGTCTAATAAAACAAATCTAACTTCACTCATTTAGCAAATATACCTTTAAATACACCTGCAAATACACCCATTTGCTGCACCAGAGTGCCAACCACCAGTGAAAGGAAACATAACATCAAAGCCCTTTCACAACGTTTCAACCTGGAATCTGCAGCAAAACATTTCACGCTGTTGTCAGACTGATCATGTTCTAGGATTTTCGTATTTCTTTATGAGCCAACACATAGATACAAGATGAAAAGATACAAAACAGAGAGATGGTCAAATCTAATATAATTCTATATTATACTATCTTTAATTCAGTTGTAGTTCCAGGCATCTTGAATGAAAGGAAATATCTGCTCAAAGCAGAATCTGCAGGCGGCCTGCAGCATTGCTGCCTGCAGTTATATTTAGTGTTAGTGAGCTCTTTGTCAACAGCTGTTGCAGCAGTAACTAACCACATAAACGCACAGTCTTATCCACAACATACCCATATCTCCGTCTCCCCATGGCACATCCAGCCACTGGTAGATATAAGACATTCTGAATGGAGTAGAAGTGAGAGGACCTGCACACCTTCTGCTTGTCCTCACGTAGAGTCTGGCAGCCTGAACACCAGCTCAACAACAACAGACTGCAAATACAAAAAATAACAAGCAGCTAACTTACTAGCTAACTGAACTGAAAGGATCTATATAGTTCTGACTGGCTGCTGCTGGCAGCAGCCATTTTGGAAAGGTCACATGCAACAACACAGATGGCCACAAAAAGCTTCCAGTCCTCCCTTTTTACCTCACACCCATATCATCTTCACTGCAACACCCCTCCCTTTCATCACTGTCACTGTCCCTTATTCCCCTTTATGATGTCCTTTGATTTCACAGCAGTCTGTATTGTTTTCATTTTCCTAGATATGCTGCAATATCTGTACTAGTCTCTAAATCTTTCAGTATATGTATCCCAATGTGGCATATATATATATATATATTTGCATATATATGTGGATCGTGGTACATATGTGTCTCTCTATCTCTATCACAGGTTCCACTGCTACTGTAATCATTCTACCATTTATTGTAATTCATTGTAATTGTACAATATGTTTGTGTTGATTGTTCTGTACATGTGACATCCATTGCAATGGATAATGCTGTGCGCCAGGAAATGTTTCTTTCTATCTCAAACAGTCCTGGTAAGAGTCCAGTCTGATGGACTGGATTGGATTGGACTGAAAATTGCAGAGAAGTAGTGTTTGGGACTTGGTAAGTAGTAGGGACTTATTGCGGAAATTGATTGGCATTTACAGTAGCCAACAGGCACTGAGTGCTATGATCTAGTGTTAGTTTTGTCCTTCTAGTGAACACATCTGACAGAATGTGTTCTGATAAAACATCATCTAGTTTCACCAAAATCACTGAAAATACTTACAGAGATTTTAAGTTGTGTTTTGAACAGGTTTGTAAGCAAAAATCTAGCGAGAAAGCATTTTAATTGGCTGTCAGATTAATATATGTCCCTAATTGCAGGATAAGTCCTCCTAACTCCTAAAATACCATTAATGCCTGCAAATGCTGAAATGAACATGATCTAAATACCAACAAAGACGTGGATCATCTACAGACCTGAGGCGGGCTGAATGACGCCTGGGTGCTTTAATAAACCATCTGTAACCGCACCTACCTGTCAATCAAAGCGGCCATGCTGTTAATTAACTTTAACTTGAAATTTAACTGAACAGGTGAGTTCTATAAAAATTGACCCAAACTATTTTTGTGCCAGGCTGTAAACATGTTTATTTCTGCTGTGAAGTTGGACATTTTACAGTTTTTTCTGATAGCTAAGACGCAATTTTTGAAACTTTTGGCTTTTTTTGCAAAACTCTACACACAAATCGCAAAACCTTTCACCCAAATAGCAAAACACAGTAGATCACTTGCAAAAGCATGTTTTTGTATTGTTGCATAAGCACTTTTTGCTAAACTGTTCACACTCTTTTAAAAATAGTTATTTTTGTATCCGACGGTGCACACAACTCATAATATCAGTAAGCACACAAAGCAGCCACTGCACACTGACAGTAACAATGAAAAACTCATTTGGCTTTTGCTTATCCTGTGTGCAGGGCATATCGGTTTTCAGTACCTTTTACAGTAACACACAGGGGTCAAAGTGAATGGATATTTATTTACACACATCCAAATACGTAAACACACGTAAACGTGTGTTTTTCAGGTCAAGGCACAAAAAAAAAAAACATAAAATGACAATCATTGAGGGGAAAAAATCAGTCTTGTCTTCTTACTCGGTCTGGCCACAAAATCTCGTCCACATCACATGCAATGTCTTCCATTGCTAGGCACCGGGGAAAATATCTCCTGTTTATAGTGCTCAGGCAGATTGCAAAGTGAAGTAATTATAAATAATAGTTTTCACATGTGAAAGTGTGGCCTGACAGTTGGCAGAATTGTGTAAAAAATAGCCATAAATATGTATAGTTTTGATAGGAGTGTGTAGATCATCTGGAAATTGAGTGTAAAGCAGTGGAGCTGTGTTTACAGTTTTGCAAAAGGAGTCCTGTGCAGTGAATTGTATTTACACATATACAAAGTGTGTTTTACGAAATTGCAAACTAAGTGCAAAGCAATGTTTGAGCTTTCAGTTTTGCAAACTCGGTGAAGGGTTTTGTGATAAATGTTAATAGTTTTAGAAATTGTGCTATAAGAATCCATGTAAGTGTTTAAGCCATCAGAAAAAACTGTAACATGGAGACTGACATGTGTGCAGCCAGCCTCAAGTGGCCACTCAAAGAATTACAGTGTTTCGTAGAAGATTTTAATTTGAACTTTTCACCAAATGTACTGCTTCCTGAGTCTACTGTACATTATGGAAGGAAAAATTATTCTATTGTTGCCCATATATGTATATATATGACTACATGTTTTGTGCCTCTGTGTAAGGCACATGTAATGTCTCGTTTTTCTTACACATCGTCACACACGACATCTGAGGGGTTCATCGTGTTTGTAAATGGATTTGTTTGTTAATTATGAACGTTTTCAAAGTGTCCTTACACTTAAAGAAAGGAAGCATTTTGGAGGTGTTATTTATAGGTGATTATGCAATGGTACTGGTCCAGCCCACTGGAGATCAAATTAGGCTGCATGTGACCCATGAACTGAGATGAGTTTGACACCATACTTTACATCAGCAGAGAGTGAAGCTCATGGAGATACAGACAGACAGTCATATGATGGTTAATGGGTGCTTACACATACAGTCCTAATACTCAGCTTTTGATTAGTGACCACCCTGAAGAGATCATTACAGAGTGATTTATTTGAGGGCTCACTTATTTATTTAATGACTCCTCTTTGTCACCCAATTCATTTATACATTACAATTAAAAATATGATATTATTATCAGATTATAATACCAGACAGAATATATAAAGAGTGCTTTGTAAAAGCTTTGTTGGTATTTATTTGATTTTTTTAAGCAGTCCTCAGTCCATGAAATAAATGTCAGACTGGCCGTAGGCCCATTCAATGCAGCCAAACGTTATTTAAACGTTTGTTTTCTGACAGTTTAAATTATTTACAACGTTTGACCACAATCTGGAGCAGATATCTACCTTTGCCCAGCAGCAGCAGCAGCAGCAGCATAAACAACCTGTGCTTTTAACCACAGCACAGCACAGCAGTGTGTACCGACCTTGGCTGGTCAGAATGCCCCAGCAAGCCTTCTTCCTCTCCCCGACGTGCTCGGGTAGTGCTCCGGGCTCAGCGCCTCTTTTTCGGGACATCTGCGGAGCTCCGCGCGGCACCTCTGGCATGTTCCCCCCAACGGATAGATCTCACGCGTTCACCGCTCCGGTAACAGCGACTGCAGCAGCGGAGCTGAGCTGAAGCTGGGCTGACAGCGAGCGGAGAGATCCGATTGGCTGAACGGCTTTGTTGTTGTTGTGTTCGACGCACATGACCATCTCACATGCGCTCCCACGTGTGGACGAGAGAGGCTATTTCTGTTCTTCAAGTGGACAGAACCTGACCCACACACACAGCCCTGAGCCCTGTGTGTGCTGCATGTGTGTTCGAAACGTTCTGCACTTTAAAGAGGCGGAACCGAGTCTCTAAAAGATGAATCAAGTAGGCTGGAAAGAAGCAGCGCTATGGTCAGAGTCTAACATAAGATCATCTAATGAATCTCATCAAAGCTGGCTTATGATCAGATTCCAATCCACCACACACATTTAGTATACTTGGTTTAATGTTTTCAGTTATATTTAATTTAGCAGTGGTCAGTATCAAAGCTAGATAGATAGACTAAAGTGGTTCTTCGTGGTGATGCCATGAAGGGAACTTTTTCCTGCTGTTATTAAGTATTATCATTATTATTATTATTATTATTATTATTATTATTATTATTAAGTATTATCAAGAATTTAGAGAAACTAGTGTTTGAGTTCAGTCAAGGTGCAATCTATGGCCATTTGAATTCAAATGTTTTGTATTAAATGCAACATTTGGTACATTACTGCTTGTTGTAGAATATTACCCTTTACAATTAGAAACAGCACCACAACACTAATATCTACACATCTACACACAGAGTGTAGCAGACTACAATATCTTCATGCTCACACTGAAGGCCCTTCCTCAAGAAATATAGTCTGCTCTCCCCCTCACCGTGGACTGCCTCCCTCCCTCAGTGTTACACTTATAGTCCAGTCTATAGGCACGTTGGACTCGGAGATGTATATACCTCCAACACTGGAAATGGGGTTTGTTACAGTGAAGGTTTTTCCATGTTTTTTCATTGGTCAAGTAATTATTTTCACACCGTCACACAAAACTTTAGCCTCTAAAGCCTCTTAAACCATGTCATTTATTTTATCTGACACCACCTTTATTTTTTATTGATAAAAAGTAAAGGTGGGTTGTTGTGGGAAGTGCTTCCATTACAATCCTGAGGTGCACTGCCAGATATCCCAAATAACCAATACCAGTCCAATGTGTCTAACTAACTACTGTGTAACTTTGAACAAACTTACAGCAACCCTTGGAATGTAGTAGACATAGCAGTGCAGCTGAAGCAGCAGCTGCTGTATAGAAAGTAGGTCAAACTCTGGCAGCTTCAGTCTGAATTTCATGTACACACCGAAAAAAGCAGCTTCATTCACAATAAGCTGTCCTTTTAGCTCCTGTGTGTTTAAGGGATCACTTTCTAGTTGAACAGATTATTTGTTATTTGTATATTATATGAGAAACAAAAGTGTTTGTTGGCTGTGAAAAATCTTGACACTGACTTGCCCTGATATGATAGCATAATGTTCTTCATCTTCATCGGGCCCAGCAGACACTCTTCAGAAACCTGTGGGTGACATCATAGATTACATCCATGGTTGCACAGTCTATTTAAAATGGATCCATCAAACAGAACTTTTTTCAGTAGTGGTCGGTGATATCTTCTCTTCTGTGTCCTATGGTGCTCCCCATGGTTCCATCCTTGTCCCTCTGTTGTTCTGTACATACATGCTGCCATCATACATAAAGAGCAAATTCACTTCCACTATCAGTTATTATCTTGTACATCAGAAGAAAAATGCTGGATGTCCCAAAGCTCTCTGCAGTTCAAAGAAATCAAATGAAATCATAATTGAATGTTAGTGATAAATATTATTCTATTTATATCACAACATTTATTATAGTTGATATTTACTTTTTCAGATCAGTGGCCTTCCTGCTGCTTAATACAGACTTTCTGTTGCTTCTGTTCACTAAAGGGAAGAATCTTCTGCTCCATGGACAACAATGTGTGAAAAAAATAAAAATAGGTTGTAGCAAAAATTTTCAAGTAGCAGCTCTGAGGGATAAGCATGTGGGCATACATATATCCAGGGGCAAAAACCCATATATACAGCATTTTATGAATGAATAAAGTAGTGTTTTAAATGACTGAATGAGACATGACAGACATTTTATACAGCATTCATATAGTATTTAAAACAGTATTTCTTTTCGTGGCAAAAACTTGTATTTATATGGTAAAATATGGAATAAAACGCCAACCATAACTGTAAAATCAACAGTCCCAATATCTGTTTACCATAATATTGAAAAAATATTATATATAATAATATATTTATTATGGTAAAATTCTGGCAACCACAGATCTTTTTAATGTCAATTATTTTTTTTACCGTAAATTGACTGTTTATTTATTTATTTTTACAGTGTACAGTAAAACACGGTCAAATGTAATGCCCTTTATTTATACAGCATTTTGAGGGAGTTCATACAGAATAAAGTAGTACTTTAAATGTCATACTCAATGACAGTGTTTCAGGTGTATCCCATTATGTAACTGTATTCTTCTACTGTAACATTTGAAAGAGAGCAGCCATGTTTGTTTTTGGTCCTCCAAAGTCTATCCCACTTTTACAAAAACATCTTGTCCTGTCAACAAGTGTCAAGCAGACAGAAACAAATTTTCCTATTTAGTTTTATTTGAATATTGGCAGTAAAGACAGGAAGGTCTGGGAACCTGAGCGCAATATTTGACATACATCCTCTACTTGTGTTCTTCTCAACTGAGGAGCGTCCCAATAAATCCAGCCTTTACTCTTTTGATCTGGCGAAACTCATTAATGTTTTTATTTCATCTCCATTAGATGACTGTATTTTTTTAAATGATCTCATGCCTTTAGATAACACACAGGACTGCTCTCTCTTCACTTCATGTTTCAGCTCCTCTATGAACCAGAACGCAGGCAGAGCTTTGCTTTGCTGCTGGCTGTTTCCGGCTCAAGACTAGAGGTGACTTTCTAAAATCAATCTGGGTGACAGAGGGGATTTGAGCCTGCAGTGTGTCACCCGAACAGGTGAGCAGGTGCACGGAGGACGACGCTCACAAGCGCCGATCGGGGAACTCCCTCTACCGGTTATAGCGCGCAGGCGCAGCAAGCGGCGTACCGTTTGTACCGCCTTTTATTACCGCCAACAAACATGATGACCTCATCTATCTACATCCCACATTAGACTAGCCTTACCTTTCCAGCATTTATTTATGCATTTGAAATTATTCTGTGCCGCATTCTGTTCCATTCATTTCAGGTTGTACTGAGTGTGCACACCACACTCTGTTCTCGAGTGTGTTATGATTAAAGTTATTGAAAAAAAGCTTACTTCCGCCTACTCATCGCTCATATTTAAATTGATTTTGAGTTTGCGGCTGTGTCAAGTAACCTGCGATGCACGCAGAAACGAAAGCCTTTCCTTTCATTCAGCCCGGAGGAGACTGCTGCAATTAGCTACGATTTTTCGAGTTGCTCGTCCAGAGTTAGAAAACTGACATAACAAACGTTAGTTTCACAGGCAGCGGCCACCTCTTGGTCAGATTTCCTAAAGTGTACGCTCACATTCAAACGCATTATTTTTTCCCCTGTTTTATTTTGAAACGTGTGAATCGGAAGTAACCCCGCGAAACGTGCCGCTTCCTGGTTTCTACCCAGTAGCTAGCTGCCGCGTACAGTCCGCTCGTTCCATCTGTGACGGACTTACTGTAGTTCTTCTTCTTTCCTGTAGCATTAGCTGTGAATTCAACATGAACACGGTGCTATCCAGAGCTAACTCTCTGTTCGCCTTCTCCCTGAGCGTTATGGCGGCCTTAACGTTCGGCTGCTTCATCACGACGGCGTTCAAAGACAGAAGAGTTCCGGTCAACATCCACGTCGCTAAAGTCATGCTGTAAGGTTCAGCAGCTGTTAGCATCGCGAGCGCCAACACTCTGCTCTCGTGCATGTAGTGTATTAATGCTGCGTAGTTAACGCGTGTTAGCGATGCGTTAACGCCGCTCACGTTAAATCGCACTTTGAAAATTAGCTAATGATGCTACGCGTTTCTAGATGCTAGCTGTCCATACAGACAGCCTGCAGGGCCGTGTGTGTGTGTGTGTGTGTGTGTGTGTTGTGTGTGTGTGTATCCATACGTTCACTGGTTTGTGTATGTGGTGGTGTTATTAACTGTGCTTCACACTCTGCTGCTTGTCGACAAACAAAAACTCTCCTTCACTTCCTGTCTCCTCCATCTTTCCTCTTCCTCCTGTCTCCAGGAAGAACGTGGATGACTTCACAGGGCCCAGAGAACGCAGCGATCTGGGTTTCATCACCTTCGACCTCTCGGCTGATATCCTTCAGAATACTGCTGCATGATATGACATGACACTGTAGTGCACAGCATGTGGAATGAAGATGAAGACACGGAGCAGTGTGTTGGGTAAATTCTGTGCTCTCTTGTTGTTCCTGAGCTTTTCCTACATTTGCAGCCAATTTTTGACTGGAACGTCAAACAGCTCTTCCTCTATCTGTCTGCTGAGTACGCCACAAAGAGCAATGTAAGTCCTAAACACACACACACACACACACACATCTGTTGTACTGGGTCTGCTGCACAGTGAAATATGAGCATGGATAAATACAAATTTATAATCCATGCATTGTACTGTAGGTTAAAAGTGGCACTCTGGCTGCTGGTCAGCTCAGTTGGTAGAGCATCCACTCCATGTACAAAGGCACAGTCTTTCAATCTCTCTCTCCACATTCCTGTCAGCTGTCAAATAAAGCTTGAAAAAGGCCAAAAACATATATTTTTTTAAAAGTGCCATTCTAAAATATAGTATAGTAAATATAGTGTATAGTCCTGTTACAGTAACACACTTGCTGGCCTGAATACAGTGTAAAGAAGCTCTGTCATACACTCTGCCTCTGAAGTTTCCGTTCAAACTTTTCCAGGAGTATTAATTCATCTGTGATTGTGATTGTTGATTGTGCTCTGTGTGAGTGAAACATTCACTCACACAGAGTGAATGATTATTTTTTATTTTATTTTATGTTCAGTAACTTTTATCGTTATAAGAACGTTACTTCAACGTCATGATACTGATCCCTTTACATTATTCTGCTGCCTTGGTATTAGATCTGACAGCTAAAGTGTGTGTATGTGTGTGTGTGTCAGTCTCTGAACCAGGTAGTGCTCTGGGATAAGATCGTCCTTCGAGGTGAAAACACCAAACTGAACCTCAGAGACATGAAGTCCAAATATTTCTTCTTCGATGACGGGAACGGACTCAGGTCAGACACACCGCACGCGCTTCAGCACACACGTCACGGCAATGAGGCTGCTGCATTCAGAACTCTGAGCTCACAGCTGTGCTGGGTGAAATGTCAGAGTCACCAAAGTCAACTCACTTTCAACTAATCTTTTAGCACCATGGATAAAAAATGTTTTGTGGTACTTCCACTTCAGCTCCATGGACAACAATGTAGCATAAATGTTCAAATGAAAATGAAACCAAGGTGTCAGTACAAACACAGCACTGTGTTTCTGTCTGTGAAAATCATTCAGGTCATTTTAAATGAAGCTTTAAGACAGAACGTCTGAACGTCAGAGCAGATTTCAAGTGTTGCTGATCAGGCCATCTGAACAGGACAGAACCAGATCAGGCTAAAAGCAGTGTGTAGTAATTGTGAGCTCTTTGCACATTATTTGTTTGTATTTGTTAGAAGAAAGTATCAGACTATATCTGACACCACTCTGCCTGTATGCTCTGGACGCATGGCTCTAACGTTAGTAATGTGGATATGAACAGAGCTCAGCCCAGCACTGTGAAGTGGAACACTGTGGCTAACTTCTGTCTTTGTCGTCTTCAGGGCCAATAAGAACATCACTCTGACACTGTCGTGGAACGTCGTCCCCAACGCTGGAATCCTGCCTCTAGTGGCTGGAAGTGGACACGTCAGCCTCCCTTTCCCAGATACATACGAGTCCACCAAGAGCTACTAGATGGACAGAAAAACACACACGCACACACACAACCGGCTGTGCTGTACTGATGAACACACACACACTGTACACCTCTGTTTCTTCATAGATGTAAAAAAAAAATTCTGGTTTGTAATAAAATTTTAGATGGAAACATCAGTGTGAGGATTTGTACCTAACAGTCAAACTGTTGATGGATAAAGGGCCACCCACATCAAACATGTCTGTTTGATTTCAGCCACAATGTGCTGATGATGCTGTGTGTGGACATCTAATTCAACATACAGCTCTGACACATGCTGTGAGGTTTGAGTATTCACATGAACATTGAAGTCTGTGTAAAGGCAATTCCATGTTTTCTTTCAAAACACGTTGAACGTGAATAAATATGTTCTGAGTTTGTCAGACCAAAGTACCAAGTGTCATTAACCACCCTGCCAAATTGGAATGATTGAAAACATCAACAGGTTTATGAGATTAGAAATAAAAATCAGGTAAAAATGGGTTCAGCTCCAGGACTGTGGGGGCGTGTCCTCTGAATGTGCTGAAGCCACGCCCACTGGCTTCAGCACATTCAGTCAAAGTCAAGCAGCCATTTTGAAGTGACTGAAACGTTTCAGATGAGTTCAGAAAATGACATGACTAACTTTGAAACACTCAGAAAGCTGTGTATCAGTTCAGTGGCTGCATGCATGCTGGCCTGACTCCTTCTGAGGTTCCTTTGAAGGCCACATCAACTGTTGTTGAATGAGACGGTCTAGCCCAGGCGTGTCCCAACTGTTCCACAAAGGGCCGGTGTGGCTGCAGGTTTTCTTTCCAACCAGGCTGCAGCACACCAGACTTGAATCATTTAATCAACTGATCCCAGTCTTCAGAGAGTTGATTGGTCAAACTGTGTGCTCTTGGTTGGTTGGAACAAAAACCTGCAGCCACACCGGCCCTTTGTGGAACAGTTTGGACACCCCTGGTCTAGCCTTCAAAGCTTTTCCTGGTTGCGTCACCAGCTGTGCACCTGCTGTCAGTTGGTACTTTTAACGTAGTCGCTTGGTGTCGCCATTGTTGTATGTTTTCCAGCACTTGAACAGGATCCCGAAAAAGATTTTGGGATATGTGAAGCCGGGAAGGATAGTTGCGGTTAAAAACGTGTTTATAACCTTCGAATGAGCCTTTATCTACATCGTGTGGTTGTGATGACATGTTGAGTTGACTGTAATCTCACTACTAGACGCCACTAAATCTGACACTGTAGCTTTAAGTCACTTTGTCAGAAAAGATGGAGGTACACAGTCAGCTGTCTGAAGGACTTTTAATGTGAAACATGAAAAAATAAACATATTTACACACACAGATTGCTGTACACAGAAATTACTGTTCCATTATACATTACCAGCTGCTTTGTTCAACTTCAGTGTGAACAGATGTTTTCTTTCCCATATTTTAGTCCCAAACATAATGTAATCCTAACAGGCAACTCTCCATCCTGTCAGTCTGTAAAGTAAAGCTGGTTTCACATTAACGACACGTCTGACTCCTGTCACACATGCTGTACATGATCATGAACACCATATTCAGTCAAACATGTTTAGAGTCAACACTTTTTTAAAAGGAACATCCTGGATTGTAGTCTGGTAAAAAGACCAACTTCTTATTTTTATGTATTTAGCTTAGCACAAGAGCTCCATCAACTTAAAGAAACAAAATATATATAACAAGGTCCAACAAAGTCATTATTTACATGTTGAATTAGTCGGTGAGTTTTGAGGAGCAGTCAGTTTCATGTTTCAAACAGCTGGTTCCAGACGGGCCGCTCTTTGTGTCTTAAAGCGCATACAAAAATATTCTACAAAAATGTAGAGCAGACCAGCTACAGGTCAGTCTAGTCGCTGGATGAGCTTCTCCTCCATCATACAGTAGAGGGCGATATGGGACAGGTCGGAGATGAAGGCGTCGCAGCCACGTCTGCTGATGTTCTTACAGCCTCTGAGGTCCAGCAGAGTCAGAGAGGAGAACCGCTTCAGGTAGGACAGACAGCCGTCTGTCAGCTCACTGCAACCTGGACGGACACACAGACAGACGGGTGAAGAACAAGGCGTGCCAAATTCAACACGCTGATTAACATATCTGTGTGGGTTGGGTGGTGCAGATTGGGTTTGTAAAGGTGGTGTGGGTGCAGGTCTTTAAAAAAAGCATGACCCAAACAGGAATCATCATTTTGAGAGAGTAACTGACCTGCCAGTGTGAGTTCGGTCAGGTTGTTGCGGGTGTGAGTCCCTGCCGCTGCCAGCATGGCGATGGACGAGTCCGTTATGTCTTTGCAGTGAGCCAGGTCCAGCCTCTCCAGCTGGGGCATGTGGCGCTGCAGCAGCCTCAGAGTGGATTCGCTGATGTCCAAGCCGGACAGACGCAGCGTCACCATGTTCCTCAGTCTGCTGCGAGATGACTCGGAACCTGCAGGGACACACAGAGACTGGACACGTGAGTCGCGAGAGCTGGAGTTGTCGTTATGGACTGTTAAGGGCAGCAGCGGACTGTGATCAGAGATCAGGAGGAATCACTGATCATGGGAGAAGCTGTGACTACTTTCACACCCTTTAGTTTTACAGAGTTAAAGTGGAGTGTGCTCTCATGTTATTGGATTCATCATCACAAGATCCCTGGAGCTGTGTGATGTCCTCTCATGAGGCCCGTCTGTGCCCGTCTGACTCCTGAGGTCAGCAGATTTAGTTTTGGCTCTGTTAGCTCAGATGTGTCAGGATCACCCTCCAGCTGCTGCATTTCCCCCGCAGAGCAGATGGACCAGCTGTTTTCGTCACTCCAGAGGTCACAGATTTTAACTTGAGCCACACGTTCCACGTGGAGACGTTCAGAAAGACTTGAGGATGCCTCTCCATTTCAGTTGATTGATATGACCTCTTAGTCTCTGTCTTACTGTCGGCCATTTTGGTCTTTTGCCTGCCATGCTCAGGAGCCTAAATGATACAGCTTGCGGTATTAATACTGTACTTATGTAGTACTGTCAATAATATAGCACGGGCGAGACGCATCACACACTGTGCAGCATATTAACCTGTTAAATAAGCATCGGGCACACGTTCTTCAGTTCTTAAGCTATTATTGTTTTTATTATTACTTATTTTACTTCTTATGATTTAGTTCCATCAACTACTTAACCTAATAATCATTATTGATTAATCCTGTTACACCATTTTTAACTGAATACACAAATCGTACACGTGTGTGTGTGTGAGCGGTCAGTGAGCGGTTACTGACCAGGTGGGCTGATGATCTCTTTGATCTGGGCGTCTTTGAGTCCTTCACACCAGCGCAGGTCGAGCAGCCTGAGGCAGGGCAGGGTGGGAGAGACCATCGCTGACAGGCAGGACCAGGACAGGCCGGTCACCCTCAACTCCCTCAGACCTGAACACACACAGAGGAGGTGAAATGAGACAGGCAGGGACACGAGAGCTGTGTGTGTGTGTGTGTGTGTGTGTGTGTGTGTGTGTGTGTGTGTGTACCTGGGAGCCTAGTGAGCAAACAGTTGAGTTGTCTCTTGGCCAGGGGGGTCCAGGACATGTCCAGAGAGGTGGGCTGGCGTTTGATGATGCCCGCCAGCGCCTGGTTGGTGAGCGGGCTGCACCGGCTCACATCCACGTGGCTCCACAGACGCTTGTCGCAGCTCCTGCAGAGGACGGAGAGACATGATCAGCAGCTGGAGATGAGGCTTGCACACTCAAACACACATTAAAAGGGTGTGTGTGTGTGAGAGAGACGTACCATTTGTACCAGGCCTTGCAGACGGTCATGCAGGCCAGCAGCTCGGCTCGGTCCAGGTACCTGAACACCGACACCCAGACCTCCTTCTCCCCTCCTCGCTCGTTGCCCACGTCTTTGAAGGACGGCAGAGACAGCAGGGATGGGGGAGACAGAGGAGAAGGTGCGGGAGGAGCGCCACCTTCCTCTTCTTCTGAAGAAGACGCAGAGCGATCTCTTGTGCCTCTGTCGCCATGGTTACCCCGCAGACGCGGCCTACGAGATGCAACATATCAAACAGGGTTTGGATTAATGATGTCAGGAAAACACACAGGCACACACATACGCAGATACATCCATGATGGGCCGGTATCCGTGGACACTATCAGCTGATGGCGTGTGTTGAGCTGTACCTGCCAGGTCCTCTAGAGGTCACAGCGTCAGCGGTGGCGTCTGTGCTTTTGAATCGTGAAGGTTTGGACAGAGCCGTCTTTCTCTGGATAAAGCCCTGCTGACTGGCGGCACCCATTGTGGCCATCCTCGGACCCATGGCTGCTTCCAGCTTTGGAACGATGGAGGCTGAGCGGAGACAACATGTCTGTCATTTTTACTGTACAGCTCATCAAACACACTGTGCTGTCACTGACAGTGTTGAGGTCTTACCAGACTGTCTCTTGGCCTTGTGGGGGCGCTGCAGAGTGACAGTCAGATAGGAGCCGCTCAGCAGGTCGTCGTTCAGGTCGGACACCAGGAGGACCGGAGGTTCTGGGTCTGAATCCCAGCGCCCATCCTCCTCCAGCTCCTCCTCTTCTTCGTCCTCCAGCGTGTCCATCTCTTCTTCTTCGGGGTCAAACTCCTGCCCCTCGCTGTCCTCGTCTTCATCTTCGTCATCATCGTCGTCATCAGTCCTGCGCCTCCTCCTGCGGCGGCGCTGTTGCTCTTTGCCTCCATCCTCGCTGTCCTCCTCTTCCTCTTCCTCCTCTTCTTCGTCATCGTCGTCGTCATCGTCCGACTCCTCTGACTCGTCTCCTCGTCGCTGCATCCTGGAGCCTCCCCGCAGCCTCACCCCTCGCCCCCTCCGGCCACCGTCCCTCATGGCTATCCCTCGCTTCAGCTGGGAGCCTGGAGTCATGAGGGCTCCCCTGTTCCCTCTCTGGGCAGAGCCTCCTCTCAGCAGGCCTCTCCTGTTGGCACCGAACCCCCTCCTGGAAGAGTGGGCCCCCCCTCGAGCGTGGAGCACCATCTTTCTCCTCTGTGAGGCTGAGGAGACAGAACACAGTCACAATTAAAGACGTCGTGTTTGTTTCTTCATGCGTCAGGTTCATCTTTAAAACAGAAACCTTCATCAGACCTTCATCGTCGTCACTGGCCGAGTCGTCTCCGTCACGGCTGTGTCTCTGTCTGCGGTAAATCTTAGCCATGCGGGCGTCCAGCAGGGAGGAAGCTTTACGCTTCTGAACATGCAGAGAGGTGGAGGAAAACAGACACACAAAAGGAAACTGTTAGGAGAATAATTTAAACTTTAAACTGTTGAATGTGGAGACTTCCTGATGAACACTCACCACTGGAAGGCCTTCACCTTTGTCTCCTTTAGACTGCTGGAGGAAGAAGACAAACATCACATCGGTCAGCTCTTCTCACACTTCTCTGGCTCTGCATTAATACAAGTCTGTGATAGTTTTGGACAGCAGCTGCCATTATGTCGGGCTGATGTTCAGCAGCTAATTTTGATTATTTCAAAATCTGTAATCCAAAGAAAGAAAAGTGTGTTTTTGCCTCTGAAGGCAAATCATGGCACACTGCAGTCTGCACTGAGAGACATAATCATGCTCATACCATGTAGCAAACAAAGCAGACAGCCGATGATCTAATAAAGTATGTTTGTATGTGAACGGATATCAGTACTGATGCCTCTGTATGACCTGCATAAACAAACGACACAGTCAGCGAGGACACACAATACTTCTATATAGTTATTCTAGTACCCGCTCACCCGGTCAGTGAAATCAGATACAGACAGAAAAGCCTGGTCAAGCTTTCCCAGGAAGAGTTTGGCATCGAGTTCTACGTTAACAACTGAAAGGAAACCTGTTCTTTTTGTGATGTTATATTTTATATGACTGATCAAAGAACAAAAAAAGAATTGACCAAAGAATGAAATAACCAAAGTGACCGTGACAGAGCACAAGTGCACAACTGTGCTGATCCTGATCCAGCATCCAGCTGTGTTTACGGAAAATAAATCATGCATCTGTTTTGGAAGAGTGAAAGACGAGGATGGCGATGTGGAAACACAAAACTTTTGTCCTGAGTCGACATAAACGTGTGGTGCGTTTAGTTCATGTTTGACAGAAGTAAATCTGTCTGACACTTTAAGAACAGGTCCAGTATTGATCTGCACGTGATTCACCTCAGAAACTTTATCATCGTTACAACTTAAGAACTTTAGACTGAGAAATAACAGGATGGACGTTCAAACAAAAAAGGAGCGGTTAAGAAAAGTCGAACAGCTTCAACATGTAAGCACAACTACAATGAAGAAATTATTGCCATCATTCTTCATACTTCAACATGTGTGTGACAAAGAAAATGAAAACGTTGTGTCTTAGCGCAGATTCACACAGGATCAGGCACCGCTGCAAAAACAGAGGTCAGACAGAGCGCTTTGGTAGAGAGACATAGAGTAACAACACAGTGAGCGAGCGCCAGCCTCGATAAAGCTGTTAATCAGAGAAATGAAGTTATTTCCTGATTGTTTCACAGCGGTTACAGTCAGCACGTATAGACACCCTCAGCAACCCACCTCGGCTCCCCTCACCGCGCCACCACCGGACAGCCCTGCTATGAGTTGCTGCAACTCCTGATCCTGTGTGAATGCGCGCTTAGATGTTTTTGCCGTCAGAGAGGAGCAGGAGATCTCTCCACTCATTTTGAGTTGGGAACAGCAGGCTAACAGAGCAGCACAGCTCGACACCCTTTAATGACTCACAAAGCCACACAGGCGGTCACGAAAAGTCAACGGTCACAAATGCAGCTCGTCCAGGGACTCAAGTTGAAAGCTGAGTGAAGAGGTCCACTGAACAACGACATTGTTTGTGACACTGAAGGAGGGAGGACATGCATCCAGTCGTGCACTGATGAAGATGCTGCACAGAGCTCTGCAGCACATGTGCCGCTTCCACCATCACAACATAAGCAGCTCAACTCTTCAAGCTAATTCTCCTGACTTGTTCAAACCAGTCTACGGAATGTCCACAGAGATGAACCATGGGAAAAATCATTCAGAAAGTATGAAGGAGGAAAAACGTGGACAGAAACCAATCAGAGCTGAAGGCAGCTTCATCATGAGAGCGGCCAACAGTGTGAGAGAAGAGGCACTACTCTTGCACTACTCTGCAAACAGGAAATCATCTCATCAGTTACATCAAGAGTTGTGTCTGTTCTCCTGAAAAACATGGAAAAAGGAAATAAAGGGGGTGGGGGTGCACGTGACAGACGGGTGGATGTACGCAGAATAGGCGGCACCTCTCACCAGTCTCGAGCTGATTGACTGAGAAGGCAGAGGGGCCGCCACCAATAGAAGTGACGCTGAGGAGGAGGAGGAGGAGGAAGAGCAGCAAGGAAGAGGAGGAGGAGGAGGGAAGAAACCACAGCGGACCACCTCCCCGTCCTGCTGGGAGCCCACAGGACCCCCTATGGTAGCAGAGGGCCCAGGGCCCAGCCTGAGGACCAGGGGGCCGTGGGGACGGATGTGCTGCTGGTGGCCGGCAGCCAACGATTCATCGCTGCCTGATGACTGACGGAGTGAAATCAAATTCAAAGAAAGTAAAGAAATAAAAGAAAACAAAGAAACAATGATAAACCAACAGACAGGAGAGACACACACACACACACACACAATACCCATTAGCTTGGACAGCAACCAAGAGTGTGTGTGAGTGTGAACGCCAAGAGAGAGCAGCAGTGCACTCGTTATGTACATACAAGAAGTAGGAAACAGACTGTGTGTGTGTGTGTGTGTGTGTGTGTGTGTTAATGGGACATTGTGTACCTCTGGGTCAGTGATCCCCTGGACACACTTTGGACACTCCCAGCAACTGGGCAGATCTTTATTCACCAGTCCTTCACCTGGAACCTGCAGAGACACAAACACACACACTTTATTAGAAACAGACAAGGAGAGAGAAAATAACAATCAGCAATCACTGACGCTGCTCTTAGCTGTGAAGCTCATATTAAAAACATAACTAAGAATGACGTTTTTAAGAACATCGTCAGAGTGCGACTGTTTCTCTCTCATGCCAACTCAGACACATTAATGCATGTTTTTATTATACTGAACTGATTTCAGCCCTGGACAAAAACAAACGTCTCCCATATGTTCCCTGAAAGCGGAGCAGGAAAGGAAACATCAGCATCCCAAATACAACAGGTTACATTTGTCTGAGACTAGTCCATGCCGCACAGAGCAACACTGACTGTACACATGACTGACACATGACTGTTCAACTCAAAGCAGGCTTTCTGACTTTTGTCCTGGTGCACTCCTGAAAGACTGGATCCTACATTTCCCAAAATGCAATGTGTGCAAGTGTGTGTGTGTGTGCGTGTATGTGTGTGTGTGTTTTACCGTGAGGCAGGCAGGATGGACGATCTGTGCACAGTTGGAACATTCCATCAGAGTGAGGGAGGGGTCTCCGGTCTCCTCCTGATTGGGCTCCTTGCAGATCTCACACACTGCAGACAGAGGAAGTCCCGGCTGGGATTGGACAGAAGGCGAGTTACAGACAGAAACAAACAGCGTGTATAGATCAGGAAAGGAAGGTGGTACCTACAGAGAGACACTGTCGCAGCACACAGGTCTGCTTGAGCTTCCCCGGTCCTCCAAACTTCTTCATGTCTCTGCAGAAGTTGCATTCTCCACACTCGGGCCTCATACAGGCCTCACAGCGCTTACACCTGCAGAGAAGAAGACAGAGGACAGGGACTGAAGCAAGAACAACATTTATTACAGGTCAACTCATACTCAACATTTACAATCTGTGAAACAAGCTCCAGAAGAGGCCCTGACGTTAGCAAACAAACTTTCTGTACGCAGAAAGGCGTTAAACCTCTTCATGCTTCCAGATACTTTTGAGCAGCTTTTAGAATTATAATGCACATTCATTTGCATGAAGCTTTACATGCTCGTGTCAGTGGCAGTGAGAGAGGGACCCAGAGGAAAAAAAAAAGAACCATTCACATATTAAACTACAGGATTAAAGTCATCCAGTTAGAGAGCAGCATCTCTGCCACCACGCAGACTGCTGGACCTCAGGTTGACTGGATTACAACAGAACATATTCCTCATCTTTTTCTTGATGGTCTGAGTAAGACATTTAAAATCGCTGATGGTATTTTTTGTTTTGTTTCTGAAAAGTGGCTGAACATAGCGAGCAGAGTACTACCTGATCTACCTGCACCATCAGAATATGACTGCTTCATGTAAACAGAATATTGAGAAGCACATTAACTTTATGAGATGATGAACATAGTTACACAGCCATCCAGCCAAACCTTGCTTATTGTGTCATCTTCTGTGTTTCAGCTTGAACAGCTGAACTGGACTGTTCTCTGCCACTATGACTGACAGGTAACGGCACTAAGGCTGCATTCGGACAGGATCCACTGTGGTGAAATTTCATTCAATCACTTGAGTGGTGGGTCATATGTTTTGGCTGCGGCGGTGCATGCAGAAGTCTAAGTCGAAGCCAGATCCAGCTTTTGTAAAAATGCAGCCTGTCACGCTGTGGTCAAACCTCCACAGTCAGCTAAACTCTGATACTTCACCTGTTGTTTTCTGGCTCTGTATATTTCATGAAGCAGCTTCTAAATCTGAGTCTGACTCGCAAGTTATGCTGAAAAATAGAGACAGGAAAAGTGTAATCCGATTTGTGTGCGATGGTTGGAGAGAGATCTGTCCAGTTTAACCCTGACAGACATAATAGAAAGTCACCCGGGCCAGTCAGGCCCTGCGGAACCTCTGTCTTTATTTGCTATGACACACACACACACACACACACACACACACTTTGTTACCTGACCCTGCGTCGTCTCAGCACAGACATGGAGGAGGCTGGTTTCTGTGGTCGTGGGATGATGGGAGTGGAGGCTAATTTAGGGCGAGGGGGAGGCGGCGGAGGAGGTGGAGGCTGGTACCACAAGGGCTGGTGGAGGGGCAGCAAAGAAACAATGACTGAAGTGACAAGAGAAAATAAACACATAAAAACATCCATGATTTGTTATGTGTGTCTCAGTGAAGTGTGCTTACTCTCTTTGGCCACCTGATGATGGGTTTTCCTGTGTAGGACAGTTTGGGATTGTCGTTGGCGTGTTCCTTCAGCAGAGCCTGCAGACAGGAAGGACAGGAATAAATATGAAGACTCACACACATCCCCACACACACACATCCCCACACACACACATCCCCACACACACACATCCCCACACACACACACATCCCCACACACACACACATCCCCACACACACACATCCCCACACACACATCCCCACTATACCTTGATGTGTGTAATGAGTGCTGGTGCGTTGTGTATTCCTGCTGGGACACACTTCTTGTTGGTGGGCAGAGCTTCCAGTTTGCCCAGCAGGTTCCACATTCCCTCCAGCTCAAGGGGAGTCAGATGAATTTTAACTGCAGGCTTGTCGGACTGTTGCTCTTCATCACTCCCATCACCCTCCTCCTCCTCCTCCTCCTCCTCCTCATCGTCCTCCTCTTCCTTCTGCACAATGGCTGGGTCTGGGCCGGAGGGCTTCTTCAGACCTGAGAGGAGGAATGAGTTATTTATAAGCAAATCTACACCCTGTCATGACAACATCCTCTCCATCTGCTGCCCCGGAGGTTTGTGTTCATACCGATGCCCAGCGAGTGTTTCTGAAACTCTGGTGTGAGGTAGGAGGTCTTGGTCATGCTGAAGACGTAGCGCTCCAACACGTACCAGCACATCTCATAATAGAAGGGGTACCGAAACTTCACAGGGACCTGCGGTGGAGGAAAAATGAACGTTGGCATCACAAATTCCTGTCACATACAGTCTCTAAGACTGTGTTGTGTGTGTGTGTGTGCTACCTACCCGCGTTCTGTCTTCTATATTACAGATGTTCAGCTGCATTGGGATGTTGAAGCTGTGCAGGAAGTTTCCTCCAAACACCATTGAGTCCACCGGGGTGTAGACGGCATGAATCCACCCTGAGTACACACACACACACACACTAATATTGTATTCCACTGGAGCACTTGAGCATACAGCGAGTGTGTTACAGAGATGTGTACCTGAGGGGATGATGAAGGTGCAGCCCTGTTTTAGTTCGATCCTCTGGCAGTCAGACACTCGGTCGCCGAGAAAAACGTCTCCCTGTTTCCCCGACAGCACCCAGTTCTCATACATCTCCAGGTTCTGAGGGGTGGGTGGGATCAGCCAGAACACCTGAAAAACACACAAGTACAATTCATACCCAACTCCCCATATTCTGGACTGTCACTGACATGAGAGAAGCGCTCTTCTTCTTCTGGCCCACCTTGGTTCCTCTCAGTATGTGGTACCACACTGAGGTCCCCCCAAAGTCGATGTGAAAGTCAGTGTAGCAGCCCTCCACACTCATCAGGCAGTATCTGCAGAGTCACAGCAACATTGGCGTTCAGCGTGAACGTTCTCATTCAAATAATCAATCATGGATTTATTTATCAGATGAAACGATGAAGGATCTTCTTCAGATCTGAACATGGGGGACTCACTTCTGCACTTTGGGGTACTGCATGTCATTGATGCAGTTGGTGGAGTCTCTTTGTCTCTCTTTCAGGTGACGAGGCCACATGTTGTCCACCCAGTCTATTAGATCGACCTACACACACACCAACATGAGACGTGTGTCAATGTATGAACATGTATAAAAGGTCTAATGCACATAAACAGGAGCCCTGAATGAAGTGTGTGTACGCACTGTGGTTGGTCTCCTGACCAGGTTCTCCAGCTTGGTGTGGCTGAACTCCAGGCTGATGACATTATACAGCTTCTCTCTCTGAGGCGGAGGGGTCTCATAGTAACGTGTCCACTGGGCCATGGACATCTCTGTCCCCTTCTGAGTGCTCACATCCATCACGTCGATCATACGTCTGCTACCTGAGAGGGTTAGTCACAGCATGTCAGAGAAATCTGCTCGTTACATCATAAACACCGTCACACACTCCTGAATGTGTGCCTCACTGGAGACATTTGCACATAAATATCTCATTCAAGGACATTTTGTCAGGACTAAACCTGGACGGACTTTAATTAATTCAAGGTTGAAAGCTTCATGTCTCAAGTCTTACCGACAAACATCTTGACGTCATTGACACTGAAGTCAGGGTCGGGCATCCTGTGGAACAAGAGGGGACATAACACAAGAGTCATACATCAACCTGTAGGCCCCCCTTCAATGGAGAAGAAAGAAGAAACAAGTGAACAAAGATTCATGTCATGAAGGTTGATGTCATGTTCAGAGGATGCCTACTTGAGTCCGAGTCCATCAGGCCTCTCAAAGATGATGGGGTCCCTGAGGCCGCCTCTCTGGACAAACTCGTATGAGAAGTCTAAGAAACACAAAAAAGACACACAAAACAACATGTGACTACTTCCCGTTTGTTCGCCCATCACTTACCGAGAGATGTTTCATTTTTCAAGTTTGGTGACAATGCAAAAAAATCACATATGTCAACATGTGGCACATTTAGAGTCCTCATGAAGGTTTGGTGCGGTTTACTTCTTCAGGGCTGATCAGCACATGGAATACAGGGAATACAGTACCCTATAAAGTTGTGCTGTTGTACAGTAATCAGTGAGGCCCAGCCAGAGTTGACTGTGGCCCTCAGAATCAGTCATGGACTGGATCAAACAGGAAGCACTTGGCTCCGGCAGCGATCTTCAACATTAAAACACCTCGTCAGCTCTGTTGGCCGTGCTCGCCTACCTTTTCCCTCCATGCGCAGGACCCGATCAGAGCTGAACCTCTGACTGCTGACCTTCTCCTCCAGGTCAAACATCCTCCGTCCATCAATCTCTTCGTCTGAGATACCGTCGTCATGGTAACGTCTCCGGGTGCCAGCCCGCTGGGTAGGGGGGGGGGTAAAAAGAGCGAGGATGAGTGAAAACACAATAAGATGACAGAAAAAGAACAAACAGTCAAAACATGAGAAATGAAATTATTGAACCGATTCCTCAGTTTGTCACGTGTCCATAAACTAGAGATGGAAGGTGGATTACACCAAACTGGACATTCCTTACCCGGACACTATATATGAAAAGGACACCATGAGGGGAAAGTATGTGTTCTAAGCACACATCAGGTGGACTGTGCTTCTCTTCAAACAGACTAACAGGCAGAAAATCTTCACACTGCTTTCAAACACTGACACCAGCTGATGGAGAGAACAGGGTTTAAGTGGGGGTCCCAGGTCATGACAGGTGACACAGGGATAATCCCAGGCTGAGCCCCCAACCCCCCTCCTGTGTGCCATAATCTCTCCCACCCTCTTTGCTAGCGTCTGCATTCAACCATGCAATAAGCTTAGCTTAATACGGAGTTTTCTTATTACACTGCTGTCATACAGTATGTGCCCGTCTCTTTGGACTTAGGAAACAAACTGTTCATTGCAGCCGTACAGCACAGGCCAAAAAGACCCCTTGATAATCAAACCAAACTACAGAGGCAGACATTCACACTTTACAATGTACTTCAACAATGACACTAAAGAATGAACAGAGCCTGAGTGACGTCACCTACAGGTTTCTGGAGTGCTGTTTTGAAGCTGAAAATATGCAGCGCTGCTTCTTCCTCCTCCCAGTGAATCTAGATATCGGCAAAGACGTGGCTCATAGGCGGACCTGAGGCGGGCCAAATAACACCCGAGCGCTCTAATAAGCCATCTGTAACGGCCCTTACCTGTCAAAGCGGCAACGCTGTTAATTACGGGTAACATTTTAACATGCTGGCCTATGGAGGTTGAAGCCTGGCAGCGCTAAGACCTGCAGTTTTTGGCACTTCAAAACCACGGAGGTGACTACAAGGCAACACAAAAGCCTGTTTCAGCACTACAAAACTCAGAAAACTTATTTTAAATGCAAGATATTTTTAACCACATAGAATGAATGATACCTGTGCCTATAAAACAACAAATATGATCACAATTTAATTTTTTTTAAAATCATTTAAAAAAAACATAATATATAAGTCAACAATGTCCATCAACCTTCTCCTAACTCCCTGCCATCCATCGTCTTTCCAACTCTTCCATTCCATTCACACTACAAGCTTTTTGATGACTATATTGACATTTAAGAGCTGTGATAATAACGTATCGGCCATTATAAATTGTCTTAACACAACTCATAACTAGAGTTGTCACGATACCAAAATGAGTAACCACGATACTATACCAGACAAATATCACGGTTCCAGGTATTATCACGATACTGCAGCCTTTTTTAAAATTATTATTATTATTTTTATGAACTGCAATGTATTTGTACAAGTTAGAAATACTTATTAATTACTTAGAATGTTGTTTGGTGCATGATAAACATAATGCTGGTGAAGTAAGAATTAGACTGAAACAAATGTGCGAGTGGCACTGACGACGACGGAGCAGACTCGCCGCTCGGGCCCGGTGCTTCTGCCATGGTGAGTATGTTGTCTTGTTGTCTTTTGAAGCGAATTTCTATTGAAGCAGGAACACACGAACAGCAAATCAGCTAAACAGACGGGTGGACCAGCCTATCATATCCCCGGACGTCTTACACCAGTAAGAGGCAAACAGCCAATCATTCAGCAGCTGTGTAGTTTGTTTGCAGCAGTTGCCATGTGAGTTTGTTTGCAACAGAGTAGCATGTAGTGAGAAGCCAGGAGGAGAGCAGAGGTGGCCGCCATGTAGTGGAAACGGGCACCGGCAATATAGTAATCCACGGTAGTACGGGGTACCATAGGTATCGTGCAGCTCTACTCAAAACAAGAATAAACATTTTGATAAGGATAATTATTACCTTTAATGCATTTTTAAATCTGTTTTTTTATTTATTTATTTTTCTACATTGTTGTCCTTCAATTTCATTTCGTCATTAATCCACCAGCATATCCTCTGACACTGATAGAACTCTGGTGTACCAGTATTGGGCACAGCATACACTTTGCTTCTCCCCGTGTCTGCATGAGTTCTCTCTGGGTACTCCAGCATCTTCTGACAGTCCAAAGACATGAACACAACAGGTTCATTAGTGCCTCTGAACTGCCCGTTTGTCATAGAGACAATGAGGTGACTTATCCAGGGTGTACCCCGCCTCTCACCCAAAGTCCGATGGGATAGGCTCCAACCCCACCGTGACCCTGATGATGATGATGATAAGAGGTTAAAGATGGATGGACTTCACACTTCTCTCTCGGTGCATCATGTAATGTCATGTTTCACATCCCAACTCCACCTTAACACCACAAATCATATCTCCATCTTAATGTTTACAAAGACACTGGAAGCTATACGATATCCGGTCAGGGACTCATCTTTTCGTAACAGCAGGCCTCACTGCCAAACAAATCCATAAAAAAACATGTAAGTAAACAGACACAGCACCTGTTTGGTGCTTTATGAATGATCCTATGAAAGCAGTGCTGACAGAAGAAGCACCAACACACTCAAAAAAATATTTAAGCCAAAAATGCAGGACTTATGTAATTTATAGAGCATTACATAGAAAATTTCCATCCATTTGAATTACATAGCTTTAATATAAATTAACTAACAAACTTTAAAAAGTGTGTAAGATTTGGGGCCTTTATTTTCAGATGAAGGTAGACAGGGAATATAATTTTCATAACTATGTTTTTATGCATGTCACCTGAAAATATGATTATTTTTTGCTACTTTAAAAATGATCCTTTTATATCTACAGTGGGAGTTGGTCCTCTTTCCTAGAGGGCACCATGTTGAAACACTAAACTAAATAGTGACTGTAGACAGAGCCCTTAAAGTGCTGTTTCTCTGTTTCTTTACACTAAGAAGGTGAGGGTGATGTGAGGAGATTGCAATGCAGCGATTAGACTACGAGATAAAACTAAATTCCACACACCGGACCTTTAATGTGAAGCAAATAATACGATTTATATAAACTCAGTGTGCTTCCACTACACAGTAGCCAAGTTTATGCATTCAATATTAATAAAGCCAATTTATTTGTCCAAACCCAACAGCGAGCATGAATGCAGGCACCAAGTTTATTAAGCATGGTTACATAAATCTTATTACTTGCTACTAGTTTGTTTAATTTAAAATTTAAAACTAAGTAATTCAAAAAGATGGAAGTTTTCTATGTAATTGAAATACATAAGTGGCCTAAATATTAGTTGGGGTGCAGTGCTAAAGAGAGGCAGAGGGACATGTGGTGAACTTACCAGCCTCTTGCTGTACCGTGGCTTGGAATCATCCATTATCGGCGGTAAACCGAGCTGTGACCATCAGAACAGCACCGAGCCCGTTAGCTCCTTCTGTGTGTGGGTTAGACAAGCAGCTGGAAGCGTGTCCACAACAGCACTTCTACTACTCTGCTAACTCCCCTTAAGTTACAACGCGGAGGAGTTAACAACCTGTGAGTCTGTGCTAGAATCACGAGAAGCTGTTTGTGCTCTTTGAAACTCTTTAGAAACGTAAACACGAACGTTCACGTTAGAAGTTACTTGTTTATAACGTGTATTGCACGTTAACCAGCGTCCACTGGATGTGAGGAGCTTAATGTGGAACTCGACTCACTTCAATAAGAACATTAAAGTTACTTAGTACACTGAATAGAGCTGAAAAGGTGTTAAATAATAATAAAATCCAGCCTGAACACTCGAGCTTTGTTCCTTCCCTTCAACATTCCAAGTCGTGTCCAGGTAATGTTAGCTCTGTGAAAGGCGCCCACAGGAAGCTCGGCATGACTTGAAGTCTTATTAAAATAACAACGTTCACATATTTCCATATACATACAAAGCGCGCGCACGGCGGCTGCTGTTATTACTCGTATGTTATAAAGTTAATGCGGTCTCCGAACAGCCGCCATTTTCGATCCCATCACAAAACATCACTACTCCACGCCCACTGACGCACATCGGACCAATCACGGACCGTCAAGCGAGGCGCTCATTGGACTACAGCCGTGTCACTCACGTCAAAGATTTGTAAACTGTGATTGGACGAGAACAGCCAATGGACACAAAAAGAACTGGCGAGCCACCAATTACAGCACAGATCGAACGCGAGGCCGTAGCGCATTGGTTAATATATCCAAATAATCTTGACTACTGGACAAACACGCAGTCAGTCAATAAAAGTGGCCAATCACGTAACAGCGGAGCGCAGTAACCACCATCCCATTACCTAATGTAACTAGTCATCATCAGTCATACATAACACGAATGAGCTATATAATAATGCGTTGTGTGATGCTTACCCCCATATTCACCCAGGCCCGTCCGCTCACTAACGCCTCCAGTAACCCGAGCTTTGTGACGTCCTCCGTGTCCGGTGTTTTCACTCCCAGAGGCTCGCATCGGACGGACACGTTTTGTTGCCTTCACCTCAACGAGGAAGTGCTCGCAGGTCCATAAATGGAGGTACACTGTGAGCAAACAGTTGTCAATTGGCTGGAAAATGTTGCAAGGCTCTCGTGATTGGTGGCGACGGCGTGTCACTCAAACTCTTCCGGCTAGAATACGGCGAGCGAGAGGAACATGCCAAACTGTGACGCGCACTCCGAATGAAAGAAAATGTAAATATAACGACACACAGGTATAATAATAAATAACACCGATTTTATTTCCGTAAACAGGAGGACAAAACTACAAAAACATTTTATAAGAGAATCCCTACACAGTGACAACAAGACACACCAAATCACACTACATGATACCACTGTGTCACACAAGTTAATAAATATGAAGAGAATGGCGAGTGCTGATTGAACCATGGTTGGCCATTAATCTTACATCATTTACAACCTGCCTCTTTGAGTCCACAGTTCAGACCCAGGAATTCTTATTTATACTATTTAATTAATAAGTTAATTATGTTGTTGTTTACATACGTTCACAAAGTGAGGAGTTCAGGTAAAATGAACAAGTTAGGAGTTGAAAGTCAGTCAGTCACCAAGAAGTTACATTTATGGAGGCTCTAAGCGGTCATATGTTCATTCATTTTATTTGTGAGAGTTCATTTCATTTGCTTTCTCCAGTTATTAATGTCATTATGCTGAGATAACAAGTGTTGCTCAGGATAATTTTCTCGACATCTCAAGATAACAAATCAAATATGATATGCCTGAGAGTCCCATCACACGTGACGTCATGCCGTGCTAACTCATGGAATTTTCAAAATAAGGGAGATATGGACTATAACATTCATACCTATGTTTTCATTCATCTATAATCACCTGAAAATAAGAATGTTTCTGTTTTTGTTGCTTAAAAATTATCCTTTTATATCTGCAGTGGAAACAAGTCCACATTCATGGAGGCCGCCATGTTGAAACACTGTGTTTCCACAGTAGCCAGAACAAACTAAATAGTGACTCTAGATAGGACCTTTTAAGTGTTGTTTCTCCTTTACACTAAGAAGGTGAGCGTGATGTGAGGAGATTGCAATGCAGCGATTACACCACAAGATGCAACTAAATTCTACAGACTGGGCCTTTAACTTATTATCGTGGGAAAAGAGAGGAAATAAAATGTATGAATGCATGACTGCGTAGGGCTTCTTGTATATGCTTTCATATTTGTTATTTTTAGTAAGTCTTGTTTTAAAGTTTGGATGTCAGAGGGAGTTTACAAGGTGCAGTTGGTGAAAGCATTAGGAGAACATTACAGTAGGAGAACACGCCGCTGCTTGTATTTCTCCCAAGACATTTTTTTACAACAATCATCCCTTTATGGAGTAAAAAGTGACATTCTATTTTGTTCTGATCCATGCAGAAACCAGTGGCTGATTTTAGTGTCAAGCTTTCTTTGAAAAAAAATAACATCTAAATATTGTGCTGCAGTGCAGAGTCACTGTCTGTGGATCACAAGCAAAGAGGCAGGATGGAAAGTCAAAGGCCAAACCAGAGTCAAACTATGGCATGAAACGAGAACAGCCTCTTTGATAATCCAGTGGAGGTCCTTTAAAAAAAGAAGGGGGAAAACACACACACATGAAAAATGAAAGCAATCTTTGTAATAAACACACAAACAACAAAGAGCTAAAGCAGTGAAACAGCCCCAAGGCAGTGTCAGTGTCATCAAATGAAGCAGGGCTGTGTTTATTCCCATTTTTAATCTAAACACGTTCAGAAGTGTCTTCTATTCTCAGGTCAGCTTCTACTACCAATCATCAAAACTCCAATATCTTGTTAAGGAAAGTGACTTTCTTCCTTCTGAAAAAAAATGATTTGAATATCCACAATATGATATGAATCTCGATGCAGTCGATAGCATAAGTATTGGCACAGTGGTTTCCACATACAAACACAAAAAACAGACACATGTACAAAAGAGTAACAGCTGTCTCAATACTTAGGATACTGACTTCATAGATATGCATCATGATGATGGGCAGTGTGGTGTCAGTCTGAGGTCACATGTTCAGTTTCAGCTCATTCAAATGTTAACACTCACTGCTGTTCATTCCTTCATTTTTTTCTTGAATATGACAACGTTCCTGTCTCAGATAGACCCTGACAATCCTGTCTGTAAGAGAGCCAGTGTTTAGGATGTTCACTCTCGGCTGCTGTAGAAACATAGAGGTTCAACATGGCAAACATTGTGGAAGAACCGCATTGTCTGTAGATATAAACTTTCATTCAAACAAAAACACAGTGATTCTTATTTCCAGGTGATTATACACTAATGCATCATGATTGCTATATTCCATATCTGCAAACAGATAAACAGAGCCCCCTCAATCTGACACACCAGACCTTAAGAGTGTTCTTTCAGGTTTGACAGTTGAGTGGTATACAAATCTACATTTTAATATGGGAAAAATGTAAATGAAATACCCTGCCTGGACAGGCTAGCTGCTAGCTGATTAATATGATATTTACTGTACACTGTATTGATGACCCCTATAATGCAGTGTTGCCATCTGGTCAACTTCACTCTGCAGATTTAGCTGATCTAAAATCAAAAACAAATGTATACAAATACTGTAACAGTAGAAGAAGAACAAAGGTCAAAGGTCTTGGACTTAATATGAAGAGCTCTTCTCAGACCTTTCACTGGGATACCAGAATCAGAACCAGAATTCAAATATAGATCATCCTGAGGAAGTTGTCATGTAAATATCTGCAGCCTCTGTTTCCATTTGAATGAGTTGAAATGACGGTAAACTGAGCGCAGGCTCTATTTTGTGACCATCAGTCAGCACTTCTACTCTGCCTCTCATCCTGTACCGTGTGGACTCAGCTGGTGTGTGGCCTCATTCAGGTATTCTATTTAATGAAGCTGTAGAGAAATGAGCCGAGGATGAGGGACAAAATCACACAGCAACAGAAGATCATCATTTGTTTCTGGAGAAGACAAAGAGGAAAGGACACACAGACAGACAGAAACAGAGTTACATTATCGGCCCCCAGCAAAGACATTCTGCTGAATTGAAACCAAGCAGCAACCTCTGGTGTCTGGGAAATGAAGCCAATGCGTGAATGGCAAAAATTATAATTCCTTGCACGTCCACTTGAGGCTGGCTACAGAACATTTCAGTCTCCGTAAGGCTCCATGTTAAAATGTCCAACGTTCACAGCAGAAATAAACATGTTTACAGCCTGGTACAAAAAACAGTTTCTATAGCTAATTTCCCCATTCATGACTGTACTGAGGGTGAATTTATATACAGCTCACCTGTTCACATGATATTAAGGCTTAAAGTTATGCAAAATTAAGAGCATGGCTGCATCGATTGACAGGTAAGGAAGTTATCTTCCAGACTGTCTGAAAAGGTTATTACATCCATGTTAATGCTGAACAGGCATCAACCTACCCTGCGTGCCTCCTGCTGGAATTTGGCGGCTTTTTTGGTGTCGGCCACTGCTCTCTCTACAAAGCCCACTGATTGGTCCATGTTGCTCTCAATTCTGTCAATCATGCCACCCTAGAGGAGAGCGGGAACACAGAATAATAAGACAGATAACACATTGTATTGATCATACTGCCTGCATATAAGCAACAACTCCTTTTTAACTACCTGTTTCCACGCTGTCATAACCTGTGTACTTCACCCAAAACACTAATTTGATTATTACACTATTACACGGTCCAGATTCCCCAGTAACAGGGGTTTATGAATGTGTAACAAGCTGGTCATTTCAATATATTTTCAATGCAGAAGATTCTTGACACAGAAGTGTCATAGACAACTTGTCTGCAGTTGTCTGCTGGGGAGGAGGAAACACTTAGAGGGACAGAAAAAGACTCATCCCGCTCTGTCCTGTACTGCCCCGTGGACTCTATAGAGGAAGTGGGAGAGGAAGGTTAGTAAAGCCGACATCCAGCAACTCCTGCATGATGACCTCCTGCATGACACCGTGGAGGCCTTAAGCAGCTCCTTCAGCAACAGACTGCCACTCCCACCATGTAAGAAGGAGCACTTCATTATTTTCTCTTATAATATATATTGCATAGTTGAAGGGGATGTGCATTCATAATTCAGACCAACAAATTAAATCAGCTTGTTTGGTGATCGTTAACTTCATGTTAAGACTTCATCATACTCATGGGTTAACATCAGGGGTCTTGAAAGCATCAGACTGCTGCTATGATACATGTTAAGCTAATGTTAGTTGAGCTAGCTGTGAGCTAGTTAGTGCTGTACTGTGGTTGTGGCTATGTTCCATCCGCAACATGTGACCTCCATCTAATTAGTATGCAAAAGATCGCAATGTAATTGGTTTCATAGTGGAAGATTCCTGTTTCCAGGAATGGTCCTGTGAGGTCAATACTGCTTTGACTTTTAACTGTGCTGCAGTTAATGGATTCCTGTAACTCCAGTATTCCACATACAATGCTTCCCCAACCTAGTTTGTTCAAATGAGATTTTTCACGCTTTCAAAACAGTTCATTTGAATTCCCATTGTGTGTGTGTGTGTGTTCACCTGGTTCTCAACCAGCATGGCGATATCGACAAACATGTCGTGGAGCTCTTTGATGCTGCTCTCCAGCCTCATGATGTCTTTGTGACGAGCTTCGATCTCATTCAGGGCCTGCTGGTTGATCTTTGAGTCCAAGATCTGAGGAGGAGAGGACAGAGACAGACAAGACAAGCTGAGTGGCAGAAAAGACAAGCGGAGTGTGTTGCAGTGTCTTACTACTTCATACAGTATCAAAATGGCACAGGTGCTCACACACTCAAACAGCTGATGAAATATCTCTAAGTTCAGAGGTGGACTCAACAGAGGCAAAGCCTGCACAGTCTAGGTGGTTGGTCAACTGTAAATCTTATCATCTATTTCAATGTAGAGCTGCTGGTCTAACATCACAAGTCTACTAAGGACTGCAAGCACAGATAATTTATAATGTACATTATCCATGTGGAGAGGGACGCCCCTGACCTGATCAACAACAGACAAGAAAAGTTTGGATTGTCCTGAACGTACAGGTGGCAGAACCAGGCGTCGTTCATTGGAGGTAACGTAAGTCTGTATAAGGACATTCAAGTAAATAGGTTTAATTTAATGTGGGCTGCTCCAAGGGTTTCACTGTGTAGGCTAGGAGGCCTGTCAGGGGGGCAGTTACTAGTTGTGACATGACCACAGCCTGTATTGTTAGTTTGGCATGTATTGTCTGTATTGTCATGTTGAGTCAGGTAAGGCCTGATTTTTTTCTTCAAATGTCTCCAAACTTCATCAAATGATTGTCATTTACTGTCCTGGATGACTTTCAACTTGTGAGAGCGGACAGCTGAAGACAGACTGGAGAGCAGGGAGAGCGTAGGGGGCCGACAAACAAAACATGGTTCCAGCTCTGAGGGGTATTGCACGAAACTAGAATAAAGAAATCCAGGATAATTAAGCAAGCCCAGCTTGACCTAGCTTGGTCGGCGTATCCTGGCTTAATTGGTTGCACGTTTGCTGAGCCAGGATGAAAAGGCACGGCTATGTTAAGCCAGGTGAAGATAGCTGGGATAAGTGCGTGTTCACGGCATACTTAAACAGACCTCACGATCGCTCACAGAATCACCGATTGAAATACGGATAAAAGTCGGATATGAAGTTTGTGTGAAGAGGTGAAAGATATTATGAGAAAAAAAGGCAATACTAATGCCATAATTAAAAAACGCGAGAAAGCTTGGCAGAAAATAGCGGACTGGCTTAATGCGGAAGTAGTCCAAAACTGTACAATTAATAAACAGTGCTCCACTGGAACCGTTATAATTAGGCCACAATTAAAGGAGTTACTTTTCAAGTCCACTCACTATTGTACACTTGTTGAACACTTGTGGTGTTCAACAAAAAAAGTGGCAAGCAGGTGCATGTTACTCAGGAAAAGTAGAGTATGATTAGGTGCAAACAATTATCCAAAATGTGTCATTTAATCTATTTTTCTCATGTTACGTTTATTTTATCTTTCTATCCTTCATAAAGAGCAAACCTGTCTGGCCATAAAAGGACCTGGCAGCAAGTTAAAATTACATATAAGAACATTCTGCAGGCTGGTAAGTGTCTTTAAAGTAGATAACAGTGAACAAATAAGGTGAATAGATTAGGTGTCTGCTGACTGTCTGTATGATTGTAGCAGTTAAAAAAAAAAGCCTGTAGAACTGGCACAGGGGGCGGCTCACCAAGTGGAGGCGCTGGCACTCCCTTTAAATAAAGGGAAAGCAGTGATGGAGGGGATCTTCATAGGAGGTACACATTGCAGTTCTACTGCACGTGGAACACAATCAAATAAATATATTATACTGTCAACTGGATTTCCTTGCAGTGTCTGGGAACTCGCTTGCAAGTTTGGAGCCACCAGAAGATGATCCAGTTAGTATATTGTATTGAATATCTATCTATCTATCTATCTATCTATCTATCTATCTATCTATCTATCTATCTATCTATCTATCTATCTATCTATCTATCTATCTATCTATCTATCTATCTATCTATCTATCTATCTATCTATCTATCTATCTATCTATCTATCCATCTATCTATCACACTTGGCCTGAGTAATAATACTACCACTTGAACCAATATAAAAAGACTGTTGCAATTACACAGATTTAAATGAGATGAGAAATGACTATATGTCATATTTTAATACAGGATAATTAAAACGATGCAACATACATACATACATACATAGCAAACTCTCAGTCTTACCCCAGCAGTGAAGACGGCTGAGTTACCTCCCTCCAGCATCTCCTCCAGCTGCTCGTCAGTCGTCGCTTTCCCCGCTGTTGTGGATGAAAAGAACAGATGTTTAAAATATTAATAATCAGTTTATTTAGTTTAGCAAGCTGATTAAAAAAAAAAAAAATCAGAGACCACAGAATGGAAATCTGAGTGTTCTACAATGGTGGAGCCACCACACGATCTCCTTTTGTTTTCAGTCACATTAGGCTCAACAGTTTTGTACTTGAAAACGTAAAATCTGATACTGAAAGTTCAGTTTTGATGTTGAATTTTGAAAAATACAGCAACATATTCAAAATAGAAATTAGTATACACATTTTTTCCCAGGTTAAATACAATTAGGATCAACTCTGGTAATTCTTTGAATAAATTGCTTTCATTTTTCACTTTCATATGTTTCTTTCAGTTTCAAGTTTTATCTTTTCATATTCAGATCTTATTTTTTACAGTTAAAAAAAAAAAATCATCACTTCAGATCTGTCTTTTTCTGTTTCACAGCTTAGACCCAAATCTGTGTGGGGGAATGAAAACATCAGCGCAAAATTCAAAAAGGCTATATTTGGATGAACTGACCACATATTGAAGAATATTAAAACTTAATAAGTTGACATATTAACAGCCTTGGCCTTACAGTGGAAATGAAAACTTTTTTAGCTGTGCAGGATATTCGTGCATGGTGTGCAAGTGGAAGTTAGTTGATTGAGCTGTCTGTCCTGATTCCACAACCCTCTCAGTTGATGCCACGCCCCGCACACTACATTTGGGTCAAAAGTCTGAAACTGTAAGGTAAGGGGAGTGACTAGCAAACAAGTAATTACACCTAATTAGGATTGCCTTGAGCGTACAGTTAGCAGTTACAGTTGCGTTGTTCATTGGAAGCGATAACATATGTTTATAAGAATGGCGTAGCAAAACAAGCAGCAGTGCCCTGACTTGTTAAAAGCAGAGACACTGATACAGATCTCTACAGTCTCACTATTTCTTTGGAACGTCAAGTGATTGTTGTGGGGGTGGGGTAATCACTGCATCCCTTCCTCAGAGGTCCACCAAATTACACCATAAATTACAACATGTCGAACATGTTCGTGTGATACAAAAAGAGATTAGTGAAGCTTCAAGTGCCTCTTAATGGCAGCTCCAAAATCATTCATGTATTTATTTTAGCTCAACACCAAAAAGTGTCAAGACTCTCTGCAGGTGGTCAGAATGTCTTTAGGTTTGTTACATGAATCATGTGTAACTCACTGATCTCCAGCTGTCGGGCGATTCGTCCTTTGCTCTTATCTCTGAAGTCGACTTGAGCCTCGTTATATTTCGTCATCACCTCTACAAACTTCTTGGCCAGGATAGCATGCTGGGAGAGAGGAAACACATGTTTGAAGAGTGTCACTAAGATAAAGCACATCATAATGTGGAGTTTCCCCTGATCATTTAGAAAAATCTTTTTGCAACTTACAGTAATACAACGCTTCTATTTTTGGTTTCAGGATGCTGAGGGATAAATGCTGTGTGACCATTGTAAATGTACTGAGTTCCCTCCAAATGTTTTATTAATGTTGAGGTTGAATCAATCATCATGGGAGAGAGAAACTCTGAGAAAACCACTGAAACAATCAGCAAATAAATAATGTGTAATTCACATGCAAATGTCCCAGTTTAGCTTAAAGTCTTCACATGGAGAAACAGTTTTACACACCAAGGAAACAATACATAACACAGACAGAGAATTTTATCAGAGGTTCAGGAAAAATCGTCTCCGATAGCATTCACAGAATAATCTACTCAAACCTCATCCAAACTTCCTGCAGTTGTTGCGTTCACTTTCTAGGTTGATTGTAACGTTTATCAGTTGTTCTGTTTTGTCACTTGCTACATTAGTTTAAGGGTGATATAACTGTTTTATTTGTGAACTTAAAGGAAGTTAAATGTCGACAAATGGAGGATCACACTTATTTAGCACAGGAAAGCCAAGGGAGCAGCCATCTTTGTATGAAAGAAGAGGAAACATGAAGAAGAAATTAGAGATTAGCTTCTTAGCCTTATATCGATAATCTTTTATTAGCATACAGAACAGCTAGCTGAAGTCAACAAATACAGAAACACAATGCAAAACAACTAACAATGATATTAGCTATGACCTATAGATTGACACAATATCTAACTAAATATGTATGTAAAGGAACATCAACAGCCTCAACGGGCTACTCATGTGGTTGTGCTGATGACCTCTTTTTGCCTCTTTTGGCCACCGTAGCTTTTATTATACACTATACACTGCAATCCTACCCCTAGATGGCTCTAAATCTCTCACACCGTACCTTTAAATTTGCTACATGGCTCATGATATACATTTGATAGTTGAAGAAAGAGAGTTACAATACAGTACAATGCAGAGCCAGCTTCACAATAAATTTGCAATTTTCTCCACACAAATACTCATCCAAGTATTTCTATTCAGAAGATGGAATACAAACATGTTTCTTTCACAGGGGGAATGCTGTGAACTTCCCCCTCCTCAGAGTGGCTCAGTGTTGTTTTTTTAATGTTGTCTGACCTGTGACTTGCGTATCCTGAGGTCGGCCGAGGCTCTCTCGTCTGTGTTCGACTCAAGCTGGCGCTCGATAGCTGCTTACACAGACACACACAAAAGACAGCGAAAGATCATTCATGGTTAAGGATTCAAGGATTCCAGGAGTTTTATTTGTCATTTCAACACGTTAAACATGGAATGGAACGAAATTAGTTTCCCTGGTCCCGGAGCAGCCCGATGTCAAATATAAAATAGAGTAAAACTAGCTAAGTATAAAAATAACAAAATAGCAATAAAATATGCAAATTTAAGCAAAGTATATACAATAAATATAGTCAAGTAGAAGATAAAACAGTAAACAACAGTATATAGTAGATAAAAAAGTATTGGTTTCGTGGAACTAAGTATTAAATTCGTTGGAATGAGTTACTTTGCAGACATTCACGCTCACACTGCACTGAACTGATCTGTTTAAAATGATAAGCCACACATTCCCGCCAGTCACCAGCCCACACAGATTTTCCCAGCCTCCCTGCGTGGGACTGGGCACATATGTCAATAATTATTCTCTATTCCTCTGTATCAAGGCGAGGCATCACAGGCAAAAACATTCAATAGTCTGTTCTTCCCTGTAAATCTTTGCATGTTTAAACATGCATGGATTTCACCAGCCTGAATTTTCTCAGAGTCTGAGCCACAAATCTTCATATATAGACCAAAACCTTCCAATTGGATGTCTATATACTGAAGGTTTCTACAGAGAGCTTTGCTGATAGATCATTCGGGGTTTGTTCAAGAGAACATTTTATTCATAAAATATTCATCTAACAGTATTTTCTGCTTCATGGAAAGATAAAAAGAGGTTCCCTCTGTAAAAACCTCTGACTCTTAAATGTAAAACAAGAAGTTTGCTGGATTCATCCAATGCTTGCAGCCTTGTTTGCATATTTAAACACAAAAGAACAAATACTGACTCTTAAGTTTGTTTCTGGCATTGTTGGCCGACTTCTTGATCTCATTGGTGAGAGCTTCAAGGTCATCTTGTGTTTCTGAAAGAGAGTGAGAGCAGACCATAAACAGCACAGAGCCATGCAGCAGAAAATATTGAACGTGTGTGTGTGAGAGAGAGACAGACACACTTACTCTGGTCAGATGTTGGGGCCGACAAGATGGTGGAGTAGAGTTTTTTGATTTCTGTGACGCTCTCGTCAATCTTGTCAATGCTGGTGCGGATATCTTCAATCTGAAACACACACACACACACACACACACACACACACACACACACAAATCAGTAAACTTTTATATTTATTCTTTTATATGAGGTATAGACAGATAGATATAAACAGAATACCTGAGCAAAGAAATCATCCATAAAAGCCTGGTTCTCCATGGGAACCTCAATGTCATCACCTCCAGGATCACTCTTCTGTTAAACACACACACACACACACACACACACACATACAAACACACCCCAGCTCAGAGACACACAGGTAGCTCAGTAGAGAAACATTATTATTATTATTATGTTTGTAAAAAGGGGTCCTAAAGAGATGTTCTGTGGTCACCTGCTGTCAGTAGTTTCAAACAGAGCCTCACACATTGTGTGTGTGTGTGTGCGTGTGTGTGCCACTGTCATCACGTGAGGCCGGCTACAGCTGAAATGAATGCTTGCATGCGTTATCACCATCCCTCTGCACGCTTGAGCCTGAACGTTGACTTCATCTAAACACGACAAGCTTTTACTGAATAATACAGATGCCTATACGCTGTTAAGTCATTTATAGACCGCTGTGTTCATTCAATATTCAGATATAACCTTCTTTGATGAGACATTTTAAAATATGTGTTGGAATTTGTTGTAGTAACACGATATTAATGAGCATAAATGTGATACATTGAACATATCCAGACTGAGCCTCCACATACAGCCTGCTCTGGGCTTCACATTAGGGCATTAGGGTGTAGCAGGTGCTGCACAGACTATGACAAATAACTAAACTAACAAACTCTGCCTACCTCCTTCAGCTGTGCCAGGCGGTCCTTCATCTTGACAAGTTATAAATGAATCAATAGATACTGAAATAGATCAATAGAAAGACAACCCAACAGGCAACAGTGTTGTCTATAGCCTACAGCAGCTAATACAATGGCCTCCAAATTAGCCCAGTGGAAATGATTAGCATAGTTCCTCCAGTGAATCCACAAGGTTTGAATGGAGGAGAGCTGGCAGAGAGCGAGCTGCAGACAAAAAGACAAGTTAGAATAAGAAAAAAATTCAAAGTGCACATGAATAGAAGGTCTCGTTGTTTGAATGGTCCTCTCGGAGACAATATTTGTGCTAACCTGAAGTCCCACTAAGCCTCTATCCTCTAAGAACGGATTAGGACAACAGTTTCCAGGACGATAAACCTCACCCCCCCTCACCTCATCCCTCCCACGTCCAGTGTCACACACTGTATGTAGGTTCGGGTTATACTGGGTCTACAGTAACCAAAAATATGATTTATTATTACTTACTTTTTTGTGTTTAATTATGATGTATGTCCAGCCTGTATTACCTACTGTGCTGGGCAGAAGAATAAAAGCAGGCCAGACTTCACAGAGAAGATGAATTCATCAAGTATTTCAATAAAAGATGAACTCTAATGAGCCAGTGGACTAGGACCACACTGAAGATTTGCAGGAAAATAAAACTTCTTCTGTCTCATGGGCTGCCTAAAGCAATCTCAGCATTAAGCAACATTGGTTTTATGAATGGATTTATCCCCTCTCAGATGGACTCAGGATAGATAGAAAGTGGTCAGAGCACAAACTCACAAACCTTCACCATCTTCATAAAGATGGGTGTTTCAAATCATTTGAACAGTTAAGAATGGAATTTAGACCCCCCAATACAGACTTCTTCAGGTTTTTACAACTAAGGGACTTTGTAGCAAAGCATAGGAAGTGGACTAAAATCCTAGAGCCCACCCCGATTGAAGAATTCTTGATAAAATTACAAATTGGTTGCGTAAATAAGAAAATTATCTGCGATTTTTACAAAATATCTTTAGATATGAATCCTAATGAAACAAAAATTATCACCTGACTTTTCGCATCATTTTACAGCAGTGACATTCCATGCATGTAGAATGAGACAATACAGTGTCCACAATATAAAAGAGACGCGTGTAAAACACCTCAGTCAACTACAACTTTTTCTTTAATGAATTATTGATGTTTTTTTGTTTGTTAAACTGTTCTCGTTCCTTCCTGTAAAACTTTTCAGAAATGTGTTTTTGTAGCAACATGTTGGATGCACTGCTTCTTCCGCCTCCTGGCTTATCTAAATACCGACAAAGACATGGATCATTGGCAGACCATGAGGCAGGTTGAATGAGACCTGGGTGCATGAATAAGACATCTGTAACAACACCTAACTGTCAATCAAAGCAGCCACGTTGTTTCAAATTTGTTGTTTTTTATCTGAACAGGTGAGTTGTATATAAATTCACCCTCAGTACAGTTGTCATAAACGGGGAAATTAGCTATAGAGACCAAAACTGTTTTTTGTACCAGGCTGTAAACATGTTTATTTCTGCCGTGAAGTTGGACATTTGAACATGGGGACTTATGGAGACGAAATGTTCTGTAGCCAGCCTCAAGCATGAGGAATTACAGTTTTTGGCACTTCAGTGCTGGCTTCATTTAAAAGTCACATAGGTTGTCGCTTATGACACTAGAAGGAATAAGAAAATAAATATTTGTTATATTGTGTATAGTGTATTTGTTACTTAAATTTTCTGGGTTGTGTGTGTTTTTTAAGGAGGCTCTAAGGTTGAATATTGAAATCCAAATAAACAGATGTGATCTGTGAGTGATGTGCTGAAGTGTTAAGCCTTCAGATTTTATCACATCATTATGATTGATGTGATTTCACTGAGGCCACTTTTTTGGGGATTTCCTGGAGGCAGCACAATTCCTCCGCCCATCTCTCAGCTCCAGAGGCTGGCCTGGATGCAGCTGTGTTTCACTGACAGATTAACCTCCTGAACACACGGACTGCTCTCCTGTCCTCTTCCCCTGAAGGTAAGTGCACACTACCGACTGCCATCACATTTTGAAACATAGAAGCTGTGCTTCTATTTTTCGACACACACACTTTTTGTTTAACATCCACTGAAATTAACTGGTTTGATTAACAAGGTTGGTGAATTCGGCTCCTGCTCCAGCAGCATCACACTCAGAGTAAAGCAAGTTGAAGCACGCTGGAAACAAAGTGAACACGGTGAGAAGTGGTTAAAGGTCTCTGTGTGAGCCGAGGCTAATAGAATAATCTTTTTTTTTTTTAAAAACAGCAATGCTATGGCATAATGTGTGACAGAAACAACAGGCCTGTTAAAAGCGAACAATTGATCCCAAACTTTGGACATCTTTTGCCTTTTGCTTTTTGCGCCAACTTTTGACTCACGTGGTTCACTGTCTGTGTAAAACACAATCCCCGGGACAGAACGCAAGTGACTACTTAAAATTAATAATTACGTGGAGAAGCAGACTATCCAGGTGCCTTCACAGACTGATGGTCTAGCTGTGTGTGTTCTGACTTTGTTTATTTCATGTACCAACTTCTAAATCTGAGTCTGACTCACAAAATAGAAGAAAGAAGAAGTTTAATTTGATAGAGTAACAATAACAGCGAGCACCTTGATAAAGTTGAAATAAAAAGTTATTTCCTGATTGTTTCACAGGGGTTACATTCAGCAGCACTTGCAGCAGCGTGCCCACAGCTTTCTCAGTACATGACGGGACACAGAGATGCAAACGAACGCAGCTGAATGCCTCCGTCCTGTATTTTATCGTGTTTATCTAACGTGACATTTATCAGAGTGGAACACCGCATTCCCGTCACAGGGATGGGGCCTGTAAGGCTTTCACGGGCTGTCGAAAATAATAGTAATGAATGTGGGGTGGGCACTCCTACTACCAACAGAGATTGGAGACAGAACTGGAAAGATTTCCGCTCATTCCCCGCCATTTTTAATTGAGAAAATGAATGAATCTCCTCTCTGACATGTGAAGTCATCTCAGATTTTATTATATGTAGGTTATTTATAGGCTATATACCAACATGTATGGTTTGTCTCCTCTCCGTTGCGTGTTTCACAGAGGGCGTGTCACATACAAAGCAGGTTAACAGTAGTAACAGTTACTGGAGCTGACAATGGCTTACTGTATGTGCAGTGATAATATACAGACTAAGTGTATGGATAATTAACATGAACCGCTCAGGCTGGTGTAGTTTAATCACAAAGGTTAGCTTCAGTGTGGTCGCTAGCTGCTCAATGTGTAGTCCAGCTTAGCATGTTCTGGTTTCGTTAGTTCCATACGACTGAAGTGAATATCTATCTTGAGCTGTGGACATTTGAGGACATCACCATGGGCTAAAAGAAGCACTGATCAATGTTTTTCACTATTTTCTGACATCTTTTGGGCCAAACAACTTATTGATTCATGGAAAAATTATCGGCACGTTGAGCTATATTGAAGAATGGTTAGCTGCAGCCCTGATGTGTAAGAGACTGAACATGTCAGTTTATTGAGTGATCAGTCATGAAACTGAAATGTTAAATTGATGAGTTGAATGTTTACTTGAGATTTGTGATTGCCTTTTTAAATATATTTCATATTTGGCTTCGTTCCAGACTAAACTGTTTATTTACAGACGATGAAGCTGTTCTTTACAGAGCGATACATTTTGAGGAGTTCTGCTAAATAAAGATGGGCTCAGAATAGAAAGGCAGCAGGCGAGCAGCTGAGACGCAGACAGGTGCACAGTGGACTGATAGAACACACAGAACACACACTGACACGGCAATGCTCTAAAGCTGTGTTTGAATGACACAGCCAGTCTTAATTATCGAACACCAACACTTCTTTTGGTGGCTGGAATGTCAAGTGGTGTTGAATGTCAGAATCATAATCTAGTTTTTTGAACATGTTTCTAATGAGATCTTTGCTGATATAACTTCAGTTCAGGCACCAGAATACTGAGGGTGTGTACACACTCATTCTGGTTTTATAAATCTGTGTGTTTGACACCAGCAGACCTGAGATCAGTTTGAGACAGAGGTGCACTGAAGCTTCCTCAGTCATCTGTGTCTGCAGAGTGAACTGGACATTTAAATCAGTTTTGGAGTGAACAATCGTCATGATGAGTGGATTAGAAATGTGTGCTGAAGCTTTGTTTTCACAGCAGGTCACAGGTTATCTTCTCTCCTCTCTGAGTGCTGCTCATCAGTGTTTGAATACAGTGGTGATTCTGTCAGAGTGAGGTGGAGGAAGAGGTGGAGTGGTTTGCACAGCGATAAGGAGGTCTGAAAGAAAAGTGTTTACATTATATGTCAGAATATGGATGGACCATGAATGGACTTGACACACACGTTCACACACTGATGGCAGAGGCTGCTGTTCAAAGCGCCAACTGCTCATTAGGATCTTCTTAGCCCAAGCACTTTATGTTAAGGACTCTTCGACTCTGGAATGACCTGCTGGAGGAGATCTGACTCTGTCTCCTCTTTGAAACCACTCTGCTGTTTGACTCCTTTTTAACTTGTACAGGTGTCTTATTTTATTGTCAGGTAACTGATGTAAACAGTATCATTATTATGGAGAGATGATGATGATGATGATGCCTCATAGACTGGTCTGATTGTTTATCAGTTATAGAAACATTGTTTAAACAATGTTTTGTGATAACACTGTGATGTCTTCTGTGTCCTGTGTGCAGATGATGTGGAGCGTTGTGATCCTGTTGTCCACAGCTCTCTCTGTGGGTGAGTATCATTTCTACTCCTCAGACACTTCTCTCCCCTCCTGCTGTCAGTGAAAGGTGTGTATTCATGTCTTTGTTTAGCAGACATGACTGTATGTGGAGGCGATCTACATATGTGGTATATATAGAAAGCCTCACAACCCCACCTATGAAGCTGTGGCGACCCCTAGTGGGGGTCAGGACCACACAGGTTGGGAACCAGTGATGTAACAGGCCTTTGAACTTTACACTTAGCAATTGAGGGCTGTAATGAAGACACTTGAGGTGAACCCTTGAGTTTCATATGGTGGTTAAGTCATTTGCGATGATGACATATTACATTGAATTTTTTCTGTCATAATTATAAAACCACAAACTCCAAAATACCAAACTGGAGGGAGTTTGTCTTCATTTCTCTAAAGTTGTGTCAGCAGCACTGATTTTTGCCCTCCTCCTGCCGTCATCTCAGAGTCTTATACAGTCCCTGATAGCTACGAGCGTTTGGACCATGGTGACCAGCTGAAGATCTACCTGCCCAAAAGTGCAGAGATGCTGGAGTTCAGCCCGGCTGATAATCCCAGCCAGACATACCTGTACTGGCAGAAGAGCGGCCACAGGTCAGTGTTCTGCTTGTGCGTAGGATGTTCATGGAGCGAAGCTGTGAGTTGATGTCGATGTGTTTCCATGTGGCTCTTGTTCCTCTCACAGGCTGATCAAAGGCAGGGTGTCCGGCACAGTCAGCGACCGTCACTGGTACATTGACACGGTAACCAAACGTTTTATGTCTGTCTCAATGGAAGTAGATAGAAAAATAGAAATAGAAATGTATTTAGCCTGTGCAAGATGTGCATACATACATAACTATATATATGCACAATGCTCTTCTTCTTCTTCTTCTTCTTCTTCTTCTTCTTCTTCTTCTTCTTCTTCTTCTTCTTCTTCTTCTTCTTCTTCTTCTTCTTCTTCTTCTTCTTCTTCTTCTTCTTCTTCTTCTTCTTCTTCTTCTTCTTCTAAGTATAAGTATAAGTATAAGTATAAGTATAATATATCCCTAAGAAATACTTGACTATATATATATGAAATGCAATACAAATAACTGCTTTGCTTTGGATGTCTGTCCAGTGTCTTCATGTGCTCTGTATGTTTTTGTAAGGTGACCTATCAGGATGAGGGGACGTACACTCAGAGAGACTATTGGAGAAAAGAGATCTCCACCGTCAAAGTGGCTGTGACAGGTGAGTTAGCTGAGCTTGGTTGACATTGGATCTTCTGTGTGATTTTCTTGTTGAACCGGTTTCTGTTGTGTATATTCACATAACAAAAGCTGCTGATACAGAACATAAAGCATGCTGCATTACATGCTGCATTAAAAACAGTCCCGAGCTCTGAATACCTGCAGCTCCATGGGATTCCTGCACACACTACAACCTCCTGGGCTTTTAGGAGTTTATTTCTCCTACAAAAGATGATACTCTTTTATCATAATGTATACAACACACAAGTGTGATTGTTCATATTATATACTATCTTGACATAAACTGTAACTCCATAAAATACACCCCTCCAACGAGAGAGAGAGAGAGAGGAGAGAGAGAGAGAGAGAGAGAGAGAGGAGAGAGAGGAGAGAGGAGAGAGAGAGAGAGAGAGAGAGAGAGAGAGAGAGAGAGAGAGAGCCAACCCTATAACCCAGAACACGGGTTACTCTTTAAAAAATAACCCAGAAACCCTAACAACAGAGAAATTTTGACCCAACACAAATAACCCAGAAACTGGGTTGAAGAAATAACCCAGGAGTTTTTAGTGTGCAGATATGTCACTGTAGCATTGAGCAGACACACTCAAAACTTAAAAACAGTGACAGTGCTGCTAAAATATTCTCTCTCTCTTCACACGTTCAGATCTCTAATTATTGATTTTCTCATTGGTTACAGCAAAGTAGCAACAATATTAGACGATGATTCATTTGGTCGAGTGCTCTGTGCACAGGAAAACATTTCTCCTCTCTCTTGCAGGCAGAGCTAACTTTGTGACGTGTAAAGTGGGAGAGAATCTCCGCATATCTCTGCAGGGCATCGACCTGGCTGATGCAACCCTCTACTTCTCTGGGGAAGCTGGGAACTTTACACTGGTGAGATGAAAGGATGGAATACAAATTCATCTTTCAGTATGCGTGTTGTGGTCACGTGTTGTTGAGGCTCATTAACTGACCCTATATGAAAAATCTCCCATACAGAGAGTGCATGAATGTGTCAAGAGCTAACCAAGAGGCTGTTCTTCACCTTTAGTTCTTCAAAGACTTTGGGTGGATCATGAAGCTGTTGAAGTGTCATGGATGTTTTCTGTAACATTTTAGAAGCTCATCAGTCATCCTCTGTGATTCTGGTGGAAATGCAGCTGGTGATGGTGAGTTTGTTTCCCTCAGGTGCGTGACGGTGCCCGGGTCTCCCAGGATCTTCCAGATTACTTTGATCGGGTTGTTACCCAACACGACAGCATCATTATCAAGCATGTGAACTACACTGATGAGGGGCGTTACACCGTGAGAAACCGCAGGGGCCGGGAGGTGTCTGCTACAGGGATGGCCCTGAAAGGTTGGTCTTTATTTGCTATTTTCACTAGCACGGACCACACCATCAACAAGACACGTTAGAATTATTATTCGAATCAAATTTTATTCGTATAGCCCAAAGTCACGAACACGTTTTGCCTCGAAGGGCCTTACAATCTGTACAGGGAGTGACACCCTCTGACCCAATGGATGTCACGTGTACAGAAGAATCAAAATGACAAATTAATGATTGCAGACGAAGAATGATCTTGTGAAGTTCTTGGGTCTGATGCTGCGGTGTGGGGGAAGCGTCGGTAGGGAATCCGTTGTAGCAACCGGGAAGGATGGACCCCCAAAACCGCTCCCAGCTACTTGGAATGAGACAGTGTGGATCTGAACACTTGAGTATCGATCGAATTCAGTGGTGATCAGGGATGGGTTGAGACTCAAGGACAGAATTCGAATGACTTAAGAAACCAAATATTTATGACAGTGTTGGAGCGACTTGAAGTATATCGAACGTGTGGCATATAGTGGGTCTGGCAAGAATTTTGAGTAGCTTTTGAATAAACGCTCTCTAGGAAGTGAGGTTAACAGAGAGTGACGAGAAGTTAATGCTGCTAAGTTAACTAGACTGTGTGCGAGATGGCCAGGGTTAGAGACCAAGTGATGGAAGAGTTATATTAAACTGAAAACAGCAGTTGTTGATGACGAAGCATATGGGTTAGGTTTTATGGTTTGGACCTGAGAAGAGAATGGATTAGAACGGTAAGAATCACAGCGATGGAATGATCGAGACGTAGTATGTGATGATCGAATTGGTGTGCAACGGAGTGCCATATTAGGATGGACGATGTGGGTGGACAACGTGGACGAGCATTGTAGCATCTTGTCAATTAGAGCATGAGGACAGACTGCTAAAGCCTTGAGGCGGAATAGTCGGAATATGGAATGGCTTTGGCTATTATGGGGTAGATTCAAAGACGGGAAGCAACTTAGCTTTTACTTGCAAACTGTTAGGAACCCCCAAAAATGGACAGATGGGGCAGCATCTTCATGGGTGAATGCTGCGTGAGTAAGACGTGTCAGTACTAGCATTGAGTGCGGGAACCGATGTTAGCTTGCTATGGATTTTGAGCAAACGCTGTGGACACTAACATCTCGGAGATGGGAGGCCAGGTAACTACTATGGTTGAACGGCGGATTAACGGTTACGTTTAGGTTTTACGCTTTTATCTCAAGCGACTTTCAGGGAAAGGGACACCAAGGTATCGTGCAATAAGGAAACGTGGTGCTGTGATGATTAAATCTGGCATGTATTAGTTATATACGTGGAAAGGGACACCCCTGTTCTGGTAGAAACTAGTAGAACAGTCTACCAGCGTGGAACGACGGACGAGAAAGTTTGGAGTGTGCTGATGCATGGCTGTGGGCCCCGGCATCCCGGTGCCAGATAACCTCGCCACGGTCGGCTGCTGTGGTTGCTGCAGGTGGCACTGGCATCCCGGTGCCAGGTGCCCCTGCCGTGGTGACCTGTTGTGATTGCTGCAGGTAGGAGGCAGGTGGTGCCAGCATCCCGGTGCCATATGCCCCTGCCGCAGTCAGCTGCTGTGGTTGCTTCAGGTGGTGCCGGAATCCCGGTGCCGGACGCCCCCACTGCGTTCTGCTGCTGTCATTGCTGTGAGTGGGCAGCAGGTGGTACTGGCAACCCGGTGCCAGGTGCCCCTGCCGTGGTGACCTGTTGTGATTGCTGCAGGTAGGAGGCAGGTGGTGCCAGCATCTCGGTGCCGGACACCCCCACTGCGTTCTGCTGCTGTCGTTGCTGTGAGTGGGCAGCAGGTGGTACTGGCAACCCGGTGCCAGATGCTCTCGCCGCGGTCAGCTGCTGTGGTTGCTTCAGGTGGCACTGGCATCCCGGTGCCAGGTGCTCCTGCCGTGGTGACCTGTTGTGATTGCTGCAGATAGGCAGCAGGTGGTGCCGGCATCCCGATGCCGGACGTCCCCACTGCGGTCTGCTGCTGTTGTTGCTGCAAGTGAGCGGCAGGTAGCGCAGGCATCCCGGTGCCAGGTGCCCCTGCCGCAGTGACCTGTTGTGGTTGCTGCCGTTGGCAGCAGGTGGTGCCAGCTAAAATCTCGGTGCCGGACGTCCCCACTGCGGTCTGCTGCTGTCGTTGCTGCGGTTGGGCAGCAGGTGGCGCAAGTATCCCGGTGCCATGCGCCCTCGTTGCGGCTGGCTGCTGTCGTTGCTGCAGGTGGGCAACAGGTGGCGCTGGCATCCCGGTGCCAGGTGCCTATGTTTATTGCCTTGGTTGCAACTACTGTGTCTGACGTGGCTTTGAATTTAGAAGGGTTGCTTACTCGGAAGTGAAGTGAGTGGCACGTTCGGTTCATTTGTTCTGAACGTGTTAGCGGTTTAGCATGTTACAGTGCTAAGAGACGGGTTAGCTGTTCAGGCTGCGTCAGAGGAAATAAGCTTGTTTACGAACCTGACCGCGTGATCCTGATCAGTTATTAGCCAACTATGAGCCGGTTAAGTTAGTATGAAGAAACCTGTGCGCTTCCAACCTCTGTTTGGTAGGTTTCTTAGTGCAGGCACAGTACTGTAATGAAATCTGGAGCCAAGTCTGTGATGTGGGATTACGGTTTGATAACGATTTTTGGAAATGAATAACCATTTTTTATTTTTTTTATTTTTATTTTTTAAAGTAACTGTGTAAGTTGCGAATGAAGAGTCGACGGTGACAACTCACAATCGTACGTGTTACTTTCACGGTTATGAACGAGTTAGCAGTTTAGCATGTTTTGGCACTGAGGGACGGGCTAGCTGTTCAGGTTGACTGCTGTTCAGGCTGACTGATGCTTGATCCTAAATGTATTAAAAGGTTGTGTATACGTTGCTGCGTCAGAGGAAATAGGCTTGTTTACGAACCTGACCGCGTGATCCTGATAAGTCTTTAGTCAACTATGAATCGGTTAAGTTAGTATGGAGAAACCTGTGCACTTCCGACTACTGTAGGTTTCTTGGTGCAGGCGCAGTACTGAAATGAAATCTGGAGCCAAGTCTGTGATGTGAAGTTATGGTTTGATGACGATTTTTTGGAAATGAATAACGATTTTTTAAAGTAACTGAGTAAGTTGCATATGAAGAGTCAATGGTGACTATACACGATTGTTATGGAGCTGTGCAGCGGGCGGCGCCGGCATCCCGGTGCCAGACACCACCACTACGGACAGCTGCTGACGTTGCTGCGAGTGGGCGGCAGGTGGCACTGGCATCCCGGTGCCAGGCACCCCTAGCCTATATTTATTGCCTTGGTTGCAATAACTGTGTTTGTCATGGCCTTGAGTTGAGAATGGTTGCTTACTCGGAAGTGAAGTGAGCGGCACAGTTCAGTTGTTCTGAACGAGTTAGCAGTTCAGCATGAGAGACGGGTTAGCTGTTCAGGTTGACTGATGATTCAGCCTGAATGTATTAAAGGTTGTGTATATGTTGCTGTGTCAGGGGAAATAGGCTTTATGAACCTATGTTGACCGCGTGACCCTGATCAGTCTTTAACCAACTACGAGCCGATTAAGTTAGTCTGAAGAAAGAAGTGCGCTTCCAACTGCTGTTTGGGTAAGTTCCTTAGTGCAGGCGCGGTACTGAAATGAAATCTGGAGATAAGTCTGCAATGCGAGGCAACGGTTTGATAATGATTTTTTTTTTTTTTTTTTTTTTTTAAATAACTGGGTAGGTTGCATATGAAGAGTCGACGGTAACTACACACGATCATTAGGGAGCACAGCACTGCCTTATTTGCATGCATACGTGTTAATTTAACTGTTACGAGCAAGTTAGCGGTTTAGTGTATTACAACGCTAAGAGATGGGTTAGCAGCTCAGGTTGACTGATACTCGAGCCTAAAAGTATTAGAAAATCGTCTGTGTTCGTTTGGGTAGGTTTCTTTGACACGGACATGGAGATAAGTCTACAAAGTGAGGTGACTATTGATCACGTTTTGAAGGCAACTGGGTAAATTGCATCAACGATGACTTGACGGAGCAAAGCACTACCTCTAATTTACGTGCGTGTGCGCGCGTGGATGAGTGCGTGCGCACGTACGTGGGCGGCTTGTCCGCCTCTTGATGGAAAGTGAATTATCCGTTAAACAGCGGAGGGATATGGTGCGTAGTGACGTCACGTGCGTGCATACGCGCGGACGTGTGTGAGGGGCTTGTAGCCAACCTCTTAGTAGAAAGTGATTTGACCCTTAAACGATGGGAACGCCGAACACATTTGATTGTATTGTTGACCCTGCACATGACGAATAAACCAGAAAATTGATTGATTGATTGAATGACTTGACGACGGAAGACTACGTAATGACGTCACGCATGAGTGTTCGTACCTGTGTAGATGAGGGGTGAGAGGTGGCGACGTCACTCGGCACGACAATTGTTGGCGGAACTAAGACCATGACGCGCCAAGCGTTAAGTTTTAATCTATCCCCTTGTAGTAAACAATTTCTGCAAGGAGTGATTTGTAAAGAATACTTATCTGTTAGACATGGCGAAGGCTGAGCGTAGTGCCGCTGCCACTGGTTGCCGTTGTGATGTGGGGCCGGTGTATTTGGGATAATGGCGACGTGAGTTGGAGAACAGGAATGATGGACTGTCGTTGGATGTCTCGTCTCTCGTTCTGAAGACGGAGGCGCAATGAATTCAACAGGTGGATTAAAGTAGTCTTGCATGTTGCTGAGATGAACCGGGCTGGATGCGGCCCGTCAAACAGACTGAGCGGAGGCTCACTGGACTGACTCGCTTCTTGATCGGCTTTTGGGTTACGGGAAGAGGCGCCTCGTGGACGGAGGCTGAGGAGAAGTTTTCAGCTTCTGTTGCTGGATCTGCTGGCGTGTGTCGATGGAAACTTCAGATGTGGTCGTCCTGGTTTCGTCTGATGATCCTCCGATGGAAAGTGGGGCGAAGTTCAAGTTCACCATAAAGTGAGTGAATGAATGAACGTTGTTCGTAGACGTGTACTAGCGTGCTTATCTGAGTGTGCGCGAGGTCGTGTGGCGTGTTTCCCGGTCGCGTGCGGAATACGAGCGTGAACGGAACCACGGCGTTAAGGAGGGTATTTATAGGACTGTCGGAAGTGGCGCTGTTGAGGTGTGGTCCGGCTCCTGAAACTCCGCTTTAAGCTCCAACATATGGATCCTGGTCAGCTTCCATGAAGTGCTCACTAGTCTTAGAAGAGTCCTGATGACGAGTCAGGCTTTCAGCTAACAGCTTGAATGGTCCCACATCTGCCTCTGTGGATCATTAATGCTGCAATAGATTTATTATTTATGTAGAAGAATGGATCATAGTTGATCGACATAACAAGACAAGCTCCAGTGTTGATTAACACGGTGCACCGGTATTTTAATCTCATTTTTATTCCAACACTTCAATTTTGGGTTTAAGAACATTAATTATTCACTCAGACATTTCAGCAGCTGCTGCACCTGTTACATCATGATCCTTCACAAATTTCTTTTTTGGGTCCAAAAAAACAACCCATAATTTAAACCCAACACAAATAACCCAGAAACTGGGTTGAAGAAATAACCCAGGAGTTTTTAGTGTGCAGATATGTCACTGTAGCATTGAGCAGACACACTCAAAACTTAAAAACAGTGACAGTGCTGCTAAAATATTCTCTCTCTCTTCACACGTCCAGATCTCTAATTATTGATTTTCTCATTGGTTACTGCAAAGTAGCAACAATATTAGACGATGATACATTTGGCCGAGTGCTCTGTGCACAGGAAAACATTTCTCCTCTCTCTTGCAGACAGACTTCACACTGTGAAGTGTAAAGTGGGAGAGAATCTCCGCATATCTCTGCAGGGCATCGACCTGGCTGATGCAACCCTCTACTTCTCTGGGGAAGCTGGGAACTTTACACTGGTGAGATGAAAGGATGGAATACAAATTCATCTTTCAGTATGTGTGTTGTGGTCACGTGTTGTTGAGGCTCATTAACTGACCCTATATGAAAAGTTTCCCATACAGAGAGTGCATGAATGTGTCAAGAGTTAACCAAGAGGCTGTTCTTCACCTTTAGTTCTTCAAAGACTTTGGGTGGATCATGAAGCTGTTGAAGTGTCATGGATGTTTTCTGTAACATTTTAGAAGCTCATCAGTCATCCTCTGTGATTCTGGTGGAAATGCAGCTGGTGATGGTGAGTTTGTTTCCCTCAGGTGCGTAACGGTGCTCGGGTCTCCCAGGATCTTCCAGATTACTTTGATCGGGTTGTTACCCAACACGACCGCATCATTATCAAGCATGTGAAATACGCTGATAAGGGTCGTTACACCGTGAGAAACCGCAGGGGTCGGCTGGTGTCTTTTACAAGGATGGACCTGACAGGTTGGTCTTTATTTGCTATTCATATGGATCCTGGTCAGCTTGCATGAAGTGCTCACTAGTCTTAGAACAGTCCTGAAGATGAGACAGGCTTTCAGCTAACAGCTTGAATGGTCCCACATCTGCCTCTGTGGATCATTAATGCTGCAATAGATTTATTATTTATGTAGAAGAATGGATCATAGTTGATCGACATAACAAGACAAGCTCCAGTGTTGATTGACACGGTGCACGGGTATTTTAATCTCATGTTTTTATTCCAACACTTCAGAGGAGCTGGATGGGTGTCTGATTTCAGGCTTAAGAACATTCATTATTTATTCTGTTACATCACAATCCTTTACAAATTTCTACTTTCCATATTCACTTAACAGCTGCCGCTGATATGATTTTAAACCTGGGGGTGTGTGTGTTCAAAACACAGCAAGTCAACACATCTAGCATATTCTCAAAAGTCTTATTGAGGGTCCTGAGACAACTGACCGTAGCACAGGGTGAGAAAATCAGAGCATCATCTCAACCCGACCAACAGTTGGTCGGGTTGAGATGATGGTACCTAACTGGTATGTAGTTTGGATGTTGGAAGGACCTACTGAAATGAGAACATTACCATGGGGTTGGACTACATCCTGATCAGAGGATGAAGATGTGAAGATATCTTTGGAATTTTGAATTGTATGTATTATGTCAAAGCTTCTGTGGAGCTTCATGTGAGTATAGTTGTATATATATGTTGATCTAAAACTGACTGGAAAGTCAGTGACAATGGAACTTTTTGACCTGGATTATTAGAAGATGTTGCCAGATACCAACCTGGAATCTTTATTTAAGCAACGAAACAGGAAACGTTGGTGAAAAGAGGGGATATGGTGAAAAACTGTCAATCTAATACCAACCATACTAATCAGTAAGAGAACTGGGAGGAGACTGTCACGACAAGGTCATGAAAAGAGCAGGAAGTTACTGGAGCGAGGTGTGAAGAGCCAAATAACTAACTGACCTGGTGCTAGGAATGGAAACACATAGAGGATATGGAAATGAAGACAGAAGTCCATGACAGAGTTGGACCTCTTCATCAGTTTGATAAGGCTCCCACTCCTCAGTAGATGATGTCATGATGTTGATGGTCATGATGAATCCTAATTCTGCCTCTGATGGCATATGGGATCAGTCTAGCTTTTAGGCACTTGGGTGTGCTACCGGGTTTAACTGTTAGCTTAACCGTGTCTTTCATGCTGCCAAGCTCTCCATCAAAAACCTGGGGATACTTCTTTAAGATCTCCTGCAGGAGGCTTGTTTCTCCATCCATAACCATGAACACTTCTTGCCAGTTCAGCTTAATTCTTTTTAGCCACCGGCGACCTAGCAGAGCTGGACGGTTTCCTGCAGTGATGTACAGTGGAAGAGTCTCTTTTTGCTTGTTGTATTCCACTGTCACATTTACAGCTCCTAACACTGGGACAGGCTCACCAGTGTATGTGTATGTATGTATTAACTTAAGCTTGGTCTTTCGGAGAGCAAGGTGTTGCAGTTTCTCTTTGTATACAACTTCTGATACCATGGATACACGTGTACCAGTGCCCACCTGCATCCGCACTGGTTTATTCTCAAGTAGTGGTGTGACCCAGTAACCATCATCATCATTGTCCATGACAGATAAAACATGCACTGTATCCTCATCAGACTCACAATCACTCTGCTCATCCTCTTCATGTTCCATCTTGTTCACGTGCTTCTGTAAAAGCCACCTCTCTTTTCCTCATTGAACTGTTTGTGTGTCTGAGTTTCTTGGTTCTACAGGCACGTTCGATGTGGCCTTTCTTACCACACTTCCTACAGTCCAAGTCCTTACACCAACACTCTGGTGCCTGGAGCAGGGCATCCCTGCTTTCCCACAACGGTAGCACAGCTGGCCACAGTTGTTGCTTTCTTATTGGATTCAGTAGACACCTTATGCACTTGGGGTGATGCACTTAGCTGCTGTGCTTCTCTGGCAGCCATCTCCATTGATGTGCTGATCTCAATGGCCTTATCCAGTCTCAGGTTAGCTTCAGTCAGCAACCATTTCTGAATAGCCTCACTACGTAGACCACACACCAGCCGGTCACGTATGAGTGAAAGTCTAAATTCACAATGTTTAAGTCACTGTTTCAGTACAGCTACAAACTGTGAAACAGATTCCCCCTATTCCTGGTTCCTTTTATGGAATATGAATCTCTCTGCAATGATCACTGGCTTTGGTGAATAGTGATCCTTTAATATTTTATTAAATATTAAACTATAAATAGTATAATTTGTCCATAAAATTGTTATAAGTACACCTCTGCATAACACTGTATCCTTATTAACGTATAAGAGAATAAAAAAAGTAATATGGACCAACTCACAACAAAGAACAGCTTTATTAACTGTAACAGAAAAGATTTAAAGTGCATCTGAAATTCAAAAATAAAATTAAATCCTTAATTAAACTATAAACATTTTTTGACTGACCATGTCAAACCATATGAACCTGAAAAATAAAATTACCGTATTTTCCGCACTATAAGGCGCACCTAAAAATCGTAATTTTTTTCAAAATCTTGCCATGCGCCTTATAATCCGGTGCGCCAATCAATTTTGGGTTTAAGAACATTAATTATTCACTCAGACATTTCAGCAGCTGCTGCACCTGTTACATCATGATCCTTCACAAATTTCTTTTTTGGGTCCAAAAAACAACCCATAATTTAAACCCAACACAAATAACCCAGAAACTGGGTTGAAGAAATAACCCAGGAGTTCTTAGTGTGCAGATATGTCACTGTAGCACTGAGCAGGCACACTCTCAAAACTTAAAAACAGTGACAGTGCTGCTAAAATATTCTCTCTCTTCACACGTCCAGATCTCTAATTATTGATTTTCTCATTGGTTACAGCAAAGTAGCAACAATATTAGACGATGATACATTTGGCCGAGTGCTCTGTGCACAGGAAAACATTTCTCCTCTCTCTTGCAGCCAGAGTTAACACTGTGAAGTGTAAAGTGGGAGAGAATCTCCGCATATCTCTGCAGGGCATCGACCTGGCTGATGCAAGCCTCTACTTCTCTGGGGAAGCTGGGAACTTTACACTGGTGAGATGAAAGGATGGAATACAAATTCATCTTTCAGTATGTGTGTTGTGGTCACGTGTTGTTGGGGCTCATTAACTGACCCTATATGAAAAATCTCCCATACAGAGAGTGCATGAATGTGTCAAGAGCTAACCAAGAGGCTGTACTTCACCTTTAGTTCTTCAAAGACTTTGGGTGGATCATGAAGCTGTTGAAGTGTCATGGATGTTTTCTGTAACATTTTAGAAGCTCATCAGTCATCCTCTGTGATTCTGGTGGAAATGCAGCTGGTGATGGTGAGTTTGTTTCCCTCAGGTGCGTGACGGTGCTCGGGTCTCCCAGGATCTTCCAGATTACTTTGATCGGGTTGTTACCCAACACAACAGCATCATTATCAAGCATGTGAAATACGCTGATAAGGGGCGTTACACCGTGAGAAACCACTGGGGTCGGCTGGTGTCTGTTACAAGGATGGACCTGACAGGTTGGTCTTTATTTGCTATTCATATGGATCCTGGTCAGCTTGCATGAAGTGCTCACTAGTCTTAGAACAGTCCTGAAGATGAGACAGGCCTTCAGCTAACAGCTTGAATGGTCCCACATCTGCCTCTGTGGATCATTAATGCTGCAATAGATTTATTATTTATGTAGAAGAATGGATCATAGTTGATCGACATAACAAGACAAGCTCCAGTGTTGATTGACACGGTGCACGGGTATTTTAATCTCATGTTTTTATTCCAACACTTCAGAGGAGCTGGATGGGTGTCTGATTTCAGGCTTAAGAACATTCATTATTTATTCCGTTACATCACAATCCTTTACAAATTTCTACTTTCCATATTCACTTAACAGCTGCCGCTGATACACGTGTACCAGTGCCCACCTGCATCCGCACTGGTTTATTCTCAAGTAGTGGTGTGACCCAGTAACCATCATCATCATTGTCCATGACAGATAAAACATGCACTGTATCCTCATCAGACTCACAATCACTCTGCTCATCCTCTTCATGTTCCATCTTGTTCACGTGTTTCTGTAAAAGCCACATCTCTTTTCCTCATTGAACTGTTTGTGTGTCTGAGTTTCTTGGTTCTACAGGCACGTTCGATGTGGCCTTTCTTACCACACTTCCTACAGTCCAAGTCCTTACACCAACACAGTTGTTGCTTTCTTATTGGATTCAGTAGACACCTTATGCACTTGGGGTGATGCACTTAGCTGCTGTGCTTCTCTGGCAGCCATCTCCATTGATGTGCTGATCTCAATGGCCGTATCCAGTCTCAGGTTAGCTTCAGTCAGCAACCATTTCTGAATAGCCTCACTACGTAGACCACACACCAGCCGGTCACGTATGAGTGAAAGTCTAAATTCACAATGTTTAAGTCACTGTTTCAGTACAGCTACAAACTGTGAAACAGATTCCCCCTATTCCTGGTTCCTTTTATGGAATATGAATCTCTCTCTCGCAATGATCACTGGCTTTGGTGAATAGTGATCCTTTAATATTTTATTAAATATTAAACTATAAATAGTATCATTTGTCCATAAAATTGTTATAAGTACACCTCTGCATAACACTGTATCCTTATTAACGTATAAGAGAATAAAAAAAGTAATATGGACCAACTCACAACAAAGAACAGCTTTATTAACTGTAACAGAAAAGATTTAAAGTGCATCTGAAATTCAAAAATAAAATTAAATCCATAATTAAACTATAAACATTTTTTGACTGACCATGTCAAACCATATGAACCTGAAAAATAAAATTACCGTATTTTCCGCACTATAAGGCGCACCTAAAAATCGTAATTTTTTTCAAAATCTTGCCATGCGCCTTATAATCCGGTGCGCCTTATATATGAATCAATACTGAGCCGCAACAGGTCTGGGAACTACAGTAAGCAGCCGCTAACTCCATTTCCCCAGTAGAAGTAGTAGTGCGCGGTGCATGCTGGGATATATAAAACGGCGTTTTATTCCATTTGTGTGTCTTTTTTTTACGGAAGTGTACCGGCGGGCGCGGTGGACAGCCCAACATACTGGCGCACGGGAGCGGGGTGGATGGCCCACCATACTGCCGGCTGCGGCGGTGGGCGCCTCTGCGATCGACTTGATCACGTCTGGCGATCGACCGGTAGCTCGCGATCGACGTATTGGGCACCCTTGTTTTAGTGCGCATGCTCAGTGCAAACAAAACTCCTACACCACCGAGCGAATGCTCCCTGCGCACACTCTGCCAATGAAAGCGCCACTGCCCCCTAATGTAGTGGAAGTGCATTTGCACTTTATTCTAGGACAGTAAAAAAAAAAAAAGCATGTTCCCCGAGGTCAAACGCGCCCCCCTTGACGGAGCCTTGCGCCCCCCCAGGGGCGCCCCACTATTTGAGAAGCACTGCACTAGACTGTGCAGTAGGCTGAATGTTTTCCCTCCCATAACACTTAAAAAACGTTGGTACAATAACAGTAGCTTTGATATTGTTAGCAAAGGCAAAATACTGTCAAAACACAACAAATAGTGTACTCACCAGGGGCCTCATGTACGAATACTATGGATTTCCTTGGCGTACTCCTAAACCCGGAAACCAAAAAATTCAGATGTGTCAAAGTGTCCCAATCATCGTGGAATTGAGTGTACATGCAGAGGTGCCAGACTCCTCCCTGTCTACACCCCCATTTAAATATATAATATCAATCTATCATAATATCAATAATATCAATTTAAAAAGGCCCTGGACCTGAGATTCACCTCTCTGTCCGATCAGATCACACAATGAACAAAGGGAAGAAAAGGAATTTCACAGAGTCTGGGATAGAGGTTCTAGTGAATGAAGTGGAGACATGCAGGGAGATTATGTTTGGCGCCCTATAATCCGGGATAAATATGATGAAAAAAAACCCCCGAGTAGGATCGTGTGTGGCAGGCTGTAAATGCTGTGGGATCCGAGCAGCGCACACACAGGTTAAAAAGAAGCGGTCAGATCTCAAGGTGGAGGTGAAGTGGAGGGTTTCTGCCCACCTCCGAAGCGTGAACGCAACAGGCAGGGAGACAGGAGTGGAGGAACTCCCCCAATACACCACTTAAATGAACCACACAATGAACGAATGCAGAAGTGCGCAGTGGCTGACATTTCCAACTTTACTTTACTTTACATGAATATTGAACACAGGGAGACAATCAGGGGACAATATGTACATTGCGGTGGTTTACATACTACACATAGGCTACATATGCTTCACTTGTATCAGTGTGTATTTTCTGGGTGACTTTGTGAATAAATAACGCAGGTGTCACCGCTGCATGTAACAATATTGTGTAGGAGTCGAGCCGCACTGGTATATATATTTTTTTATCAATGTAGCCAGTTGCGAGTTAAGTGCAGCACAGAGCTTTTTTTTCTCAGCACCCCCTGCTGAGAATATGATCGTGGCTATGCTCTGATGTGTGCATCACTCTGATAACTACTTGTTTTCACATTATTAACAGTTTCCCAGCATCACCTCTAAGTGTCACCAAAGGAGCAATAGCTGTCGAAATGTGCGTACACCAGCCATGAAGTTAGTGTGGGGCACCGCACATTTCCACGGTCATTTCACGTTCATTTCAAATAAAAAGCTTTTATTAGGTCAGTGTGCTCTGAAGAAACAGCATAGGACAGCAGGACAGGTATTTGTTCAAGAAATTCACTTCCCTTCACAACTGAATCAAATTTTCAGGTTCAGTCCTTCAGCATGTTCAACATAATACGCTGCAGATGTTTTTCCATTCTGTGGTTGGCACTGTTTGCCGTGCTATTTTGGGGTTGTAACATCAACACAAGGCTTGCCAGCAAATAAATGAACAAACTGGTGAGAAAGCTGAATTTTTGATATATCTCTGTTTGTCTCTTCCTCTGTGGGTGGTGTAGTATAAAATTTTTGCATTGACACGTAGCATAGCATTTCTGCACTAAAAACAGCTCGTATCCTTTGCTTCAATGTGACTTACAGTTTTCTTATGATTCAGTGTGTGCTTTGATTCCTTTGAAATTAACTATAATCCTTTTGCTCTAAGGGGGCATTTCGTTGATTTAAACATATAAGCATGTAAGGTTCAAACATACACATAACGTATAATGGGTGATTCGTATTAGCACAAGGTATATTAAACTTTTAGAAAATGCAGTACAAAGGTTCTGTGACATAATGGTGTAAGACTTGGCATTAAAGGGACTTCTAAAAATACGGCAATGATAAGGCCCAAATCTAATAGTGTAATGAGTAATAAAAGTGGATATTTAAAAAAACAGCAAGAAGTGTGAAACACAACAAAACAGTGTAATTTGGAAAAGCAAAGAACAAAAGGAAACGTGGTGGGCCACAGTGGACTGTGGGTCAGGTGGCCCGACACGAGACACCATGAGGTAATGGAAAAGTCCCAGAAAGATGCACCTGGACCATGAATTGCACCATGAGGTCAGAACGGAACTTGGACAATACTAGACTGGACAGTATTACAGGAAAGGTGGGAGTTGGGAAATTTGCATACAGGTATATAAGAGAAAGCCAGAGTCAGCAGAGTCAGTCCATCCATGGGTGACTCGGGCTCTTGTTGTCTGTAAAGATAATAAAGAGTTCCTTCTACTGCCAATATCTGACGAGTCCTGTGTATTACTGCATGCTGAAGAAGAAAGCACCATTCGACCTAATTGGACCAGAAAATCAGGGGAGCTGCAGTACAAGATCAAAGCAGAAATTTGTGAGACAACAGTGGCGTTAATCATTTCTCTAGATTTACATTCTTCCACTCCTCCTGAGTCTGAAAGTGTATAAAAGTCATGGGCTGGTAGATTCACTTCTTGTGTTAGTTGTTGGAACAACTTCAGGGTTTGTCCTCTAAATATGAAAAACTTCTATTAACAGGCAGAAACCTCGAGCAATAATAATAATAATTATAGTGATGACATGAAACTCTTGACAGGATCTTTACTTTAATGTGGACCTTGTTCTTTTCCCTCATTGCTTTCAGGCCATGCCACAAGCTCTAAGAGAAAGGCTCTCCTGGCTCTGCTTTTACTGCTCGGCATCCCAGCTGGGATCTGCTACTGTTGTCTGAAGACTTCCAAGACGGAAGCCACCACCACTTCCACGCTAGAGGTACTGAGAACAGACAAATCCTGCTACATCTGCAGACATCTGACTCTCTGACTTTCCTGACTTGTTCATATTCACACTCTCTGCTGCAGCCTGCATCACACTGTGTAAATACATTCATGTTGTTGTAATGTCTGGTTGTGAATGAACGAATGATGCGTGTGCAGGCGTTTCACTGACACACGCTTGTATGAAATAATCAACAGATGATCAATAATTATTAATTTTGAGTTGCAGACCCAAAACAATGAATCGCTTCATCATGTGTTTATCCTTATAGACTACTCCAGATGTAGTCCATCCTCCTCCTGGTGGTCCCGTTGGACCTGCTCCTCCCTACAACAACCCCGGACAACCAGGGGTGAGATTATACTAACACTGATCACTGCTCATGGACACTTCACAACATGTCTCTCTATGTGACTGATTGAACGACGTTTACGTCCTGATTAAAGAATGTTTGTCTGTGTCTGCAGGTCTTCTATCATGGCCCTACTACTGGTGTGGTACGTCACATAACACACTGTACCTTATCTGTTACATCATCATTATTTGACTTCTTTGCAGTGATGCTTAAGTATGGACTTAGAGAGCAGTGAACCCAGAGCTGTTCACTTCCTCCAGGGCTGAATACTTTGAGATTTCCTGTTTGCTTCCCTCAGTGTTTCCTGATCTGTCTCCCTCTGGCAGGGCTTAAACCCAGCCTATCCGCCCCAGAACCCTGTCTACCCTCCTGTTGGTCCAGCTATGGTCCCCCCTGCCCAGCCTCCACAATGGAGCGGTCCGCCACCAGGCCAGTACCCTCCTGGACCCACAGCTCCAATGGTACGTATTGTGTCTGTTCATGTGACAGAAAGGAAAAGAATGCGGGGGACTTGAGAGCTGCACTGACTTACATAATCAGTGCAATGATTAGATAAGTGACCTGCAGGTCTGTGGCTGGCTGCACACTGAGCTGCAGATTCACTGTGGCAACATTCAACATCTCATTTAAAGGTTCACTGTGTAACTTTGAGTAGAAAAGGAACATACCCTGCATACCTGTGTTTTAATGATATATAATTAAACTTTAAACTTGGCTCACCACTAGATGCCACTTACACGCCATACCTTTAAATTGAGTCATGTTTCTAATAACTTTTCATATGTGAAGGATTCAGGTGAGGGTAGAAAGGCAAACAGCCAGCCAGCTCTCATGCTCACCTTATTGTTGAGTGCAGCTTTGAATTAGATGACTGCAGGCTCAATGATGGAACATAAGGAAGTCCTAAACTGTGGCGCCAGGAGAATAATGAAACATCTAAATATAATATAAAATGTGTGTGTGTGTGTGTGGCAGCAACAGTTACCCACAGAATCACTTCCCCTTTAGGGATTCTGCCTACAAATCTTTTTTTTTAACCCTTTATTTTGAGTCCGGCTCTGGTTCACTTCACCCCCTCTCCCTCACCATTTCCGCTCTCTCTCTCTCTCTCTCTCTCTCTCTCTCTCTCTCTCTCTCTCTCTCTCTCTCTCTCTCTCTCTCTCTCTCTCTCTCTCTCTCTCTCTCTCTCTCTCTCTCTCTCTCTCTCTCTCTCTCTCTCTCTCTCTCTCTCTCTCTCTCTCTCTCTCTCTCTCTCTCTCTCTCTCTGTCTCCTGTGACTCATGTGCTCTGTTTTTATCTCCAGCCTGCCTACAAGTTCCAGATTGACGAGGCTAACTCCTCCACTCCCAACTGACTCCTGGAGCAGCATCCTGCCAGTCCTCCATTAGTTTTTTTTTTCAATTACATTCCACTCTACATTCAACATTATAACTCACTCACTCTCACTGGAACTGAGGGTCTAAGGACAGAGGGTGTCACTCCCTGTACAGATTGTAAAGCCCTCTGAGGATAAATGTGTCTGTGACTTTGGGCTATACAAATAAAATTGATTTGATTTGAACAAACTCACCACCCAGCAGTGTGCTAATTAGATAAAAGTTCTGTTAGATCAGATATGAGAGTCGTCCATGCTGTAATTGTGCTTGTTTTAGCATTTTTTTACTCTTGCTGTTGATAGCTCCAGGTATGCAATATCCAAGAAGCTTCAAAGCCAGTGACCTTTGATATGTCATGGGGAGGTTTCCAGCATTGAACATCAATTTTCTTTGCCACTGTCAGACCTGCCAGCCAGATTTTATGTGTTTTTTCCCCCAAGAGAGCTGGGAGTCATCATTCAGAAGGTGTAGTGGTAACTGTACCCCTGTAGCACTGCTATCGTGCTAATTACCTTCTCCCTTAAGTCCGAAATCCCTGAACATTCCCATACAACGTGCAAAAGAACGTGAAAAAGGTTCACTGGGGGCAAAATGAGCAATATGGGAATCATAAATGAATCCCTTGATCAATATTTAATCCCCCATCTGCCTGAGAAGAATCTGTTTTTAGGCTATATATACAGTTAGGTCTGATGTAACATGGAGCAGTCAGTTTGGCAATTTCCAGGTGAGGAGACAAAAAATGAGTTTTGTTGGAATGTGGAATTGAACTGTAACGTCAAATCTGATGAGTGACTTTTAAACACAGGGCTGCATTCACTTTCCCAAATGTTTAACAGACGCTATTAGGACATGATCGTGCTTTCTATACATTACATTCTCACTGCCCTGTTTGACTCTTCTTCTTCGATTCCTCTTTTCTATTTCTGATTTAAAATAAGAATCAAGAAAAAGACTTGAGATTTACTCCAAGGTTGGTTTAGGAACAATGAAAGGAAACAAAGCAGATCGACTGAAAGTCAACAGTGACACTGACAAACAGGCAGTCTTCAGGTGTGTTGCAGACTTTGTCTCCAGCGCATTCATCTCATTTTAACGTGGCACGTTTGACCGATAGTCTTTTCACAGTCTGTGTGTACTTACAGTAAGCAGAAGTAGCTAGCTAACAGCTAGCATTGACTGTTTGTGTAAATGTGTGTGAGACATCCACAGTGTAATGGAAAATGTATATTACATGCTTGCATGTTCTTTTTTTATAACCTATAATATATAGTCATGTTTGATCTCAGTAATATTCTGAAAAGTACACTTAGAAATCTTTCTCTCATTTATGCAAATTGTTTGTAGCTGTAGTTGTTTGATGTATAAACTTGACCATGGTTCACACGCTCCAGCAGAGCTTGTTAGTGAGGTTTGATAGTGATGAGCATATACCATTGTAGCCACCTGCAACAGTTAGATTAGTAAATCATAATAATGGCAAATACTCCTTAGAAGGATATAAGAATCAGGGACCAGCCAGGTCCCACGCCTGGACAGGCTGTGAACAGCAATACTCTGTGATAGCACCTGGACTGTGCATGACGCTGTTGTGCCAATCAGTGACACTTAAACAAAGTTAAACAAAGTGTTGTACCATCCAGCCAGCCAGCAGCTACAGTGACACAACATCAGTCAGCTGTGGATGTTTGCTGCTGGGTAAATATAGAGCTGGGCATGGACGGATCAATCTGTGATGGGGCCCAGGGGCAAACGTTATCTGAAGGTCCCTGCAGACCACGATACTGTACACACCACACGAACACACACCAGTTGTACAGATGACTTTTTGATCAGCTCCTGTCAACAACCAGTGCACCTATCCTGGAATACAAAGGTCCAGGTCAGCTGTCCTGTTGCCTTCGAGTTACCATGAACCTCAAGGCCCCCCTAAGTCCCCTGCTTTACTTGGTTCCAGGGAAGGAATTTCATGAGGCCTTGTGCCCTTGAAAAAAATCTCTGTCCTAAGGCCACGGTGGCCTTGATGCCCCGCCGCACTGCCCCATTAACCTCAACAAACGCTTGCTAGCTTGCTGTCCAGTTTTTCCTTTGTCAAGCTGCTGGTTCCGGTCGTAACGTGTCATTTCTATGGATTTATGATCTTAGCGTTGCTGCTTGGGTAAGGTTGATGTGTGCTGGCTGTTCATAGTCACTTTACATAATCTATTTGCAATAGTGACGTTCATTAGAAAAGGGCAGGAAAGTTGGAGAAAGGATGTAATGATGTAACATAGGTTAGTTTTTCATTTCTTTCTTTGTGTTCCATATTTTTAAAGTATTGCAGAGCCAACAACACGTGATGCTGATGGGTTTGGAGGCCATGATGCAAAAGTGCAGAAAACCACCTAAATCTCAGTGACAGCAACAGCAGCATCTCTTCATCTATTTAGTTTATTTTATCTCCTCCATAATTTTTCTTGATTGAGAAATCGGTCTGGGCTCTTACGGGTTAATCAGTAGCCTATATGCTCGTATATATATTTACAGTTGTTCTTTACAGTCAAACATTTGATGCACCGTAGGCTTGATCAATCAAAAATCTGTGTAGTAGTTTTTTGAGGACAGTCTGAAGATGCTCCTGCACATTTGGTGTCAACTGAGCAAAAACTGTGGATGGAGATTGGTTTAATAAGTTTTACAGTTTTTGAAGTGAGTGATGGACTTCGTAGTTTCCTGTGTACTTCAGATCAGTTCAGTTCAGCTTGCAGACATTTTAAAAAATAGACAACTTTAAAAACATACAATAAAAAACACAATCACATTGAATTCATTATGGACGTGGACTTTAAATCATTGCTTTATTTTATGGCCTGGGTACCCTGGCTTTTGGCCTTTGTGCCTTCAAAAAATTGACAACACAAAAGGCCAAGTGGCCTTGTCCCTAAAATGACGAAATTCCAGGCCTGGATGGTCCAGTTTTTGCTTTTTGTTTTTTTGCTTTATTGGATAGACAGCAGAAGAGTGACAGGAAATATGGGGAGAGAGATGGTGAATGACATGTGGGAAAGGGCCACACAGGTCCGGATTTGAAACTGGGCCCCCGCGGCGAGACTGAGCTAAATGCCGCCCCACTCTTGAGTCAGGTTAAGTCAGTTCAGCTGGGCTGGGTCTTAAAAGGTCAAGTATCAGCAGAACCTTCATCATGACACAAACAATAGCTACCTCACTTTCGGATTCTATGCCTCCTCTTCACAGGTCATTCACAGCGTTTGTGTGTCACAAACACACAAACGCTGTGAATGACTCTTGCTAGTCTGACTGAATGCTAACAGAAGAACAATTTTCTCCGACTGCCTTTCTCATTAATACTAAAACAAAACATATCACTCATCTGATCAGAGCCTTCAAAAGCAAACACATCACCAAAGTTGAGCAGAAAGTAGCAGCATGTTATTTATCACCCTCAGCTGGCCATCAGGGAAATGTAGTTTTTGGGTAATTTCTGTCTCCACTCTTTGAGCCGTCGCGCTTTCTAACTCATCCTTGTTGTTTGTTATCACTCCTGAGTTGATTTGCTAAGCTGTAGCTGCAGTTGTATGTAGAAATGACAAAAATGAATGCACTTACTGACCAACAGTAGAATGTCCCTCCTCATATCTACGACGGAGGTCAGAAACCTCCTGTTCAGTGTGTAACATTTAATCATCTGTTGACGAAAACACAATATAATATTCATAACTATGTTTTCATTTGTGTATAATCACCTGGAAATGAGAATACTTATGTTTATGTTAGCATAGAATGAGCCTTAAATCCTGTATGTGGGTAGACTATGTAAGCTCAACATAGTGAAGCAACACAGGGCGGCAGTTATAAGTCCCCATGTTTAAATGTCCAACTTCACAGCAGAAATATACATGTTTGAGAGGTCATGTGACCATCAAAAGCAATGGTCAGAACACTCTAGAGCTCCCGTGATATCCCGACTTTTACTGATAATTTGATAAGACCTTGCCAGTGTTTTATTTGGTTTGTGAGTCATATAAGGCTGCCGACGTAGCATGGAAGAAGTCATCTCATTAGCCCTGGCCAAACAGTGTGACCAGTTGGAAACCATTATCACCCGCTATTACCAACACCATGGGGAGTATTAATCACTCTATCAAGAAACTTCAGACGGACTTGGATGCCCATATGAATACTGTTCAGGGCTTGATGTCCTAAGTTGAGAAGTTACAAGCTGATACGCGGATCATGAAACGGCAAGTATTAGACAACACCACAGTCTCAAGAAGCTTCAAGCTCTCCTTGTTACTTTTACTGTAATTGATAAGAACATTAATCAGCATTTAATATAATTTAACATTTCGACCACTTCGTCTTGATGAAAAGCGTCACTTGTATCTCCACTTCATCTCCTCCTCGGCTGACACTGACAGCAGTGCTACTGCTGGCAAGAGATTCTGGCTCTTGCTGTTGTCGAGTCGAGCTTCTGCTTAATGTTAAAATCTACTGATGGCATGTGGAACAACCAGGGATGAATTTCTGGTAGAGGAACATTTGGTATGTCACATAAACCAATACTTTCAGCCTTTACATTTCCAGCCTAAGCCAACGCAGCCTAAGCTCCAGAAGTTTGACTAGTCATGCTATGAGCAGTCCTCTAGTATGGCCTTTGCTGGATGAGACCTTTTATGGCCCTGCACATACACCCAGTATGCCAACATGAGCTTGGTCCTTCTTATTCTCAGAGGTTCTTCCCCCATCTCAACTTGCAGAGCTGCAACTGGACCCCACTACATATCCTGAGTCTTTTAGCCTGCTCCACATACAGCTTCTTAAGGTGACTTTCTGCTGCTGACATATATGCAACACTCCCATAATATTATCTGGCTCTAATCATATACATATATTTTATATATACTTAATAGAGACTTACGTATCCTTACTCATTTGGATTATTTGCCTGCCTCACCTGACTGATTTCCCGTGTACTGAACCTCTGCCTGAAATTAAAGACTGGTTACCTCCTGTATCTGCCTCCCGAGTCCTGCAGTTGAGTCCTGCGTCCGGGCCTTGTAACAAAAGCATAGGAAGTGGACTAAAATCCTAGAGCCCACCACGATTGAAGAATTCTTGATAAAATTACAAATTGTTCGCACAAATAATAAAATTATCTTTTACAAAATATTTTTAGATATGAGGAAATATGTACAGAAGCACATCAAGTAACTAACTCTAATACGTGGCAGGAATTCAGGTGGAAGGTAATAATAAGATTCTGTAGGACAGTGATCATATCTAAATATAGAGGGAAGAGGGAAAAATACCTTTTACAAATATTACTGATTGCAGCTGAAATGCATTACAGTTAAATGTTTAAAACCCTCCAACACACAGAGGAAAACAGAGAACAGAGGAGGTCTGGGAAATCTGTCATATGGAACAAATAACTTATTCCTTGAAGCTTCACAAAATGTATTTTTGTTAACAGATGGAGACCTGCCATGACCACACTAATGCAGTAAAAGTCATTTTTATTTTATTTATTTCCATTTACACTGCTTTTTGGCGATTACTTTATGTTATGTTTGTGTGTTACTCTTGTATAACCATGCAACTTACATACATATTTAACCTGAAGCATGTACTCTTATGCTGTATTGAGCAGATCATAAATGGGAAACAGGAGACTAAATGTGACTGTGCATGTATATGATTAATAAAAAAATTTAAAAATAAGTGAAAAAAAGATGAACTCATTCACTGTAGCACCCACAGGACCTTTAAACTCATCACTGTCATCCTGATTGGCTGTCTTAGACTTTAGAGTGTTTATAAATTCATCATGTTCATACACTACACTCTCTCTGCCCATTCAGGAAGTTTGATGATTGCAATGTAAGGAGGTCATTTCCTGCTAAAACAAAAGCATGTGCTCCACCAACAAATACAGCAAGGTTTACATAACACCACTTACATACCAAAAGTACATACACTCAAATATTTCAAGCACTTTCAACTGCATTTCAATTACATAGAAAAAGTCCAGCCACTAGAATTACATGGTTTTAATATAAATTAACTAACTTAATGTGAAGCAAATAATAAGATTTATGTAATAGCACTAATAAACTGGCTTTATTAATATCGAATGCATAAAGCTGGTTACTACTACATTACTGTGTAGTTGAAGCACTTTGAGTTTATTAGTGTTGAAGGACCCTGGCCATGTTTGCTGTCCAGATATTTGCAAGTCCTGACCACCTCCACGTCAACCCCCTCGCTGAACACAGGTTGGAGATGTGGTTTCTTCCTTCTGAAGTCCACCACCATCTCCTTGGTCTTGGAGGTGTTCAGTTGCAGATGGTTGGACCTGCACCACCTCTCAAAGTCCTCAACCAGGCTGTCAAGGATCACCCTTCCGTCCATCCTTGACACATCCAACTAACGCAGTGTCATCTGAGTATTACTGCATGTGGCAGAGCCCAGAGTTGTACTGTAAGTGAGATGTGCACAAGGTGAAGAAGACGGGTGAGAGCACGGTCGCCTGAGATGCTCCGGTGCTGCTGACCACAGGGTCCGACATGCAGTCCTTTGGTCTGACGGACTGTGGTCTCTCTGTGAGGTAGCCTGTAATCAATCTCACCAGGTGTGAGTCCACCCTCATGTCTGTCAGCTTGTCTCCCAGCAGGAGGGGCCAGATGGTGTTGAAGGCGCTGGAGAAATCAAAGAACATGATTCTCACAGCGACATTCTCCTTGTCCAGATGAGTGAGCTCTGTGACAGATAGAGGATGGTATCCTCAACACCTTCTCCTGGTATCCAAACTCCAGTGGATCCTGTGCGTGGTGGACCTGGGGTCTGAGGAGATGGAGCAGCACCCGTTCAAAAGTCTTCATGATGTGGGACGTTGGTGCTACTGGTCTGAAGTCACCCAACTCACTGGGGTGTTTTGTCTTAGGAAGCGGGATGAGGTCTGAAGTCTTCTGGAGCAAGGGGCCCCTGCCAGCTGCAGGCTCAGGATGAACACATGCTGAAGCGGCTCCCCCAGTTCAGCAGAATTGCATTCATTTTCACTGTTGGGTTTGGGCAAACAAATTGTTTTTTATTAATATTGAATACTGTGCAGTGGAAGCACTTTGAGTTTTATTACTATTACATAAATCTTATTACTTGCTTCACATTAAGTTTCTTAGGTGATTTATATTAAACCTATGTAATTCAAATGGATGGAAATTTTCTATGTAACTGAAATGCATAAGTCCTACATTTTGGCCAATTTTTTTGAGTGCAGTGAAAAAGTAACCATATTTATGCATTCAGTATTAATAAAGACAATTTATTTGTCCAAACTCAACAGTGAAATTGAATGCAGTCATTTTGAGTTTATTAGTACTATTACATAAATCTTATTACTTTCTTCACTTACAAATATCTGGAGCTGCAGCTCCATCTGTATTTCCTGAGAAGGCTGCACAGACTACACAGTAATGTAGTAGTAACCAGCTTTATGCATTCGATATTAATAAAGCCAGTTTATTAGTACTATTACAAAAATCTTATTTGCTTCACATTAAGTTCGTTAGTTAATTTATATTAAAACCATGTAATTCTAATGGATGGAAATTTTCTATGTAATTGAAATGCAGTTGAAAGTGCCTGAAATATTTATTTGAGTACATATTTCCAAGGCAGCGTTTGAAGCTGAAAATATGGTAGCAACATGTTGGATGCACTGCTTCTTCCGCCTCACGGCTTATCTAAATATATCGACAATAATAGACTGTAACCACACCTAACTGTTAATCAAAGTGGCCATGTTGTTTAAAATTTGTTGTTTTTTGATTTAAACAGGTGAGCTGTATATAAATTCACCCTCAGTGCAGTTGTCATGAACAGGGAAATTAGCTATAGAGACCAAAACTGTTTTTAGTACCAGGCTGTAAACATGTTTATTTTAATATTTTGACATGGGGACTTATGGAGACTGAAATGTTCTGTAGCCTGCCTCAAGTGGACACTTGAGGAATTACAGTTTTTGGCACTTCAGCACTGGCTTCATTTCAAAGTCACAGAGGTTGTGGCTTATGACACTAGAAGGAATATGAAAATAAATATTTGTGGAACTCAAATTTTCTGGGTTGTGTATTTTTTAAGGAATTTTTTTGAATATTGAAATGTTGAAATCTAAATAAACAGATGAGATCTGTGAGTGATGTGCTCTCTAAGTGTTAAGCCTTCAGGGTTTTGATTGAAAGGTGGCCTGAGTGAAATCACATCAATCACAATCGGCCATCTTTTTTTTTTGATTTCCAACAGTGTCCTGACGGCAGCACTTTTTCTGCTCCTCCGCCCATTTCTCAGCTCCAGAGGCTGGTGTTCACTGACAGATTAACCTCCTGAACATACGGACTGCTCTCCTGTCCTCTTCCCCTGAAGGTAAGCGCACACTACCGACCACCGTCACATTTTGAAACTATTCTTCGACACACACACATTTGGTTTAACGCCCACTGAAATGAACCGGCTTGACAAGGTTGGTGAATTCGGCTCCTGCTTCAGCAGCGTCACACTCTGGATTAAAGCGAGTTGAAGCACGCTGGAAACAAAGGGCCGCTGCTGGCTCTGCTCTCTATCCTCTGGACTCAACGCGAGCTTCCGAATGGGCTCCAAAGTTTCGGGAGTGCTCATTAAAAACTGCTTCAGCCCTTATTGCCGCCACATTTGGGATGTGTGTGTTGTCCACACGCGGCACGCGCGCGTTCCTGACGTTCAGACGGATCAGATTCCAGAGTCCCACGATTTTCGCACGCGACCACACCTCTATTCGGTCATATCAAACAGGGCGGCGGCAGCAGCGTGCCCACAGCTTTCTCAGTACATAACGGGACACAGAGAAGCAAAGTAACGAACGCAGCTGAATGCCTCCGTCCTGTGTTTTATCATGTTTATCTAACGTGACATTTATCAGAGTGGAACACCGCATTCCCGTCACAGGGATGGGGCCTGTGAGGCTTTCACGGGCTGTCGAAAATAATAGTAATGAATGTGGGGTGGGCACTCCTACTACCAACAGAGATTGGAGACAGAACTGGAAAGATTTCCGCTCATTCCCCGCCATTTTTAATTGAGAAAATTGTTATTTGAATCTCCTCTCTGACGTGTGAAGTCATCTCAGATTTTATTATATGTAGGTTATTTATAGGCTATATACCAACATGTATGGTTTGTCTCCTCTCCGTTGCGTGTTTCACAGAGGGCGTGTCACATACAAAGCAGGTTAACAGTAGGAACAGTTACTGGAGCTGACAATGGCTTACTGTATGTGCAGTGATAATATACAGACTAAGTGTATCACAAAGGTTAGATAGCTGCTCAGCGTGTAGTCCAGATGTGTCACACTGTTAGCTTCCAGCGTTTCTAGTTAAGTTAGCTACACAATATGATGGGAAGTGAAGAGGAACATGAAAAATAGATAATTGATTAAATATGTGCTGAGAGGTGTTGAAAATAATTTTTGGAGTTAAATAAGTTTAGTTTTAATTTGTTTGATCAACTGGTTGGCATAAAGGAAAAGAACTTAAAGGTCCAACATGTAGAATTTAGTGAATCAAGCCTGAAGGAGGAATTACAATGGTCAGTAAAGCCAGTGTTTGGTTTTGTCCCTTCTGGGCTGCTGTAGAAACATGGTGGTTCATGGTGGACTCCATGGAAGACCCACAATATTCACACAATAGACTCACGTAAACATAACAGTTCTGATTTCCAGGTGATATACTCAAATAAAAACATAGTTGTCAATATCATATTCCATTTCTGTCAATAGAATGACAGAAACTCATCAGTTCAACTCATCAATTGAATTTATGAGTTGAACGTTTACTGAGCATTACTCTGAACCATAGTTCCCCCTAGAGGACATGAGTTCATCTGTGCTGTGTGTTTGTTATTAGTTTATGGAATTGTGATTGCCTTTTTAAATATATTTCATATTTGACTTCGTTCCAGACTAAACTGTTTATTTACAGACGATGAAGCTGTTCTTTACAGAGTGATACATTTTGAGGAGTTCTGCTAAATAAAGATGGGCTCAGAATAGAAAGGCAGCAGGCGAGCAGCTGAGACGCAGACAGGTGCACAGTGGACTGAGAACACACAGAACACACACTGACACGGCAATGCTCTAAAGCTGTGTTTGAATGACACAGCCAGTCTTAATTATCGAACACCAACACTTCTTTTGGTGACTGGAATGTCAAGTGGTGTTGAATGTCAGAATCATAATCTAGTTTTTTGAACATGTTTCTAATGAGATCTTTGCTGATATAACTTCAGTTCAGACAAAACCGAACTCTGGTGTGTTTTAGAGGTTTGGAAAGACATGTTGATACTGTACACACTGCAGTAATACTGTACTCGCCTCAGAGTCTCTGATCTGCTGTGAATGAAGACACGTCATGGCTGATACCTGAACCACTCCATAGGGTCCATTTTAGTGCCTATAAGGACCCAGAATACTGAGGGTGTGTACACACTCATTCTGGTTTTATAAATCTGTGTGTTTGACACCAGCAGACCTGAGATCAGTTTGAGACAGAGGTGCACTGAAGCTTCCTCAGTCATCTGAAGAGTGTCTGCAGAGTGAACTGGACATTTAAATCAGTTTTGGAGTGAACAATCGTCATGATGAGTGGATTAGAAATGTGTGCTGAAGCTTTGTTTTCACAGCAGGTCACAGGTTATCTTCTCTCCTCTCTGAGTGCTGCTCATCAGTGTTTGAATACAGTGGTGATTCTGTCAGAGTGAGGTGGAGGAAGAGGTGGAGTGGTTTGCACAGCGATAAGGAGGTCTGAAAGAAAAGGTGTATGTCAGAGCACGGATGGACCATGAATGGACTGGAGTGGAGTGTTTATGCAGCGCCTTTCTGATTTATAAACCACTTGAACCGCTTGAAGCTTCACACTGATGCTAAGCTCACACACTTTCACTACACTTGGACTGTACTAGCAGAGATTACTAGACCAGGACCACCAGAGACCATCTGAGCCACTGCGACCCCAATTAAAAAACAGACATCAGAAAGGTGTTGGTATGCACACTATTCTCCCACAATGCAATGCAGTTAGGAGTTGCTATGTGTCATACACACTGAATGCAGTCACATACTAAGGAGTATGGAGTAGTGTGTATGTACTGACAGAGCTAACAGCATGCTGACACACATACAGCAGGCTTACTGAGGTATACGTCTAACTTTGCCCCCTCATATGTGGAACATGACCTCATGTGCTGTGAGGTGAGGTTCTGCATGTACCAGCTGAAACACAGAGTTAGAAGTCAGCATACACAAACAGCTTATTACATAAAGATAAAATCAAAGAGTGTTGAAATGAGAATAAGCTCAGCCACACGTGTGGTCGCTCAGTCCAGGCCCGTTGTCACCCAGACAAAATGCAGAGGACACACCATAAAGTGTCTGGCCACAGTGATGGGGGATGGTCAGCATGCAGACAATGGTAACCATGGTTACAAACCTGCATGTGGAATCTGAGTAATGGTAGCCAATGGCATTAAAGTATTGCCGGTGCAACCAGTTCAGTGCGCCTTGGGAATGTCAGAAGAAGAAAAGTAAAGTTAAGCAAGTGCTGGACTGAGGCCAGCTGTGTTCTGCAATGGATATACAGTATGACAAGTTGCTTACAGATATAAATGTTATGTTATGTTGATAGCTTGATAACATGTTGTTAATGTTTTATTTTGCATGAAATGTTTTGATTTATGTTTGGATATGATACAGTTTGTTTAAATTACCACCATTTTTCAGTTAATTCCCAGTAATTTCCCAAATTCCCATAGTTTCTAATTTGGAATATTTCCAAAATTCCCTAACTGAACTGGTCATGGGCGCTTTCCGGGAATTTTCTGGAAACATTCCACCCCTTTGCAGCCCTAGTTAAGCCCAACAATCAGAGACAGAGGACTCTTCGACTCTGGAATGACCTGCTGGAGGAGATCTGACTCTGTCTCCTCTTTGAAACCACTCTGCTGTTTGACTCCTTTTTAACTTGTACAGGTGTCTTATTTTATTGTCAGGTAACTGATATAAACAGTATCATTACTATGGAGAGTGAAAAGCTGGACTGGGTGCTGGTTGTTGATGATGCCTCATAGACTGGAGTGGATGTTCATCATTGTGTAAATGTGAGCATTCACTAATAGAGTAGCATCAGTGTGTGGTGATAACACTGTGATGTCTTCTGTGTCCTGTGTGCAGATGATGTGGAGTGTTGTGATCCTGTTGTCCACAGCTCTCTCTGTGGGTGAGTATCATTTCTACTCCTCAGACACTTCTCTCCCCTCCTGCTGTCAGTGAAAGGTGTGTATTCATGTCTTTGTTTAGCAGACATGACTGTATGTGGAGGCGATCTACATATGTGGTATATATAGAAAGCCTCACAACCCCACCTATGAAGCTGTGGCGACCCCTAGTGGGGGTCAGGACCACACAGGTTGGGAACCAGTGATGTAACAGGCCTTTGAACTTTGTTAAAATGTGATACATGCAGTCATCTGTGATGGTTACATGTTACATTGAAGTCATAATTATAAAACCACAAACTCCAAAATACCAAACTGGAGGAGTTTGTCTTCATTTCTCTAAAGTTGTGTCAGCAGCACTGATTTTTGTCCTCCTCCTGCCGTCATCTCAGAGTCTTATACAGTCCCTGATATCTACGAGCGTTTGGACTATGGTCGCCAGCTGAAGATCTACCTGCCCAAAAGTGCAGAGATGCTGGAGTTCAGCCCGGCTGATAATCCCAGCCAGACATACCTGTACTGGCAGAAGAGCGGCCACAGGTCAGTGTTCTGCTTGTGCGTAGGATGTTCATGGAAGGAAGCTGTGAGTTGATGTCGATGTGTTTCCATGTGGCTCTTGTTCCTCTCACAGGCTGATCAAAGGCAGGGTGTCCGGCACAGGCAGCGACCATCGCTGGCACATTGACACGGTAACCAAACGTACAAATAACTGCTTCGCTTTGGACGTCTGTCCAGTGTCTTCATGTGCTCTGTATGTTTTTGTAAGGTGACCTATCAGGATGAGGGGACGTACACTCAGAGAGACTATTGGAGAAAAGAGATCTCCACCGTCAAAGTGGCTGTGACAGGTGAGTTAGCTGAGCTTGGTTGACATTGGATCTTCTGTGTGATTTTCTTGTTGAACCGGTTTCTGTTGTGTATATTCACATAACAAAAGCTGCTGATACAGAACATAAAGCATGCTGCATTACATGCTGCATTAAAAACAGTCCCACGCTCTGAATACCTGCAGCTTCATGGGATTCCTGCAGATATGTCACTGTAGCATTGAGCAGGCACACTCTCAAAACTTAAAAACAGTGACAGTGCTGCTAAAATATTCTCTCTCTCTTCACACGTCCAGATCTCTAATTATTGATTTTCTCATTGGTTACAGCAAAGTAGCAACAATATTAGACGATGATACATTTGGCCGAGTGCTCTGTGCACAGGAAAACATTTCTCCTCTCTCTTGCAGCCAGACATAACTATGTGAAGTGTATAGCGGGAGAGAATCTCCGCATATATCTGCAGGGCATCGACCTGGCTGATGCAACCCTCTACTTCTCTGGGGAAGCTGGGAACTTTACACTGGTGAGATGAAAGGATGGAATACAAATTCATCTTTCAGTATGTGTGTTGTGGTCACGTGTTGTTGAGGCTCATTAACTGACCCTATATGAAAAATCTCCCATACAGAGAGTGCATGAATGTGTCAAGAGCTAACCAAGAGGCTGTTCTTCACCTTTAGTTCTTCAAAGACTTTGGGTGGATCATGAAGCTGTTGAAGTGTCATGGATGTTTTCTGTAACATTTTAGAAGCCCATCAGTCATCCTCTGTGATTCTGGTGGAAATGCAGCTGGTGATGGTGAGTTTGTTTCCCTCAGGTGCGTGACGGTGCTCGGGTCTCCCAGGATCTTCCAGATTACTTTGATCGGGTTGTTACCCAACACGACCGCATCATTATCAAGCATGTGAACTACACTGATGAGGGGCATTACACCGTGAGAAACCGCAGGGACAAGGAGGTGTCTATTACAAGGATGGACCTGACAGGTTGGTCTTTGTTATTCATCTGGATCCTCGTCCTGATGACGAGGCAGGCCTTCAGCTAACAGCTTGAATGGTCCCACATCTGCCTCTATGGTTCATTAATGCTGCAATAGATTTATTATTTATGTACAAGAATGGATCATAGTTGATCGACATAACAAGACAAGCTCCAGTGTTGATTTACACGATGCACGGGATCCAATCCTGATCCGAGGGTGGAGATGTGAAGATCTTCGTAATTTTGAATCGTATGTAATATGTCAAAGCTTTTGTGGAGCTTCATGTGAGTTTAGTTGTGTTAGTTGGTAAACTAGCTTTCTGGGGATCTAAAACTGAGCAGGAAGTCGGTAACAGTGGAACTTGGGTGTTGGGGCATATGGCATCTTTATTTAGCATCTCCTCAGTAAGTGAAGACAAATTTGACCCTTTTGTACAGGACATCTGTGTTGTCAGACCGGTCCAGTTTATTGAGGGGAACAGCCAGGTTTTTGTATGCTATCTTGATATCCAATCCCTGGATGTTTATTGGTGTGGTCTGAGATGTCTTCATCTCGCTGTCATTGATGTGGAGGTGGTTGAGATTGCACCAGTTGACAAAGTCTGTGATACCCCGCTGTTCTCCTGCTCATTCGCTTTTGACACACATCCAACGATGGCTGTATCTAGAGTTGTCCCAATTCCCATACCAGTATTGGAAATTGCTCCGATACTGCCAAAAATGTTGGCATCGGTATCGGCGACTCCAGGCACTGATCCGATACTAAGTAATTTATTAAATTAGTAATCTATTTACTGGTTAGCTCCATTAAGCTCAGGCACAGTTCTCCTTCGCTGCTCTTAAAACAGTGGCGCTGTGCTGAAGCTGCAGCCTGCCAAGTTGACGTGAGGCTTGGAGCTAAGCTAACTAGCATATCATGTCCGCGGTGTGGCAGTATTCCACACTGGATTCCCACCAGTAAGACTGCAACATATGTATATATATACACACATTACTAGATTTATTCATTGAAGTTGCTGTGGCACAACTGTTTTTATACTGTTCTATTTAAAAATCAATTTAAAAATCAATGGCTTGAATTTGCTGTATTTATTCATGTTTTAAAAAGGGTTTAACCCAGTGCTTCTCAATTATTTTCTGTCATGCCCCCCCTAGGAAGAATAAAACATCTCGGCCTCCCCGCGTGACTATAAATAGTATCATTTGTCCATAAAATTGTTGTAAGTACACCTCTGCATAACACTGTATCCTTATTAACGTATAAGAGAATAAAAAAAGAAATATGGACCAACTCACAACAAAGAACAGCTTTATTAACTGTAACAGAAAAGATTTAAAGTGCATCTGAAATTCAAAAATAAAATGAAATCCTTAATTAAACTATAAACATTTTTTGACTGACCATGTCAAACCATATGATACTGAAAAAAACGACATATTTTAGAACTTTTTCCATATATAAGGAGCACCTCGTTTTAAGGCCCTACATTAGAGGCTGGGTTTACGTTATGCATCCATTAGATCAGGGGTCGGCAACCTATGGCTCACGAGCCAGATGTGGCTCTTTTGATGACTGCATGTGGCTCGCAGAGGAGTGAAAGTAAGCCGGTATGGTCCGGTACTGCGTACCACTAAAACAGGAGTGCCTAATACGTCGATCGCGAGCTACCGGTCGATCGCCAGACGTGATCAAGTCGATCGCAGAGGCGCCCACCGCCGCAGCCGGCAGTATGGTGGGCCATCCACCCCGCTCCCGTGCGCCAGTATGTTGGGCTGTCCACCGCGCCTGCCGGTACACTTCCGTAAAAAAACACACACAAATGGAATAAAACGCCGTTTTATATATCCCAGCATGCACCGCGCACTACTTCTACTGGGGAAATGGAATTAGCGGCTGCTTACTGTAGTTCCGAGACCTGTTGCGGCTCAGTATCGATTCATATATAAGGCGCACCGGATTATAAGACGCATGGCAAGATTTTGAAAAAAATTACGATTTTTAGGTGCGCCTTATAGTGCGGAAAATACGGTACATAAAATCACGCTTCGTCATATTTCCTCGTCTTAGCTTTCGGGAGATTTTCGTTTGTCTCTTTATCTCCGGCTCTCTCCGCCTGTCTTCTCATCCCTGTTAAATATTTTTTCGTTGGTGTCACTTGAGGGTCTGCTACACCAGTGGTCCCCAACCACCGGGCCGCGGATCAATTGGTACCGGGCCGCACAAGAAATAATTAACTATTTCCGTTCCATGTATTATCTGAGTATGGACGATCTTTTATTTTGAAAAACCTTTTATTTTGAGAAATGATTCTCTCTGTGACGTCTGTGTCACTTTCGCGGCGTAACGGTAACGATAGCCACCAGTCACGCGACTGGTGAGTGACTGTGAATGAATGTGACTACATCTTCAACCAATACCTATCAAAAAGGAAAGTCTTAGGGCCCATCCACACCAGTACGTTTTTGACGAAGTTTCAGCCTCGCGTCCAGATGGATCCGACTTTTTCGAGGTGTCAAGCCGGTATTTTTTGAGAACGGATCCCAGAATGGGAAAATCCTAAAACACTGGTTTTAGGTCCACGTCTGGACGGCGAATGCAGATTTTTTCAGAAACTGAAGTATAAGCCCCACCTCTCTAACCTTTAACCTCAGCCATCGCCGCTAGACGCGTCAACAACAACAATGCTTGTGCTCGTACTACAGAATCTACTCAGTCTATTACGGCTGCTGCAACAAAACCTTCTGCTTCTATATTACTGCGAGGAGCAACAAAAGAACATGTTTGTAAACCGTGCGTGACCTTTATTTTTTCAGGTCCTGGGTATGCTTAAAAAAAGTCCTGTGATGGAAAATCAACCTGTCATCACCAAACATCATCACATCAAACTCCTGCACAGTCAGTCTGAAACTGAGCGGGATCCAGGCAGAGTCCACAGACTAAGCTGTGATAATGTCCAGGTTGTGCCCTCACTTGTGTATTTGTCTGTTGGAGATTTCTGCAGTATACATGAACAACACACTGGACTTAACTGACACCACTGAGGAAGACACAGGCCAAGCTGTTCTTCCTGAAGGTTCAGTCAACATCAAGCTTCAAATGTTCAACATAATACGCCACAGACGTTTTTCCATTCTGTGGCTGCAGTGGTATGTTGGGGGTGTAATATCAACACAAGGCTTGCCAACAAACAAATGAACAAACTGGTGAGGAAGGCCAGCTCCATAGCTGAAGCCGAACTGGACAGTGTGGAGGTTTGTAGAAGCTGGATGACATCCTGAAGAACCCCTCCCATCCCTTCAGTGTTTGTGACCAAGAGGAGCATGACCAGCTGCAGACTCATCACACACACACATGCACACCAAATTCAGTTAAATTTTATTTATTTAGCACCAAATCATAACAAAAAATATCTCGTGACACATGAGACTCAGCAGTTCACATCATGACTAAGCACTTTGCGAGTTAACTTAACACATAAAATGAATAACATACATACGTACATGCATATGACATATACACTAAGAACGTACAAAAGGAGATGCTTCTGCAGTTACACTTTCATTGGACTAATACACTTGGTATCAGTATCATACTTTCATTTTTTACCGTGTCTCTCCAGTCTGTGATACTGGGGCCTTGCGGCTTCATACCTAGTATGTACAGTGCTGGATCTAAAATCAAAACATGTTTCATTTGAAACTTCCTTTTGAAGATTCTTCCAGAAATGTAAAATCTTTGGCCGATCCCAAAAACACACATCTCACAAAAAGTTCAGGATATTTGACTTTTGGGTGAAATTTATGTCAAGTGTAAAAAGTTCATGCTACAGTGATATTATGTCATGAAAGTAGGGCATTTAAATAGAGACATGAAATGGTAATTTCTTTGAAAAGGAAGAAGAGGACTGTTTAAATCCAAACTGTCATTGAAGCAGAACATTTAGTGGAACATTCATGGATCACTTGTTTGTTAGAAAACAGCATGTTATGTAATAAGGACTGAAACAATGAACAGTTGGACAAGAGAGAAGGTCAAATGAAGTTCACTTGTAAAGGTTAGATTTTAGGGGCACTCTGAAATTTCATCCAAAAGCTGAATATCATGAACTTTTTGTGAGTAGTGTAGTCACACAAAAAGTTCACAACCCCTCCAGCACATCTCAGTATTCCTGTACTTTAAGTGTCAAAGCCAAATTTTCATCTTCCAATAAAATTCCTCCATGTTGGACTGATAGTTACTGTCCTGCTTTCAATGTTTCTTCCCATTGTTCATCTCTTATTATATTTGCATCCATTTCCCAATTATTATACTAGTTACTGTTGGATTCATGTTGTAAAATGGTAAATGGACTGTACTTATACAGCACCTTTCTAGTCTTCCAACCACTCAAAGCATACAGTATGTATCTCATTCACACATTCAAACACTGATGGCACAGCCTTCAGGAGTAATTTGGGGTTCACTATCTTACCAAGGACACTTCAACATGTAGACTGGAGGGGATCGAAACGCTGATCATCTGATTAGTGGACGACCCGCTCTGCCTCCGAGCCTCAGCTGCCCGCATTGTAGTGTTTTGTATATTTTTGCTGTAACCTGTGTTTGTCCCTTCCTCTGCGGAAGATGTTAATAATTTGTCTAGTTTAGATGGAGCTTTATGGCATGCAGAACCCTCGAGCAATAACAATAATGATGACATGAACCTCTTGACCAATGTTCCCTCTAATTTTTCATGTGTCTGGGCATACAACACAAGCTTCCTGAGCACGCTTGAGGACCACTGTGAGCAACATCAGATGTGCACGCTGTGGCCACACACCAGCATCACACCTGTTCAAAACCTTGAATCATAGCAAGTTACATGGCTTATTCAAAGACTCAAATTACAGTTTCCATAGGTTTACTTTTATATACGTGATTTGGCCCACTTCAAATGAAAAAGACAAAAGTCTTGTTATTCATAAGATGTGTAGTATGTTATATGCGAGAGTCCTGCTTTGGCCATGGGAAGAGTCCTGCTTTGCCCTAGGTGAGGTCCAGTTGTGGCCTGGGTGAGGGTCGTGTTCTGGAAGAAATGAAACATATACACCTTTCAGACATAACATTTTGTTCACATTAAAACATTCACATTTTGCACAATGACGTGTGCTGTAGCTTGTGATACAGTGTAAATTCCTGTCCACTCTTTGTCTGTAAAATATCTAATTATAGTCTTTTATTAGCATTTCTACTACCCATAAATGATCTAGTAGTAACAGCATTTAATGATTATCTCCATAAATAAAATATCTGTCATTAGAATATGCACTAATCTGACTTCAATTTGACCTTATTTTTCCCGTCTGTCCTTCTCACTTCTCCAATGGTTGTGCACTTTGTCCGGGTTAATGGCTTCGTCTGCTTCTTGCTTTGACTTTACGCGCATCAGCTGGTCCAAATGTGCCACTTCAGAAAAAATCTCACCCAGTTTCACCGCTTGTTCTTCTATTTGCATATACTCCATCGACACCATGATGAGGGGTTAGCATTTCTTAACTCCGCCGCACTGTTGTTAGCTAGTTAACCTGCACGGTGCGTATAGGTAAGGCATATGTAAGCACTGTCAATGCTATGATTGGCTGTGCAGCGTAAGTGAACCTTATCGTATCATTGGCTGGACTCCTGTCATTCACTGAGTTACAATGCAAAATGGTACAGAAAACAATATTATTGGTATAATTAATTAGATTATATTAGGTCTAATATGAGATATTATTTAATATGTTTCTATCAAATTTTATTTTATGCGCTGCATAGATTTTCTTGTGAGCTGAGAATGTGCGAGCGCAAGCGCGCAGCTTAGAGGGAACATTGCTCTTGACAGGATCTTTACTTTTATGTGGACCCTTTTTCCTCCTTGCTTTCAGACCACTGTTAAAGACTGAACTCTCATCACTTGTCTTTCTTCCTCTGCAGACCACCATGAGACAGGTGGAAACCCTCTCATGGCTCTGCTTTTACTGCTCGGCATCCCCGCAGGGATCTGCTGCTGTTGTCGGAAGAAGATTTTCAAGAAAAAAGCCACCACTGCTTCCACGCTACAGGTACTGAGAACAGACAAATCCTACAATATCTGCAGACATCTGACAGGGTTTTACTTCAGCATGTTCACTGTGAACATCTCTCACAGGGATTGTGCCATAGTTTGGGTATATTAAAATGTTTTACCAGAACTCAACTGAGCACAAAAAGTAATTTAACTTGATTTATAAAATATGTTTCAAAAGCAAACATTAGAGTTGAAGCAGAAATAACAAGATAACAGACCTCATAAACTAATATCTCCCATCTGTTACCTGGACTGTGGTGGCCTGCTGTAGTTTTAATAATAATAATTGCATGTTCAAACACAGCCAGAGCTAGTAGAGTATGGAGCTACATTAGGGTAAAAAGTTTTGTACTCGAAAACAAAATCTGAAACTGAAATTTCAAGTTTTGATCTTGAATTTTGAAAAGTACAGCAGTGTATTCAAAATAAAAATAATTATTAAGTTATTAAGTTTTAATATTCTTCAATACGTGGTCAGTTCATCCAAATATAGCCTTTTTGCTCTGACGTTTTCGGAGATGTGAGACGTGGAAATTGTTTTAGACAGTAGGCTACTGAGGACCAATTGCAGTACAAAAGTGATAAATTACGCCAGATTGTGCGCTCGGACAGCCACATTTGAAGTACTGAAATTTCCGATTTTTACATAGCACTGTGAATGCTGCGCAGTGTCTGCTGGCAATGATGGCGTTGCGGAGTGGTGCCGCAGGCTCACCTGCAGGTTCAGCACACAGGTGAGAAAAGTTAAATAAGTTTGGGAAATCGTGATAAATGAGAGGTCGTTTAGCGTTAACATAATCACAGCATTATCTGTGTTTTTCACACAGTAGCCTACCTACTGTCTGAATGCATCGTAACGTTAAGCTACTCGATGCTATCATTACCCCTATGCTTAACCTCTAGTTCTGCCAGTTCACCACTTAAAGACGTCAGAAACAAACGATTTCCCAAACTTATATTTAACTTTGCTCACCTGTGTGCTGGGTCCTGCAGGTGAGCCAGCCTGAAGGTTAGAAGGTCTCCAGCCTTTTGGTTGAGCTGTCTGTCATGATTCCACAACCCTCTCAGTTGATGCCACGCCCCCACACTAGATTTGGGTCAAAAGTCTGAAGAGATCTGAATATGAAAAGATAAAATTTGAAAGAAACATATGAAAGTGAAAATAATTTATTTCAAGAATTACCACAGTTGATCCTAATTGTATTTAACCTGGGAAAAAATGTGAACACTTTTATTTTGAATATGTTGCTTGAAATTTCAGTTTCAGATTTCATGTTTTCGAGTACAAAAGTTTCGTCAGATGAAATCAGGAATGGCGAAAATGTCTGTGCTGTATGGGTGATTCAACTTCTGGGAAAACAGAGCCCAACGTCACACTCAATCCAGTCAGCCAGTCCAATCAGACACTCAGATCAGTCAAATCTCCACAGACAGCCTCCTCCAGGAGGGCAGGAGGATGAAGAAGCAGTGGTTGGCATGGGTGGAACCACCCGCAATGCCAAGTGCTTTGTGGGCCAGGCGTGTGTTGTAAATGTCCTGGAGGGAGGGGAGGGGGGCACCGATGGTCTTCTCAGCTGCTCTCACTATGAGCTGCAAGTTCTTCCTGCAGGATGCAGTGCAGCCACCATGGCACACAGTGATGCAGCTGGTCAGGATGCTCTTGGTGGTTCCATGGTAGAAGGTGCACATGGTGGACACTGGGTCTCTGGCTCTTCTCAGTCTGCAGAGGAAGTAGAGGCAGTAGTAGTAGTAGTAGTAGTAGATGCTGAGCTTTCCTGGCCAGTGATGCGATGTTGCTGCTGCAGGAGAGGTCCTCAGTGAGGTGCACCCCCAGGAACTTGATGCTGCTCACTGTCTCCACAGCAGCACCGTTGATGATCAGTGAAGGGTGCTGGGTGGAGGCTCTCCGGAAGTCTTCGTCTTCTCCACATTAAGAGAGAGAGATTGTTGTCTCTACACCATGCGGCCAGTTGGCTCACCACATCCCTGTAGTTTGCCTCATCGCTGTTGTTGTTGATGAGCTGCACCACAGTAGTGTTATCCGCAAACTTGACGGAGAGGTTGGTGTTGTGTGTGGGTGTGTAGTCGTGGTTCAGCAGGGTGAAGAGGGTTGCTCTTAGCACGCATCCTGGGGGGGGTGGCTGTGTTCAGCGTGATGGCGCTGGGCGTGTTGCTGCCGACCCAAACAACCACAGTGAGGTGTTCAGTCCTAGACAGTCCAGGTTCTTAATCAGCTGCTGGAAAGTGTTTCACTTCAGCAGACAGCAAACAAACCAAACACCTCTGTGTGTGAACGCAGCTCCACAGTCAACAACAGAACACACTTCATGATCAGAGTTTGACATCACGTCAATGCGTATGTTCATATTCATATACTCTCTCTGCTGCAGTCTGCATCACACTGTGTAAATACATTCATGTTGTTCTAATGTCTGGTTGTGAATGAACGAATGATGCTTCATCATGTGTTTATCCTTATAGACTACTCCAGATGTAGTCCACCCTCCTCCTGGTGGTCCCGTTGGACCTGCTCCTCCCTACAACAACCCTGGACAACCAGGGGTGAGATTATACTAACACTGATCACTGCTCATGGACACTTCACAACATGTCTCTCTATGTGACTGATTGAACGACGTTTACGTCCTGATTAAAGAATGTTTGTCTGTGTCTGCAGGTCTTCTATCATGGCCCTACTCCTGGTGTGGTACGTCACATAACACACTGTACCTTATCTGTTACATCATCATTATTTGACTTCTTTGCAGTAAATGGAGGATTGTTAGTGTATTGGTTGTGTAATGTGTGCATGTGTGTGTTCCTACACAGAGTCCTACAGTCCATCCTCCTCCGAGCACTGGCCCAGGACAGTGGAACGGCGCCCCACCCTCCCCAGTCAGTATCATCCTAAAAGCTTTCTTAAGTATGGACTTAGAGAGCAGTGAACCCAGAGCTGTTCACTTCCTCCAGGGCTGAATACTTTCCTATTACTATCTGTTATTATTATTATTATTCCTATTACTACTATTATTATCCTATTTACTTTCCTGTTTGCTTCCTTCAGTGTGTCCTGATCTGTCTCCCTCTGGCAGGGCTTTAACCCAGCCTACCCGCCCCAGAACCCTGTCTACCCTCCTGTTGGTCCAGCTATGGTCCCTCCTGCCCAGCCTCTACAATGGAGCGGTGCGCCACCAGGCCAGTACCCTCCTGGACCCATAGCTCCAATGGTACGTATTGTGTCTGTTCATGTGACAGGAAGGAAAAGAATGCGGGGGACTTGAGAGCTGCACTGACTTACATAATCAGTGCAATGATTAGATAAGTGACCTGCAGGTCTGTGGCTGGCTGCACACTGAGCTGCAGATTCACTGTGGCAACATTCAACATCTCATTTAAAGGTTCACTGTGTAACTTTGAGTAGAAAAGGAACATACCCTGCATACCTGTGTTTTAATGATATATAATTAAACTTTAAACTTGGCTCACCACTAGATGCCACTTACACGCCATACCTTTAAATTGAGTCCATGTTTCTAATAACTTTTCATATGTGAAGGATTCAGGTGAGGGTAGAAAGGCAAACAGCCAGCCAGCTCTCATGCTCACCTTATTGTTGAGTGCAGCTTTGAATTAGATGACTGCAGGCTCAATGATGGAACATAAGGAAGTCCTAAACTGTGGCGCCAGGAGAATAATGAAACATCTAAATATAATATAAAATGTGTGTGTGTGTGTGTGTGTGTGTGTGTGTGTGTGTGTGTGCGTGTGCGTGCGCGTGTGTAGGGCTATGCTGCAGCTCCAGTTATGTATAGTGAACCTGTCAAAGAGGAGCTCAAGAAGGAGAATATGGCGTCCTCACCTGTCGACCCGCTGCTGACAGCACAGGTAAACACACACACAGAATCACTTCCTCTTTAGGGATTATGCCTACAAAATAAAAGAACAAGAAAGATTTTCTTGTGGTAAAGCTTTATTTCAAGTTTGAAAGATTGCATTGCTGCTTGACAAACTTCTGAAGTAGTCATCATGTGAGGTGTGGTATGAAAAACATGTGACAAACAACTTAAACACTTAAAACATGTGACAAACAACTTAAACACTTAAAGACAACTTAAAGTCAGCCACTGATGCAAAGGAACAATCCTGAGAGGAAAGGAATAGTGTTAGACTAACCCCGAAACTCCACCAGGCACGTCTCTGTCATGTCATGGATGCAACACTCTTTTAGTCTGTCCTGCACATGACTTCAGACCCCACCTGGAGTGTTTCAGAAGCGCTTAGCCTGCCAGACTTTGTTTACTTGCTGATCATTTTTCTGGTTTATGCACTTCTAAATATTCTTCTACGTGTCTAAATATGTTACATAGTTAATTTGTCTCTCTTGTTCCTCTCTTCCCTTTTTTTTACGACCGTCAGTTTGCACGGGGTATTTTATTTTGAAAATCCACCGGATTCTCTATGCTGTTTCTGTGTCTGGCTTCCTGTCAGCTCAAGGTGCTCTGTGTAAACTGACACGGGCCGCTCACAGCTGCGTATGTCACATAGAGACGAGCGGAGGCTACTTCTGGGATGCTTCTGAACCGGACATTGACTAGAACAGCCGCATATCATTTAGTTTAGTTCAGCTCTGCTGTCAGTCAAACACACACTCAGTCTGTTGGAAACTCCAATTGCATTTTCATCCATCAAATTCCCCTCTCTCTCTCTCTCTATCTCTCTCTCTCTCTCCACGGTGACTCGTGTTCTGGTTTCATCCTCCAGACTCAACCTGAATCTGCTCCCGTGGCTCCCGTGGCTCCTGCCTCCAGCAACGCAGCCACTTCCCCCGGTGATGCCTACAAATTCCAGATCGATGGAGTGAACTCCTCCACCAACTTCCTGTAGGGGTGCTGACTCCTGGAGCAGCATCCTGCCAGTCCTGCCTCAGTTTGATGTTACAGTGCACAGTGCTCTTCGACCATGGTGGAAACATCTGGACAGTAGATTCCGTTCTTTGCCTTCTTGCCTTGATCAATATTCAATCCCCCATCTGCCTGAGAATAATCTGTTTTTAGGATATATATACAGTTAGGTCTGATGTAACATGGAGCAGTCAGTTTGGGAATTCAATATCCAGGTGAGGAGACAAAAAATGAGTTTTGTTGGAATGTGGAATTGAACTGTAATGTCAAATCTGATGAGTGACTTTTAAACACAGGCCTGCATTCACTTTCCCAAATGTTTAACAGACGCTATTAGGACATGATCGTGCTTTCTATACATTACATTCTCACTGCCCTGTTTGACTCTTCTTCTTCGATTCCTCTTTTCTATTTCTGATTTAAAATAAGAATCAAGAAAAAGACTTGAGATTTACTCCAAGGTTGGTTTAGGAACAATGAAAGGAAACAAAGCAGATCGACTGAAAGTCAACAGTGACACTGACAAACAGGCAGTCTTCAGGTGTGTTGCAGACTTTGTCTCCAGCTCATTTTAACGTGGCGCCTTTGACCGATAGTGTTTTTGAAAATTAAGAATGTTTGTGTAAAAGTGTGTGAGACGTCTCAGAGTGGTTTCAAAGTTCTCCAGTCTTACCTCCGTTAGAGTTCTCCAGTCTCTCCGTTCCTGAAGGGAAGACATAGAGCTCTGTGATACATGTGAATGATCAGCTGAATCTAAAACCTACACGGGCTGTGAGCAGCAATACTGTGTGACAGCACCTGGACTGTGCACATTTAAACAAAGTGTTGTACCATCCAGCCAGCCAGCAGCTACAGTGACACAACATCAGTCAGCTGTGGATGCTTGCTGCTGGGTAAATATAGAGCTGGGCATGGACGGATCAATCTGTGATGGGGCCCAGGGGCAAACGTTATCTGAAGGTCCCTGCAGACCACGATACGGTACACAAGTACAACAGATGACTTTTTGATCAGCTCCCGACAACATAGGGTCCAGGTCATCTGTCAAGTCACCTTTGACACTTTTGACACAATGTTAACCTCCAGGGCCCCTGAAGTCCCCTGCATTCCTTGGTTGGTAATCCAGCCTTGGTCTTGGCTCTTGAGTCAGATTGGGTCAGTTCAGCTGGGCTGGGTCTTAAAAGGTCAAGTATCAGCAGAACCTTCATCATGACACAAACAATAGCTACCTCACTTTCGGATTCTATGCCTCCTCTTCACAGGTCATTCACAGCGTTTGTGTGTCACAAACACACAAACACTGTGAATCTCTTGCTAGTCTGACTGAATGCTAACAGAAGAACAACTTTTCTCCGACTGCCTTTCTCATTAATACTAAAACAAAACATATCACTCATCTGATCAGAGCCTTCAAAAGCAAACACATCACCAAAGTTGAGCAGAAAGTAGCAGCATGTTATTTATCACCCTCAGCTGGCCATCAGGGTATCATTTTTGGGTAATTTCTGTCTCCACTCTTTGAGCCGTCGCGCTTTTTAACT